>JAOQGH010000012.1:133508752-133610792 GCA_025769975.1 Gallinago jamesoni
CCCCCCCCCCCCCCCCCCCCCCAAAAAAAAAGCCAAAACCAAAACCCAAACCAAAAAAACCCCCAAGAAAACCTACCAAACCCCCTCTCTCATGAGCTATTATTGTAATCCTAGTTTGATAAAAAGCACTGATAGGCTAGGAGGTGTTCTGTATGGGAGACCCATATCAATGTTATCAGCCCATCTCACTGCACCAGCTGCTAGCTGTTGTTGTTTTTAGCCTTATCACCTCCTGCCAATATGCCAATAAATTGCCCAGATTGTTCTCCATTCTGTGGCTGCGCTGCAAAATTTATGACAAAAATGGTGATTTTTTTCTTTCTTTTTTTACTAGTGCGTTTCTTTATGATTAGTAAATGTGTTATGTGTCCTGTTTTATTGCTATTTTCTTGTTCTTCGTGCAGTTGTCTATAGTCTGGTAATGTGTTTACTGACCTGCCTGTCCCCAGCTTCAGTCCCACTTAAGTACAGCGGTTTATAGATGGGAGAGAGTTGAATTGCTGAAACATTTGTATTAATTTATTTTTAAAATGTTTCTCTGTAACCTAGCTATTTGAAGAAATTCTTAAAGGACTTCCTTATTTTTTTCTCTGCGGTCATGTTCTACAAAGAGAATTTTTCTGAGGTATTAATGGAGTAGTTTCTCGTACAACTTTGGGATTGATATGTAATTTGTGTATTACAGTGTGAAGAACGCTCAGTACAAAGTCGTCTAGAATTCTTTAGAAAGGGAAAGAATACTGATGAACACTAGAACTTGAAATTACATATGCTATATAAATGTTTTGTAAGTAAAATGTTGACACTAAGGAGAAGTCAGGCTACAGTTCATCATGTCAGCCTCTCTTCAAGAAGTTCGTATTCATTTTCAATGAAGATATTGCCTGTCCAGCATTTAAGGCGTATTCCAACCTGTTTTGCACACTTTGTGATATGTAAAGACTTATAAAGAAGAATCTCGACATCTGAATGCTTAACTTCTCACCTTACACTTTATTAAACTGCTATCTTCCATATTTACTATTTTTACTGTTTTTTAACTCTCATTTTTACATGTGTGGGGTTTTGGTTTTTTTAATGTGAATGATGTTTTAAAAATAATCTTTGTTTTTAACCTGACTTCAGTAGTGGAGTAATATTAGGCAATAACATTCTTTCCTATATTGTCTTGAGTTTCAGTTTTCTTTTGACAGCAGAATAAATTTCAAGTATGTAGTCAAAATATCTATTTTTTCTTTCCTAGTCTTACACAGCCAGTGGTCTTCCTAAGCAATGAAATTGTTTAGTACGGTGCTGTCTTTTGTACAATGCCAGGTCACATAAACCCTATGGTTTTTTTGCATGCCATATATAAAACTGAATTTGTATTTTTAGGAGTCAGCGTGTGTTTATTATCTTGAGAACATAGTCCTTCTACTTGTTGCCTTTAAAATAACGTTGTTTGCCTGAAAATATTTCTTGAAGGGTGTTTTCTATTATGACATATTTTGTGCTCTTGCCTGACAAGGGATATATTATGAAAGTTTATTTTCGGTGTCATCTTGAATTATTTTTTTTTTGCTTTAGAGTCCTTAATGACTAATCTGCAATTAAAAATATATATAATTACATCAGTGATACAGTACTGCAAAATAAAATTCACTGCTTAGAGAAGTTTTGCAGTTGCTATTACTAATAAAAAAGGTATACAGTAGTATTTTTCTATGATTATGTTTAATAGGGCTTTTGCTCATTTTTCTTTTTTTTTTTTTTTTCCAGGAGTGGAATACATGTGAAACAACAAGGGAAAATATTTTATTTTAAATTATTGGAAATGTGTAGGAAAATCTACAGATTAGAGGCTCATAAATCATTCAGTGGAGTTTTGTAAGTTTAATAGAGGCAATACAGGCACATTGATGCATTGCCATTTAGATCCAGTAGGCTTATATGTAGGTGTTTGGTTTAGAAACAGAATTGAGGGGTGAGAATCTCTCTCTTTTTGTGTTTTCCCTTCCCCTGTGAAATTCCACATTAGCGTAAAATGCAACCCATGGATAGCTTTAACATGTCTCTTTGCTAAAGTAGGATAAGAAATGAAGTATTTTCTATCTTTACCTTTTTTAAACATAGACATTTTTCTTTTTCACTTTGTACTCTCCTTTAAATTGTACTGTAGCACATTAAAGGCACTTACGATTCTTTCAGCTTAATCAAAGCAGAGTACTAGGTAAGCAGCTGCCTGTACCTCTTGAGTATGAATCACGAATGATGATTTTTAGTTTTCTGAAATCGAGTATTAATTTGTTTCAAACAATTGATCTCTATGTTGCAGGGTATTCACACTGTATGTTAAAATGGCATTTATATTTGCAGTCTTTTATTAATAGAAATGTATTTTTAAGACATTTAGCTGAGGGGGAAAATAACGCGATTAGATATTTTAATTTTTTTCTGGTATCTATAAATTCCTATTTTTGCTAGCTGTATAATAGCTAATTTAAAGATTCGTATAGGGCTCTATTTAAAGAAGTGAGGAGAAAACCAAGCTATCCATCAGTAGTGCCAGTTATTTACATTAAACATAAAATGTACTTCATGACTACAAAGATAGCTTACTAATAAGAAAACTTGCTGTACAGTCATAAAGCGTACTAGTAAAAGGCGTTCTTTGATCAAAACACTATTCCTTGAGTCAGAAGAAAATCGTTCTATTTTGCTTGGTTAGATGAAGAGCAAGTTATAAAATGGACAAGATTTTTGTTTTAAAAAACCCAGCTTTTTTGTTTCATATTATACACATATGATTTTTGTGACTTTTTAAATGTGTTCCTAAAGAGGGCAAAGAAAGAATCTCAGAGATTCTCGATGAGGTATTTTATAACAGTACGTATGTCTGTCTCAAATTTTGTTTGTGGCCAATCACTCTAACGCAATGATAAAATTGCAGTTGATTTAAATGTAGCCTGTAAACGAAAAGGTAGGTGAAGCCAGTTTTGCTCTTCAATTTGCATGGATGTGCCTTCTTGGATGTTACCTTCATAGTGAGGGTTTCACCTCTGGGGTTTTATTATTATTCTTGTTCAAATGAGGGACCAAATAGGTTTCCTACTAGATAAATGTATGTTTGCAGTTTTTATTCAAAATCCTGCAACTTGTATATTATGTATTCTTTTAAAAACTCTGTTTAAGCTTTCTTTGCACTTCATTCTTTAAGAGTGCTTTTAGTAGTTCATGTTACAGGTATTCTGTTGGCAGCATTTTGCATAGCTTCTGTTGGAAATCTTGAAGTTGATTTCTCTTCTTTGGATGTAGATGAAAAGGTTTAATTAAAGTAATGGGTTTGAATTGTGAAATTACTGTGCTTGAGACAGGGATGTACTCCTTTAAAGGTATTAGCATAAAGATAGCACATTTGTTTATTATGTTTCAAAATCAGCTGCTAGTATCTCTGCCACAGGTAACAATTGACTTTTCAGGCTTCAAGTTAATAGCCTTGTCTCTTGCTTGTAGGGATCAATATTAGTATTAATTAATCACCATTATCAGACCTAGGATCTGGTTCTATTTGTTGTTACATCAGCAAAATATCAATATAGAAAGTGGACTCTCTGATCGTCATGGCAACTTCATCTCTTGGGTCAAAGAAAGTTTATCTTATCTGTGCATGGAGAGTGGCAAACTGTTTAGGGATCTAGTTTGAACTCTAAGAACATTGATTTAGTTTTTGTTTGTGAATAGAGGCTGAATTCCAATCACAAGGGATAGGTAAGATTTAAATATTAATGCCCACAGGCTAGTCTGAGTGGATGTCATTACTATTACTGTCGGATTGTCTTTTTGAGATGACACAATGGTAGAGGAGACTTGTGTAGTCAGGATTATTTACAGTTTAGTAATTTGTGCATTGGAAAAACAGGTTTTAAAGTGAAAGTATGGAAATTCTGTAGCATTTATACAGAAATATTACTTCTCTCATGCACTGTATGGTTAGGATTTCTTCTGCTTAGTTAAAGATAAGTATAGAATTAGCGCAGAATTATAGAATATGAATCAGTAAAAAGACTGTATTTTATTATGCATTCTCCCTTAAGAGATTTTTTTTTAAAAGTGTCTGAGAAGTCTGGAGAAATAATACCAGTGTTCCATTCACTCCTAAATTAATGGCAAATAGATAATGGAAAATCTGAATGCTACAGTCTGGTTACAGTTATTTTTGAGTTTCATAAGGTGGTACAATTATCTCATGAATTTGTGATAATAAAATATTGATAATGCTGTTTTATCATGTCGCAGCTCCCTTCTTCTGTATTCTTAGGTGCTTCTTAAAAGTCCTCATCTTAGTCAATGCACCTGAGACATCTTAGTAGATATAGTGTGGTTAAATCTTGTTTTCGGGGCTTTAGAGACTTAATGATTACAAGCTTAAGTTTTGCTTTGAGAAACAAGTGCACTTCTTTACCCAGTTGTTTGTAAATATATGTGTGTATTTATTTGTTCCGTAGTTCCTTAGGAAATGCTGTATTTGAGATGTAGATTTAGAGTATCAATATGCTTTGCTCCTAGTCATTGGCTAGATAGTAATTTTATTTTTTTTTTCATTCCAAGTATGTAAGGTAACCGAAAGTCTCTGTTTCTTACAGATGCAGAAAAATATTGTTTTGGGAAACCCCAAATGTAGCAAGAGCCATTCAGTACATTTGCAATATTGAATAAGAGTTCTTGTAGAAAATACAAAAAAACCCAACCAAACAAAACCCAAATGCTTGCATAAAGCTTACGCTGCAGAAGGAATCACTTCTCGGTATTGACATTTCTCATTGATTATTCAGTTTTATCTAATGCTTTGAAAGGGTAATGCCATCATGAGTTGGTAGCAGATAGAGGTGGTTGTCAGAGTAGATTTTTTTTCTTTTTTAAAAAAGAAAAATGGATTTAGTTTGATGTAAATGTATACAATCTTCAGTTACATTTTAATATCTTCTTATACTGTTTGTGTAATCATAACCATGAAAAGAGTTTGTATAAGTTAAAAATATTGTAATAAACAAAAAACATTCCTGTCTTCCTATCACAGATGTTGAATAAATCTTATCCTGATTATTTTCCATCTATCTTCTCATTTTTCATGTCCCATATTTCCTATGTTGAGGAAGTGTGTTATGTAACGTTGTCGTCCTTCATAAATGCTAATATTTTTTAATATTTTGTGGAATTAACTGGGATTTTAAAACATGTTTAGGATGTGAGATGGTATTTTTATTAGTAATCCCCAGAAATCCTTTATAGAGCTAATTTGGTGTAAGGCTTAGTTTTCTATTCACTATTTATATTCATGCAATTTCTTAACTGCAAGTGTGTAAATAAAGCTAGCGTGACCTTAACATTCTTATTTTTTGAGTTCTTCTGTCTTGTTTTATAGAACTTTTCCTCTTACAACCAAGGCTTGTTCCATTCAAGTAGGTTTACAGAGAGAATACAATTTAGTAAGAAACTATCGAAGATAAATGCTATAGTACTCTGTGAATTACTCGGACATCTCTTTATAAGCTCTTCTCATGCATTAGTCTCTGCATTCACGTCAATTAGTTAGTGTTGTTGCTTTTTTCCTCAAAAAAACTAGACTTGAAGCTTTCAGCCTGGGATTAGCTGCACGCCTCACACCCTTTTTACTGTACTGGGTGTTTTTATCTCAGATTCAGTATAGCAGAGGAGAGTAAAAATCTTGTTGAATCCAGACAGTTTTCCATTTTTGCTTTCTGAATAATAAAGTATTAATACCAACTGTAGTAAAATACTACACCATTTTCCATGTTACTGAATTTCCTATCTGTGGAAACCTATTTTGAAAGGTGTAAAAATGTATGAGAAACTCAAGGGACACGCTCTTTAATGTCATTCATAGAAACAGTCCTGTTGATGGTAATACTGAAAAAGCACAGGCAAATGCTTGTAGGATAGAAGCTTAAAAATACACACAACCGTGAATAGTATGTAACAGTTTGGTTTATGTAAAGTTAGAATGTGCAGCAGAATAGAGACTAGGTTTAAATGAAGTGTTTTCATTATGTTCGGAGGAATTCCACGGTTCGGGTTTTGCACCCTATGCCGTACATGTTCCTTTTCATATTATCTACAAAAAGTAAAAGTCTACGTATTTTTGTGGCAAAAATTATACAAAACCCATATAATTACTGTTTAAACACACTTGCAATTATTACTAAAAAATGATTTTTAATAAGAACAGAATGACTTAAAATGTAAAATAAGAAATTCCTCATAGACCCAAATATGGTGAGAGAAGTCTTTTCGTGTGTCTATTCTAAAGATTTTCTCTGCTGAAATGGAATAATTTTGAAAATACTTTTTCTAGTGATACATGAAGGTGTTCATTTAGGCTGAGAAGAAATTCTACAGAGGATCATATTCTACTTCTGTAGATGCAGCACAAGCCTCAAAGTGCTGTGTTTTACTCCTGTAATTGGGATCATCATTAGAACCTTGCTATTTAATACTTGATTATATTTCCATTATCAAGCATGAAAGTTAAAGTTTATAAGATATTGTGGGGAAAAAAATTTTGCAAAGATATTGTCTGATCTACTTGAAATTATGTATAGATCTTTAGGTTTTGTCTTCTCACTTTCAAATTCAGGTGTCATATTAGATGGCAATAAATGTCTCTGAAAAGTTTTGATAAAGTACAGCAAGGACTTTCATAATGCATTTTACACAGCTTTATGCAAAGAAATGAAACATCTGTAACTGACACATCAAACTAGGACACAATTGTGAAACCAGCAAAAACAACAGTAAAATTATCAAAGCTGAATTGCAGTAGTTTTTTTTTTCAAATGACTGCACCCACTCACTCCCACTGTCTTCAGTTAATGGACATGTATGAAAAGGCTCTTGGAAGCAGTAATGGATCATTTTTGAAAACTTTTGATCAGATTGGTATTGGAGTATTGTATCTGCTAATTGTACTTTGTCCATTTCAGAATGGACACAGACAAAACGCTCTAGTTTTGTGGGATGCAGAAGAGAAAATCTGTATGTCTGTAGAGGTACTGTTGTCTTGGGCAGTTTTCATGTGTCAATAATCCATATTTGTACGAATAATAATGGAGTAGAATTGAATGGCACTATGTATGAAAGTAGGATAGAGTACTCATGAGAGGCCCTTGGCTTGCAAATAACTTCAGTTTTTAAGGAAACTGCCTAGTTCTTTAATGAAAATGCATATATATTTCTATTTATTTAAAAAAAAAAACAAACCACACAACGAAACTTGCTGGATAATCATTCCAAAGATGCATCACGGTATTTCAGCGAACGCTAAAAAACTTAAGAACTGAGAAAAATCTCAAATATTTGACAGTTTATCTGGAAAAAAATATTAGCTAGTTGCTAAAAATACAAGTGCACTCCTTAACAATGTGCATCTTGGACAAACAGAAGCATATTTTGTCATCAAGTTACTTAAGCTTCTGAAGTCAGGGCTACAACTGGGTCAGATGATAAGATGAGCACAATAGAAAAACGAAGAGTGGCTCTGATAAAAACTGATTGATTGATGTCTGGCTTCCCCACCATCACAAGCAGTTGACAGTTAGTTTGGGATCAGATGATTTGGCTTTTGCGATAGAAGATGGGGCCTGGTAGGCAAGTCTGAAGGACAAAAAGGTCGGTTTCTGTATAGTGTCAGGCAGTGCTGGGTTCCCACAAGGTGGGGCATTGGATTATGTTTTTCTTTAGTTACAAGACTTAACTTTTCATGGTCCATTGAAAGGCCAAGTAATCTGGTCAGTGTTAATACAAAAGTAAGGCTTTAAGTTGTGAAAGAAGAGAATAAAAACAGAGGGAGTACCTGTTGGACAAGTGAATTACATTTTTTGCCATTTAATTTCTTTATTGACTTAAAACATCGTAATTTAAAGCATTAGATCATTTATAAACATTCTGATTTAAAAAAATTATTTCCACAGTATGCTCGTCACTGCAGCTGCAGTGAGTGTTTTATGTTACATGTATATTGAGGGACTGTAACGAATCATTGTGCATAAATTAATTTCAGTATGTGAAATATTGTTATTCTGTACAATTATGTAGAGGATAGCAAATTGTACCTCATATACAGAAGTATGTATTTTTCTCTAGATTAAGAGCAATTAGCATTCTATACTTAAGTATCATTAAAATAAATTCACGTGAAGTATATTTTTGTGAACTGGAGATTATTTACCAACCTGTGACTATAGCATGAACAGCTGAGTGTTTATGGCATTTTCTGTGGTTTGGTTGTTTGGTCTTTTTTTTTTTTCAGAAGACACTTAAAATTAGCACTCTCTGTGTAATAGTCACAGGAGGGGGAAAATGTGTAGATGAAAATCAAGACATAATAGCTTTTAAATGAAAAAAAAAAAAAATTCAATGCAGCCATGAAAATGTGTACAACTGCCACAGAATTGGAATTTGGACAGCTTGGATTTAAATTTAGATTTTTGGACAGTTTGATACTTTCTAGAAATCCTTTATAATGTATCGCTTTTCTCTGAGTTTTAAGGGTCACAACTCCAAAGGACAGTTGGGTCTCGGCTAATGCTGCTGGCTTAATATCAGTAAGATGAATTCTGCAAGGTGCTGTATTGCTGATAGTATAGCTGGAATGCACTTTGAAAGAACCTGTAGTATAACCTGGAGTGCTACCAGTAATAAGTGATCAGTGTAGGTGAACTGGTGGTCATTTGAACAGCGATTAGTTATACTTCAAGAAAGGTTGTTTTCTTACTGTCTAATCTCTAGGGACCCGTTTCTTTTAAGAAATAATCATAATAAATAGGTTTTATTCCAGAAATACATGGGTTTATCCTGTCTCTCTTGAAAACCTCTTTTGAGGTTATGTTAAAGGCATGTTTTAAAACACAGAACTCAAGGCTTAGAGAAGTATTTATGAATGCGGATTTAAGACAAGACTGTGGAAGTGCTCCATGTTTATTAATATCATGGTCCATCCCTTTAGCATCAAAGCCTTGTTGGGTTTTCATACGTTATTATGCTGAGCACTCACAGCATTACTACAAAGTGGTCTGAAATAAGCTGTAGAAGCCCATGTATAATTTGCGGATAGTGTTCAGGTTTTCAGGTGGGATTAATCTGACAAACATGTTGCATCACAGTAAATTGTTCTTTTTTGAACGTCTTGTACTGAAGTTTTTCTAGATATAATTTTATACTTAATAAAACTGAAGAGAGCTTTATTAGACTTTTCTTCAAAGTATGATTCTTGCACCTGCCCAGGGATGGAGCCTGCTTTGTTCCCTGTTTGAGAGTTTTACACCTCCAAGTTATATAACTGAGACCCTCTTAATTATACAAAGAGGAAAAACAGGGCTGGTGAATCAAAAAAGGGGGGGGGGAGGGGAAGGGGGAAGAGTGATATAGCTGAAACAATCAAAATCAGCAATTCTTATAAACAGAGAGTAACAATTGGCTACTTAGACCAGCTAGACTGTAATTTCATGATTAGTCCTGCAGTTTAGGAAATACCATCTAAGTCGGAGTGTGCTTTGCAGATGTTATGACTGGTCTGATTAGTCTGACATTCATTTTGATGTTCTTTGAGCGTTGGTTCAGAAGTTTTCACTGTCAAGAAAGAAGGTGAAAAGTTATGGAATTCTTATGCCAACAAGATCTTGCTAAATTTGTTTTTCAGTATTGATTGTCAGTCAAAGCATTATTTTTGAAGCTATGGCCTTTGCATTATAAAACATATGAGAGAAAAAAACATTTGGACTGTTTCTCCAAACTTAAGTTGTTTCAAGTCATGGGAGTCGTTTGTGGCATGGTACACATTACACCATGCAATACCAGCACGGCAGTCATACCTAGTTTGCACTGAAGTACATATCTCTGAAAGTGGAAACCCACTCTTGCAGTTCAGAGGAAAATCTGTTGAGAATATGGATTCATGTGATGCCATCAGGAAAATAATTGCAGTTTTGGCTTGTATTTTATGTTTAAATGTTAATCTAGCCCCACATTCTTCCAGAATGCTGTTTACTGAAGTGCTGAGTTGATAATAATTGTTGATGACTAATCATATTTATTATTAAAATATTGATATGTTATAAGAAAAATATTTTGAAATGCTTTGCAATCAGTTTGCTAGTCTTTATCCATTTCTTAGTGGACAGATGTTCCTGTTACTAAAAGTATGAAGATGCAGATGGTATTATTTGGCATCTTTTTAGAGGCTTCACTGTTATTGTCTGTGGTGAACTGAAAACTAAACTGATACATGATTCTTCAGTGGCAGTTCACATTTGCAAGAAATTATTTGAATAACCATCTTTATAACAGGTCATGTCAGAAAAAAAAATTTCTAAAATTAAATAGTGTCAAATTAAATAGAAAGCATGTGTGTGGTACGTATGGAAGTGTTTTGCCTACTAATTTGAACTTGAGTTCTATTTCTAACAGTATCTTTTTTTAAGAATTCATTAAAATTACACTTATTTGAGAATTAGTATGAATTGAGGCATGTGACGATGTATTGCAGCAACTCGGTATAAAATACACCTATTTTGTTTGAGGAAAAAAACATGCTACAGGTAAAGATATTATTCATAAGCAAGTAGCTTGAATTGATGAATTAATTATTTTTGAATTTTTCAAGTAACTTTGTATGCTGTGTCTTAAAAAGACCCCTTGAAACATGCAATCCCTGGAAATATTACCACCATTTCAGCAATAGAAAAATGGAAGCTTAAGCTTTAGTTTTCCTACTGTGGACCATAATTTTCAGTCCATGATTTTTTTTAGTGTTTTTTTTTTTTTTTTGTGGGTTTGGTTTTTTGTTTGTTTTTGTTTTGTTTATTTTCATTAGATACTGATGCCTGATGTTAAGGGATTCTCAATACCTACAGCTCTTGCTGAAATCAGTTAATAATATGGCTGATACAGTGCTATCAGGAGTACCATCAAGATTCTTTCATGCCCATTTTTGTTGTTGAGCTATACTGTTATCCTCGTTTTACTGGAAATTTCCATGTGTGTTTAATATAAATGTGTTATACCTTGGAATTTAATGTGTATTTAAATAACCAAGTATAGGTCTTAGAAGAGTTTCCTTTCTGTCTTCCAAAAGACCTGCAGAAATACCTCATTTAAGATTAAAATCTTACTTTATAACAAGGATCATAAATAGGGGGAGCTACAACGAAACCTCTGAACTTGAAGAGTATGCCATGCCTGTTTTTATTAAGCTGCTGCTAATGGTGTGGAGTTCTGTCTTGGAAATGGGTTCTGTGTCTTAGATTTTAATGTTACACTATTATAGGCACAATCATACACAGTTTATCTCCCCTAGGTTGTTAACTTAAGTTCTGAGATTTTGAACTGCTGTGCCAAAGCCAGTTCCTCTTTCATACATATCAGGTGTTTTATATTCTGAGAGATTTTATGATGCCAGTCATTTTTATACAAACTATTATGCCCAGACAAATTTTTCTTAAAAAACCCCATCCCAACAAACAACATAGGTCAATGCCAAGTCTGGTGGGGCTTTTTGTACCTTAAGAATGATGCATCCTCAATGTATACCTAATTACTTGCTCTGTATAGCTCTCATTAATAGCTTACCAGAATGTATAACAGTATAATGTTACAAAGAAAGCTTGCATATTATGGAAAACTGGAATGCATTTATAAAGATCGTTAATCATTTTGCTAATAGAAGTAATAGAAAACAAGACTGTAAATAAAGGATTTAGAATTTTGGTAAATTACCTTCATGAGGAATGGACACAGGGGTGAAATAAAATTGGCAAGGGTAGAAAGTTCTGCATGAAAGTGAATGATGATGTTTGTTCTCAGCCTTTTGAAAAATAGAATATAAGATTCAGTGAAAATAAAATGTATTTACAGGAACCAAGCTATCACAGAACGCTTAGTTCTGATTGAATTATTCATAGAAAATGTTTGGCCATGTGTGGTCATCTGCTTTTCTTTCATTGTTTTTAAGTTTTTCACAAAAAAATCCATCCTGACTTTTATGCTTTAGCTTTTACATTTTAAGTTGTTCTCATGTGAGATATTGAATATTTGCCATTGTGTTCTTGCTAATTTGCATTACATTTCAGTTTTTGTGAAGGATGACTTGAATGCTGTTAAACATAAGGAAAGCCTCAAAAAATTGGTGGGAGTTAGATCTCTTCCTAGAAATGAAGTGTTATGAAGAAGGAAGCACTGTTTGTTCATTCTAGAGCAAAGAGAAAGAAATAACCAAGCCCAGGAAATTTAAGGCACTGTAATACTTTCATATCCCTCCCCCCCCCCCCCATTCCTTCTTTTTATTTCTCCTTTTGGGAGGGAAAAACATAGAACTTGTTTGTACTGCATACAGCTACATTGAAAACCTGTAAGGCATAATTGTTGATAGCTTTGATTTTATATTCAAGTATATTTTGATACTTGAATTATGTGATGGCATTTGTATGTCAAGTGTTAAAAAAAGAGGTAGGCCCTTCTATTGTCTGTGTTTTGGTGCTTAATTACCTATTAGGAATCTTGTTAGAGGAACTTCAGAACAGTGTGTTAAATGTTCCATATTTCATATGAAATAATACTTTATTAGTGAAGTACATGGAATGAATGTTTGAATTTCATTTTGTGTTGCGTATTAATGATGCACTGCTCATTCTAATTTTAAGTTCATGCAATGGCAAGAGGTTACGCATGTGATAACCCACATATAACAGCAAATATATACTTAGGTTATTATGCCATTCCTTATTTTACATTTTGAATGGTTCACCTCTTATATCTGATGATAGTTACTTATCTGATGATAATTATTTAATATTTGTTGGAGTAGAACAGTTGTTACTGAGTAACAGAGTCCCTTTTGAAATCCAGCACCGGAGACCATGCTATAGGAATTGTATTTTGACAAAGCAATAGGAAGATGTGTTCCATAGTCTGTAGACTAAACATTTCTTAATAATACGTGCCTAGTCTTTCCATTATTCTTGGGCGCTTTCTGGTGTTAAAAGAAAACTACCAAGCAGCAGTGGTAAGGCCATATATCCTCAATTTATGGAGAGTGTTTTACAGATTTTTGTTTGTGTTCTTGGCTAGTAATAGAGAGTAATCTGTAGGTGGAGTTGTAGACAGATTTCATTGCATTTTAGTGAGGTTTATGTGTACTTCCCTTCCATTATCATTTAGTGAGTAATAATAGTTTGCTCCTTTGTATTTTGCCTCTTGTAAGAACAGTCAGTATCAATATTCAGTTTTTGGCAAAACTTGAAGTCAGAGACTGGAAATTAAGTATCAAGCAGGCATTGGTAGAGCCTGCAATAGAACCCAGGACCTCTGAGACTTGTTCTACCTAATGCAGTACAGTTTCTGGAGTACTTTTAAGCTTACTCATCTCTACAGTAAAGTTTGCCAGTTGTAGAAATACCTTCTAATAAAAATGGAAGATGGAACCTATTCCCTTGATCACATCCTTCTAAAAAGAAAAGCCAGGCCCAAGAAGATTGCTAGGTCTTTGACATTAACAAGCTCATAAGTATTTACAAGTAATAAATATATCTCAAATATATATAGCTGGTCTGCCCGTACAGCTAAAGGTGCTCCAAAGGCCAATGGTTCACTGACTTAGTAGAAACGATGTAAAAGTAGCGTAATGGGGCTCTTCCTGGATTCACTGCGTGGAATAGTTAGACTAAGCCTGATACACATTTGTTGCACCAGGTACATGGGAAGTAGTTAGTGATTAACATTTGGGTAAATGATGTAAATTTAGGAATAGTAAATTTGGGAAAAGGCACTGTTTCTCGGTCATCCCTCTTGGCTTTTGAAGCACTTTTAAGAATTGCTGGTAAATAGAAATGGAGAGAAAAAATGAATCTTGGAAATAGAATTATTGTTATGTATTTGTATGTATTATGTTAGAAGAAATATTTTTTCTAACAATTGAATGCCAGTCTATTGTTAGCTATTTTTCATTAATGTAAGTGCAACACCTAAATTTGTTTTATTGTCTGCAAGTTAGTTATTGTTTTCCTTTTTTGAAAAGTATTTCTAGAGTGAAAAACAATCCCCGTACAAAACATTAGTGGTATCTTAGCCATTTTTCAAGTGTGGTTTGTTTTGTTTTAAAACGTATCATCAGATATAGTACTGCTGTCTCATAACAGCTGGGAAATTACAACTTTTGATTCACAATTTCTATAAATAGTTTCAGAGTACTTCTTTATTAAACGAGTAACTGATATTTTTTAGCAAAGTTGCTGAAGTTATGCCATATTGAAATCAATGGCAAATTTTTAAAAAGGTGAGGACTGTCCTTCATAATTTTGTTATATCTGGCATTCTACATTTCTTTTGTATGACCAGGTACTGGAGAATGAGCAAGAGCAAATAAGCTTAGTAACAAAAGGGGTTTTGGCCACCCTTTATTGTCTTTAAGGACATTGTGTTTGTGCCCTTTTTGCTTGATAATGCTCTGTCAAAAAGATTTGAAGTGTCACCAAGAAGCAAAAACAAAACCACAAAGTTTATTTTCCTCCCTTCTTGTTTTTATTTGTTATTAGAGATGACGGTCTTAGTGCTCTAAATGAACAGAAGGCTGCATGAGGAACTCCTGTGATACTGTAAAAGATTGAATCAAATCAGCTTAAATAGGGATTTCTTAGTACTAAAGGGTCACCGATATGGGTAAATTAAGGGTGGCTGGTTTTTTTGTTTATATTAGCGCCTGGTTTATTTCCAGTGTTTAATAACTGATGTAAAGAGGAAGCAATAACTTATAACATTAGATATTTAGAAAGCTCTTAAATTGTGTCAGTAGGCCAAGACATACTTCAGCAAAAGAATCAAAATCAAGTATGACAGTACTGTCATTTTTAGGATAACAGAAAAGGAGAAAAACAATGAGCAAAAAAGTCTTTCAGGACTGACTTGCATGTCTCAGGCGAAAATTACATAATTAAAATACAGTGAGACAGAAGCGGGTCATAGGTTTCATTGAAATCAAAGCGAATTTTTCAAGTACAATTTCATATTAATTGTTAATTTAATAATTTAATGGAGATCAGTGACAGGTCAAGCTGGAATGCAAGGGGTTAAAATGGTGAACAGTGACCTGAACAGGGTGTTGTTGTGTCTCTAAATCCCAGACATACTTTATTAGGACAATCCAGCTGGTTTTCTATTTCTATCTCCTCATTATCAACACGCTTATGGTATGGCCTCTTCCCCCTCACTTCCAATGCCAAGAATTTGGCAGGGACACCATGTGAGGAGGTCGAAGACTGAGAGGAAAAACAAAGTAGAAACTGCAGCAGAGATGCAGAAAGAGGGAGTCAAGTCGATGAAGAGCTAAGGTTTGTTGTTCCCTGTGTAAAGACTACCAGCAGAATCTTTTTTTTTTAAAAATTTTATTTTTTTTTGTCAGTGGTGATTACGGCTCTATGTGAAGTTAAACTGCTGACATGTGGCTTAATTTTCTTCTCACTGAAAATGGTGTAAAACGAGAACAGTTACACTTAAGAATTGCATGTATAAAATCAGTGGGAAAATGAATAAAATTAAATCTTTGATTTTTTCATGATGTTTGGCATCTCTGTATATTTCAAGAAGAAAAAAATCTGAAATTATAGTATTTTTCTTTGGAAAAGCAAAGATTTATAAATAGAAGCAGCATACTGTTAAATTGCTTTATGTGTTCGATCTAGCTTTCTCTGGCTGAGAGGAAAGAAAAAACAACCTCCAGCAAATGTTCAAAGGAAGGAAGTGGGAGGAAAAAAGTCCTTCTCACAGATTTCCATAGTTTCCATTTCAAAATACATCCATCACTGCCTTATGACACACACTTATATCAACAGGTACATCATTGATGAAACCCATTGTATGATAGCATTGATTAAGCAGAAAATAAATTCAACATTTTGTGTGTCCAAAACTGTGCATAAAAGCAGAGGGACAGAATACAGAAGGGTTTTCTATAAAGATTGATCTCTGTTGGGAAAAGACCTATTAGTATTTCTTCAAGACAATATGCAGTTCTCTTCAGTATGATATGGATTATCTCAAAATTGATCTATGCTTAATATTAAAATACTAAAAAATATTTTTTGTTTTTATCCTTTTCCTGGCATTCTCCTTTTACATAATGGAAAAATATCTGAATGGAAAAGTGAGTTAATTTCTTGTGGGTGGGGGGAGATACTGATTTGGTAATTCTTACATTCTTATAATTCTTATGGAAACAGCCAGAGATTATGTGTGCACAAGGAATGGTAGAATTTAATCTCAACTTCACAGAAGTCTTTGTCAGACACTTGTTTTCCAGTTTTTACACAATTAATATATATTCATTGCGATTAAGATGCCAGTGGTGGTCTCTGCAGTTGAGCTGTTGTGATTAAGGCTGATGTTTGACCCCGTGTTACAGTTTCAAACTCTAGGACAAAATGAGCTCAGTCTCTGTGTTCAAACCCCATTTACTCCTGAGGCACGTGCCACATGGTTCAGGGGGCTGGGACCCTTACTATCTGGGCTGTGTCTTAAGAGTGCAAGGTTCCTAGGAGGCCTTGATCTTTAGAAGCTCTAAATTTCTTGCTAAATTACAGTGGGGGAATATTGTCCTAACTAGCATTCTGTCATGAATTTCTTACAGGTGCTCGTGGTGGTGATTGCATAGGAAAACCTAGCACTTAAAGGAAAAGTACAGTTTAGAAAGGGGAAGGGGAAGAAGAGGGAGTGGGAGAGAGCAAGAGAGACTTATTTTGCTGAAAGGATGAAGGAAAAGAAACAAAATTCTTCTCACTAGTAAATTCAGGTACCTCCTTAATTGAACAACATGAGCACACAAGCAGGGTGCAGATAATAGACAAAGGAAAAAGAAAGGATTCACTCTGGGCTGGGATTAGAACCCGGGGGTTTCCAGATGTGAAGAATAATTTATACTTAAAGGATTTATTCTCCTAAAGGAAGGGAAAACATTTTAGTTGAGTTATGCCTGTAAAGCTAATATTTCTGTATTCATTCGTAATTTTAAAAGTACTATTTAGGCTTTTATTTTTTAAACTATTCACAATAAACTCCTGACACTTCTGCCCCCTCATAACAGACACCTAACAATGGAGCAGCTTCAATTAAGAATCAGAACATCAGCCTCTGGCATCTTATTCTGTTGTTCCATCTTTTTTGCTAGGGAGAATTCATTTGTTTCTTAATTAAGAAAAACACCAATAGCATGAAAAATCTGCTTATGGTACCTGAATGGTAATTAGGTGAAAGGTAAAAAAGAAACACACACATACATTCCAGTAGCAGCCAAAATGAACTTGAGCTGATAAAAATGAACTAAACTACCCTTGCATAAATCGAGGCTGAGAGAAGTGTACAGTCATTATGGCTAAGACAATATGCAAAATATCTTCAAAGAAATCAAATTGCTAGAGTGTTTTCATTTGCATGTATTAACTATTAACATAATGAGGAGAAGTGACATTGGACCCGGATTGTGTGTCTGTTCGGATTGATAACTCTACCGCATCTGCAAACAGGCGCCCAAAAATCAGACTAGTAGTCAGATCAGTATTGAACTCTGAAGTGTGTATGGGTTTTTGTTGGGTTTTCTTTGTTCATTTTTGTTTGTTTGTTTGTTTGTTGCTTTGGGATTTTTGTGTGGTGGTTTTTAAAAAATATCTGGAACCCAGAACAACATGCTGGGATGTTGAATACAAGCTATCCTTTTATTTTTATTCTTTCCAAAGGTGATCCTTCTGCTACAATCACTTACTTCATACTTTCAAGGTGCAGATGCAAATTTTGAACTTTTTTCCATCATGTATATTTCCACTTATATAGAAGGATGACTGCTATTGTGCGCTAATTTGGAGTTATTGAATGTTTGTATAATTATTGAGTGATATTTTTTTGTCTTTCAAGACTGTACTTATATATCGAAATGTCCTACTTAAACCGTCAATCACTGTGCTCATGAACTGAGAGAAAGCTTAATAGAACTCGAACTTTTGAGAAGTCAATTACATGCTATTTTTTGTGATTATTTGGGACAATAGCAAGCAATGTTTGTGACAGCAGTTGCTATCTGCTCAAATATTGGGAATATATTTAAATTGTTATATAAAAGATGCTATATGAGAACCTAGATAAATATAGCAAGTTCTTTTGTTAGGAGAAAAAGTAGAAATAATTATAAAAACTGAAGATTTGTTCAGATTATTCATATGAGGAAAAAGCATTTAAGGTGAAAGCAATTTTTATTATGGTTCTCTCTGCCTAAAATCTTTCCAAAAGGAAGTTATTTCTTGATATTATAGACAAAAATTAGTAAAAGAACGTAGTTCTGGGAGAAGGTGAAATGGGATGGGAAGCAGACCTATGCAGTCCTTAAAAATTCAGAATTTATGATGTTTGCATAATCTGCGAAAAGAATTTTCATAATTGTTACATTGTGTTTGTATACACACATGCAGTTTTTGTGTGAATTATATCCTTTGCTATTGTTGTACTTCGAGATTGTAACAAAAAAAGCTACCTCTAGAAGAGAATATAACATACACAATGTGTTTAAAGTTGATAAGTTTTCTTTAGTGAAGTAGACATTGGTCTATAGTAAAAGTATTATGATAACATGACCTTTTTGCAGTTATTAGTAGCTCAGGAAGCAGGTGTAAATAAAATACTTCTGCATCGCTAGAAGGAGCACATACAAATGTCATCTGTGAATATAAACCCTTCTTCCAAGAGGGGAGGGGTTCCATTGTGGTTCTTTGGCTGCTGTATGTGTTGTTTCTTCACATACCCAGTGGTCATACTCCAGTCTCAGAGGTGAATCATGTGAAAACTTGGATTTTTGAAAAGAATATTCTTAAGGCTTATGGGTAGAAGTACAGGGAATATCGTCTGCCTAAATGGTGGTTTATGTAGCAAAAAGCTACCTCTAGAAGAGAATATAACATACACAACGTGTTTAAAGTTGTTAAGTTTTCTTTAGTGAAGTAGACATTGGTCTATAGTAAAAGTATTATGATAACATGACCTTTTTGCAGTTATTAGTAGCTCAGGAAGCAGGTGTAAATAAAATTCTTTGGTTTTTCCTTTTTTTTTTCTTTTTTTTTTTTTTTTTATGTGCTCAAATGCTCAGTGATTTCCCTGTGAGTTATGTGTATGCATTTAGAAACTGACATAGAGGAATTCTGATCACAATTTTTTATTTTAGGTTGCTAAATTATTATTTTTACTTTGTAACTGAGAGAGATGATCAATGTAGGAACACTGAAAACAAATATTTTCTCTTTGACAATTTCTGAAAGTTAGAGTAGGATCCCTCAGAGTCCATATGGAGGATATTCTAGTCCTGGTTCTGTTTCAGCCTCAAGCCTGAGAATTAGCATATAGTTTGCCATACTGCAACCTGTTATACCTTTTGTCCTTGGAAGATTGGTATAGAAAAACTCTACAGTGTAGGAGTGGATGTGAAAATGCCTGTAAGAACTTTTTGGGTACAAATTTCCCGTAAAGGCATATTACAGAGTTCCACAGAATGAAAGACTTTGTGAAGGATAATCTGAATTTTAGATTATCTCTACCCATCCAGTTGAAATTTCTGTTTAATGCTATCTTAAAATTCATTATGCTAACTTTTTAGAGACAGTCCTGATATTGGGGATCATGTTAAAGAGTAAAACAACAAACATATGTAGAAAAAATAAATTCATGTAAATATATTTTACTTGATATCAATATGTTATTATTATCTGAAGATCTTACTTGAGGGCTTTTGATTTCTTCTGTGGCAAACAAGATAACTTTCCAAAGATATTAGTAGTTTATACTATGTTGTTACATTGTGTTGGGTGCCTAATAATGATGTAAATATCAGGATGCAGCCAGAAACTAGATACCACAGCTGCTAGCATGTGACATGACTTCCTTTCAATTTTGAAACAGAATTGAAATCTTAAGTATCATAATGTATGAAAGAAATCTTTTATCTATATCCACCTCATGAAAAGTCAGATGAAAAATGTTACCTGTATATGTTTTAAATGTACTTCCATTTTATGTTGTTTAAAAATAAATAAATTGAAGAGCCAGATATTTTAGCTTAAAAAAGAGTTTACAGATTTTTTGCATATGTAAAATTGGAATGTACTTAATAATTCTAATTAACATTAAAATATTGCTCAAATATTCAGAATCTCATTTGCATGAAGCCACAAAGGGAAACATCTCATTAGCTCCCTTAGGATAAGGAGTAAGTGCTCATCCTTGTGTATCAGCAATTTCATTCCCCATTTTTCAAATTCAGAAATAAGACGTCTCGGAAACAGTGTGCATGTATGTGCATATGCCTACATGGAAGTCTATTAATATTTGGAGGATTCCAGGCAGGCTACTCAGAGGAAACTAAGAAAAAAATCAGGCTCTTGTACTTTTTATTGAACTTTGATTTTTGGGGGGATTTTTTTCCCCTCTTTCTTGATACACTACTACAGAATCTTGAATAATTTTGTTTGTTACCACTGATATCTTAATCATATGGGGGATACCAATTTGCAAACATGCCCTAATTCGTAGGCTTCATTTTATTTCAGAAGCAGAATTGTATGTGAAATTGTTTATCAGTGCATTTTTAATATGATACAGAGATTTTGCTGAGTTTGCATTAATGAAAGAGGCATTTAAGACTTGCACATTCCTTAGTGCTATGATACTGTCTTAGGCAGGATTAATATACAAAAAATACTGTCTGGAAGACTAAATCCAAATAGAAAAGTTCTTGGTTTTAGTCCCTACCTTTTGTTTATGAAAAATACTACACTTGTAGGCTTTACTGAAAAATGACCTACTTCACATTTTGGAAGCTCTATGTTGTTTCTGTTTGTGATTTCTATGTTTTTGATGTCTGGATAGGAGAAACTGTGGAAAATGTTTAAAATCTGCCTTTTTAAAATCTGCTGCTTCCTACAGAGATCAAAGGCCTCAATCATTTCTTTCACTAAAATGGGAGCAGGAGATAGGAGAACTCTATGGTAAAGTCTGTTGTACCTCATAAGACAGAGCTTGGAGCTTGGTTTATGGGATCTATAATATGTCCAAGCTGGGGGTCACCCATTCATGTCCTCTTTTCCACAGCAAGTGACGTAGCTCTATTCTAGTCAGGAAATAGTGTAGTAGCCTAAAGAATCCCAACTTCCATTTGCTGAAAGTAAAAATTTTTATGATTTTCAAAGTCTGTTAATGTTCCTAAAATAACATTGTAATTCAAGTAATGTATCTCTGATAATGGCTGTAATAATCATAGAATAATAATCATAGAATTACTCATATTTTTATAGATGGATTTATAGCCCTACTAAAGAAGCCCCGATGAAAAAGCAAGAAATAACCTTAAATTTGTGATCTTCGGTGAGAAGGAAGGGTCAATACTAGGTGTGTTAGATCTGAGGGATTTAGCTCATTCTTATTCTTGCACTGAATAAGGGTTCCTGAAAACAGTATGTTCATTTGTCTATGCTGTGTGATTTATTCATGGCCCTGTATGTAATAGCAAAAAAAGAATAAATTATTTTTCATTAGTGCATATGATTTGCTTATAGAAAAATTGTCATATGATTCCACAGTCTAAAGTTTGACTTTTGTTGAAATGATTTTAAATTTTTTGGTTTTTTTCATTTTTCCCTGAAGGAAAAGTGGTGGAGTGCCCCTTAGGAAAAGTTTAAATAGTGATGGTAAAATGTGTCTGGTTTATGACAAATAAATGAAATTTGATTCCTGTTGGTTGTACTTTTAGTAAGAAATCTCAAGCATTTCCAGGAGACATTTAGCTACTGAGGCACCATTTCTATACAAGTATATACAAGTAGCTGTACTACTTTTGACCATTGGTGGTACGTATTTTGGGAATCTTCTCTCCTCACCCAGGTTTGAATGATTTGTTAGATTTTTATTTCTTTTTAATTCCTTAATCTCCTCATCGGCCAAGATGAGATATGGTTTAGTAACAGTCACATTGGTCTTTATTGATGTGTGTGTGGATTTTGTTCACTCGGATTTTGGGTATCGGTTTCTTGGTGTTTGGTTTTTGTTCATGTTGGTTTTGGGGGGCTGGTTTTTTTTGGTTGTTACTTTTGTTTTAACATCTCTTAGGATTTTTCCCCCTAGGACCTGGAGGGCCTCTGTTAAACTTTTAAGGACCCTTGTCCCTTTATCAGTCTCCTGTCTTCTTTTCATGATAGATGTTGGAACAAAAGTAATGCCTAGCTGTCATGCCAAAGGATTATGCAGAACATTAATGCAGAAACCAAGCAGACATTTATAAATTAAAACATTAAAAAAAAGATCGTTTGTTGTGTGACAGAAGCACTTCTGCTTCCCCCTATCTGCACTTTGGGTGCACTGCACTGGATGTGCTGTTTTGGATATCACATTGAAAAAGGGAAAGAAAAATGAAATGTTGGAGTAGGAATGTCAGAAGGACATATTAAGTTGAGGTGATCTCAGGAATTTTTTTAGGAGAGTAATGATCTTACATGATTTGTAGGCTCAGCTTCAGTACTCTATTCTGTGTATCTTCTAGTAGATAATGTAAGCTACAGAGAAGTCTATAGGCATAGCTCATAGACAGTATTGATAAGGCTGCTGAGGCTTACCTTGATAGCATGTGTGTTTCTGTCAAGGTATCAGAGGCAGTAAAGAGCCTCAATAGTTACACCATGGCAAAAATGAACTCTGTTAGGGTTCTAATTTCACTAAGGTATTAAATGTGTTGCTTGCATAGATTTTTATTGGTTTTGACTTCCAACGTTCTTTGGAGAACATGCAAGAAGCACTACTAATCTATTTTGCTCTATCTTAGGTTTTGAAATTTAACCTCAAAGAACAAGTAATTGATGGTTCATTATCTTCTTGTCCTAGGTGACTACTACAATGCTTATAGTACGTAAGGATTGTGAGGACATTAGCTGTGTTCTTATGGTTGACACCAGCTGCTGATCATGTAGGATGTTCTTCTAGTACAATCTGAAGATGAGATTGAAAAAAAACCAACCTGCTTTTAAGAATATACTGCACATTCTTTATGTCTTAGGGACTTAAGTGTATTTTATGCAGAACATAGTAAAGTCTTTCTGATTTTACTTCCACAATAAATACGAATAACCATGTATCTCAGTGCCTTTAGGATGTAACACAAGATGATTTTCTTTCCTCTATCATTTCTACTTATGGTGGAGGAAAAAACCCAAACATTTAATTTGGGAAGTGGAAACAAATATACAACAAAAATTAGCCTACAGGTTTTTTACTAAGTGATTTGGATACATGATGGGCCTGATAGGAAACCAAAGACACAAAACTCAAATAGAATTAAGATCTTATTAAAATTGTCCTTTTAATTTTTTCTTATAGCTATTTTAGTTTAATATTTACATCTTCATACTAAGGTAAGATAAATGAGTACTTTTTCCCAAACCCAGTGATGATATTGCATGTTTATAAATACCTTTCTAGTGTGATAAACATTAATCTGTTGAAGCACACACGTGATTCTGAATTTGGCGGAGAGCCACAAGGCATGCATCATACATTCTGGAGATAAAAAGAGGAGGGGAAATACTGTGAGTGGTTCACAAGCAGTGCATCCCCAGTGATACTACCATTTCCTTACAAAATGGCCAAGCTGCACATGCAACTGGTTCTGAGAAAACTCAGATATTATCCTGAGCAGTGCTTTCTAGCTCACCATCTCCCACATCTGGGGATTCAAGGCCACCATCAGCCTTGTGCTGGAAAACTGTGCAATTGGCTGTATGTCACAGCTCTAATATGCAAGTAGTACTTCTTGCTGTCTAAAACAAATGTGTCCAAACACTCTTCTTAAGCCTCTTCTGTTCAACTGTAGACATGCTTTCCAAGCCTAATGTTGTAAAAGCATTACACTTTTCATATTAAAGTTTTAAGAATCTATTTTCACTGCCACAGAGAAATGTGTAAATTCCATCTTGGATGCAATTAAGCTTGTAGAAGTGGGAGGATCACACTAGAAATGCCAAATGTTACAGTAATTTTTGTAGAAATGTGAAATTCACCTCTGTTTGTTTTTGGCTTTGTTCATGATTATAGGATAAAATGAATTTATCCTGGGATAGATAAGCACTTCTGCAAGGAGAAGGCTGAAATCTAATCCATCCAAATGAAATCTTTCAGTCTCGAGGAAGATTTAATAAAAGACAGTAACAAGTTTTTGGGTTTAAATTGCAGTTCCAAGTGGAATGATAAGTCACATTTAAGTGGTTTATCAAAATTATCAAGTATATTTGATAAACTTATATTAATGTTCCATAGTTTTATCTCGCTCTTTGAGTAGTAATGATCTACTATGAAAGTATATAAAATATTTTCAGGAGCCTGTATACATTTATAAATAACTAAAAGAAATAGAATGTAAACTGTAAGTTTGTAGTTGATACAATAAAGCCACTTGAAATTGCTTCAAATATTTAAAATGTTTTTGCTAGTGAATTGGCTCCTGGCGGTAAGAAAGCAGGCTAGGTAGCAGGCTACCAGCTGGAACTGGTGGGTTACCCATGCCATGTGCTAATCAGTGGTTAACCGATAAGCTTCAAAATGAAAGGCAAAGATAAATTACTTTAGGATATTTGGTACAATAAGGTAGCTAATATTTCTTCTGATTTTTGGAGGAGGGAATATGATTAAGATATACTAAATGGAAATCCATACAAACCCAGTCAAATTGTTAAAATATTCAAATATGCCTTACTGTAACAAGAAAGCACTGTAATGTTCTGAAATCAGCAATAGAACAGCTGTGTTTTAAAGGACAGTACTTTGAATGTCACTTGACAATTTGCTTTCAATTAGAAGTAATTTACAGGAAGATGCCCACAAGCTAATCTTTACAGGATAATTAAGTTCCATTTTCTTTACTTTTAATTAAAAAGCAGAAAAGATTTAGCTGATCCATAAAAAATGTTCTGTTTAAACATTCATCAGACTTCACACTCTTTTTTTTTTTTTTTTTTTTTTTATTTGTTGTAGCAGATGTTATCAAAACTGCAGTCTGCTCTGTTTTAAACCCAGTATATTTGGGAAGTGAAACACGAGATGCAATAGGCGTGTACAGCTGAGGTATGATCATTTAGCTTCTCTCTATTTGAATAGCTCCAAAATGATATCCATACTCTGGGCTTTAATCTTGCTCCTTCCATTGCTTGCTGTCTGTCGTGGTGAAAGAAAGTGAAGCAGATGAACAGTTCTGTGGATGCTAATAGTATTTTCCTCCTGCTTTTCTTGTTAATTTCCTAATGCCATTAAAACCTGAAGTCTGAATGTAAATGAAACCAAGTACCTTTGTCGTTAAATTTGCATGTTAGCAAAGTTGTCTGCATGCCTTTAGAATCAGTGAAAATGATATAAAATAAATTCATTTGCTGATTTTACATTGAATAAAAGAAAAAAAAAAGTGCAGTGTATGTATGAATGTCTAAACACTTAAATGCCTATACCACAATGAGTTAGTGGTAAGTTTTTAAGGTGGAAAGATGTATTTGTTTCACCCAGATATTTCCTCGTCATCTTTACAGATTTTAAGAAGTGAAAGGAAATTTAGTTAAAGATTTTAAATTTGCTCTTTTAAAGCAAATTCATACAGTGGAAAAAATTACACAGTCCAGACTTGTTTAACTTTAAATTGATGGCAGAATGTGTACTGTGAAAAAGTCTAACTATAAAACTGAAATCTAATGCTTTTTGGAAGTGTGAGATCTAATTATTTGTTAGTTTATAGTGGCATAGGCCTGGTTTCTTCAATGACCATGTGAGAATTTCTGTAACAGGACCATGATGTTAACAATAATACCTGAATGCTGGCATTAAGTCTGAAGTATGCTCTTTATGTACGTTTAACACAGAACTGACCAATTGGTGATTATTTGCCATAACTTTTCAACTGAAAATGAAACCATAGAATGATAGAATCTTTTATGTTGAAACATTCAGAGATCACTGGTTCAACTTCCTGCTGAAACCAGAACCCATTTAGATCAGGTTTCCTGTCAGGTTTTTAAATATTTCCAAGGATGGAGATTCCACTTCTAGCAACCAGTTCTACAATTTGACTACCATCACTGTCAACTCTTATCCCTAATATTTAATCAAAATTTCCTTTGCTGTGTCTTGCATACATTGCTTCGGATCCTATCTTCCTGCACCTCCTTGAGCAGCATGGCTTTGTCTCCTCTATACCCTCCCATTAGGTATTTGAAGATAAAAGGAAGAACTCTTCCTGATGCTGGACATCCCAGCTCTCTTGCTGCAGCCCCTTGACGCTGTTATGGTCCTCTGCCAGACTTATTCCAAAACAGTCTATGTGTGACTTGTACTGGGGAGTTCCAGACTGGTATTAAAGATGTGATCTTGCTGTTACTGGCTAGAGAGGCTCTTGCCTATGTCCAAGGATGTGTTTGGCATTTGCTGCTGCAAGGGCACACTGCTGATTCATGACTGTCTTCTTCATTGTGACTACCAGCTCCTTTGTAGCAAAGCTGTTTTTAAGTACCTGTATATTGAACTTTGCGTGTCTGACAACCCATTTCTCCAGGACTCCTCTGAGTAGCAGCATCACGGCTTAGCAACTCCTAACAATTTGATACCATTTCAAACTTTCTGAGGGGCATTCTGTGCTATTGTTCAAACTATTCATGAAGATATTTGGCCATAATTATCCCTGAGGGATACCTCTGGACTCGAGTTGGGTTTGATAGCAACGTTTTAGGCCTGGTGATCTAGCCAGTTTTCACTTTCTTCATAAGACTATAAAAGCAACCTTTATCTTGTGAGGTAAATAATGTTAAAACATTCTTAGCTTTTGAAAATAAAGGTATTCTCTATATATTTTTCCCCATAGTTGAATACACAATATTCAAATACACTGAACTGTTCTGAGTTGCAATTTTTGAATTAAAAGTTTCTAGACATCTCAAGTTCTAGTTTTGCTCTTAAGTTAGCAGATAGATCAACAAGGGCTTTCTAAGTGGACACAACACCTTTCTAAGTAGAACCTTGGTGTAATTAAGAATATGAGAGAATGGGTTTTGATGAAGTTAAGAGCAGTTAACATTGTCTCTAAAGGAAATAGAACCAACTTAGAAATCGTCCTCAAATTGATCTTTTCGAGAATTTAACATTCAGACCTGTCTTGCTTTGAGCAACTCACCTTTTTAAGCTGTGCTAGTGTACACCTCCCTGTTTCTACATAGATGCATTTTTAGGAAGCATTTAATATAAGCTATCCAAATGTCTTCAGATATCTTTTCCTTCAGTTTTAACAGGTTTTTCACAATTAAAAATTGTAAAATTGTGATTCTTTGTAGCATCATTAAGAGGCAGAATGAAGTGACAAAATAATTTGTTCTTGTCATTTTGCTGCTTATGTTGTTTTTTTTTTTAAATAAATTTCTAATCATATGATTTCATCAAAAGGCATATGGAGAAATCTTATAAGTCACATTTAGAAGAGGCTAGAGGACTCTGTGGAAGTACATTTGAACATGTGCCTGTTCACAGAAGAGCTGCCTCATATGCAGTGATAGTTGTGTAAGAATCTTCAGCTATCTAATTGTTTGGAATCCAAGATAAGGTAATTTAGGTTCCTCTACAGGAAGGGAAACAAATTATTTTAGAGGGTCATTCATTCTTTCAGTTTTGCACCTTTCTTTAAGGGTTGCTTTAAACAGGCATGCTACTGACAGTGATGACCTCTTTTGGCTATTAGTTCTTAGGGCTGCTCACATATGACAGAAATGTTTATGTGTCCGTAGAGTGAGCTGGGGGAAGGAGCTATTCCAAGTGAAAACCAGCTTCCCCCCCCCACCTCATGGTTCAATTTTAATTCAAATCAATTTCTTTATCTAGTTCACCTGATGGCCACACAAATACTTGTGTTAATTCAATGAAGAAGACAGCGTGACTGTAAGAGCAAGCAGAATGGTAGGGCAGCCCCTTTTGGGAATGCAGCCTGATGGTGTTGGCATAAGGAGATAATAACACTACACTGCTAGACAGCTGGTTTAGGATGGAATCACTCGATAATACTCAAAAAATATGCTCTGCTTTGTTTAAAGTAGTAGGTAGTGGTATGTAGTTAGTGTACCGGATGTACTGGCTGCTCATTTACTAATATTGCAACAGGCAGAATACTATCAGTCTTGAATGAGAGCTTTGTATGAGATACAGCTGCAACATTTTTTTCCTTATATGCCTTAGAGCCTCTTTACATATGTATACACTTAAGCAAGTAAACTTTCTGTGGCTACTTTTCTTAAAGATACTCTGTTTTTCTCATCATGAGTAAAAGATACATGCTTGAACTCAGATTAGTGTAAGAAATTATATTCTTTAAGTATTTACTTTAGAAAGATAGAACTAGATAGATAGAACTGATGTTAAGCCTTTGTGATACTAGTTGCATTTGATTGTAAAAAACTATTAAATACAATACTATTGCTTTACAGTGTTTGACTGTATGGAAAACTTTTTGTTAGTTTAGCAATGTAGTAATGTATTCATGCTACATTTGTTTACTTTTTGATAACAGGATAATAACAGTGAAACTTAACATTATAGAGGATTCGGTCATAGTCTTGAAATGGTGAGAATCTTGATTCAAGATATATTCTGATCCTTTAATACTGTGGATATAATTTGGGTTGAAGTGTTCCCAGTCACTTCATTAGTGAAGTTTATATTATTTGCTTTGATGGACAGGGAAAACATGATAATTTGCAAAACTTTAAACAAAATAGTAAAATATATTACTGCTTTGACTCATGAAAGTTGAAGATAGTATATTTTTTATCTTAATTTTCACTAAAAGATGTTAAAATTTAATTTATATGCCACTGAAATGTCATTTCTAAATTACATTTCAGTATTGTGACTGTAGCATAGTTCCCTGAATTTCTATGCAGAGCAAGTTTCCCATTTAAAAAATATTTTGCTTAGCTTCATTAATTTCCTCTTAGTCTTCTAAATCCAAAAATATTGTCAAATCAAGAAACAAATTTTTATTTCAATTTTTCTTTCACATAAATGTCAGCTCAACTCCTGTTAAATGCAATTTTACGTATTTCTACTGCTTTTCCTCCTACTAACAATTTTAGATCAGAAGTTTTAGGGTTGTGAAGATGCATATCTCTCTCCTGTCTTTCATTATGAGGGCCACATGTGTTCTTATGTAATTAAAATATCTCCTTCAGAAAAACAATGCTGAGGAAAAAATAATTATATTATTATTCACAACTTTTCATCCTTTTGTTAATTATACTTTATGCAGTATTTTAAAATTACAGTACAAATTCTCCAGAAGCATGAATTGTCTTCTTTAGGGAGGAGGGAGGAAAGGGTGCTAATGGAGTTCAGACAAACAGTAATTAGCTAGGCCAATAAATAGGACAAGTTAATAAATGATTTATAGCAAGAAGGCGTAAGATGCGTAACAAATAATTATGGGATTTCTGTACTTAAATTATGAGCAGAAAGTCCAGGTGTAGGCAGGGGAAATTGTCTCAGAAGAAATGTTATATGTAGTTTTATATTAGGTATAATATGACATTAAATGATATTGTAATAACTAATATTATTTAGTAGTTAAAATATTAAACCCATGTGCCTGAGAATATTACAGTATCCTGAAATTTTTATTTCACAAAACCAAATGCAGTTAACGGTAAGCATTGGGAAATGTGCATATTTGACATATAGTAGACATTTAGTGTGTCTGTGAGAATCCAGAAGGCAGAGGAGGCACTGGGAAGATTTTACAGCAACAGTTATCTATTTTGTGTAATATTCAGCTGTTTCACCTTAAACTTACTTTGCTTTAAATTTTTTTTCTGAATGCACAAAACCTGTCAGAAAGATTTTGTATATGTACAAAGAATGGGGAAATGACATGAGAAAAAACAGTCATAGAAATTAATTTGCTTCAACCAGTGATAGATAGTCTAATCCACCTTAAAAAATTAAGCTGCAGATAACTTACTTACAAATTCCTAAGTAGTTAATTTCAAATTTTATCAGGACAAGACCAACATTCCTGTTTCAGAAATACCTATTTAAGCTAGAACTGTTTACAAACGAAATATTAATCAACAGTTTATACAATTTTTATGAAAAGATCCCTTGAATATTTTTCTGAAAAATAAAAAAATATTGCAGAAGCTGAATTTTTAATTTTTAAGATAGTTTAACTTTGTGACATATTCCTTTTTTAGTTTATACCTATGATATTTGGACACAAATGAGAAAAAATATTACTACAGAAAACTCAGTATAATCTCTTAAATGAATATTTAAGAATATTTTGTAAAATAGTAATTGTTTTAGTACTTTAAAATATTTTTGCTTTTTTAACATTGTAGTGCAGTGTTCATTTATTTATTTTAGTAGAGTAGAGTAGGTCATGTTGATGCTCCATAGCTGTCAAAAGGGTTATAAAAGCTCTTCTAGAACTGTGTGAAGTATACCTGTCTAAACCACATTAACATGATATATGTAAATATATTACATATGTATATATATACACATCCTAAAGGAAAAGTTATACTGAGAGCTGAGTATATGATTTTAAAAGAGCAGTATTCTTGATCTTCTTTTTTTGAATATGAGTGCAAAAAGGAATTTATTTTGTTTACATAGAACCTTTCATTGCCATCAAAAACCTTGAGGTACTTTATAAGACAATAAAATCAAACATGATAAAATAAATATAAAATATAAAAGTCTCCAGGATTTTTAAATTAAGAAGTTCAGAGGAAAGGGAATATTGTCATTCTTCCCCCTCATCCTCTCCATACACCAGGAAGTCTGAATCTGACATCTGAATAATAGAATTTTTTTTTGGTTACAGATAGCCTATTCAAAATGCAAAGAATCTCTAAGGTGCTGTGGCCTATTAGCTAAGAGGTAAATATATACAATATTTGATATTAGTTACTGTTGTGTGATAACATTAGGCTGTCATTAAACTATATAGACTTGTTTTTTAAACGTAAGATAAAAAAAATAGATGAAATTTTTACAGAGGCATTTATGTGGCTTAAGTCCAAATGACTACTCTGATATTTTCCTTTGAAGATCTGCAGTTTCTGGAATTTCACATCCACGAACACAATGGTGGATATAGCTGCCGAGTATGTAGTACAGAATGTGCCAATTATCACATAAGAATTTAAAGACTGAGTTTGCTTAGATAGGCACACAGATGGTTAATTAGATAATTGGTGAATAGGGGCAATGTATTTTCTTAGCTGTCTACAACAGCTATTACACTTAAAAACATGAAAAACCCTTCCTTCTCCTGCAAGGTACAACCCCACAGACCTTTTCTCCCAGGAAAGTGTACAACTACTGGATGGTAGAGATGCCTCTGTACTAAATCCTATGTCCCACTTTCTAGGATGGTCTGAGAGATAAGAGATGTTGGTTATAAACTTAGGAGATCACACATCTTGTTTTTCTCTTACTCTGGGCTTAGTTGTCTTCCCACTATACCATTTCATAATTGGGCAAAGTGGAAATGGTCTTTGTTCATCACCATATTTTTCTCAGATTTCTTGTGATTAATTCACACTGGGTATACTTAGACATAAATTAAACAATTGTTCTGTTCAGCTGTGCCAGGGTGTTGGCAGTCACTTCCTGTGCAAAAGCAAAAAATTAGGGAATAAACTTTTCTGTTACTATAACTTTCAGGAGCCCAAAAAGCTATGCTGAGGTGTTGAGGGCCACAATTTTCAATGTAAGAGTGTGAATGCTGTGCAAGTGGTATATTTCTAATTTCTCTTTTGTATCTGACCCTCCGGTGCTTGAAGTAGAGTTTTTGCCTAGGTGTGTTGACCGATGCAGTATAAAAACACTCCTTAGGGTTCCTAAATCTCAACAGTTGTGTGTAATTGGTTTAAAGGCCAGGGACTTAGCTTTAGACCTGAAGTCCAGTAGCATTGACTGGCTTGTGACAATACTGCTAAGCTAAGCTTCTCTATAGCAAATTCTGTCTTAAGTAGAGCTAGATGTAGTGATCAAAAAAGAATCAGGAAGTGAGATTTCAGTTCAGCAACATTAGTCACTGTAGAATCTTCCAGGCTCTACAGAGGACTCTGGACAGGCTGGATCAATGGACCGAGGCCAGTTGTATGAGATTTAATGACAAGAAGCGCTCAGTCCTGCACTTGGGTTACAACAACCCCAATGCAGCCCTACAGGCCTGGGGAAAAGGGGCTGGAACACTGCCTGGTGGAAAAGACCCTGGAGGGGTTGGTTGACAGCTGGCTGAATATGAGCCAGCTGTGTGCCCTAGTGGCCAAGCATCCTGGCTTTTATAAGAACTAGTGTGGCCAGCAGAACTAGGGAAGTGATCGTCCCCCTGTACTCAGCACTGGTGAGGCCCCACCTTGAGTACTGTGTTCAGTTTTGAGCCCCTCACTTCAGGAAAGACACTGAGGTTCTGGAGTGTGTCCAGAGAAGGGCAAGGAAGCTGGTAAGGGCCTACTTGAGGCCTACCTCAATGTTTGCTATGTTTACTACAATAGTTGTAGGTTTGATTTAGATTCCATTTTCACTGATAGCTGAAGACCTGAAGCTGATTCTCAACACTAAACCTACTAACCAGATTATGAACAGTCTTTTCTTCTGGCAACACTCAAGCCTGACTATGGAATCTTTCACATGAGGTCATCTCTGCAGCTTCTGATCTTTAGCTTGTGTCTTTCTTCAAAATATTTGGACCTTAATCAAAGATGTGAATTTAAGTATGGGAGGCCTGTCAGTCTGCAGATTACTGCGTATTCTCTGCTAATGGAGATGGTGCATTTTTTTATGAAAGGAGAATTGGGTTCATCATCAAATACAGTTGTAAACTGAGCCAATGTGCCTTTCATTAGGGTAGGCAAGTAGCTAACTCCAGTGGTCTGGTCAGCGTTTTCAATAAATAGTTTCTACCTTCTCTTTTGGGTATCACTCTAAGATAGAATTTTTCATGCTCTGTAGTGAACAGTTAGATTTTCTGCTCTACAGAAACTGTGTTTTATTCTCAGTAACATATTCTGGTATATTTTGTGGCAGTTAAATTTAGGGATTTCTATTAGGATAAAAGATGCTGTGCATATCAACTCTCTGTGGAAGAGAGTTACCTTCATCTTTGAAATGGAGGAGAAGCAGCAAAGTTTGGGCTTGAAGTTGTATATAGGTTACTTATTAGATGAAAAAAACTATCGCTGATAGCTCTTGTGGAAGAATACTTTTGGTGACTATAATCTCATGAGTGTTTGGGATTTTTGTCAACTGTCAACATCAGTACATTCTCAGTTAAACCACATGATCTGAAGGAAACAGATTAGTCAATTCCTTGTATTAAAGACGTATGTATTCTTTAGGACAGAGTTAATATCTAAACAAGATGGAGAGAAAATTGTGCTTTACAGCCTCCTCACATTTTAAACCTGAAACGTGAACATTTTCTCCTGGTTTTAGCTTCATATCTACATTTTGACCAGTGTGTAGAACATGTGTGACCTGTAAGTTTTCAGACAAAAATGAAGTACAATAAACACTATACCTAGAAAATGGAAATGACAGTCAAATAAATTGGCACACACAGTTGGTTTTGGGCAAGAAGAATTAGATCTACTAAGTGGTATTTTTATTGGTAAAGTCTAGAAGATATTAGTTCTTGGCATAGTGATGTTTTATTAATGAGTTTTTCTACTCTATCATGAGATTTGCAGTGGGTGACAATTTCACCTTGTGCTGCATGCTAATATTTGCAGATAAGAAGTCAAGTCTTTTTCACTGATTGTGCATCAAGTTGTTAAGTTCAAAATTGAGGCATACAGTTTAAAAATTTAAGAATTGATTTTATTTAATGCATACCATATATTTTGATACTTGGTGATAAAATAAAATTCTGCCCTGCAGAGGACAGAATAATTGTTAAATATCAGGTAAAGTGAATATGAATTACTAAAATTACTCATATGTAGTGAGAATTAGTAAAAGGAACCAAGACTGTGAACTGGACAAGTTTTTTGCCTCAGTTTGTATCTAGTGAACTGTTGAAGTCAGTTACTGTGGGCTTAGATGGGTGTAACTGATGGCAGAATCTGATCAAAGTGCCACTACTTGTACTCTTAATTAATTGCAGTCTTGATTAACTGCATCTGAAGAAATATCATCTTGGTTCAAAATCACTCCTGAGATGGCTGCGGTTTGCTTCAAGTCTCACATGGCCATGTACTTACAATCAGCAGACACTTTGCATTTATCATGTGTTGTATTAAGGTTTTATTATACTTGTCTTTCTAGAGTTAAAATTAAAACTTTGATCACTTTTTCTCTCAAAGTAAAACTTCGTCAAAAGACCCAAAGGTTTAAATTAGGACCAGCTACAGCTTCAGTTCCTGGCTTAATTGTAAGTTAGTTGATTAGCAAGTACTTTGTGACAGGCAGTGAATTTCCATAGGTTGATGTTGCAGGGCTTACCTATCAAACACAAATGACCTAGAGGGCTAGTACCTGAGCTGCCTCTGACAGCATTTGTAGACAGGCTTTATTGTAGATTAGGACTCTTCACTTTCAGAGTTTAACAAGCAGCTGTGGGCCTAATCGTGAAGCTGAGTAGAGACAAGGGACAAACGTCTGTAGTCTGAGGCGGTGACTCCTGTCCTTTCATGAGCAGAGGCCAAAATGCAATTTATACACTGGTCTTGAAAGCTGTATGCAGTTCTCATGGTGTTTGCTCAGTTTCTTTCTTTCATGAATGAATTGGAATTTTCTCTAGGATGTTCGAAGAGTGCTCTATTCTGTCAGAAGAGATAATGAAGAGCTTTAATATTAATGGTGAGACAATGATTCTGACAAACTTGCTTTTATCCTTTGCTGAAGAAAAATGATAAAATGATTGTATCTGCAAATTGAGTAGACTCTGATGAAAAAAAATTGGAACAGGTGAAACTTGCTGATTCCAGGACTGCTGAACAATCAGCCAGAAATATGTGATGCATTATCATGTGATCTCGTTATTGGTTTGGGTTATTATTGGTTTATATATTTCCTGATGGCCTACTTGGTTTATTCTTACTCTGATATAAACACAAAAGTTGCTAAAAGCATCTGAAGTAATTGAAAATTTTGCATCTGCTTCAGTCACCATTAGGTCTGGTTGTAATAAATATCAGTATTTACAGGTTAAGTCAGTTGTGTGATTCAGCACATATTTTAAAACTTCAGAAAATAGCACTCAACCATAAATACACTCTACCTACTGTTTCTCAGATTGGTGAATGAATGTATTGTTGGAAAACAACCATTTTTCTTACTTCATTGTAATTTATAGCTTTTAGTGTACCCTCTTCCTTTTACGTAATTTTTTATAGCTCAGAGTGGAAAGTAATAATAGCTCTTTGCATTTCTATAATATGTTACCCAGTGTCAAAGTACTTAAAAGCATTAATTGATCAAAGCTTGCTATGTGGCTGTGGGATTGGTTAAGACTGAAGTGAAACCATCACTTAGTAAAAGAGTTGTTTACAGAGAGGTTGCAAGCACAGATATCACTCCAGATGTGTTCCTTCTATGAAGCCTTCTCCCTTTCTGTGCCTGCCAATTTTCTTATAGATTGGCATTCTTTTTATCTTTTTTTAAATAATTTTCAGCATTTACAATGTGGTACAAGTATTATCAGTAGATGGTTCCTTTCAAGGACTGAAGCCCTGTAGATGCCAAGTACAGGTGTCAGAGTTACAGTGTGTGTCTGTGTTAGCAGGTTACTCTGAGTACCTGTGTTAAATATTTTAACACCCCCTTCTCCCTACAGTCTGCAGGGAGACCTGTGTTCCTTCAGAGAGTGATTCATTAGGATGAGAGGAAACAGCCTCAAGTTGCACCAGGGGAGGCTTAGATTGGGTGAATTTTTTTCATAATATCCAAAGGGTTGTCAAGCGTTGGGTCAGACTGCCCAGAGCAGTGGTTGAGTCACCATCCCTGGAGGTATTTAAAAGACCTGTAGATGTTGCACTTAGGGACATGGTTTAGTGATGGGTTTAGCAGTGTTAGGTTAATTGTTGGACTCCATGATCTTAAAGGCCATTTCTAACCTAAATGTTGACTACTCTCACACTGAAGCTATAGAAAGCCGAAGTATGTGAAGTGTACCACAAAAACACTTCTGAGCTCCATGGAGGTGTCAGGAGGCTTGAGACAGGTGCCACACATTGTCTTTCACTCCTTGGAGGACAGGCTGAATTCTCTTCTGAGATTAGCTCAAATTTTCTGCCGTCTATCAAGTGATGGCTCTAATCAAGAGAGAAGAACAGTTTTTGCCAGATGTCTTTGGGTCCCATTATGCTTCCAATCTTGGCTAAAAATTTGTTACCCTAGAAGCCAGAATCATTTTACTTTTGGTAATAACAGCACCCATTTGGTACTTTCTCAAAATGCAGATGAGTGAAACTGAGGCATTGTTTTACATTAGTAGACTTTCTACTATACTATAGAGGCAACTGTGTTATTTTGGGTTTTACTCTTCATGCTTTGTTTATCTGCCTTTAGTAAATGATTTCCCTGGGCAATATCTTATCCTCACATCATATTTCTAGTATCTCAGTAGCATATGTTGTACCCACTGGAGCACATTCAGTAGTAATGTCTTCATGATGCTTTCTAATGTCTTGTCATCAAATTGTACATCCATGTTGTGCTTAAAGATAAACAGAATTGCTGTAATCGAAAGAGCACAGCCACAGCTCTTGTTCTGTGTGATAGCAGCTCCAAGAATACTGACTTTCTGTGTCTCTGAATTCCTTATTATTAAATCTTGTAAGCTTTGGATCAATCATACTTACTAACTACACCAAGAATTCTGCTTTACCTCTGTGAGGTCATGTAGGACTGATCAGTAAGTTACAACTGTTTTTTCAAAACTGTAGCAAGTTGTATCCTTCCATCCAGATCTAGTGAGCTTATTGTAGAGACAACTCTTTAAAGGAAGGTCGATTATAACCAGAGTATTTCAACAAACAAGTAATGCTGTAACTTAAAAATCCAGACTAGGTGTCCTGGCTCCCAAAGTCCTGCCTTAAAATACACTGCAATAAACAGTAGAGTAAAAGATATTGCAGGATTTGCTGCTGATGTCAGTGAGAACTGTGTTTCTTGTCTTTTGATTTTCTTTATACTTCTGTAGTCCTTAAAAAACATTATGTAACTGAAAGCAGAATCCAGTATTTCTTTAAAAGTTGCTTCTTTAAAAGCAACTTTGTTTATATCTTACTGTCATTACAGATAAATGACTAATACAGAGTATATTTAACAACTACAATTAAGTAGAATTTTTATGGGAAATTATATATGGAATGTTTTCATGTGATTAAACAGGTATAAATGCCTGAGTCAGTGCAGCTGCAAAGCATCCCGTATTAACAGAAATAAGAAAATATGTTATTTAAAAGGAAAGCCCTAGTGTCACTGCTTACATTTGCAATATCATGTTAGATTCCCAGTATTGAGAGCTATACTTTGAAACAAAACCTTGAAGGGGTTGCTTGGCTTAAAGTATAGATTCACATGGAGATGAATTTCTGTACTGTGTATCCAAACTTCAGTCTTGAATTACAAGCTGCAGCTGTTTGGCTGAGGAAGTAACAAAATATGTTAGACAGATAGTCATGTATTGACCAACATTGTTCCATAGGTAGACTTTTGTATGCATTTTTCCAAGAAGGGAACAGCCTCATGTGCTTTAAACCGTAATATCTAGTTGAAGAGTTATGTTGTAGGAAATAAAATAAGGCCAAGTCAGTTTAAACAGTGGTAATGGTATGCCACTCTATGTAAAAATAGACATATAGGATCATAAATAATAAAAAAACAGATTCATGTAGGTAAGCAGTAACTACAAATATATTGTAGAAGTGAATTATAACATTTAATTTGAGGTCCTAAGGAAGTTCTGAGTTTCATGCCTATGAATATCTTTTGGTTAATTATTTCATTCCTCCAATAGATGATGAGTTAAAGATTAGAGTTTCTTTTGGAAATCCCGGTCAGAGAAGTATGATTATAAGACGAGATTGTGAGAATTGCAGTTTTTATTATTTGAGAGTTGGAACAGAGAGATAGTTGAAGTTTATTTTAAAAAATGTCCTTAATATTATTAACAGTAAGAAACCACATAGTAATGAAATGCATAGGTCTTTGTGATCAACTTTATGGTTATATTTGAGGGAATAGGCATTATTATTCAGATCTTAAAAGAATAATTTGAAAAAAACAGCCTTCAAGACTACAAATAATAGTATATTGAAAGTCAGACTTCCTTGGAAACAGGAGACACCATAGAAGCAAGATCTTTATAGTCCTGTTCCTTCTTGCCCTGCACAATCCTTCCTGCACAGTCTGGATTGTCATTCCCTGGCATATTGGTTGTAAATAGAAATATTTGAAGAGGTCGGGTGAATATACTTCAACAGAATAAAAACAGATATTTTGCTTTTGCTCATAGGAGACTGTCCTCTTCAGCCACACTTATGGTGTGGCTGAATGAAATTGAGGCCGCTGGAAGTTACTGGCTGATTTTAGAGACTTTACATTTTTAAATAGCGTGTTGGGAAAATAGAGGATATATTTAATAAGGTAAATAATTCAAAGCAATGATTTCTTCAGCAAAAGGAGACTTACTGGAGATTTTACGAGTGGTGCAGCACTTATGCAGAACTGTGTATGCCTCCCCTTAGAAAGGGCCTGGCATCCCCTCAAAATGCAGATGAGCCAGGTGGCAGTGTCGCAGTTTGTCCTTGGCTGCCATAACTTCCTTTTCATCGATGACCCATTAAATCATACTGGATACAGGAATCTTCACTATAAAATTCTAAAACATGTTTGCATTAGGAGGTTGTATGATTCAGAGGTCAGAACAAGGCTTAATAAAGTAAATTATGCTTTATAAATTACAGTAAATGATAGACTTTACTGTCTTGGACAGACAAGAAAAAAATACACTTATTTTTTTCAGGTAGTGAGCTAACTTTTTACATTGAAGTTTAATTTTCAAATACAATTTTTAGTCTGCATTAGCCTCTTTTACTGGGTACATTTCCTAATTTTGGAAAGTTTTTGCCCTGTGAAATCTCAAATTAAAGTTTTTCACTAGATCTGTCATCATATAGTGTGTGCACACCAGGAAATATAAGCACTTGCAGTGGCACAAAGCAGAAGAGCCAGCAAAGGATAGGGCTAAAGATACACTGGCTTGTTTCCACTGGGAAAAATATTAGGTAGTACAGTGCCCGAATACTGCTCGTAAGGTAAACCACGTAAGATTCAGTTTATCTACCTTTGAAGATTAAATCATTCCTGGAGGAATGGATTCTCCTGGGTTCCTTTGAATCATTCCTGGAAGGTGCTGGTTTATTGTTTGGTTTTGGTTTTTAATCCTGTGTTCCCAAAGAATCCATATCTGACTCAGAACAGTGAGCAATTAACCTTAGTGGATAACACACTTTCTTCCTCTCTTGATAGTGAAGAATATGGTCCTTTTCACCTTTGAGGTGAAACAGAGGTGTTAGTACCGTGATTTGTACCTTATGGTTTATTTCCATAATTCTAGAGCTTTTTAAATGATTCCCAATTCATAAGGAGAATTTATGAGTCTGAAAATGTATAAACCTTCTGGATGGTTAAGATCAGTGTAGGCTCATCTCTTGAGTAACGCTAACTATTATCATGAAATGCTAAAAAAGACCCACAAAAATCAGTATGGCATAAAGCAATATTGTTTTATGGCACAGTGAACATTTTACATTTTATTCAGGTTTTTTTTTTTTTTTTTAAACAATAGAGAATCAATACAAAACGGAAAAAGTGACAGGGAAACAAGGGAAAGAAAATTTGTAAATCTTGTTCCAAAGGAGAGAAGCACCATCTGCATCCCACAAGCCATTATCATATAGTTCTCAATGAGTATTCAACAAGTATTTGTTTACCTCAGTGACTTGAATCACCTGTACTTGCATATTCAGAAAAGTAGCCACCATTCCTGTTTATACTCCCATTACTTGTATCTTAAACCAAGCTTTTATTACATGAAGGTCTTGTGTTCTTTACAAGAAGAGGATTTCAGTCTGGAGTTAGCAGTTAATTAGTAGACACATTGATGAGCCTGAAGTTTTCTTTTAAAAGACATTTAGCCTGACAGCAGATCTCCCCCGTGGATGATTCTGAGGCCAGTAGGGATGTTGATTCCAGTTTGAGTATAATAGAGTATATTTTGAGTTTCCATTCATTTTTAATAACCCTATTTAAGACTGATCAGATCAAGAAATGTTAAATGTTCTCTTCCAGCCTTTTTTTAAAGAGAATAAATCTTGATGAGATAAATATCAGGTATTTTTATTATTTTAGTGATGATTTTCAGTATAAGTGAAATTATATGAGTGAAAATATGTATCTTCTGTACTCACTAGTGACATCTTTATGTTTGTATCTTATGTTGGAAGGCTGTGCCCCACGGAGTGTGAGATTTGAAAAGTATTTGGTTCTAGGTACAAAGGCTTGTGAATGTCATGATGGAGGCCTGCAAAGCACATGAGGAAGAGAGCATCATGAAAGAGTCTGGTGACAGGGAAGAAAGCATACCTATTTTTCTGAAGACTGATCCAAATTTCTGTTCACAACCTTTCCCCCTCGCCCTGTTGCTTTCTCTTCTAACTTAAAAAAAACCAAAACAGATTCCTTCATCTGGTATTACCTGTATTGTAGAAGGCACAGATATATTTATTTGTATTGTATACTACGCCCTGAAATTTGATATTGCTTGCCAGAGAAAGCTGGAGGGACATCTGAAGACATTAACTGGCAACAGAATTACCCTTTAAGGATATTGCAAGCCTGGATGTTGATGATGAGAAAAAAATCCTGTTCTGAGTGTTTCTTTTGCTGGGACATCAAGAAAACTCTCAAAAGGGTACATAAAAAGAAAAAAAAAATCCAACAGGCTTGTGCTAAACAAATAGGGATTAAATTCTGGTGTTGACATGATTACAATAGTTTCTCCAGTAGTATTGGTATAATAGTCTGATATTATTGATAGTCATGACAAAGTAAGTCCACTGTAAAATGTTTAAGACTAAAATATATTGAACTGTTGTATTTGAGGACAGTGGCAATGGTGACAGAGGAGAGGAGGAGGAGGAAAGTAAAATGTAAGAGAAAATTATTAATCAGTAAAAATTAACATCAGCTTCTGACTGCCATTGTATGGTCTGGTTTTCTTACTTTGCAAATCCTTAAATATTTTCCAAGTTCTTTGGCAGGAACTGGGAGATAAACCACAGTTCCTCTCCTCTTTATGCTTCACCATAGGAGTAACAAAATATTGTAATGCATGCTGACTTTTCATATCATTGCAGACTGTAGTGTTTTATACTTCTACTTTTACTAGCAATGTTTCTTCTATAAAGATGTCCATCTTGAAAATCTAATTATTTTCAGAAGAAATTGTGTTGTCATATGGCATAACAATGTTGCAGCCTGTGACAAGCGGTGCAGTGAGCTGGTTTTAGTGTTGTCTTCTCTATTATTAACCATGGCTGAACATTATTGCCAATATCACTAATATATTTTATAATTTGATTTCAAACCTCTTCTCTTCTTCTAAAAGCAGTCTTGAAATTGAGAGAGTTTAATACTAGAACTTACTTGAGTTGGTTGTCTGTGTGCCGTAATGGATAACATCTGATCCAACCCCTAGTTTTGTCCAGGATACTTCTACTCAAATTGTCATGGGTTCCCTCTCTTTTTCCAGACCTCTCTATAGCGTGACTGTCTCATGAAACTTTTGCTATCCTATGCCTTTTTGATTGGTGTGAAGCAGAAGCTATATGCAGAAATTGTGCTATGTTCACTTCTACTCACCTTAGTACCCAAAGATGTAAGAAAAAGAAGAGAGTGCTCAAAGGATCAAGCAGTGACATATCTGAGTAACTCTTAGACTGTAGTATGCAAGAATGATTAAATTCTAAGAACACTTGCCTTTTAGTAAGGTGATAATTTAAAGGGTCATGACAAAAGGCTGTTAGTATTTGAAGGTATAAACATCTAAAAAAGCATAGTATCTTTAGAGGAGTTATTATGAAGAGGAATGGATTGAAACTGAAAAGGAAATTTTTGTAGAACATCAGGCAAAATGCTATAGGGGCTTCTTTTCCATTAAGGAGTAATTGTTTTAAGGACGTTGTGTAAAAGCAATGTCTTGATCTTTAACACTGAAATTGGCAAAGTATGATAACAGTATCTGTGTTTCTGGGTCAGTGATGGCATGGTATAATTGGCCTTCCTGCAGGCTGAGTACCGAATTCAGTTAACTAAGCGTTATTCTTTTATGAATACCATGTGCAATATTAAACAAAATATACTGCAGTGGATCTTGTGTGATTACTAAAGATACTGAACCTCTAAATGTTATGCTTTCAAAGTTAAACAGGCACTTTGTATATTATATTATAAAAAACATTATTACAAATATAAGTTCAACCTTGCATTTGAGTAGTCACACAGTGTACAGGACCCGGGTTCATAAGAAATGTAGTTTGCAGTAAATCTAACTTGCAACACGTATGTAAATTGAGCTTTGCCTTTCTGGAGTCATGCTTGTGCATGTATGAAGAATGTCACATGAAGAGTGTCAATGACATTTTCACAGGCTTAAAGTAGAACACCAGCAGACAGAAGAAATGCGCTTGTGGTGTAAAACTGAGGGGAAGATGGAGTGAAGAACTTGTCTAATGGATAGTCAAACTTTCCATGGCCCAAACACAGGCCTGTGTTGGTTGCATTCATGGATCTGTTGGAACTATTGCCTCATACATACAAGTGGCCTTTATGTAATCAAAATCTCACGAGAATATTCATTCTCGATTTGATAGCTTTGGAGGAGTTAAAAAATATTCTCATTTGTTCTCTTTATGTCTATTTGTTGCTGGAGTTTGAAGTCCTGGAATACTACAGAGTGCTCTGTTGTTTTTGGCTCTTGGTGACATACTACAGGAAAATGTGCAACATCTTATACTATTACAGAATCGCAGAACAGTTGAGGTTGGAAGGGTCCTCTGGAGGTCATCTTGTCCAGCCTCCCTGCTCAGACAGTGTCACATAGATCAGACAGATATATTCGTAGCTATGGCAGGAAATTTTAAAAAAGCAGCAATTATTTACTGGAGAATGTTTTGGCAAATATTTTATTTTCATTAAAGGAAATTGCATTTGACAGGAAGTCTGTTGGGGAAAACAGTTTCAATTTATTTTATGGATTAGTTCTTTAGTCATATTTTGACATTATTTCATGATAAACCAATAGCAGTAGTACATAATTGTCACTACTCTTATTCGCATCATAAAATGACACAATCTAATATAGCTAGAACTATTTTATTTTTAACATGTTAATACAGACAGGAAACTTTATGATGTAAGAATACTGAAATGTTTCCATAAATATTAAATGCCATGTCTAAGCATTTAAAATAAAAAATGATAAAATTCAATATTAAAATTTAATAATAGTGAATGTGTCATGGGAAAAACATAAAAACAAGAGTTAAAAATAAGATTAAGACATATAGAATGATGTTCCCATCCATTGTTTTTTATAGTTTCTTCCTATACCACACCTTTTCAAAATATTTGGCTCTACAGAAAGTTTTTGAAAGTGTGTGTTTTGTCAGTTAAGGTACTTCTAAATATTTAGAAGCTAATTTGCCTTGAAAATCAATATTTTGAATTTAGTTGCTTAGTTTTCTTTTTGGGCAGCCCTAGCAATATGAGATTATTTAGAGTAATCTGCAAGTTTTGTAAAACAGCACTGCCTAGTGATGCAGCTTTAGTAGTTGAACCTTGAAAGGCTTCCTTGAAATGTGAAGTTGTAGGGTGAAACTGGCCCTTCTATGAAGGTGCAGATGTTTATGCCATAATAACTCCTCTGGATTTCTTTCCTAATAGGGAAAAAACCTTGGCCAAACGAAAACATAAGCCAGTCAAGGGTATTTTGATAATCAAATTGTAGTAGTAGTGGAGCCAATAAACTTTACAAGTGAGTAAGTTTACTGAAAAGACTAAGCCTGGAATAAGATTGCCTCATTTAAATTTAGCATGTAGAACAAGATTTTAGGAAGGGTGAAAGCATAGGTGAAAAATACTTTCAGAACTCCTATTTGCTATGAAAGGGTTATCAACTCATCATTGCCCAAGCATCCAGTGGCCTAATTTGTATGAGTTGTATTATTCCACAAGTTGGTTCAGCAAAACAACAATCATGATAAGAGGAGAGGAGAATGAATTCTTGTTTTGATTTGATGCTTATTGCTTTGAGATTTACATAGGCTCATAATAACACTTACCAGCCATCTGGTTTCCAGAGGAAAAAAAAAAACTTTTTTTTTTCTTACTGAAAAGGCTAGGACATAACATGCACCATTTAAAAGCTCATTGTCTGGAAATGACATAATGACTTTGTGTTTTCAAATTATTAATTAGTGATTAACTCAGAAAACTCAGATTAACTCAGCAGGTTATGCCAACTCTAGGGGAAATGCAATGTATTTTGTGCAACCTTGCAATTCCTACCAGCGAGGAATCAAATTAAAGTAGTAAAAAAGTGAGCAGGGAGGGGTATTAAGGAAATCAAGTATGTTGTAACATACACTTCTTGTTTATTTTGAAAGTTGTAGTTTGCTTATTTGTATTTTGGGGTTTATATACTTATATGTATAAAGATATATAACTGTAAGTGACATATAAATGTTATTTTTCAATAAATCCTGTTGTGTATATGACCTAGAATACAGTATGCTTATATTATGTATTCCTGAGATGTGATGATGAAAGTAATTTTTTTTTCATGGTGATAGTAAGATGTGCATGCTGATGAAGCACAGGTTAGTAGTCCATTTTATTTTCAGTTAAGACAGTAAATGCTATAATGTTATTATTCTTTGAAGATCTAAAAAAAAACAAACCGAAACCCATTTCATCCTTATGGTGCATCATTGTAAACTACACCAACTGATATTATTGTAACTATACATAACTGACAATCTAGTAGGCAAAATGAGATCTGAGTATCCACAGAAAAGAAACTATGCATTAATGTAGTGGACCCTCAGGTTGGGTTTGCTTTATGCAGGAGGGTTGCTGCTGATGCTCAATTTTTGGCTTGTTGTGGCTAAATACTGCACTTTATTCCACCTGACTTTTTTCAGATTACTTGGTTTCTATTAAAAATATACACAATTCATTTCTCTTACAATCTGATCTAAAGATTTAGTTATAATTTGAGACCTTTCAGTTTTGTTCTGCGTATTGATAAACTCCATTATGGGATTAAAGATAACAAATCCCCTGTAGTTATTTCAAATTCAAAGCTCTAAGAATATAAGTAACTAATTACATAATTCTATAGCTCTTACATAGTGTTAAGTAGTACTTTTATTGTATTTGTCAAATTATAAGAATCTCACTAAGCTAAATTACCATTCATTTTAGTGCTCATCTCTAGACAAAGATCATGAAGTTTGTAGTCTAGTTAATTCCTAACATCTCAGCTTTCCTTTGCTGTTCCTTTAGGACTACCAGTTACTTTAAGCATGATGTTTTTTTCTCATGTATGTATGTTATATGACCTGCTCAGGTTTTAAGTTTTTCCTTTGACTGCATCTTTGAGTTATGGATTGGTTTAGTTGTGCTTACTTTTTATTGAGGTCTTACCCAGACTGGCATTGAGTTCTACATATAAGTTCTGTAGCTTTAATCGTGATATTAAAGGTTGAATTTGGGCTGTCTCTCACAGGCTCATTTTTCTGTTTTGCTTGTATTTGAAAAGATAGAGGGGAAAAAAAAGCAATAATAATTTGAAGAGAAATAGCAACCTGTGACAGAAGTCATGAGTTCACTGCCGATTTCTGGACCTAATACGTCCAGTTTCCTTTTTTCTGCTGTTTTGATTTAATTGCATGATGATATACGGAGATGAGAGACCAGTTTCCATCTGCGGAGATGCAACTAGAAACAAAAGCTGAACAGGAATAATTGCAGTTACATACAAAAATAGAAAATATTAAATAAAAAGAAGAAAAAAGACCCCTTAATTTTCTATAGCAGTATAGTGTGTCTTTGCTGTATGAGAAAAATGTGAGTATTTTGTCTTGAAACTGGGGATGTAAAATTACAGTGAGTAATGAGTATGTATTCCTCTGATCCCTTAATGTACTTGATGTGAGGTTCCTCTTTCATCGCAGCTAACATGCTGGCCATTAAATACACTGCAGCAGCATCATTAGTGGCTTCAAAGTGCTCCTACTTGCATCACATTTTTCCCTCCAGCAGGTGAGTGAGAACACTGATTAGCAAATACCAGTATCTGTCACTCACTACTCCTATGATTGCCAGAGAAGCTCTGTGTTTAGAGTAAGGGCTCCATTGGAGTTGGAGGTAGTGAACTTTTGCATCCCTCATTGCTCTGAAAAGCTTTATGCTATCTATGAGCATGGCTTGGCCATGTGTAAGATAAAATTCACCTTATTTGGGGTATGGTGTTTGAAACTACTTTGCCATAGCAGTACTTGGTAAAGGACACAGGCTGTAGAGAAAGGTTTCCTGAGTAACAGGCAGTGTGTTACTTACATGTTTGAGATCCTGAATGGTGAGATAAGAACATGCAAAGAAGCTTCAGTTACTTACAAGTATCAGAGTTTGCTCAGTGGATTCACTGAAAATTCCAGATCCTGAATCCTCATAGGATTTCATTGGACTGTTTGGAGCAACGTACCATAGATGTTATTTGACAGGTGTTGAGTGGTTGTTGTGGATGCATCTATTCCTTGTTCTCTTAGACTGAATTAAAAAAACCCAAAACAAACCTACAGGAGTAAAAAAAAATGAACAGGGAGCCTGAGTATTTTCCTGAAGCTGCACCTTTTATTTTCATATGCTTTATTGGCTGTAAGATGCAAGAGAAGAGAGTTACATTTATGGGAGAGGTGAATAATCAGAACTTGAATACTTTACCTGTAGAAAAGAATATGAACATATGTTCTTATACATTTTTTTCTTTTTTATACACTTGTATAATAAAAATCAATGAAACTCATAGACGTATTAATCAGCAAATATTTGAATTTTTATTATATAGATACATATAATTTAAGTGAAAGACACAGAATTAAGAAGCCATCTTCTTACACAAGTGGTGCTTTCTTTCATTTCTCCTTTTTTAAGCCTGTAAATTTAAACATTTTTTTCATACTTATCTAGCTGAAGCAATCCACTGGAACTGGATAATATTTGCATCAATGTTAGCCATGTATCATGGGGCAAATTACATTGCCAGTATTTCAAATTAGATTGCCAACAGTTTCAAAAATTGTTTTGTAGAAGTTATCAGATACGAATCATACAGAAATAAATGATGGTTTTAAAAGCTAGAAGATATACCATAATGCAGGAAAAAATGCTTCAGGGTCAATATTTCTGTATAAGCAAACAGGAAATTTTCCTTGTTCACTTTATGTTACATTTAATAAAACTACTGATAAACTAGCATTGCAAAATTACTCCTCATGTAGAAGACTATCTACAAACATCACAGATCCATCTCCGAGAATTTTATGCCCAATCTGCTGCTTGCTTTGTAAACTTTAGTTAAAAAAAACTCCCTTGATGAAAATTGGTGCACTGTGGTACTGTGGTAGTTCTGTGTTGCTGCTGTGATTTCAGTATTGTGTTGAGACAGGGTCCTCATCCTGTCACCTCTGTTCTTCTTTTCCTCCTCTCATATCACCAGAAGTACACAGAAGAGCATCTGCTGTCGAACATCTGCTGTGAAGCAGTTATGACTGTATGTAGAATTAAGACATTAAAGACAGATAGTAAGTCTTCTTCTCACTCCATATCTTTGTGTTTGACAATATCTCTATGAAAATTTGATCCTCCCAATTCGTTTTGTTATGATCTATAGTGTACAAGAAGTGACAATCTTGACTGACTGAGATACCACCTTCTAACAATGAGCACTTTCAGGAAAAAGTCCATTGCCAATCGTAGGGGCTGCAAGTGTGGCTGATTAAATTGGTAAATGGATGACCAAGATGGGACAGCAGTAGTAGGAACAGGGCTAGAACAACTAGTAGTACAGTTTATGAAATTACTTTTGTCATTGTTAACACCTATAAATAGTTTCCACAATCTGGTTTCAAATGCAATCAACTTCTTGAAATCTTTCATGTGGGAAAGTAGTTTGTGATTTGGGTTTGAGTTTTTTTTGTGTTAATATTTCTGTTTTCCTGCTTTCTAATATCATACTACAATGCTTATTCTAAATTAAAGTGCCAATGTGGAAACCTTTTCCCCCTTCTTTTCTAGTTTAAATCACTTTCTATATTTCAATTACCGACTTTACCCTAGAGCAAGAACAGAGACTGTTATTTCTGTTATTTTTCCAAATGATATAAATACATCATAATTAATACTTTTTTAAAAAGCCCTTCCCAAGATGAAACTTTTACTATCAGTTTTTGTCAGAAGACAGAACAATGTTGCTAATTCTAGACAATCCAGATAAGCTTCCGTTTCATTCTTTACAGTATTGAAATACAATTTGTAGGTTTTATTTTCATACAGTGGCATGGGATCAGTTAAGATGCATCTGAATTCATACCCTTCAATGCTACTAGTTTTGCAGTCACATTGGCATAATAGTACCAAGGAAGTCACTATTAAAAAATCCACTGACCTTTATTCCTGGGAGTAGGAATTCCAGAATGAAGTTGCAGCTATTAAATCTTTTGTACTGTCATTGTGTGCATTGTGTCATTTAAAAAAATATCGTATAAGCCCCTTTCATAACACTTGTATTTCAAAACAGCTTCAGTTCTTTGGCAAAACAACATACTCTTCATTTGGTAAATGAGTATGATCTTTCATTATTAGTTCTGCCTGTACGTGTTGTGTAATAACAGTACCACACACCACTCACCTTCTTTTTGTATTCTCTCTGCAGGATAAATATGTCCTTTCTGACTTATATGAGCCAAACAAGGTGCATCTTGCAAAACAGAGCCCCAACAGTAAGATAATTGTTGTGACTCTTTTGTGAATAAGGGTATTGGACGACCAAACCTCTATTTCGGCATAAGCCCCTACTTGAAAACTGAGGTCTGACATTTAACTGCAAGGTTCCTTGCAGCTCATCCTCCGTGAACACCTTTTTTCTTTTTTTTTTTTTCCATGCAAATGGCACTATGGCATTCAGTACACTTTCTTACTATTTTTTGAAATTAACATTTCTGTAAGCATGTTTTGAATTAGCTTTTTCATCATTTCAGTTTTATTGATTGGAAATATTGGAGCCTTGACTCTAAGAACAAACTGACTATAGACACTGTCAGTTTATTCTGGCCTCTTGGATAATTGTAAGAGAAAAGAAAACAAGAGGATAAATGAAAGTGTAGTTCCAAATTACTGGAACATTTAAAGGTCTTTGAAAAGTTTATGTACAAGCACAGTTAATGCTGTCAGGTACCAAAGTGCCAAAAGACCTAGCACTGAAGAATATTAATCTACTTTTATAAAATCAAAGGGTTCATATTTTTTGCTGTAAAGAAATAATTTGAATAAAATTTGACCCTTTCTACAATAGTCTGTGGGTCAAATTGAACCTACTATTAAAATTCTCTAATATCTTTCCTGTATTAGCATTTCAAAACTCAATTTAAATATTCACAGAGCTCTTTTTTTAATAAACTTAACAAAATTCAGGTAATTTCCTTCAGCTTTCTTGATTGAAGGAAGGCAGTAGGTACAGATATAAAAAAGATGTACAGCTATGAGCAAAACCTGAAATCAATTATATATAAGAAATAACATAACACATGGAAAGAAATTAATCAAAAGGAAAAAATTTCTGCTATATGATTTTCTTGGTCTGCTACCTGCAGGCAAGGAACATAAATGAAAAAAAAAAAAAATCAGCATTCTTCTTCCAGATAAGAGGAAAATTAATAAAAATGTTTCCTTCCTACCAGATCCCCTGATGCAACTTTATGTTAAAAGTGAGTGGCTGCAGGAAGAACTTATGTGTTTAAAAATAATTCCTTTTTTTTTTTTTTTTTGGCTCCAAAAATATACTTTTATACTTTATTCTTGCTGTTAAGCTCAATTACATGAGATTGGTATGGATTTATGATGTCCAAAGAGCAGCTCTTTTCCATTCCTTTTTCTATTAAGTTAGTCATTAAATCATGGTCATAAAGTTTCTTCCAGTCTGAAAGTGAGAAACGGTTCATTCTGCTTGGGTCCCACAAGGAAGTTGTAAGGAGTCGCTCACAGATTGGTGCAATCTTCCTATTTGGACAAAGCTTTTGAAGTTCAGCCAATTTACATGACAGAGTGGAGTGGTTCAGTATGCACAGGTAGCATTGCATCTCTTGAATATAGCTGTAAAAGCATAGCAGAAACTACTAAAATAACTTAGTTAAGCTAAATAGAGGAGGCTGAGGGGAGGCCTTGTCACTCTCTACAACTACTTGAAAGGACACTCTAGAGAGGTTGGTGCTGGTCTCTTCTCACAGGTAATTAGTGACAGAACGAGAGGGAATGGCTTCAAGCTCCAATAGGGTAGGTTTAGACTGAACATTAGGAAAGAATTTTTCACAGAAAGAGTGGTCGGGCGTTGGAATAGGCTGCCCAGGGAGGTGGTTGAGTCACCATCCCTGCATGTGTTTAAGAGTCGTTTAGATGTGGTGTAGGGGAGAACTTTGTAGAGTAGAGTAGATGGTTGGACTCAATGGTCCCGAGGGTCTTTTCCAACCAAAATGATTCTATGATTCAATGGACTGAAGAAGGAAGCATTTCAGTAAAAGTGGGAGTGGTTTGTTTGACAGGTATTGACTTTCTTAAGAAGTGTATTTAAGGTTTTTTTTCTAAACTGATTTCCCAGTTTGCACTTCAGTCACTGCCAACAGCACGATTATTTTTTAAGCTAATCCTACAGCAGATTGCCAGATTGTCAGGATTAGGTATTGCCATCCACTGTCAAACAGAAGAGTATTTAGGCACCTTGCTTGGCTCTTTCTCTCTATTCTTATGGAATTGAAATATTTTCAGTTCTCATAGGGAGGGAAGGAAAGACAATATTTTTTATGATTAAAATTCAAAATTGGGAACACTTACTAAAAGCCAAGAGAGAGAAGTAGCATGGACAGTCATGGGGTTAGGTTGTTGAGGTGGGGGGACCAGCTAGTTTGGTAGGAAAACTTTTATTACCATTTTCATTTATTATCATCTATGATGTTAGCTGCAGACTACTTGTGTACTTCAATTTCTGTGATTCATCTAGATACCTCTAGTTGGAGGTTGTGCTTCTCAGGGTAATATTGAAAGTCTCAGTGATTGAGAAGTATCTGGAAGTCTTACTGCTCAGCAGAACTGAAAATTTATTCAGATTGCTACAGCATATATTCATCTCCTGTATTTTATCAGTCCATGTCTTCACCCCGGTTGAACATATAGGGTCTGAAATATTTAAGCCTGGACACTTAAACATTTCTACAAAACCCAAGAGAAAGCCAGCTTCGCAGCGAGGAACTTGGGAGTATATTTTTGGTAGTGTCTATTAAAAATTTCTTCCCCCCCAAAAAAGGAGAAGCTGGATTGTTTCTGTTAGGATTGTTCAGATTGCTGTTAAACTTGTCTCCACGTTGCTGTGGGGTTGGAAACAGCTACTTCTTTGAATTAACTGAAAGGCTGAAAAAGTAGCTAAGAAGTCTCATATAGAAATCTTTCCAGGAGGAAACAGATGATCCACACACTCTGAATGACTGTGTGAACTGCCCCCACTGCCATACTTAAAATGTAGTAAGTTGAACACTCTTCTGTATTTTTAATGTTCCTGACTAAATTTTTGGAAAAAATTTTCCTACGTGTCTTCCCCATGTTAATCAATATAAAGTGTTTGCCTGATCATTTTCTTATGTAAATTTTGTATTTAGAAGAAATTGTTCTTATTGAAATAGGAGACAAATATATTGATTTTTCTGAAGCTTTCCCCTCTGTAATCAGAGAGCATCACTTACCACATCTTACCATAGGCTAAGGATAATCTGTGTGTGGCAGCATGTTTTCCTAGGAAATACTGGATTGATCACGTAGAACATGCAAAATGCATGATGTTGATCCAGTGAATTTCAGGCCTCTATGATTTATTGGAGTTGTTATTATTTAATGCTCTTACTACTAATTATACTCATTAACCTCTCCCCAGACACTCACTGTCAAGTATTGTAGGCTTTCTGAAGCATTCTTAATTTGTTAAGAGCGCTGATTTATGTTGCTGCTCTGGCAATGTAGGAGAATATTAGTAGGTGGGAAGGAAGCTAACCACTTAACATTTTCACGAGATAATTATTTCAATGATACTTTCCCACTGTGGGATACATGTATTTTAAGCACAAAGCACTGGACAGGAGAGTATATGAGAATATGCTTACTTTGAGCGTGAGTTTAAGTGGTTTCATTTAGGGAGAAGTCTGATGAATTTGACTACGAGAAATGATTGTGGAACTTAATCTAGTTTAATGTTATTGAATTTCAATTATTTCATTACGGTTATAGTACTATAAAACTGGAGTCCTACATTGTTATATCAGGACTAACATGCTCAAGGGGTCTGGTGCTCAAATTTGTGTTCAGAGGAGGGTTTATTGTAGCAAAAGTGTCTTTTATTAGGCAAATGTAAAGCATTTTTTGTTGGTTCATTCTCACACTTTTCCACGTTATTAAAATTCTTACAGTGTTGGTTTTGTTTTGTTTTGCTAAATGTGGCCTATCATTTCAAGTGTTGAGGTAGCATCTGTTACTCATTGTGTAAAGGTTGCCTCTTAGCTGGCTATCTTTGTGTGTTTGTATCTATACTTTTGCATTTATATTAAAGCATATGAGTATTTGAGAAAGATATATTAACTTTTAAGCATTTAATACATTAACAGTGCTAAAAAATATGTGCTTGAGTGTCAGTAAATCTGGTACAAATTAGGGAGCAGAGTTCAGATTTCCCCACACTGTGCTGCCAAGTGGCCTCAATCAGAAGTAATTTTATCCATGAAGGCACATGCAGCTCACTCGTCAGCCTCTCCTCACTAGATATTGTTATTTGTATCAAATGATATCTGGTGATTTTTTGAAGTGGACTACTGTGTCCGCTAAGCCATATGGATTTCTGCCACGTTGGTTCCTTCGTTGCTGTCACTAATTGTACTGTTTTCTCCTGCCTGTTGGTTATCTATGTTATTTGCAAAAATATTTGAGGTTTAAGATCATATCAATAAATGTTCATGAAATAGAGTAAGTACCAAGTTAGTAAGTAAACTACCAAGCCCTCAAAATCTCCTGTGTTGTGTACAACACAAACATTTGCTTGTTTTATAATGGAAATTATTTTTTCAGAACTTCATACAAAATCTAGAGTGAAGTTATAGAGACTTCATTTGCCTTCAGTAACCCTATCTAAGATTAGAAATTGAGATTTTACCTTGTGCATTTGGGAATTCTTCACTTTTAATCTTGTATCTAGCTAATCTGAAGCATTTCAGAATCACCTCTCTTTAGATTACATCACACTTATTTACAAGGGCTAATAGGAAAACAATTGTTGAAATGAGAAGACAAACATCTAGACTACCTCTCTGGAATTAACTGTTCAACTAAATTCAAAAATAATTTCAGTTTGAAATTTTACTGTTTTATTTAAGAGTTTAATCATATCTTGGAGGTGTTTACTGCCAGATCACTGGGACACTCAGATGAATTTCAGTAGTAGGACTTACTTGGATATGCATTGCTGTGTCATTGTGGCAGCAGTTGGTTATAATGTCACACTTAATCATCAGTTATTAAAAAGCATTTTTCAGCAGGGATGGGACCTTGACCCTGTTCCAGTTGAAATAAAAGGAGACATATATGTTGTTCCATAGGTGCTTAATAACTTGATTGGTGTAAGTAATGGGCATAATGCTATTAAATTAAATGAATGATTTTGAAGAAATGCAGAAGGCATAGTACTAAAGTAATTGATTAAGCCGCATTTGGACTGTTGAAAGTAATATATCAACACAGTAATAACAACTGGGGGAAAAAAGCAGTATCAGAGGAAACATTTGATAGTAATTTATTTCTAAAGGCTTATTTATTTTTGTCTACATTACTGTTTTTAAGCATTTCAAATCAGGGAAGAAGTTGAATACATGCTGTGTAGGTTGTTCTCTAGACAGAGGAGCTAGCAAACTTTGAAAACTTTGGTTTTGAACCAGATTAGTTCTTAGTTCTCTAGCTGACTTGATTTACTGGTAGTAGGAAAAGGTTGTTGGAAGCATGTGGCCAAATGAGGCAAACCTGCAGAATTTATGTCTTTGCATTAGTCAAGAATATGTAATTCCATACAGTCTTTATTGTGTAATTCTGAACATTTATTTTTATTCATTATTTGTTTATGTGCAAGTAATAAGATGGACTAGTCAAGAATAGAGAGTCTAGTCTGCTTATTCTTACTAGTAAGTGGCTTTTGATTTTACAGTTTTCTTTAACGCACTTCATGTTTGAGCAATAATTAAAATTAGCCACAGAAATCGGGCATCGATAGTTCGCATGAAACTGGCAACCAACAAATACTTAATTTTGGTGTTATTCTTGTAGGCTAGTCTTACTCATGCTAAAAGATGACTTACTCTTTAGTTAAAGTTACCAGTTAAATTTAAGTTACCAGTTTGTAGCTCTGGGCGTAAGTTAAATGTATTTGAACATATGAAAAATAAAAGACGACTGAACATGAATAAGACAGAATTTGTCTCAAGGATCAGGTTGTAGATGGGCGAATTAGACAACGGAGCAGCAGCCTGAAACCTAGAAAAATATTTATGCGCTGATCCCTCAATTTCAACAAAAGTCATGCTGTTTTCTGGAGTGCAGCGTCTGATGTCAGCCCGAGGTGAACTGTTTCTTAAAGCTCTGATCTGTGCCCATGTGCAGCTGGATTAACATCACTAGTTTTTATATGTGGGTTGGCATAAGCAAAGCAAAACCCGGTGCAGATGCGTGCATACCTCTGATCTCATTTGGATGTGACAACTTTTACATTTATGTTTTCAAATGCTTAAGCGTGTAACTTTAGGATACGTTACATACCTCTTCATACATAGGGTGTATCTAGCATTTGTCAAGAAATTTTTTTTAGCTTGAGATTTATTTAAAAAACAAAGTCCCAACCCACCAAATGACAGGAGTTTGAACTTAACGCTGCGGAGCTGGTTTGTACATTGTTTTCCTTCTGCCTTCTTGGAAACAGTGTCAATGGAAATCATAAGGTGTGTGTTTCCCTGACTGCTGCAAATGAAAGCATACCGACTGCACTTGGGTTATTTTCTTAATTAACGTACGGACATTATTAGCTTGCTGATTATGTACTGGTGAGTTTAACAACTAGAAACAGACCTGAATGTCATGTACACACGCCAATTGGATTAGTTGCAGGTATATTGCTTTTGCTATATTTTGCAGGACACTTATTGAAGAAGTCCAATGACAAAAAGCCATTTGACATTCAGCAGGAAATTTACTTTGTTGGCTGAAATTTATGTTGGCTGAAATTTACATTTTTTCTGCAAATTTAAAATATTTGCAAAATTTATTAAAGTCATATGGCTGCTTTTGAAATGATACAAAACATGGTATTTATCCATCTTTAGCTGTGTGAGACATTTACATTTCCCTAAAATGGCATATTTTTTTATTTCATTGTGTTTTTCCTTCCTACTTTATATATACAGATGCTACCAGGAGTACACACCAATAAATGGCTCCACAGACAATGCCACATATTAATAATACCATGAAATCGGAAAGGTGTTTATTGATAGTTCATTCGGAACCCCTTGTGCTTTTATTTCTGCCATGAATCTGGGCACACGTAAGGTGCCTAAAGTGCTCATGTTTAGCTGCAGTTCACTGCTCCAGTGTGTGCCAGTGCTTTGTTCTCCGTTCGGTACGGTGCAATATCCACTCTTCATTCCCTGTGCATATGCAGTTGCTGGATTTTTTCCCAACATGGCTAGAAAGGGCAATTAGCAGTAATGGATACTTTGATAGTGAGAATTTTTTCTTCAGCCATAATAATAGCCCCTTATTTTAGGAGATATATTGCTGAATGACAGCATTGGTGAGTATGTGTCCACAAAAATGGGTTCATTTGGTCAGATTCTCAGCTGGCACAAATAGTCATATTTCCATGAAAGATAGTAAGCTATGTTAATTTATGGAATCCCAGCTGGGAATCTCAATCAATTTCAATAAAAAGTAACCATCATATTCCTGTGCAGCAAGAATTACATAACCTAGCCTAAAGTGAATTCTGCTGTTTTAATAAATGTAGGTAGCCACTGGTTCATAATAAATTACATAAAATTAGAGTGCAGTCAATATTTGATTTCTTTTAAAAATTTATCCCTTCCTTTTCATTGAATGCAACAAAATCATTTATGTATTGTATCTCAGCATGATAGATTATATAGGAATAGTGTATTTAATACTGGAAAACTATCCTATAAATACAAATTACATTTTTTTTCATTAGCTAGCTAGCTTTCATTTTGAGGAAGAAATACTCAGTCAATTATAAATGAGGCTGTGCTTTCATTGGAGAGTGAAATATGTAATTTTTTTCAATCCTCAACCATGTATAGTGAAATCTCTCTTTTGAAATCCAGTCTTAAGATGTATTTTGAAACATACTGACATTTAATAAAATCTTAGTTAAAATATGTTCAGTTATTTCAAATCTCTATTTAAATCTAGACCAAAATTCTACACCTCCACAGGAGATAACTTTAGCAAATAATTAGTATTAACCAATGATTTTGAAGTGTATGTATATAAGAAAGAAGAAAATTTGACTACATTCCAATTGGTAACCTGGGTGTTATGTGTTATAGATCTGTCAGATGCTGGCTCTTCAAGAGGATCTGTAGCAATAGTCTAGTCTTGGTAGCCAGAAGAGGAATCGAAGACCTCAGGCTGCCATTTCAAATACAGACTCGTGACCTGCTTCTGTAACTGGGTTATGTTTCTGTAGCCCTCAGCTAGTAGTTTGCCACAATGGTTGTTTGGCCTCTGTGAAATGAAGTGATAGTCTGTCTGAGTCCCATCTATTGACTGGGAGCCTATTGAGGAGTCTGGCAAATGAATGATCATAGATAATATGAAACTCTTCTTAAACACCGTCAGGTGCTGGTCACAGTAAAATAGCAGAATAAGCTGAAGTCTATACTGTCAGTACCTTTGTAATCATTTTTGTCAGTACTGTCAACTCAAGAAATTAAACCTGTAAAGGCAACCTGCTAAGGACTGTAATTCAGCATCAAAAAAATCTCTTCACTGTTTATGTGGTTTTGCAAATATAGCTTTGATTCCATTGTAAAAACTGTCGGAGTTTAATACTAGAGCTGGTGAATAATGAAAGAACCCACATGTGCGAGTATCATTAATACATATTAATGATAACACTTTGTATTTTCTGATTTGAAGCCATCAAGAAGACAGTCACTATTCCATAATATGTTATTTGTCCGGTTCTAATAAATGCTGAATGCAGCTGTGGAAGGAAAAACTAGCTAAAGATCTCCTGTTAAAATTTCACTAAGGTTTTATTTCATATTGTCCTGTTGGATGGTTTTGCCACAGTGTTCCTGATTCTTTTTAAAGGGCCCCTTGAGGATGCCATTGAGGATGAAGAAGAAGAGTGCCTGTCTGAGGAAAATGATACTATCTCAAAAGAAGACTTTCCATTGGAGGAAAGCTTTTCTGCAGAGTTTGAGCCTGAAAATCTGAGCTGTGAAGAAGTGGAATACTTTTGTAATAAAGGTAATAATTGTAGCCCACATTTGAGGGAATACTGGCCAAACTGTGTCCAATTGGTCAAAAAGGTTTTTTGGTTTAAAATGTACAAAATGTCCTATTAATATAGTACCTTAAAAATAGCAAAATAAGCTACTTGCGGGGTAAAGTCTGGTAAGGGGTAAATATTTTAGTGTATGGAGGATGTACTTGTCAGGGAGGTGAATCATCTTGCCTTTAATGTTTTCCTCCAATAATTTTATTTTCTACATATTTAACTGTAAAGAACAGGCCTCAGAAGTCAATTATTATCAGATCTGAAGCTCGCAATGCAGCATGTCTGTGCATTGCTTCTCTGCCTGGGAAACATTGCTAGAAAAACAGATTGTGTCTGTAGATTCTAGGATTAAAATAGAGCTTATTATAGAACTTATTATGCATGGTAGAAAACTAGTGATTTGTGAGAGGATAACTTTTAAAGTTGCAGGTGCCTTTTTGCTGCATTCGTTACTTGAAATTATTAGAGATAGGGATATTTTAGCATAAGTCACACCAATTCGTTCTTACCTAGTGTTCAGCCTGCAAGGTTGTGCTGTTTCCCCATTCAGCTGACAGAAAAAAGCACACTGTACTGTTATGTAGAACACTGATTTAACCTTCTTCCTGCCAGATTTCCACTTGATTGCTTTATTTGTCTTCTGCAGGTAAGGATGCCTATCAAATAGCTGGAATTGTTGTGGTGATGTTCTTCTCTTTGGTCCACAATCCCTCAGGCATTTGGATGTCAGTGATTTCTCTGTCTTTCTGTTCTTTCCCAGATATTGACATACGTTTTCTCCTGATAGCTTGATATACTTCTGGGTTTGTATTATTTTCATCTATCTTGGACAAAGTAGAATACATCTCTCTGAAAAGTTAAATGTTTTAACTGCCGAATATTAGTCATTCCTACAGAGTCCTCAGTCATCAGCGGAGAAGGCATTAAAATGCATTTTCTATGTCCTCTATGTAGCTTACAAACTTTTGAAAAAATAGGGGTTTTTCTTGCGCTGTGTGTTCTTGACACTTAGTAAGCCATTCTAAGAGATCAAAAAGTCAAGTCCACGGATTGGAGTTTAGCTGCTGCAAACCTTACTGTGAAGTAAGAGAGACCAGACTATAAATGGAAATGCTTTGCAAAAGGGCAGTTGAGTGCTATTATAACTGTGTTGTAAACAAATACAGCAATTACTGTGCATTCGCTTGTTCGCATGCCTCTCAGACACCATTTTCCTTAGCTGAAAAAAAGTATTGTTCCTGATACTGGCATTACTAAATAATTATTTAAAACACCATTTGCATAATTGTTATACAGGCATCTCTTGAGTTCCTTCTGTCAGCAATGGGAGACTATGCACCACTATCAGTTCCTATCAGTTTGATTTAGTTATTACTCTGTACTTTGTGCTGCATTTCCGGGCCCGCCAATGGAGATACTACTGTTTTGGGTGAAATTCAGAAAAATATATTATTTTTTGTTTGTTTCTAGAAATCAATATTGCAAACTCATATTGAATTCAAGTTATCTTGGCATTTCCCTTTAATGAACACAACTTTCATGGGAAGCACTGAATCCAGGCCATTGTATTAAACAAGATCAGGAATTAAATGTGAATACATTTAGATCTGAATCTTGATTATCATGTTTTATTAAGTACATCTACTGATTCTTCAAGTTGGATACCTTTTGCTTCCCCAGCAGTTCTTTTTCCAAGTGTGTTATAGTTACAAAAGGGTCTTAAACCTATCTAATGCAACTGCTGCAGAAGAAAAGTTGAAAAGGAAATTTCTGAGGATGAAGGGGGACATAAAACCCCTAATCTACTTCCAGATGAGGCAATGTGACAGAAAGTCCCACTTTGAAGTAAGTTGAGAATATCCCTGGAAAAGGATGGAATGGGAGGCTAGAAAATTATTGTTTTTAATTAATTTCTCAACTTCTCTTGAATGTCTTGCTTCTTTATTGTCACATCTTAAGTGTTGTTAGCATGAGGCCACATAAGTTTTTGCACAAGGGTAAAACCCAAGAATAAAAAACTAATCTGGAAAGCAAATAAATTTGTGCCTTTTTCTTAGCTGAAGTGTTTGTGACTGTATTATATAGTAAAAGTGAGACTAATTCTCATTATTTTTGTCACGAATCTGTTAATCATTCTTAACCTTTTTTTTTCTTTGTAGTGCTTCAGTATTGAAATTAAAACATTATGAGAAATAAGCTTTTTTCTTTTTTTTTTCTAAAAATATTTTTTCTTTAACATCATGAATAAAATCTTGAAAATGAAACATACCAAATAGGTTTGAGAGCAAATAAATGCATTCTAATTTTTGTTTTGAGGGCCTGACTTTCTGATTTTTGTTTTAGTCTTTGACAGTATCGGCAGCCTGCAAACCACAGATATCTTAGAAGGAGGGAAAAATAAGTGTAAATCTGTGTTTTCTCATTTCCTTTTCCTGCAAAATATTAGAATTGGCATGGGAATCCTTTTTGCTATCTCTGCATGCTCCTCTTGCTAGCATAGACCGTTAAAGTTTCCCAAAAATAAGGGGATTTTATTGGATATAGAGTGCTCATCTGTCCTATCTCCCCATTTATCTTTCCTTGGGTTTCTTTCTAGCTGAGCTAGAACAAGAGGACAAATGACTAGCGGGGCTCCTGCAGGTCTCAAGAGACATGGGCAGGAAGTGGCACAACAGTTGGGGAGGAGATGTTTGTGAGGTTTCAGCCATCGTATGTTTTTCATATTTCTGTAGCTATGTAAACCCGAGTATCACCTGAAAACAGAGGCTTTTAACTATGCACACTATGCACTGAAGGCACAAAATCTACTGAACTCACAATTTATTCAAACGAATGAAAGTAGAGGATATGCAGGTTCACAGCTTGATAACTTTGGCTCTTTGACTGAAGAGATTTTCCTGTCAAACTATGCCTGATCATATTATAAGCAGAGAGCAGTCTCTTATTGTCTAAAATGCAAACAGCTAACCTTTATAAAGCCATACTTGTCATTCCTACCTTATTAATTTAGGTTTGTGAGATTGATTCGGCAGAATAGTTGCCAGAATTAGAAGGCAAAGGCGAAAGCCTCTGCAAAGTATGAAGTAAATTAATCACATTGATTGAGCTACATGTCATTTTACAACTTCTCTTTTCTCAAAATTATGACTTTTGGCTATTATGTTTCCCTTCTCCTTTTGCTTATTAATGGCTTATACAGCAAGGAACCTGGAAAATTCCCTGCACACTTTTGCAACACCACAAAACCACAATTAACTTTGCTACATGTGAATATTTATTCCTATGTAGTCTTCATTTACATTCAAATGTGAAGAAGTAAACAGTGTTTAGGCATGTAAATATTAAAAGCAAAAATGGAAATTAGCAACCTACTATTTATCAGGGAAAAGTTTAAGATGGGAACTGTGAATTTTTAACCTTTTGGATGAAGTTTCCCATCCAAGGGTGAATATTTTAGAAGGGCCTCAGAATACATGGCAGTTAGAATTTTGATTTGTTTGCAATTTTCACAGTGAAAGGGAAGGGAATATTTTGGAAACAGCGAAAGTAATAACATAGTCATAGTGTTCTTCCACTACAAAGCTCTGCTGGTCTCAATCTTTGGAACAGAAACAAAAAATTTAGTAGGGGTAACCTTGGTGATAATGCATTGCATTTTGTCAGTTTGTGGTCTTTGAAAATTGCTGTTTATGCTTAGTTAATACAAATTTCTGCTCTGAAGATAAGGAGGGTATCTGATGATGCTGTCCACACAAAGCCTGTATTAGCCTGGAACCTGTGTTGTGGAAGATTTTTTTTTAGTGTCCAGATAGTGGGTATCTGGAATTAGAGTCTGTATCAGATTAAGATTAATTCAGATTAAATTCAGATCTAGAAGATTTATTAGATGAGTGCCAGTATTTAGGTAGTGTAAGTAAGGAGAAAGTAGCCTGTCTCCCATGCGGAACAGTGACAGACTAGATAGCTGAAAGCCTACTATAGAAGCTAGGAGATAGTACATAGAGGTTAACTTTTGTCTTTTATAAGTGGGAATAAGAAAATCAAGTGATGCTAACAGAGACAAGAGGAGAAATGAGCTGGAGGAATGATTGGGCTAGTAAAAGCAGGAGGGCAGAAAAAGAAGTGGACACAAACAGCAGAGCAATACAAAAGCCAAGAAGTTGGAGGTGATGGGATGAAAAGTAAAGAACTAAATCAAGTTAATTTGGGCTGTGAAGTAGTTTATCATTGGCTTTTTAGTCTCTGATTGCTGTCATCCTGCCTAGATACCCTCAGGAAAGATAAAAAGATATTCTCATCTGTTACTTAGAAAGTTTGCCGTACTCATGTGGAGGTGACACCTCTTCCTCTCTGTAAACAGCAAGAATAGGAGCCTGGCCTACTTTCTAAGGGTGGGAACTGCCTAAACAAATTACAGTTCCTTGTGACCTTCTTAACAGAATTGTTCCATGAGGGATTAATTTTCAAAGGAAAAGTTATCTTGAGTAATGAGAGAGATCACTTGAGATTAGTAGATAGTTAAGTAGCTGTGTTCAGAGAAGGAAAGAGGCCAGAGAAGAAAATGGAGGAAGGACTATAATCAAGAGAGAAAATGTGGGACAATTTCCAGAAGACTCAAATGGAGGAATGTACATATCTGATAATTAGAGAAAGAAGACATACCCATTTCTTGCTGCCATGCTTACCAGTACAACTTTGTTGAATTGTTCTGTTCTTTGCTTCTGTCATGGCTATTGCGCTTGTTTCTCGTGTTGTAGGCTTCCCAACACAAGACAGCATTGACACTGGCCCTCAGTGGAAGGAGATTCAGTTGCCTTAACATTTCTGGTGGCAGATTGGAAAGCAAATTGCTTCTGTTTCCCGATATTAACTGTGGTTCAGTTGGTGACATAGGAAAATATGATGGGATGAAGATTGATTTGTTTCATGATGTACTGCTTTTAGGATCTACAGCACAAACTGCTATGTATGCCTGTAGCAAATCAAACTGTTGATGTGTGGTTGTGGTACCTGATACATTGCTTATCTTTATTTGTGGGGGAAGAGGGAGATGAGAGGAATCCAGTGCTGTCTGACACTCATAAACAGTTCTAAGTCAGCAAGAAGAGAACTCGGGGAATATATGGACTTCTGCATACTGAGTGTACACACCTGCTGCTGCGTTCTCTGCCTGCTTGGGCAGGAGGGGATGAGCTCAGAACCTGATCCAAGTTTTCTGCTCATGTACGGTATTTTGTCACTAGCCTGCCAGACCAGCTTAGGACTGGAATTTTTTATGTTAAACCATGTGACCTGATTGTGCAGCCAGGCTTGAGATTCGGGGAAAAAGCTGCAGTGTGATTCTCCATATAAGAAAAAGCATATACAAAGCTAAATTCTTCTGCGCATTAATCTTTGCCTTCATACTTTATGTGCAAAGCTATCATGCTACCATCTATAATACCAGCCAAACTCTTAACGCCTTGAAAATGATTTCTGTGTGTCCCTTTTTCCTCTGGAGTATGATTTTGTGTGTGTATGCCTGTGTGCATCTGTGTAAATAGTCTTTGCAGGCATGTAATGACTAACAATATGCTTCCTATTTTCTGTTTCTGGATCAAAAAGTAGATTTATGCCTTTTTTTCTAACCCCCCCCCCCTTTTTTTGTTGTTGTTTTCAAACCAGAAGCATTTTAATCAGTAGTGTTTCTTTCCTTTTCAGTAATGGATTTCATGACAAATTTCTACCTCTTTTGCTACAGCAAGTGGAAGTAGGATCAGCATAAGGCAGCTATACCATAATCACTTTGAGCTCAATAAGGAGATCTTTACAGGCAACTTTGTTCTTATTACTTAACGGGATTAACAAGCTCAGCTCTTTAAATTCTTGCATATAACACTGACATTTCCAGGGTGTGTTTGGACCAGGGAGTTCAAAGAGAAGGAATAAAAAAGAAAAGCCAATATGACTTTGTTTTTTACCTTGCTGGAGGAGCTGTTTGTGCAAATCGCCTATAAGCTTATTGACCTGAATCTTTGACTCCTTGTTTTCTCTGGATTTGGCTGGAGTGTATACACTGATAGAGCACTGATAGAGGTGATTGCACAGCCCTCGGCTTTGCTTGGTACCAGACACCCCCTTCCCTGCACCTGACATTATCTTTCCCTGGCAATACTTCTGTTCTCCTGGAGCTCATATTCCCTTATTTATTTATTTATTTAATTCATTCCATTTTTTTAATGTAGGTTTTCCAAGTAAACAAAGGACACATTAATTCTTTTTGGTTAAGCAGAGACAGAAGAGGGCATGTATGTGTGATGGTGTCTTTTCATCTCCTAGGATAACAAGAATCTGTGTAGGAACCCAGAGTGCTGCTCCTTCCAAAAATACAATAGCTACTTCTTACTGACTTGTGTACATGTTTGTGAACCTGTGTTGGATTCTTGGTGTCTCTAGAGTGAGGGTACATTTATCTGTATCCTGTACATTCATCTGTTTCCCATTCAGCTAAAAATAACTAAATCCCGTGCATCTTCCACACTTTTTGTCAGATGCTGAATATGGACAAAGAAAGGAAAGGGGTTCTCTGATAATAGCCTTTGGAGGGTGCTAAGTCAGAATTAGAATGGATCCCAGCAGGATGAAAGGAGACTTTTTTTCTTCTGAACATGAGCATTTGCCTTGTGCTCTACCTCTCATGCTTTCTCATTTTTTCCTGTTAGTGGAGCTCAGAGGACCACCTGTTTTCTTGCTAGAAGAGAAAGGAGATATCTGAAAAGCTTAGAGTGACTTTTTTCACTGTTCACTTGAGAGCAGAGAAAAGCTGCTAGAATAACAAGTACGAGATTGTCTACCCAATATTCTTTTCTATTTACTGCTACCCCATATGGAAACTTCTCAGGCTGTATTTTCAGTCCAACTGAAATGCATGTCGGTATTAACATCAACTTTAGTGGGATGAAAATTTGACCTAAGACAATCAAACCCTTCTTTTAATCAAGAAATCAAATAACTGGTCATCAAGCAAAAAACTTTATCTTGGAAACTAGCAAGCTAGTTTCAGGAAGTAAATTCATAGATTTAAATAGAAAACAGTATTTTAACTGTACAGAATTATAAAGTGAGAGAAAGACATAAACAGCTTACTCATCTTTAAGCAGTTTATCAAAGAAACTCCAGCCTTTTCAGTCAGCACATTTTGGTTGTCTTAAGAACAATGAAATTGTGAATTCTATCGCAGCTATGAGGAAAGGGATTATTTGGTTACAACAAGTAGTGTAATGTCCCCTTTCCAGAAAGTCACAAAACTTGATCTTGGATTGACTTAAATTTAAGCTCAAATTTGACAGAATATGATTTGCAAATTATTAAATGTAATCTTTTGAATATGAAATGCACAAATGATAAATTTTACCACATGTTCTTAGTTTATGTGTATTGTATATCTGTTAATAATTTTAATTCTAATGGAGGTCTGTCTTGCCTTTTTTTGTCTAATTTTGTGTTCTTGACACAACAATTGTGAATACTTTTGAAGAATTCTGAGATGTTCCTGGAGAAATTATCATCAACCCAGGTTGAAAAAGAGAGTTGCTCGCAGGCTGTGTACTATAACAGTCAGCTGTGGGGATATTTGCAGTAATTTAACTCTCAAATGATCAGAAAAAAATAAATTAAGCAAATGGCACACTTACGACATTGTTGGATAAATATTGATAAGACAAGTATTACTGCTGGATACATTCTTGTGGTTAGGAAAAAAAGAAGCATTTATTTATGACTGCTAAGTCTTTTTCTTGGGTTTGTGTCAGAAGTCTAGACTGTTTTTGAAACCATGTATAATACAGCACGGATGTAGAAACATACCTCTAGTGATAGGGAATTGGCTGCCTTTGATATAGAAGTATCTGGAGTGTTGATTATTTCAAATAAAAGCATCAAGCTGTTTGCAACAAGGTAAATTAAAATTTCACTTCGAAACAACAGACGTATAGTGCTACTTGTTATGTAGCAGTGTGGAAGTCGTGAAAATGAGATGTGTACATGAGGATTTCAGCTGTACATTATAAAATGGGGTTTTCTTGGTTGGATGGAGAATTCTTGTAAGAGATGTAGATTTCTACAGCGGGGAATAAACATAATTCTTATTTAATTAAGTTGAAATATAAACTTGTAGAAGAGTCTTCAAACTTAAAACCTGCTAGAGTATCTCTGAAGTCATCTCTTTGTTCTGCTGCAGGGTGTTTTAGAATCTCATGGATTGTCAATTTCCATTGAAATAATTTTTGAATATTTTACTAAGCAACAGATTTTGTTTGGTGCATCTAAATATCTTTTAAAATGTGCTTCTGCTGCTTTTCTAATCAAATGCCTAGAGGTACGAAAGTTTGAACCTCAGGTTGGTACTTGAATATGTCTAATAGAGTTCTTGTACTGGAAGTTATAATGGGGAAAGGTTGCATAGATGCATGACTTCTTTCCTTTTTTTCCTTTCAATCTATAGAAGCTTTTGGGCAGCCAGTATATCTGAATGATACTCATTTGTAGTACTGGTGCCACAAGAGCTGCTCCCTTAAAATTAGTATAAATATAAAACTCATTAATAGAGGGAAAGTCTTGAATACAATTTAGAGAACACTTTCAGTGTTCTGCGGGAAATACCTTTAAATGAGTGATTCTTGTCTTGAAAGGACTTCAAAAGCAAACAGTGTGATAATGAGAACATATCAAACGCTTGGAGAAAGAGGAAGGCCAGATTCAGTCTAGATGAACTTGCTGCACAGCAGTATCTTATCCCAGGAGAAAAGTGCCATAGCTGAAACGGTTAGAAATAATTGAAACTGTTTTTTAATATGATCACTGTGCTGAAATGTCATTGTGTCAAGATGACATCTTGTTAAACAGAGTGATGATTTAAATGTGAACCTAAATAGTTCCCATACCATTATTTTGGAGAGTTAGCAGCTTGCACGCATGTTGGTACTCACCGATACATGGATAGACCTTTCCTAAAAGTTAGGATAAGAGACAGTGCATTATTCCTGACATTACTTATCTGCTGGATAAGTAATTTTAAGAGTGCTTAGGGCAACTAGAATTTACGGCAGTTATTTCAAATGAGATTTATGCCAGGAGAAATTATGATTGTTAATCAGCATAACAGAAAACAATTGCTTGCAAAGAAGCGAAGTATTGAGATGATTAATATAATCTGAAATAAAATGCAGTGGGTTAACATGTACAAGTGCTGGTTTCTTTCAGGTACATTAGCAAATCAGTCATCTGAGGGCCAGATTTTGCTCAAACTTACTGTAGTTGTAGAATAGGGTGTCTTAGTTAACTTTGGGGCTCTTCACTGAAATTACTTCTAATATATATCTGATGAATTAATAACAGTCTGGCAGTGACAGCACCAGATCTCTCTCCATCTCTCTCTCTTTCTGTCCTTGTAAGGTTTGTAGAATAAACCCATTTGCCTGGCCCTGAGGCCAAAGTAGTTGTTTACCTTGTCCTCACACCAGATGCCAAATATTTCAAAGTATGGAAACATCCATCCCAATTTATTTAGTATCTTCATTCTCAGGGTTCTATTTCCATACCAAAAGCTTATTTAAGGATTGTTTTTTGCATTATTTACATCTGGTTTTTATGCAGAATGTTTTATATCTCCTGAAAACTTGCACTGCCATTAAAATTAGAGACATCTGCTTGTTAAATATATACACAGCATCCTATAAAAGAGGTAATCCACAAGGACAGTTTAATCCTGTTGTCATTGGTGTGCTTAGTAATGGCGTGTGCTGCCAAAAAGTTACGTTGAATGAATTAAGTACATTGCATTTGTATTTTAAGTCATATATGGTTTGTTTCAGAGTTATGTGAGTGTTGCTTCTGAAGAGAAGCTCCTGGCAATCATTCTTAGCTTGCAGTGTGTTTCTTAGGATTCAAGAACAAGATTATCAGTGTGCGTAAGCTGTGTTACTGGTCATAAGCATTGTGATAAAGCAAATAACAAAGGACAGTTTTTGAATGCTAATTTATAGTTTCTGAAGCTCTGGCATCTAGTTCATCCGTGTAGTCTCAGACTCCTTCTTCAGTTGGATCTAGAATTATTGTCACTGTAGGTTGTGGCAGAAAGAAGGAAAGGGCCCCTTCCCCATGTCCCCAGGAAACCCTGCCCCTTCATGACCAGTCGCACTGGCCTGTTAATATACATAAGGTTATGTACCTTGCCAAATTAAAGTCTACAGTGAGTGACTCCTCAAGTCTCTGCATTGTGTCTTTTTTCTCTTTTGGCAGTACAGAGTGCTACAGGCTTCGTAACAATTTATTTCTGAGTGGATTTATTATAATTGAGAAGTGATGTTTCACTCTGAACAGCTGTATTAGGATGTTAACAATTTAAGTTTACATTTATGCTCCTAGAAAGAATGAACACAAACTGAATTTCAAACTTTTAATGTTCTCTCATTCTAATAGAAGCTGCTGTGTGCTGTTTGTGACTGGTACAGTCCTTCACCCAAAGCTATTTTGTGTGATAATAAAACCACGAGTGTATGAAGCTTCCACATTTTTCATATCTTTTATGACCTTATCTTTTGTGAGCGGCTTCTGTGAAGGTATCCTAACTATAGGAAGCACCTGGCAAACATATATGATATCTATGCTGTGATAAGCAGTTGTGAACAAGAAAGTAGATCTGTCAGTTCTGAACTGTTCATTGTTAAAAATACTTTGTTGATTTAGGTGATTGCAAAATACATTATAGGGTGACTAGCAGCTGCTGTAACATTCCTAGTCAAGAAACTTCAATAGTTATATTATACAAGACTTTCTGTAAGAGCCTAATATTGATAGGAACAACATGGATTAAAACAGCAGGCTTGAGAAGAGCTGCTAACCTATGTGCTTCTTTAAAATGTTGCAACTACTTGTGGTACAAGCTGATTAAGTAAAAATTGGGAAGTCTTTAATTTGTTAAAAAGATTAAAGTGAAATTACTTTTTAATATTCAAATCTCTCTTTTCCTACTTGTCAGCATTTTCAGAGACGTTAGAGCTTTCCTTCACATGTTTCTGGTAACGTGTCTCCTTTACTGTCTTCAGATTCCCTGACCAACTGTACCACCTTGACGTACAGTGGTTTAGAGTATTCATTTTTGTCTACTGGATAAACAACAGGATAGTAAAAAAACCTTTAACTGTTTTTGAAGAGCGACAGAAACAGTTAATGCTGGTAAGAAAGGTCAAGATGAAATTTCTATTCATATTATGGCATTGAAGTTATTTGAAGAAGACTTTTTTTTTTCTTTCAGTTAAGCAGTACTTTGTGTATTCAGCACTTTATCATAAGGCAGAAATTTGTTTCACCTAACTTTAGCTGGCTAAAGATAGGTTCCTAGTCTAAGCTGTCTGTTTCAGAGGATGATTCATTTCATCTCAGAAACCAAGAGAGGTCTCATATCTCAAGCATCCTCGAATAGGATGAGTCACTGTGGAGGTTTCTCTCTTCCCTGCCTATAGGAGCGACTACATAAGTAATCTGGACTAGCATAACTTTCAGGCATTGAAGGTTAGAGAAGATGAATTCGGCCCAAAGTGTAGCTTTGATACCAGGTATTGAGAAATAACTGAAAGTCCAGTAGGCTCAATTGACTCATGACTAAACATACTATATGATATTACAGATTCTTGCTCATATGAGTCTTTTCTCGTGTAATAACATTCTTTTAAAGGACACAATTCACTTACTGATCTCAGTTGACAGAAGGAGAAACTTAAACAGAAGCAGGTTTTGCTTCATTTTAGAGTGTTTATCACTGCTGGTATTTCTATACCCCTCTGGCATTGATGGTAAAAAATTATAACTCCTTTAACTTAAATACAAAATGCAACTGAGCAGCAAAGTGAAGAAATAAGTATGAGAAAAAAAACCCCAAAAGAATGGGATTAGAAAGGAATCAAAATGTTAGTAGCAAAGTGAGTGGTATATACGAGGCAAAATGCACTTGGTTTGACTTGGAAGAAAGAAAAAAATAATGTCCTGGATCCAATTAAATGTCTGCACTTGTAAATTGAGGAAAAATGTAATCAGTTTTAAAACAAGTATAAAAAATGGTCTTATTGAGTCTGGAGAATAGTCAGTGAATGAACAAAAAGAGTAAATAATGGAAAGAAAATAAATTCTGAAAGGAAATAAACTCCTTTGTGCTAAACAAATGTTAGCTGCTAAAGTAGTATTAAGTAAGGGGAAAGAAAAGAAAAAAAGCTTGAGGTGTTTTGTTAGCAGCTCTTGAGCTAAGGCTTCTTAAAGTTACAGTGTCTCCAGCACTAAGTGGATTGAGTTGGTTGTCCATTTGCATCGGACCTCGATGCTTAGCTGAGCCTGGGATAGACTTGCTTCACTGAAAGATTCTGAAGCCCGCAGCAATGTACCATTTGTTGGTTTCACAAGCAGATTGCTTCAGTATGGAGGGAGAGTAGTGTGGGGGAACAGGAGAAATCAGTGTTGCGATATTTCAGGTGTGTAATGCATGGGCTTGGTAGTTGGTGAATAATAGAAAATATCAATGAAAATAATTAAGAATATTTCTAGATGCAAACCAGTTTTCCTTAATGTAAATTCTACACATTTTGTTCTACTCTATTTGCACAGGACATGCATTAATTCATGAAAACTTGATTATGAAAAACACTTAATGAAACACTGAAAAAACAAGTTAATGAAAAGTTAAGCCATCTGCTAACATACATTTTATGATCTTTCCTCATCTCCCAAATACTTAATTACTGTGTGCTGTAAGTTGTAAACCTTAGCTGTAATTCTGTCCTTCTTTTGCCCTTCAGCCCAATCTTTTCACATAACTTTCTCCTCCTCTTTCAATTCTAATGGTTTTGTTTGTTTGATGTTCTGGTTGGTTGCATTGATTGAAAGAATGCTCAAATTTGCATGCTAAAGTCAGGTTTGCATATATTACAACCTGGAAAAACTTTTACATTTTCGAGCTAAAATTTTCCATGCTTCGGCACTATCTAAGAGAATTCTTATTATTAATACTTTTTTTTAAATTGTTGTTCTGATTTCGTCTATAGAGATCTATTGTTTACAGTGGAAGAAAAACATTTTCTTTAGTAGAAAAATTCCATGCCAAAAACATTTTAAGAGCTTTCTATGGTGATTGTACAGCTTGAGTTAGAAACTCACAATCAGAATTGCCTTTCCTCTGAAATACTTTCCATGGAGAAAGCTGGAGTTGATCTTGCCAGGTTTGAACCTTGGAAAGTTGTCCTTTGTGTCTCTCTAGTAAAGTAGCTATGAAAGCAGAAATATGATGGTAAGAATACCTGATAGGCTCTTCAGTCCCACCCAAAAAACCCAGAGCTCAAGTTGGTTACTATAAAATAACTATACAAATGCTTATGCGAAATAGGCTAGTTGGTTGAAATCCCAAATAATTGCTAAAACTACTTATAAGAAACTTCTTAAATGTATATTTAGGACTGTCTTCTGAAAGATAAGTTCAGATTGAACTGAAGCATGTGAATTTCAAATGCCTGGGTAAAATTATACAGTGTGTTTAACAGAAAAATTAGAATAGGTATTCATGATGCCTTTTAGCTTTAAATGTCTATGAATACACTGGACTATATTTTTAGTACTACAAATATACTGAACTATATTTTTGTTATCAGAGTCTGGAGTGAATATAGTATTGTGTTTGTGTGAGAAGTAGTTTACCAGGCACTTATACATAGTATTAAAAAACTGTTTGTTTTATGAATGCAAGGAAGAATGTGTTATTACAATATGTTACATGTGCACATGAAGTTAATACTTTATAGTGTTTCTATGCAATCATGTACTTGAAAACTCTGGGTCACAATCTTATCTGGTATAAATATAGCTCCAGTGATAACATATGGGGATCTGGCATGGTTTGTTGTAATCACATTTCTTTACCTATGTTGCTAATAAAAGCTCTTGTTATCATGAGTAGGGGAAAAATTACAAGTTACTGCTTAATTGTTTGGCTTTTTGCTCCTTCTTGCTCTCCTATTGACAAATCAACAAAGAGTCTGATTTTCAGATTCTGAAATACACAGCATTGTTTTCTAGTGTTGCCGCTTTTCTGTGGGACAAAATTTTTTTAAAAGTTGGCTTCAAGATTGCTAAAAAAAAATTGAACCCTAATTCAGTCCTATTTGACTGATGTCAAACTCCCCATTCTTCATAGTGTCTTCCTATGCAAGAGTTTCTTGGATTGATTAGTAGTGAAAAAAAAATGCACACTACAAATGCAATAAAATACTGGCTGGATAAACCCTTGGAGATGTCATTTAACACATTATTGTGGCCAGAGTATTTTGTATTAAAACCTGAACCCCTCATCTTCAGTGTAATTTTTTATAGTGTTATTTCAAAATATTCTTGCATAGAGCTTGCCTAGAATCTTTGTATAACTGAAATAACTGCACTTTCAACAAGGAGTTCTTAAAATAAAAATTAAATGGTAATCTCTAAAAAATTAACCTTATGATTATTCTTGTGTCCTATGTACAACCTTGTACTGGATAGTTAGTGAAGACAGACAGACGTTCTCAGATACTTCTGGATGGTGAATATTCTAAAATTCATCATAAATGTTGCATTTCTTTAGATAAAGCCTGGTAGGGAGAAAATTATCATAGAGACTCGCTGGTAGGTTATGACCTTTAAGGGCAAATTCCTTAAATGCTGAAATACCACACAGTAGCTCTCCACTAGTTGCCTGAAAAGCCAGAATGTTTAGTGGACGTATTTTTGTACTGTGTGTCATTAATCCACAAAGTATACAAAGCAGTTAGGTGTCAATTCAAGAAAACACAAACTGAAAGCATATGTTCCTGGGGAGTAACAAGCTAATTTCTTTCTGTCATTTGTGCTTACAAAATTAATGACTTTTTGTATGTTGTTTTACAGAATTAGGTGCAAGTTATGATTCTGTTTTTTAAGCATATGGAGTAAACAATGATTTCCAAGATTTATCTTTCCACAGAACTGGATCAGGTTTTCAGGGCTTGTTTGAATCACTGAGAACTCACAGATGTCTAATAATTATTTTTTTTTTTCATTTTCTCTCTGCTTATAGACGTGCATGTGTTTCCACTTACAGATGAAAGCAGTTGTTTGGATATTGTAGGATCTCTGCCAAAAAATCACTACTGAAATATGTCAATACTGTATTTCTTTGATTGTTTTTTCAGGCAATGAAGAAGGCATCCAGGAGGCAGCAGAATCAGACGGTGATGCAAGGTCAGAGAAACCAGGGCAGCTTGCTGTAGAGACTGAAGACTGGGATGGGCCAGGTAGGAAAGAACAACTGAAAGCCTGGAAAAGTTTCTTAATCTAGATTCCAAGATTTTTTAATATTATTATTTTAGTAGATGTGTTATGCTTTGCACTGATTTTTAATGGACTATTCCTTTTATGATCCTTCGGAGTCCAGGATATTGATAGATGTGCTAAGATAAAGTTCTTGAGTATAAACTGGTTTTGGCACATTTTGTAGATTGTTCAACATAAAATGCCTTATGTATCCGCTTGATGTAAAGGAAAATGTTGTTGCTGCTTAGAATTTTAGGATTAAAATTTATCCATAAATTCCCAGTTCCATGGTGGTATTAAGATAGAAGCTTTTCTGCTCTGTTTTCTGAGGCCAGAAGACCAACCACATGCCTGTGTCTCTTCTCAAGCTTTGTGCCTACATTTAGCAACATGTTGAGCTTAACAAATAGGTATGGTATCTACTGATGTTTTCAAGGACTTTGTTCACCTGTTCTAGGCTGATGGAAATCATTTAGCACACCTTGTCATTTATTTCAGGTGAGAAAGAAACTCTTAGATTGCAGTCAATGTTAGAGTTTCACATTAAAACAGCAATTTATGGTAACATTCTCTATTATACACAGTGAAGATGGTGCAGGCGTAACATTGCTAAGATATTAGATGTGATGATAGCATGGAAATACTTTCCAAGTATCTGTTCAATATAAATATGTAAAACCTCTGTTGTGCAGTAAAAGTACCTAAGACAAAAGTGTAAATTGTTTTTCTCAATTAGGTAATTCTGTAGTTGAATTCAATGCAAGGTTTTCATGGGTATGGACTTTCGAATGGGCCTTAAAAATCCATTAAATTAACTATATTTTAATAGTGCTGTTAGAAAACGAGAATGTGAAGCCAAATATACTCTCAGAATAGATGTATCTCTTATGGAAATTTTCCTTTAAAAGGATGAGCGCATCAGAACATAGTTCCAGAAGCTTTTTATCAATAATTTATAATGCAATAATAATATTTCATTAGAAAAATTCCTATATTTCAATCACATTTTCATCCTTGCTTGATTTTGGAAATTACTGTATGCTCTTCATGAAGAGAAGAACAAAACTAATGGTAATTTTCTGAAACCAGTAGCTGGAAAATATAATGCAAACAAAAATGAAGACATAAGGTATCTAATTATCGTGATGTCGTTTAAAATGTTTTTGATGATAATACACAAATAAGTTGATATTCTAAATAAAGCACTATGGTGTTATATGAAAACAAGATATATTATCATAATACACTACAGAACATTTAAAATAATACAAAAGACATCTTCAGATGTAGCAGAATGACCTTCTCCAACTTGATAGTAGACTTAAAGCTTGTCAAGTATTAACATATGACTTTTTTTTACTTTCATTGTAAATAAACTCTATCTGAAATCAGTAATTTTTTGTTTCTGTTTTTTGCTTTTAGTGTATTTCAACATAGTTGAATATGCTTTTTGTGGGCTGTTACTGTTTTTTATATGAGCTATCTTATACAGAAGTTTCAGGGGTATGTTTTATGACAGTGTAGAGTAAAAGGAGTATTTCTGTTGGAAAAAAATCAGTTAAATGGCAAGATGTGTGTAATTCTTGTAGTATTTATAGGTAGCTTTGACATGGGATAAGGTAGAAATCAAAGCTGAATGTATGAAAATTTCTTTTCACTTCAGAAAACGGAGGACCACCAACATGAAATAAGCAGCTCTATTTTATTTATATCTTGGTTCTTTACAAGGGTATAATATATATGAAGAAAGGAATGGATATATACCACATGCCATACTCTCCATCCTGCATGCTTTCTGAAATGAATTTGGTTCTTTATTGATATGGAAAAAGAAACGGTCAACAAAAGATCATTTTTGAACATGCAGTACCAAGATAACTTCTTTCAGATCTTTGGAAAAAAAACAAAACCTGAAATATTTTGCTTATTCAAGAACATATTTTAGCACAGTACAAACAGAACCATTAGAAATTTTTCCTCAACAACTTTACCAACTTGTAGTAGAGGCGCTGCCTTAAAGACCAGATGACCATACGTTCTTTGTTATCTGGTCTGTCTCTGGTCTCCTTACTGAGATGGAGCTCTCTTAGAATCCAACAATGACTGTGTTCTGCGTGATACAAGTTGCTGTCAACTGATAATGTGAACTGTGACAACTCAGGTTTCGTATAAATAGTAGAGCTGTTCTGTTATTTTAATATTTTTCTTCTTTTTTTAGCACTAAAAGAAGATAATGTTATTTTCAGAGGCAGTACTTGCCAGGAACTGAAGTTCTGTGAGTTATTCATTAGCCACAACTTACTCGTGGATGAGTCAAAATTACGCTTCTGGCATTAAATAGAGTTTTATTTTGTTTGAAAATTTGCATTGTTAAATGGTTCGCATGCATTCCCAAGCTTTTGTAATTAGAATATTTTTATGAAGGAAAATCTAAAGTTAAATGTGCTGTAGCTTCAAAGAGTTTCTGCCAAAGCAATCTTTCAGCTCACACATTCTTGTGACCTTCACTGACCATCAAGGAATTGCAAAGATAACGCCTGCTCTGTGGAGTCACTTTGAGTGTTACCCGAATGTTTTTTAAGCTATCCTCGGTTTTGGTTTTGTCCTTATTCTTTAAAAATTATTTTTAATGAGAAGACTACCCTGAAATAGTGGAAACAGAGGTTAGTAGACTGTATGTGGACACACAGTAAAGGACCTGATCCTTTTTCCATTACAGCCAACAGCAAAAGTCCAAGAAATAGAAAAAGCCTGAAAAACAAGACTGGGTTTAGACAAATTTTATATCAAAGGACTTCTTTTTAAAAAATGTGGCCATTTTACAGCCTTAATTATACCTTTTGTTATCAGATGGGTGTATGTAGATGGAGATTAATATTGTTCTGTAGCCTTTGTATTATTGCTAGCATACCAGTGCACGTGAGGCCAGTGATGGCAGAGGCCAGTTTTAACACATAACAAATAAAAGGCTGGTCTCCTGCATGTCTTCTACAGACCATCCATCACATGAGAGAAAAAGGATCATTCCATTTTCTACTAAATATCTGTACTATGTAAGAACAGAAACATCCTAAATTTCAGAACTGTGAATGAAATATCCTAGAAGTTCCACGAACTTTCCAAAATCTCTGAAAAGTTTAGATATCAGGCCCCTCAAATAAAATATGTCTGAACCCAATATGAGGAAATTATTTATTATACGCCATCTTGAGAGATAAAGAAAAATTGTTTACAGAACTAGAAATTAGTGCTTGTTTATTGTCCAGTGGTCATGCCTGTATTGGTGAGTATAAGTTCAATCCACTGTAGTTGTCATTTTAAGAGACACCAAATATGAATTGTATCAAAAGAGAAAAAAAGATTTGAATGAAAAAGTTCCAGGTTCATCACTTGGATGAATCAGAACTTGGAAATGTTTCACAAAAATTTTTTAGATTTTCCAAAGGCTATAATAAAATTGAAGCTAATCTTGACTTCACCAAGAAGAGAACTTAAAAAACCAGAAAAATCTGAGTTTAAAATGAATGGGGGAAAAGTGAATGTAACCAGATGGTAGGAACTGTAATACCTGGTTTAAAGAAAGAAAGAAAAAAGTAACTAAAAATCTATCAGTAGTTTCATTAGTACCAGTAGGATGGCATTTTAAAATGTGGTAAGAAAAAATCATTAGAAAATCGGTATTGATCAGTTACAAGTCAGGACTCTTGATAGTTACAGAGAACGGGAAAAAGGGTAGAGTAATTTAAATATTTCTAGTCTGCTTAAATCATATTTGTGGTGGAAAATCTATTTAACTGTAAGTGATGACTGTAATTCTGTTCCATCAACAACTGCTCAATGTGTTCAACCTGCTAAATCCTAGCAAATGTAAGCAATCTTAGTTTTCAAAAAAGTTTTGAGTTCTAGAGTTTTAGAGGAAACAAATGTATTCAAAACAGGGTTGGTCTGGATAATGACAGACTTGTCCACCTGACAGTGGTCCCATTGGAAATAATGGGATACGTCATGTAAGACCTTTTTAATAAAGAGGGATTACTTAGAATGCCAATCCATATAGGTTTATGGAAAAAATGTATCTTGTAAAACCAACTTAATATATAATGGTGAGCTAAAGTATATTAGTTCTTTACTGTTGTTGGAATAACTTGACATGTTAGCTGCAGCAAAATTTTAATTTAAGTATAATTAAATATGAAGTCTTGTGCTTACAAGAAGGTAATAGCACTTTTACTACAGAAAGCAGTTTGTCAGAAAAAATCTTGGGATTTAGTGAGCTAGCGATGAGCCCAAAAGAGGAAGTTGTGGCTAAAGGATGTGTTTGGGTTCTCAATCTCTCTTGTTTGTCTGGTTAGGAGTCTTGTTTGATGCCAAAATGGTTCTGTCTCCTGCATTCACATTTCAGGAATGATGTTAAAATTTGAAACAGGTTTAGAGGAGAGCCACTAGAATGTTGAAAGGACTGGTATTACGAAAAAGTCTAGGTCCTTTTCCTATTTATTTTATCAAAGAAAATATTAAAGGACAACCTGATTACAAAATACCTTAAATTCAGAGTGAAAATCTGATAACAATGGGCACCTCTTTCTAGCAGAAGTATCAGAAGATTAAATGGACATTGAAGCTCCACAATTTCAGATGCAAAAAACAGATTTTAGTGCTTAAAAAGTTGATTATTGGAACATTTTATGAAAAGTCGTCACTAGAATTATTTACATTCAGGATGAGATACTTTTCCTAGAGAACATGATCCAGTTCTGTGGCAAACACTGGAGTTTTAAATGGGGTAGATTCCACTGGGGCAGAACTCAGACTGGCTGACTGTGATGATTCCTTGTAACTAAAATGGTATGAATAAATTAATATATATTACTTTTATAAATATTGTACTGTTTGGATGCATTTATAATGAGTAATTACTAGCAGTCCTCCACACAAGGAACTCCTGTTTTTTATTTCTCCAGTAGTTGTGTATTCAGGGTGTGTTAAGAGTGATAACTTCTGTGTGCTCTTCTAAATTCTGTGCTATTATTCTCTAGTGATGAAATAAAACAATACTGTAGAATATATCCCATACCTATTCTGTGAGTAATATGCAAGGGAAAGTTCTTTCATTGTAGACAGATGGTACATAACTTTCTAATTCTGACTAAGTAAGCCAAAAAGTTTTCCAAAATCCACTCCAGCATCCTATGTGCTCAGTTCTTTTGACTCTCTTCTCACAGAGGTCCAATAACCACTGAGTGTTTCAGCCACTGGTGAAGCCGTATCTGCCTTTTAAAACAGAGAAATATTCCAGTGTTAGCAGTTGGGAAACTGAGTATAGGGCATTTACAAAGGTTAAATCAGTGCCACTCAGGAATCTTGGTTCTAAAGAGGAATTGGATCTCTCTCTTAATTTACATGCAGTAAACATACTGTCATACTGTCAACTAGATTATCCTAGTACCCTGTGTGAGTTCTTACTTTCGTAGCCATAAGGAGTACAGCTTTCTTGCAGAACGCACTGATTTTGTGAGTTGGAAAATCTTGAAAGTCAGTCTCAGAAGTTCTTTTGCAATGTATTTGAATTTTCTTAGAAAGTGAGAAAATGTGATTTGTCCAAGTATCCAAAATGGAAAAAAAAAATACCTAAAACTCTCATTTTCATTTTATGGTAATTTTTTATGTATTGTTTACATTCATCTCCACATAAAAGTAAAGTTTCCCATGTGTAAAATTCTGCCTCCAGCAAATCAACAGAACTTCTGCTATTGATAATAGTCAAGCAAGAAGAAGTTACAACTCATGTTCCATCTCAGAAGACTCATCATAACTCATATACATATATATTGAATTGTTGAAAAAAGTATGAAGGATAGTTAGATATAGCACAATAGTTTCTTTTAATTACTAAAAACAAGTTGATGTTTTTCTTAAAATGTACCAGAAAGTTTAAGAAAAACAGTAAACAGAAAATTAAATAGTGCTTTAAAATAATGATATATTGAGCTATGCTGCTATTAATATTTAATAAAAGATAAACAGACTGTCATGTGAATTCTGGTGTATTGCTTTAGTGAGAGGTGGATCAGAAAGGTTCTAGTGAACATCTGACGTGCCAGGTTCACATTATTACCTGCTGTAAAAGGTAGTTTGAAAATCTTTTCTGAATAGATTTTCTGTAACCATTCATAAGAATCACTATAAATATGTATTGATTGTTGGGTTTACTCTACACTATTTAGTTATACTATAAACAGTTTGGGTTACAAAGCAAAACTGTGTAATATAGATTGGAATGGTTGGTAGACCACTGCAAGATGGAAACAGACCTTAGTGATAGTCTTTTTTTCCCCCTTTTTACTTCTTTTTTTTTCTTCTTTTTTTTTTTTCTTTCTTTCTTTTTAAACCAGTCCTAAGAAGGACTTGGAGATTACTGTCCTGATTTCGTTTCTTTTTTGATTGGGGAAATGTGGTAGATATAAGATCTTGGAAATGCTATTTGATGTAAATTAACAAAAATCCATGAAACATAGTTAACCATAGATATAGTCTGACAGTAAGAAGAATATTGTGAAGAAGCAGAGGAAATCATAGAACGACTGTGTGTTACTCTGACAGTGAATCGGTATTATCTCTGCTATCAGATAATGCAGTTATCATTAATTTTCACATTTGCATTTCAATCTTTGGAAGGAAATGACTCTTGCCGGATGAAGATAAGAGCTCTGTACCACTATAATGAACCATCATTTTATCCCGATGCTTTATATCCATATGAAAATGAGGCTGGGTGGTGGTGTGGTATGTGAGGAGGGGGTGGGGGGGTCATAGAAACATTATAACAAAGTGTCAAAAATCACTACAGACTTTTGGAGCCCTTTGTGAAACAAGAGGCAGTCTAAATAAATCTTCTGTAGTGAAGTGGATATTGGATTAAAAGTAGAGAGCTGGACTCCCATATCAGGGTTGAGAGGGGCCCTTGGAGGAGCAGGGGAAGATTTCTGTGGATCTTGATCCAGTTCCCATCACTGGTTTGGAACTAGGAGGAGGCCATGTGGTCACAGAATAGCAAAAGTAAGGGGATAACAGTCATCAAGTTTACTCTTGCACTGCAAATCTTATTTTGACAGTTGAGCACTATTAAGGTAGGTGAAGTAAATGCTAGTGGACCACTGACTTCATGGTTTGGGTCCTGATGCTAGAGCTGTTTTAAGACGTCACCGCACCTGTCTGTTAAATGCAGGATTTCAAATAATTTTCAGTCTTCTTTATAGATCTGATCCAAGTCTTCAAGGACTGTAGTGTTCCCAGACCTCTTCCATGCATAGTCCAGATTTGTGTTGATGACCTGAAACTCCACGTGCAGAACTCTGCAAGGCATCATTCCATTTTAGGTCTGACTAAAACCACTGTTCCTCCACAAGTACTCTCGCACTACATTCGACTTGTTTAACCTTTGCGGTGTAGTTGTTGCCTACAGTTTAAGTACCTCATCCATACATCGTTGGGACTCATGTCCAACTGTCTCCTAAAAGCATGAACTCTTGAGGTTTGCCCACCTGCCATGTTTGTGGGTTTTTTTTTTTGTAACAAAAGCTGAGACTCTTATATAATCAAACGACTATAAGAACTGATATTTAAATATATAATATTTTAAAATTTCTACTTAGAAATTTATAGGATCACCAGGATATACATCTTGCTGTGGCCAGCTGGGATTGATGAATTACTCCACCAGCTGTAGCAGTCCTTCCTCCTGCAGACATTTCTCAGGTCCCCACCTCTCTGCTGTTATGTGATGAGCACATTCCTGCCTCTTAATGAGAAGATGCAAGGCTAAGAACTGTAAGGAAAAATAAGCTACACCTGTGTTAGCAAATTCAGCAGTGACAGCAGCTGAGTAGTATACAACTGTGAAGTATTAAAGTGATCTCTGGCATGATTTTGGCTGAGGCCAGCTGACAGTCTTCCCAAGCAGATCCCAAGCTGCAGGAGCTAAAGTGTTGCAGGGAGCATTCTCCAGAGGTAGTTTGTGTGCAGTCACCTGTTTAAAGGCTAAGGGAGCTTCCCAGCACATGACTATGGCCATATTTGGCCTCAGTGCTCAGAGCCATTCTTTGGCACATGCAATTAACCTTCCTTTGCCTTTAACAGACACCTAGTACAGAAATTAGCTGTTCTTCAAGGCATTTGATCTTGTTGGTGGACCCCTCCCTGTACAGCCTGAAAGATGAGAAAGAGGGAGTGGCTGTGTGATCTTACATGGAAGTAGCAACCAAACCTTTGCTGTCATCTTTCCCATGAGCAAATTTGACTTTTGTGGGAAGCAGGCTGTTCTGTGCATGTGTAATAGAAAAAAACAAGTAATGAGGAGAATCTTTATTTTATGGTCGCACCTGAAAATGAAAACAGCCACACGTAGACAAAATGATATCTGGCTACACATTAGCCAGATATTGTGGTCACCAAGGCTTTTAAGAGAAATTTGGGGTGTAATACAGGTCCCCTAAAATCATGTTAATAGGCTGTACTAAAGTTCAAAAACTAGGAGATATTTCCTCTCTTGATGTCACTTGTTATGGTGACTTCTGTAGCATCCTTTTCATGCTTCAAGGTGCAAATACAGTAGGATTCTGTAAACTTGGAGATAAGTATTACCTCATTTGACTTGCAGCTTAAAATATCAAAAAGCAGTGAGTTCATCACTGAATACTGGAGTTCTTGTCAAGCATTCCAACTGTTTTGTCAGTTGGGATGCCATTTCCTTATCATTGTTTCACACAATTAACACGTATATGTGAATTTAAATTTAACTTCAAAATTAGTTGCTATAGAAATGAACTTATTTTAGAAGTAACATTTTTTGTATGTACATTTCACATTTGGAGAACTTTAATTTTATTTAAATAATTAGCCTTTTATAATATTTTCAAGGGCAAAACTTTATTTTTATGCTAGTCAAAATGCTTCACAAAAGTGAAACTCTCTAAAACCTTCAAGTCTATTAGTTTTCAGATTGATGGTATTCTTTTAGTATTCCCGGACCTTTATTTACTCATTTGTGAAATATTTGTTTGACATATCAAGGCTTTTCATTTTCGGTATGCTAGATGTAAATTGTTCTTCAGAAACCACCTTAACCTGCAAGTGAGCAAATTTCTCGATGAGGTAGACTTGAAATTGATCTGGTATCTTCCTGAATTCTTTTGTATTTGTCTATGTCCAGCATGAGGCAAGAACATTGGCTTGACTTGTAAAAGGCATTGAACTCTGAATGGAAGGTGATACACATTAGAAATGTATTCTATTTTGATTGGCATTGATGTTTCAAGCACAAAAGACTTCTTGTTCTCTGAAAAAAAGTTGGTAGCTGAAAAAGGAATGTGCAAGGGACAAATGATCAGATTCACTAGGTACCTCACTTTGGACATGATACACTATATAGTGGATATTATGTAAAGTACAAATCCCTGTAGGTCACACAGTGAAGGACTCCTAGTCTGTGATATTCTGCAGGGAATCAATAAACATCTGCATTACAATACATTGTTTCTTGTAGTTTCATGCACCAAGGGACCTGCAGAGGCTGGCAAGAAGGCTTTGCACTTTTCAGCTGTCTCCACTGTAGATGGTCATAAAGGCAATATAACACCCTGGTAATTGCAAAAGACTAGGAAACAATGTCTGGTTTTGGAAACAGATGGGATGAGAATCAAAAGGGACATGTAATCGGTCCACAACTATTTTGTTCTTTGTTGTGTTTTTCTCATTAATTCAGCTAAGATTATTGCATGCAGAATACTGCATAGCAACACTAGCTTGAACCATGGAAGGGTGGATGTGTTAATACATTGAACTATATACATAACATAGTGTTATTTGCCATGCAAAGCTGTGATCCAGGAGTTGGGTGCAAATACGTAGTGAGTACTGATAGTGACTTTATTTCTTAAATTGGCAAGTTCAGTTGGCTCCAGTGATGTATCCTGTGTTCTGCATATCATTAAAGAAAATATTTTGATTTTCAAAATACATTTTCCTCCTACCCCTTTGAAAATTGCTTTGTTTACTCTCTCTTAAGACAAAAGAACAGTTGGAATAATATAACTAAACTGACAAAAACATTATCTCCAGGAACCATTGTACCTCTATTCAAAAGAACAAGCTTTTGCTAAGAGTAAAAAAGTTAATGTGACGTGTGAGGGACAAACTGGATACTAGTATTTACCCACAAAATTACACAGTTAGAATGGTTCAGGATGGAAAAGGGGCATTGTGGTCATGGGACTCATGGGACAGACCTTGACTTTCTCAGTGTCTGTGCTTAGCTCAGTGAGACCAGCTTAGCACACGTTTGGGTTTAAGTTTCTAATTATCACATTTCATTTTTTAGGGTGCTTTACCATTGCATGCTTAAAAGATTGAATACTAGATCTTATTTTCTCTCCTTGATGTAGGCTTCAAACAAGGGTGTCTGTAAATGATCTTTCTAAAGTGCAATAATGGTCATCATGCAGAAATGCTGCTTGAAGCTCTTTTATGGACTCAACTCTTATTCACCGACATGGCAAAAGTGAGCATCGCTGTCTTAATAGCATCAGACATAATTTTTGTTTAGGTATAAAATTTTTAGTTATTCAAACATATTCTAATGGAATCAGAGAGAAACTGCAGTACCAAATATTCAGAAGTATTCAGAGTTAAAACAAGTAATGTACCTCTGCTGATATTTGGGTATGCAAAAGTAATAAAGGTTAAAGCCTATGTTTGGAAAGCTGTAACTGCACAGTGGCTGCTGTTCCTAGTTTTTCCTGCAGAGAGCTGATCAGCTTAGACGATCTAAAACAGCTGTGTAGAGAACATCTGAGCTCCTGGTTGGTTTGTGGGTGGTTTATTTTGTTTTGGTTTTTTCCCTCCAAAGATTTTCAAGGCTTCCAAATGTGCTTTTTAATAATCAGGGCTGTTTTAAAAAAATATTTTTAATCTATAGCATATTATATCATACTTATGGATTAGATGCTCGTGTATGCCTGTTTTGCCAGTGTGAGCAATGAGCCCAATGTATCTGTTGCATCTTTTATAATATTTTAGGAAAAAAACGAATCAAATTGTCTCATCATAGTGTACTCTTTCTCTTTGTTCTCATTCAACTCCCTCACAACTATTAAGAAATGTATTCAAGCCAGAAAACCTGAACAGCCATACTTGACTTCACAACATATTCTTGGAGATTACAGATAGAAAAACTTTCCAGTATTTTACATAATTGTGCTTTGAGTGAGTATTGCAGGATTATGCAGTGGCATATTGTTTGTTATAAAAAAAATATTGGCTGATATATTTCAAAGATTGAGGATAAAGCTGTTAAAATCATATTTTACTTAAAGGAAGTACTCAAGGTGGTCTTGAGTGGTTTGTGCTTCTCTGATTTTATGGCAGTATAGTTGTGTTGATTTTAAAGATGCTTGATGAACATAAAACCACAATGATGGATTATTATAGATAATTTAGATAATATACTACAATACTAAATAATATACTACAATGTATACTATGGACATAATGTTCCGGAGTGTTGTGTGTATGCATTTTGGACAGGGTGGTTCTTAAAGGAGACTGAATTTCAAATTACATCATTGTGTTAAAAAAACTCCCTCATTAAGTTATCTGAAATTTGATACTTACACTGTGGTGCCAAAACCACTAATCAGTTCATAAATCTTTGGCTTGTGTGTATAAATACTAGTTCTCATAAAAAGTTGAGAATATCTGGACAGCACACATTATAAACATTCACTGAGACTTTTCTTAGGTGTAATACTGTCCTGTTTCCAAGGTTTGTGTTATGCAAGGTCAGTGTTCATATTGTTTGTTGCGATCTGATAAAGTATGCAAAATTTTAAACTTTATTTACTTAACACTTTCACTATTATGATTTGTACTTCATAATTTTTATTGACTTATTCTCCGAAAAAAAACCCCATCTTTCCCCAATTACAGAATTGCTTAGCATTTGATACTGACTACTTTTTCAAAGAATGTATTGGATCTCAACTTTTCATGGAAATTTTCTGTAAGATGTGCTCACTAAATATATGACTATTTTTAGCAGCAGAAAAAGAGAAAAAAATACAGCAAAACACATTTTGGTGTGTTGCAGTCCGATAAGAGCTACCATTTAGTTTAGTTACTATATCCATAATGTTTTAGCCACTGAATTTTGGGCACCTTCCAAGGAAATTATTTGTCTCTCATCTTGTCCTGCTAATCCTTCTTTTAATAGTTATGATTTCCTTAGTTTTCTTTTCTGTATCTTCATGCCACAATGCGTGAATCATCTGGAATCAAAAGGTGTGATAAGATTGTTGACAGGGATGTGAATGGGAGAGGAACAATGTAGAATTTAAAATGGTATATACATGGCAGAGGACATCTTCAGGGGACACTGGAGAGGAGCTCTTGCGTATTGCTATGGCACCTTCAAACGTGATCTGACAGCAATGGACGGTGAAGAGCATTGGACTCTGTCCTACACGATGCACGAAATAAGCTTCGGGTTCCTTTAAAAACTTGTGTGTAGAAATACATCTGATTACAGAAAACCCATTCTCCTTGAATTCTGCCGCTCGTCGATATGTTCTACAATGTCATATGCACATTGACAAGCATGATGTAATAGATTAGTTGCTGTACTGATTGATTGGTCTCACATTGTTCAGTGTTCTACATACTGGGAAACTCCACCAAGAAATTAAATAATACTGGAGTAGAACTTAGAAACTGTGATCCTCCCTACTAAAAAGCCTTTTGCGATCTGCTTGCTTTTTAATTTTTCTCATAAAAGAGACAAAAAATCGCTTGAATATGTAGCTAACCATGGCACATTACTTTCAGCGTTTCTCAGCTTCTGGGATCATTGCCCTATAGAAATGCTATGTGCTTTTCCCCAAAGCTTGGACATATCATAACGCTTATCTAAAGAGAAAAATGATATATTTTTAAAAGAAAAATGCTGACCTAGTTAGTGAGGCTGAAACCATTCATTAATTAGAAGTCATAATTGCAATTACATGGTAAAATTAATTTATCACGAAAATAATCCTATCAGTTTTCCTTCTTGGAAAAATGGAACCAAATAATTTTAGCAGCCCGTATTGCTTAAGGCTGATATTACAGTGATATTGGTTTAGAGTGAATAAAGTAATCAAATTCTATTTTCAAGATCTGAATTCTGAGACTGCATCAATGATAGTTTATATATTATATGAGATTCACTTGAGTTGTAATTTTGTAATTACATATAATATATAAAGCCTATATGCACAGATAAATGCATAAAAGGAAAATAGTGTGCTGAAATTTAAAAAGAGTGGATTGAAGATAACACAGCACATAATATATAGAAAAATTCATGTAATATGGCAAGTATGCTACAGTGTATGAAACTCAGAATGCCTTTTCTACCCTCAGGCTATTTAGACTTCCTTGATATTCAAATCTTAATGTACATTAAACGGAATTTAAGGAGGTCCACCTTGCTGGACCTCAGGCAGACTTAGAAAGTAGTGCTCCTTGGGGATACTGCTTTATGTATATATTTGCAAAGATGTTATAGCCATGAAATATAGTCCTTTGATGACATCATAACTGTGAAATATGACTTTACTTTGCTCACCAGCAGTCACAGCTTTGCTTTATCAATATTAAGCAGTCTGTATGCATAAATAAAGAATGCCAAATACTGAAGCTGACTGCTGTAACCTAACATGGCCACCTTCAGCTGGAGTATTCATCACTCCCTGGGTTACCCCATAGATGTCAGGAGACTATTTGTAATGTGCTGTCAATTATCACTGGGGTTACGTTGTCTTCTCTGCAGAAATGTGGTAATAAGCACTGTGGATACTATTAGATAGCTACATGTCCAAATTCAGCAATTAATTATGCTAATCTAAATTTCAACAGAGGGCAGAAGTTTATTATTTTATGTCAAAGTAGTCAGACTTGGTCTTTAAATTTAAGGATCTCAAAATGTATCATTAAAATTTCTGGTCCTGTTGAAGTAGATAGAAAAGTACACATTGATGCCAGTATAGCTAATACATAATGGCTAATTAATGTATGGGTGCATATAATGTTTGTGTAAGACTCATAAATATACTTACTTTTTAGCAGAAAGACTGCTAGCCACAGTCACCAGGGAAGTGTTCATCTGCCTGGACATGTTATTAATGGGAGATTGGAACAAGTATACTTTGGAGCACTTGAAAATATCATGTCTCCAATAAAAAGACTTCATAGAACAGTGTAAGAAATACATGCTTTAATCTATTTTTCCAGAGTTACCTGGCATTTGAAGACAGGATCAATAATTTATTTTTATTTTTATTTTTACTTTTTTCTCTCCAGGTAGTGAGAAATAAATATCTACTTTTAGAAGAATGCTTTTGGTCTTCTGGGCTCCCATTTTGCAAAGCATTTACAAACTTCTAGTTTAATGCATACGAGCATGCCATTAAACAAAGAAAGAACTACTCGCATGCATTAAGTTAATCACACCTGTGAGTGTTTGTAGGACTGCGGCCTTAGGTCAGAAGCTCTTCCAGGAAGGAGCTGCCTTTATCATTGTACTTTATATGTACTCAGCAAACTGTTAGCTTGCATAAATTAACAGGGATGCAAATGGAAGCACTGCTGAAGGCTCCTTTCCACCATGACAATGTAAAAGGGCCTTAAAGGTTAAGTAAATTACTTCAGAAAGGCCCGGAACTCTCAATACAATAAATAAGGATTTCAAATTGTAACTTCTTGAGTTTCTGTTAATTACAGAACATTATTTCATGGATTTGCTTAATTTTCTATCTTCCTTCCTATTTTGAAATGTTTTTTATTAAAATCCTTAATATACAAGATGTTGTGAGTCATATATACTTTTTAAAATGAATAGGTTTTTTTCTTTCAAGAAGTAAGAGTTAAATCTTGAGGCTGATGTTCATTTTCATTTTGCAGTGACTTCCTTGTCAGAGGTGGGATAGTAAGGTCTTGTATAACACATTATTTTTTGAAATGATAACTCATTTGTATTCTGCAATCCTTTTTTTTTTTTTAATTTTAAAAACCCTGTCATATTTCTTGGCTCTGATTACAGCTGTGAAATACAGTCTTGTGGCATAATGCACATGAGTCTTGATCTTATTTTATTTGCTATTAGTAAGATTTTTTTTCTGTAACTGTATATATTTTTGCCATAACTATATATAGGAATATACCAATAATACCAATATTATGAATTTAGAGAAGGTAAAATAAAAAAGTGCCATAAATTTGACTGAAGGGGTATTCTGAAATACCCTGAGTGAAACATTAGTGTCTCTTAGGTTCTACTTCTACTATTGCCTATTGTTTTAATTATTAGCTAAGTCCAAGCAGTATTTTAGAACTATGATCGTTGCTTGGTGATTTTTTCAACTGTCAGCTGAAAAACTAAACCTTATCTTAGCAGTTAAGGAGAATAAAAGAGAATTTACCCTTTTAAATCTCTTATTTTCTTTATATGAGTTTCTTAATTGTGGCTCATCCTGTTTATATTTTTCATTGACTTTATTTCATCAGTTTTTCATCTGTACAGACACTGCCTACTGTCCACCTTTTCCCTTCCTTATGCAATATTTGTAATAATAGAACAAGTCTATATCTACTGTTTTTAATTAACCTTATAGGTATGCGTTGTGAGGTAGAAGGCATGAGATTATTTATCTGAATAAATTTACTTCATGTGAAGACTGTAGCACCAAAGCTTACATGTGGTTCTCTCCTGTAATCATGGCCCAATGGTACTTACCTGTTGTATTTGTCATCCCCACCATCCTGCCTGCACCAGTGTTCCCCTTCACACATGCAGACAGTCACAGCACAGTGGCTATCGAGGTGACAGTCCAGCGGTGCTTACTGCAGCAAAATGTCTTTACATTTTGGTTGCTTAAAAATGATTCTCACAAAGCGCATGCCGCAAAGAGGCAGTTTCCCCAATGTACTTGTGCACACGTGCTGCAAAAATGGCATTTTCCTTGTCAAGTTTTGTTTCCTAAAAAAACAAAAAAAAAAAAAAAAGAAAGGAAAGCTTTTTGTTCTTTCTGTTCCCTTTTGATCATTCATAATTTCTGATCATCTCCTTTTATATTCCTGGTCTGATTTTGTTCATGCTCTTCATTTCTATTCTGCTCTGTATTCATTCTCTTTCTGTCATTTATTTCCTTTGATTCTGTTAAAGTCCTTTTTCTATGTGGTATGTGTCTTTTATATATTATAATTATAAAATATTTCCATATTCTCCTCAAGCACTCCAAATTTATTTACCTAGCTTTCTAAGTTTAGATACAGTGTTTCCTACAGTATTTATCATGGAGAGTATAGAGAGAAATGAGCACACTATTACTATTCTTGGCTTTGCTGTATTTTCAAAGAGCATCTGCTGGTGTTCATTTGATTTTTTTTCCCTCAGCTATGTGTATAACACACGCATGTGTATCATCAATTCAATGAAAACACCACAGAGAAAATGAATTTTATGAAATTGGGAGGAAGTTTGCAGCAAACACTGGATTATATTGGTGTTATATAGCTATCTCATCAAAAGGTAGCAAATGCACAAGATCTTTTGCGCTTTTCAATTTGAAAGAAAATGATTTCATTAGAAAAAAAAGAACTATCACTCTGGATGTTGGAGAATGCCAGAGCCTGATGAAACCAGCTGAAGAGACAAACTGAGTGTACGGATGCAGATTAGCCTTCAGAAGATGAGGGTGTAAAAGGGATTTAATGGTAGGATGGATTATAGAAATCCTTGTAACAATGTTAAATAATTATAGTTCCAGCCGAGATCAAAGCAGTGCTGATTGAACCCCCTCAAGCTGTTAACACAGCGTATCTTGAAGAAAAAGAAAAAAAAAAAAGGAAAAAAAAAAACCCTCAGAGATTGGTCAGCCTGTGCTGACAGTGTCCTCTGATCTGGGGAAGTTCTGGGTGTATTGAAGGTACAACTTGTGGGGGAGGGAAAGACGGAAGATGGAAGGAAGAATTTTTCCATCTGAGTAGCTTATTTGGGTGGGTGTTTTGTTTGTGGTTTTTTTTTAAGGGAGGAGGAAGGGGTTATTATAATCAATGTTACTGGAGTTCACACACTGACTGAAATTGCAGTCAACTTGTACACAATTGGCCTCTTTCCATATTGAAAAATGAATTAAATTTCTTTAACAAAATGCTGGTCTGTAACAGAAAATTATTAGACTCTTTTTTATTTCATTTTTATTTGCTTCCTTTTAAACTATGGTTCCTATAAACATACCTGCCCAGCAACAACTATAAATAGTGATAACTGGAAGAACGCCTTTGTAGTAGTGATATTTAGCTGCAGGCAGGGAGTACAATTGCTATGCCCATTCAACAGCATTAAACATTTATTCTCTTTGCCTTGCCTTCCTGGCATTCATGTCTCAAGGATTATGTTTATGCCTCTATTAATAAAAAGAGAGAAGTCAAAGTTAAAACCATACGGTTTGGTGGCATGGTAACTTGTGGCATAGCCAAAGCTTTTCCTTTTATACAGCTGTCTGTAAAGGGCAGCACATCTAGTTGTTTCAAAGGGAAATTTATAACGTTGAGGTCTATTTCCAGTGATGGCATCTCTGGTGTGTTCAGTTGCAGATAGAAAGCTAGAGGGTACAGCAGATAAGTAATCAAAAACAAGGGTGGAAATGACACCCTTACTGACTAGATCCGTCTGAAGGAATGATTTAATCTAGCCCACTGTTATTTAGCTCTATGGTTTGTTCTGGAACTGCAGGTGAGTGAGAAAAACAATCACTGAATGGGCATAAAGCTTAACAGCTGTAGGATATCTCATTTTGGGCGTAGCCCCATAGGAGAAAAAGGTGCTTTGATGAGGCATCATCACCCAGGAAGGGGGACTGTAGCATGGCTTAGGTTTTGCTGGTGAGTGGCCTGCAACTGATTGTAGACCTGCAGCTTCAGAAGACTTAAATGATGGGGGTTTTTTAAGAAAAAGGACTGCAAAATTTTAGGTTCCTGGAAATTCCAACATATGGAGAGTCTCCCTCTCTAATTCTGTGAATACATGTATATGGCTGTATGTTTGGACAAATATGATGACTTTGTTTTCTGGGCATATCGAGTATGCTAAATGCCAGTCAGAGAGTATCTGAAAGAACTGCTTTGTATTTCAGAGACTGATGATGCATGACCAAACCCCAAACTTGTTATCTGTTGCCCATGTAAGAAGCTATAGTAGTATTTTCTGGATTTTATAGGTTCAAGTTTGTGTTAAATGCTACTGCTCTTCTTAAATCTCAATTATTTTGATATTGTTTTGTGAACTGTTGTGTGTGAGCTGTCTACGGACTTTGCTTAGCCTGTTACCTTAGGTAAGTCACTTTTTACTTGCTTGCATTCTGACTAGTCCATTATGTACAGGGTGCCTTAAATAAATCTGTTTACCTTGGGTCAGGCATGAAGAAATTTTAATGGCACCGTCTCCAAGGGATTTTGTGGCTATTTGCTTTAAAAGCGTGACAGTCTTTGCAGGCATCTCGAAGATGTCCAAGTTACAGGTATAGACTCTGTGGCTCTGTTGCCCTTATCAAGTCCTGTGAAAAACATGGTAGTCTGTGCTCTGATCATCCTTTGGAGCATTGTCTCGCCATGTGGGGTTCAATTGTGTAGAAAGTATTGTGGCTAACCTGAGCTTTCCTGCTGAAAGTGTGATCTAAGACAAGATAGAAATGATTTTGTAGTAATTGCTGAGAGATCTTGGCCAAGATCTGCAAAAGTTATTTAGATATCTAACTCTAGTTGATATGTAGTGGTTTGTAAAGTTAAACATGTCTGTAGGAGCAGGGTGTAATTTTTAATCAAACAGATATTTACACTGCTGGATAGAAATAGATAATACCATTAAGTGGGCTTTAAGGTAGTAGTGTGCTGGTTCAAAACTATTTGGCATCAATTAAGCAAGGGACAATTTGGCATCAATTAAGCAAAAGACAGTAATTTTAAATGTGAACTTACCTGGGATTGTGGAGAAATGAAGTTCTGGCCAGAAATTTCACAATTCCACTTTATAAAGAGATAATCTGAACAAAGCAGTTAATGTTGTTTGGACATACAGATATGTTATTTTTATGGTATAATTTTGGATGTAATGAAAACTGGTGTGATAAATGCTTTGGAGAAGAAATCACCATGCCAGCCTGTGCTAACAAGTGCTGAATTGTCAGCAAGAGTTTTTTTAATAAGGTAAATAGGGAAGAATAGCTGCTTTTGGCAGATGGAACATAACAAGTTTTATCTATCAGTAGCAAAAACTGATAGATATATTACTACTATTATAGTAGCAAAACTAATTAAAGCTGTGTACTTAGTTTATTTGAGGGTGATATGTGCAGGGTTAGTAAGAAGAGAGGGGAAAGGGGGGGCTTCTGAAACTGTCCTTTTAAGGGCAATGGTTGAAGGCAGGAGTGGAGGAGAAAGGAATCTCTCAACTTAGAGGAAGAGTTTCATGGTCAAAAGGAATGTGGCATTCAGAGTATGTGCAGAATCCTTTTTTGTTATTTTTTTTATTTTTTCTTTTCTTTCCCCACTGTCCAGGGTTCTGCTGGTGCTATCAAATACGAATAATAAAAATGGAAATCGACAAGAAATCTTGTTACTCCATCATCAGTCTCTTCTGCCTGATGTAGTCATTCTGTAGGATTCTCTCTTTTTCTTTCCTGTTTCAGATTACCAATGAAGAATTAAAAATATATATTTTTCTTCTTTTTCCCCACTCTCTGCCCTGTTGCTTTCTAACCCTTCCTGAAATTGCAGAGGAAGAGTTAATAATGTAACCAGCTCTAGTGTGCATTACCTACCTGTTCTTACTTCTTCTTCACACTTAAAACCCCTTCACAGAGGATTTTAGAATGGGAAAATGCTAAATCAGCTCTTTCCCTGTCCTTGGCTTCCGAGCTTTTTTTGCCATTGTGCTATGGAAAAAAGGATCGGACTCCAAACCTTTAAGCAGTAACTGCATTTGGAAATAATCTGAAGTAAAGAGATGTCTTTGTGCAATAAGGAACATCATTCTTCTTCTTTGTGTTCTGAAGTGACAAATTATTGCCCCTTGACAGTGAATTTGAAATCAGATAACTGAGTCTCACTGGATGATTTTTATCTCCAGAGTCTGCGTAAATTTGTTGTGTGCAGTGTGTTGTGCATACTGTTTGTAATAGGATGGCACAAGCTCAGAGATACATCCAGCTGTATATGATGACTCAAAGATCTGGCATTTTTTTTTTAACTGGGTTTTTTTCCCCTCTGCTAGACTTACAAATTTCATAGTTATTTCCAATTGACTTTACTATTTTGAACCTAAATTGTTCTTTTTAACATGACTTTCTACATTTTTATTTAGAGATTGTGTTTAGAATGTGGATGGTTTTAGCAGTAAGTTGCTTATAATTTCTAACTTTTTTGGATGCTTTGTTTCTGAAATTTTGCTAGGAAAAATCTATCTCTTCTGAAGAATTAGGTTCCTTTTAAATTGATGTTATGTAATTTTGATAACATCTGAAATCTTTATTTGAATTTCTTGCATTGGGCAGTGTCCTACACCGTGTGGTAGCTTATATATGGCTATAGACTAGCAAATATCTCTCCTATCAAATATCTCTCTTATCCAGATTTACATTTTTTCTGTTATCTGATAAATTATAATAAAAATTGCACAAAATCGTTTGGAATACAAGCCAAAATGTACTTTCCAGTCTCAAAGGTAGCATTTAAAGCCATAATTTGGAGATAATGTTTTGGGCACTGGCCTTCCTTTGAAGTATTATTTATTTTTTTTTGTAACTAATACTTGTTTACGTTTCTGAGACGGTCACCAATCTAAAGCTTTCTGTGCACAAATACTAGAAGTTACTTTCACAAATTCCCCTGAGGAGTATACTGAATGCTAATGCTCAGTTCTTGAAGCTGGTCACATGCGCATGTGTTGTAGTCCAACCATTCTATGGTGCTCAGTGGATATTTGCACATTGGAAGGACAGAGCATGCATCAATCTTTTCTGTTTTCCATACGTACCAGAAGAGAACAAATGGAAAGATGTAACCTCATGTTATTTTTCATACCTGTTTCCCATAATATGTTAACAACACTCTAAATATCTATCGTGTATGTATCATCAAATGTATTCACAATCAACCGCTCATTCTTTCTGTCACATCATTTAAAAACATTTTTTTTAGGTCACTTGTTAGACTTATGAAGTAGGACAGATGCTCAGTCAAAAAAACCCAACCAGATGAAGGCATATCTGAAGACTTAGTCCTCACACCTGAATTCTAGTTTTCGGTGGCTACACACTGGTATACTGACAACCATGAATTCCTACTCCACTTAACACAGATATAATTCATTTAATCTTCATAATGCTGTACTTTATTAATAATAAATGTTTATAGACTCAGTTTTAATATAGAAACAAATCATCAAACCTCCTTTTTTTCCTGTACCAAATTCTCATGTTTGAGAAGCAGAGTTTAGAGAATGGCTGTTGTTTCTTTCTTATAACTATGAATTCAATTTCATAGTCAAACCTAGCTCTATCTCAGTTATTTCCCTTCAGTGAAGTACCTCAGCCATGTGGAACACCACCCACTTCCTACCCCAGTCTTCACCTTGAGTTTAATGAGGTTTTAAGTCAAATTAGATGGTCTCCTGAAATTTAGGTCATAATTGAGCTAGTCTAACAGAGGTAATAATATGGTTTCCTCTGCAGTATGGCTGCAGGATAAGTTTATGGTTAGACTCGAACTTCTTTCCAACCTTACCAATTCTATGATTCTATAACTAAAGGTGGTAGTTAAGACAAATCCTACAGGTGCCCCTTTTCTCCTGGCAGACTCTTCACTGTAGCCCTCCTTTATAAGTGAAAGGGGAAGATTAATGGTAAAGCAGTTGGGGTATAGGTTCTTCAGGGGGAAGCTATTGTCCTGTTTATTATCGTCTCTAGAAATAACATCTTCCAAGCACTGAAAAAAAGACTTGGAGATTGGGATGCTACGTAAAACAGCAAACACTCGTGAGATACCAGAACAAGGTCTAAGGGACTAGTGGAAACAACTTTTTTGTCTTCTGTAGCTGGTGAACCAGAAAGCTCTTCGTGATGGACATCTGTCTTAGCCTTTCTTGTTTTTCAGAATCTACTTTGCCACTGCTGCATCTTAGAAAAGAGGCTGCTGATGAGAATGTGGTGGGGTGCCATTGGCAGAGAACAAAGTGTCTAAGTTGAGTGGTGGCTCTTGAGGTATAATGGGAAGGATTTGGCACTAACTGGCACATGCAGTATTCAGAACTGTGTGCAGTAATTGCAGTGTGCAGCCTATGTGGTGTTATACTTTCTGTGTCTCTCCTTTTGACACATCTAAATCGTCACTAGACTGCCTCAGCAGCCTTAACTACCTAGTTTTTAAGTTTGCTGTTGGCTTGCTTTGGCTCAGGAGAGACTAACTGGAGAGCTGGCAGTGCTATGGGTACACACATTTCTTTTCATGATTCAGAGTTCTGCAGCAACTCCATCAAAAATAAAAGAATCCTTATATAACCAAATAAAATGTGAATTGAATACAAGGTTCCTGATTTATCTAAAAACACTTGCTAAAAGTACTTCATTTCTTTTTACTGCTGCAATAAAATAATTTTACAGTTAGTAACATATAACTTACAAGAGTGACAAATTTGGTACTTCAAAAATATTTAGGTTAAAAAAACCTGTCACTTCTAGTAAGTCATTTTTAGAGTGTAATCACTTTAATTCTCCTCTCTAATTTTATCACCAGGAGACAAGCTCTGAGCCCCCTAACCTCCTGTAAAAATCTTCATGCTGCTGCTTGTTGTGGCTCCCAGTTGGAATGACAGAATCGAGGCTGGCTTGGCTGATCGAGGAATGAGGGGAAACATTTCTTAGTATCTAGTAGCCCAGGTAGTAGATAAATATCATTAACGTCAGGTCACTTGAAGTCTAAGTTCAACGTAAGCCACTAACTTGTCAGGAAATACAGCATGAAACTTATGACATGTTCTACTTGGTCTGGAAAAACTGTAAGTGTATGGTGACAGTAATAATCTGCTGGCACAGTTGATTTAAAGAGTTGTTTACAGCTCTGCAGAAGACAGGCTATTTGAGGTATACTTGGAGTGTCTGTTCTCTTAAAGTAGTCTTATGTAGTGATGGTACAGCAAAGTATGATTTACATTGTACTGTTACGGAGGCAATAGCGGCCTGTGAGGAGGAGAGTACAAAATCTCAGTTGCAGGCTAATCCAGCATCACTGGAGTCCAGAAGCAATGTGTCCTGCTCCTCTTTGCTTCCCCCATGATTTTCATGCCTTAAGAAGCTACCGAAAATGAGAAGCTTTTTAGTCCACCATTCATATGTTTATTGGAGTTTCATACATTTTGGGGGTTTTGTTCGAAACTTAATCGGAAAACTCAGCCTGTGGTGGGAAAAATACCTAGCAATCTTTTTATTTTACATAATTTTATGGTAGGGTCTCTATTAGAAAATACAGGAACTTCTCTTTGAGCTCATTTCAAGGATGTGAATTTTTCTAGGTTTTAAACTCTCTTGTCTCCTTCCATTATATTACTCTTGGATATTGTAGTTCCAAGATTTGGGCTTCCAGTTAGAAAGGCAGAGAGTTGAGTTCATGTCTATACTTCCAGAATTGATTCTACTTCAAACTGATTGATTGTCTTTTAAAAAGATACACAGAATTCCGGGGCAAGACACAGGAACCCACAACTCTCTGTCTTTAGATGAACCATAGCAAAGGTTCCTTGTGTATCTTGCATTCTTGGCTAAAAATTAATCAATATCCACACAAAAAGTGGCTAGAGAGTTTCCACCTCCCTTTTCAGATATGTTCCCTTTTAGGAAGTATTTTTGGAGGCAAGAGATGTGGAGTCTACTGAGAGTAAACTAAAATGGGACCCAAGTGTCCTGGTTCCTAGATCAGAATTTTTATGAAAATATGGTCACCATCTCAAGTTCCATCCTGAAGGTAAATGTGTCAGCTGTGCTCTGTGCTGTACTCTGTAGTCTTCAGGTATGTTTGGTTTGCCCTGAGGGTAGAGAACCTCTTTGCTTTGTCTCTTTGAATTTTGATAGATTTAGAGGGATATTAACCCACCAACGCAGATCAACTCTGTTTACACACCTATGGAATCAGAATAAAGAGAGTGCTAGATATATGTCATGATAAGCAGCTGCTGAAGTGAGATTTTCTACATTCTTTTCTTTGACGTTGTTACCTATATTCCACTGAACTTCAATTAAGAACTAAATTATTAAGTCTTGACCCTGTCTTTAGTTCTGATTTGTATTGAAAAATGTGTTTTACATATCGGAAAGAGAAAGCATGAATAACTGACATGAGTTATGAATAAGAGGAAAGTGGTGCTTTTTTATTTAGGTTACTATGCAAGACACTTTCCTTTCACTGATAATATTTTTTAAATGTAATCAGACTTTTTCATCCAGGAAAGCCTTGATTCAGGGAAACATTAAGTATTAATGTATCAATTATTAATTAATATTTATTAATTAATAACTATGAATAATACCACTGTTTAGAATAATAGAATAATTTAGATTGGAAAGTGCCTCCAGTGATCTTCTAGTCTAACCCCTGCTCAAAGCTGGGTTAACTTAAATCAGGTTGCTCGGGACCTTGCCCAGTCAAGGTTTGAAGATCACCAAGGATGGAGTTTCTGCAGACTTTCTCACAGTGCTTAATGGTTGATTTTCTTGCTTAGCTGTTCCCATGTTGGCCTACCTTTTGCTGTGGAAGTTTTTTAAATTTTCCCTTGTTGCTACTTGTATCTGTTTCTTCTTGTCTTTTCCTTTAGCACCTCTAATGGGAGAGTGGCTTTGTGCTGACTTTTCCCTCCCATTATATATTTGAATACAGCAGTTAAAACCTCTTAGTCTTCCTGTCTTCCCACTTCTCTCAGCCACACCTTGCTGCAGTCCCCTGGCAGTCCTGTGGTCCTCCACCAAATTCATTCCAGTACACGTGTGTATGTCTTGCTTACTAGACTCCTACAGAGCCCAGGATGTAACTGGCCTTCATTGCTGCAAGGCTACACTGAGGATACATCTCCAAATTGTCTACTCACAGGTTGGTTTTTTTTAGCAAAGCTACTTTTGAGTTGGGCAGCACCCAGACTGTACTGTTGTGTGGGGCTAACCTGTCCCTGGTACAGGACTTGGCATTTGCCTTGGTTGAAATTCATGTGGTTTCTATCAGCCCATTTCTCCAGGTTGCTGTGGTCCTTCTGAGTAGGAGCCTTGGTGTCCAGTGTTTCTTAGGTGCTCCCACCAATCTGATATCATTTGCAAACCTGAAGGATATTTTTTCTACTGTCTAGACCATTAATAATGATGTTAAAAAGCATTGGCCTCAGAATTGACCCTTGGGAGATGCCACTAGTAACTGGCCTCTGGCTGGACTTTGTACTGCTGTTCACAGTCTTTAGAGTCAGTGGTTCAGCAAGTTTTTTTACCCACTTTGTAGTCTATCCACCAAATCCATATTTTACCAACATGTTTATGAGAATACTCTGTGGAAAGCCTTTCTGAAGTTCAACATCCACTGCTGTCTCCTCACCTGCTGAGACAGTCATCTCATTATAGGAAGTAGTGAGGTTGGTCAGGAATTACTTGCCTTTAGGAAACCCATGCTGGATGTTCTCAGCCACCTTCTTGGCCCATGTGTGCCTAGTCATGACATGGAGGAGGATTTGCTTCATACTATTCCCAGGAATACAGTTTGGGTTGAAAAACCTGTAGTTCCCTGGAACAACCTTCTTACCTTTCTTGATGTTTGGTGTAACGTTTGCCTGTTTCTATTCACAGGTCTCTCCTCCCCACAATCTCTAAAGCATTTCAGAGGTGATGGAGAATGGATTCATAGTGTCATTGGCCAGCTCCCTCATCATCCTTGGGTGCAGTCCCTCTGGTCCTGTCCCCTGGACTTGTATATGTCCGATTTCCTTAAATACTCCCTTAGTTTATTTTCCAGTCCTGTAGATCGGGAACCCGGGAAGCCCAATGGCACATCTTAGACATAAAAACTGAACTGAAGAAGGCATTTAGTGCTGCAGTCTTTTTCATGCCCATTGTCACTCCGATCTCTGTCCCACTGAGTACCAAGCCAACATTTTTCTTAATTTTTTTGCCTGTGTTTCTGCAGAAGTATAACTTGCTGCCCTTCAAATCTCTTTCTATTTTCAACTCCCAGTTAGAACAGCATTTTAAGAAATACTTAGATGGTCTTTTTACTTTTGTCTTATCTAAATGTAGTCATCTGTAAGTGAGTTTAAGCTAGTCTTTAGTCAATGGAGTGAGACTTTACCTTTACGCATTCCATTTTAAGATAGTTACCTACAAGAAAGGGGATAATTTTGTATCTTGGAACATGTCTCTGTTTACTACAGAGAGAACCTGGATGTGTAAGCTTATACTTGACAATAAATTTTTACATAGTAGAAGTTAGTTTTAGCCATTTAAACTGTGGTTAACAGTTTAACTTCTGAATTCTACTTACACTTCAAATAAAATATGTGCTTAAATTTTCTGCTGAATTGAGACGTTCCACTGTAATGGAACAATGACAAATACACAGTAATGGAGTAACAATTGTAGGTTTTCCCATTTGGTTCTCATGGTAATAGTTATCACAAAATCATGTAATAATTTGGGTTGGAAGGGACCTTTAACGGTCATCTAGTCCGACCTCCCCATTAATGAGCAGGGACATCTTCGACTAGATCGGGTTGTTCAGAGTCCCATCCAATCTGACCTTCAATGTTTCCAGGGACAGGGCATTTGCCACCACTCTCAGCAACCTGTTCCAGTGCTTCACCACCCTCAGAATAAAAAATTTCTTCATTATATCTAGTCTAAGCATACCTTCTTTTAGTTTAAAACAATTACCCCTTGTCCTATATCAAGAGGCTCTGCTGAAAAGTTTATCATCATCTTTTCTGTAGGTCCCCTTTAAGTACTTAAAGGCCCCGATAAGGTCTCCATGGAGCCTTCTGTTCTCCAGGCTGAACAACTCCAACTCTCAGCCTGTCCTCACAGGAGAGGTCCTTCAGCCTTCTGGCTGCTTTTGTGGCCCTCCTCTGGACCCGCCCCAGCAGATTCACATCTTTGCTGTGCTGAGGGCTCCCAAAGTAGACACAATACTCCAGATGGGATCTCACCAGAGCAGAGTTGAGGAGCAGAATCACCTCCCTCAACTTGCTGACCATGCTTCTTTTGATGCAGCCCAGAATACCTTTGGCTTTCTGGGTTCTGAATGCACATTGCCATGTCGTGTCCAGCCTTTCATCTACCAATACCCCCAAATCCTTCATGGTAGAACTGATCTTAATCCCTTCATTTCCAAGGCTGTACTGATACCAGGAGTTACCCCTACCCAGGTGCAGGACCCTGCACTTAGTCTTGTTGAACCTCATGAGATTCACATGGGCCCACTTCTCAAGCCTGTCCAGGTCCCTGTGGATGTCGACCATGCTTGGTGTCATCTGAAAACTTGTTGAGGCTGCACTCAATCCCACTGTCTATGTCATTGATGAAGATATTGAACAGTCCTGGTCCTAACATGGACCCCTGAGGGACACCATTTGTCACTGATCTCCATCTGAACATTGAGCCGTTCATCTGCATGTTACCATCCAACCAATTCGTTATCCATCACATGGTCCACCCACCAAATCTACATGTCTCCAATTTGGAGAGAAGGATGCTGTGAGGGGCTGTGTCAAAGGCTTAATAGATTTCCCATTAGATAACATCCATAGCTCTTTTCTTGTCCACTGGTGTAGTCACTCCAGCGTAGAAGGCCACTAGTTTATGCTGTAACTTCTGTTTAATTTGCAAGACCATGAAATAAGACTAGTTAAAAAGGTAACTGGGGACAAATTCTTGTCCTCAAACTTCAAAATTGACTAATTTATAAATTTTTAAATGTATATTTAATATTTTTGCTTCATATGAAATCTGTTTGAATGCACACTGAATGGACAACTCTAATAATATCAGGAAACACTTTCAACAAAGTCATCCTTGTCCTGAGGCTACAGAGAAACACTACCAAAATGTTTTTGAATGGTTTATGATGAGATTATTTTTAGTCAATTTACAAAGAGGAAAGAATACAAAATGTCCTATGATTTGTTTCAATATAGCAAAAAAAAACCCTTACGAATATCTGTAGGGATAAGTTATCTTAAATCATATTTTACTCTTTCACGCAGAAAGTTGTTTCTAAATTTGAATAGAGAAATTCTTTCTACCTCTCTTGAAATGTCTGCAGCACACACTGAGAAACTGCAATTGTAGTTGCAGTCTTTGAGGATGGTAGATTATCAAAACTCTGGAAATCATGGTCATATACATAGGATATCTAAATAAAAGAAAGACTCTTTCTTTACTGAAAGAGTGGTCAGGCACTGGAACAGCCTGCCCAGGGAGGTGGTGGAGTCACCATCCCTGGAGGTATTTA
>JAOQGH010000012.1:133610892-133632077 GCA_025769975.1 Gallinago jamesoni
TTTTTTTTAATGTGGTTGGACTCGATGATCTCAAAGGTCCCTTCCAACCACTAAGATTCTGTGATTCTGTGATAAAACAGTAGACATATTTTTCATATTTTTTTTTCAGATTTACATCCCACTCTGTGTGTAAATTCATCACTCCCTGGAGCTTTTGAGCCTATGTAATCAATGCTTGTAACATGATTGTTGTTTATTACAAAAAAAATCATGCACCCTGTACCTCACTAGAGGTTCAAAGTCATCAGGGATATAGGAAATAGTTTTTCTACAGCTTTTATATTGTGTTGGAGCTCTATTTAGTTAAAACAAACAGAACAAATCTTGAGATGAAAACAATTAATTGGTTTGATGCTGAATCTTTGATGGTATTGTCTCTATAGGGCTTAAATATGTAAAGTGGAACATGTTTTCAAAAGCCAGCACAAGTGCCCAAGTCAGAGACTCTAGGGAATGGCATCCAGTGAGCTGTTTCCATTATGACATTAATATACTGTATAATGCGGTCCACTTTTCTATGTATTGGATGCTATGTGATAATGTTAGCCTTGTTTTCTCCTGGATCTTCTTTTATTAAGTTGCAGTATCCTTCTTATCAGATTCCAGGTTCAGTATGACCCAATATGACCATCATATTTCTTTTCAGCTTTTAGGTATGTGCACTTTAGGCACATCCAAGTTGAACCACAACATTGCTTTTTATAAGCTCAAGAGACTTAATTGCTTGAGTCTTTTACCATAACACATCTTTTCTGGCCTTTTAATTAGTTTAATATATTTTCACTAAACCTCCTCAAAGTTTTCAGCTTTTCTCTGGGAACTGAGGCAAGACAACTGGACACAGAATTATAGTAGACCCATGTCAGTGCCATCTTACCCAGTTAATATAACCTTTATAGTGCAGCACAATGTATCTTTCCATTGCTGCTGCTCAGTAGCAGTTGCTGCTATGCATTTCCACTTTTGGTGACAGTGTTCAACTGGGAAATCCCATTCAGCTGATAACAGGGCTGAATCCCCAAACATTTTTTCATAGACAGTGCTTACCAGAGGAGGGTCCCCTGCCCTGTGGGTATGTCCTGCATTGTTTGGTCCTGTGGGCACTTTGTTTTTCCATATTACCACACGCATTCACTGAGCACAGATTTGCCAGCTCATTATGCTGTCCTGCACTAGCTGCCTTCATTATTTAGTCCTCTCCAGTTGTTTTATTTTCCTCAGACTTTATTGTTAAATGATTTGATTCTTTTTCTTGATCATTCATAAAGATGCCAAGTACCAAAGGGCCAAGAACCAGTGCTTTCCAGGCTTCGCTAGAAATATATCCAATCAATGACTAACAATGTTCATATTTGTCATTTGTCCAATTTGTACTAAGCTTTATTTTTTGACTATTGATGTCATACCCCTAATTGAAATGAAATATTGTATTAAGTCACATACCTTGCAAAAGTGTAAATATAATAGTTGTAATGTTTGATTTTTATCAGCTAAGTATGATTTTGTTAATAGAAAATTCAACATTATTATTTTAAGATATTTTCCCTAAGCACATTGAGTGGAACTAATTTTATTACTTCTATTTAATTCTTTATTGCATAGGTTCTATGTCATCTGTTGAAACCGCTTTGCCATGTATCAATATCAGAATGACAGGCCTATTATCTATGTCACATTCCCTTTCTGTTTTTAAAATATTGCTGCCTTTAGGACTCATTCTGACAACTGTTCTATAGTGGCAAGGAATGAATTTCTTTTTAAAGTAAATCTTGAAAGGCAGCATATGAAATTAACAGAAGAAAACATTACAGAATAAAGAATAACATGTACGAAAATAATAGAAATTGGTAGCATGGTAATATGCATCCTAATTGTCTAGAAAATAATTGAACTGAGGAATAAAGTAATTCATTTTATTAACCTGACCTACAATTCAGCTTGTATTGCCAAGGAAAGTTGGCAAACAAAATATTTGGACAGAAAATTCCAGAAACCAGTAAGGCTACATAGTGAGTCACTCACTGATTTGGTGAGCGGTTACTCAGAAAATAGACCATTTTGTCAGTGAAATTCCCATGCCTGCATGGTTCACAGTCTGTTCTCTTGATGAAGGTAATATCATGAATGATAAACACACATCTCTAATAAAGAGACCTTATGTGATATATTGGATATTTAAAGACTGAATTACATATTAGTAAAGAAGAAATCAGATATGTGCATTTTAATAAAACATCTGATCCTCATGAAATTATACTCCCAAACTGATTAATTCAAACTGGTGTATATGTGAACACAATCACATGGAGTAAACCTGGCTCAAGAATCATAAACAAAAGGTTTTATAAAATAATAGAGTATTGAATTTTTAGGGCACCATCTGGCAGTGATATAAAGAGATCTGTTCTTGCTAAGGATTTTTTTCTTTGACTTTACTTAATAACTTCATTAATTATTTGAATAAGGTTATTAAAATAGTACTGAGTTGAGAGAGAGTTTTGGAAACTTCTGGGGAAAAAACATGTGTATTTCTTTTGATTGTCCAAAACCTGCTTGCGATTTAAAATCTGACACTGGAATGAGACCAAACCAGTTGCATTCTAGGTTTCATGTGTCTCAATAGCAGAAAAATACCGATGAATTTTAAAAATATCAGGGAAAAATAATAATAGTGTTTTGGTGCTTTAGAAGATAAATTTGTGGAAAATGTTAAAAGGCCTAGTACATTGAATTTGCATAGGAGATGTCTAAATGAACTATTTAGAACTGCATCTCTCTTTGGCCTTGGCCAGTAATGGATAAATTTGGAATGCACATGGCAGTCAGTGGTATTTCCGCTGTTATACCTAGCCGTCTTCTGGTATTCTGCACTCTGCAGCTTCCTTGATCATAACTCACATCTTTACATTTACATTCTGTAATCTTGATGAACTTTTCTTGTTCTTGTTTTTCCTGTTGCTAGGCCTTGTGAAGGCCTAGCAATAACTTAAGCCTTCACACTCTTGCTCTGGTGCTGGGTGGAAAAATAACCTTCTTTTGGTGTATTTTAAATCTTCCGTTTGATTGTTTCATTTGATGATCTCTGAAGTGTGAGAAAGAATGTTTATTACTACACTTGCTGCTCATACCTTTACATATATCTGTCTTATCACCTCTACTTACTTCTTTTGCAACACTACAGAAGTCTTACAGCACTTAGGAAGAACTCTGAGAACTAAAAAGATAAAAAAAAATATTTTCTTCAAAAGTAAGGTAAATTAAAAGTCAACTAAATAAAACTTAAACTTCATAGCTGTAGAGCTGATCATTGTTAAGGTTTTGTAAATACCTTTTTAATATGAAATTTTAGGAAAGGAAACTTAAAGTTATGCCTACAAAGGTCCAGGACAGCAGGCATGGTCAGCACTTAAGCAAATTTTACTTTCCTTGAAAGCTGGAGGATTTCCTCAATGATCACTATTATCAGGGACTCATGCTTAAAAACTAACTTTTCTTCAGTTCAGATCTTCTGTTTTCTAACTTGTTTGAATCTTGATCAAATAAATTTTTTTATATCATTTTATTTACAATGTTTTTACCTGCTCAGCAATCAAATACTTCCCAGGTGAATTGGGTTTTTTTCATCTGGACACGCTTTCAGTAGCTATAATTGTCTGCCCCTAATTAATATGATAGTCTCGTTGGTTTTTTTTTTTTTTTTAGTTCTGATGTCTCTCTATAAGGCAAAAGGCCTTTTTTAGTTACACCAAGAAGGGGAAGATAAGAAAATACAGGAGTGGCTCCCGTGACTCCTTTGTGGCTCTTCAAAAATAAAAATTTCATCTTGTATTCCCTGGTAGTATTTTCTGAATACTGAGTTGCAAATGTGGGCCTTTGGGTGCTTAAATAAATTCCAAGCTAAACTGCAGACTGGAAAATCAGTGTCTCCCAAAGGCACAGGTAACCTGGGAAAAACCTTGCTGAGCCTCTTGCTTAGACGTGAGTTTCGTGTGCCTCCAATGTGCTTACAAAGAGTCTTTCTTTAAAACTATATTAATTTCAAAGGAAAGCACTGAGGCATCTATGCTTGGAGCCTAGAGGAAAATGAATGGCCTTGGACGACAAAGCAGGAGGATGGATGTCCTGCTTTGCCATGCTGAAACTCAGGCTGCTTAGCTGAGCTCTCATTACTTGTGCTCAGGATCAGGTGTGACTTGGGGATTGTTGAGAGACACTTAGTACCTCCAATGGTCATTTCAGACCCTCATTAAAGATTGCAGCTGGAGCACACAGTCCTCTCCTGTGGAAGTTTTTCCTCCTTCCTTTCCCCCCCTCGTCCATCTAAGGACAACGCGAGAGGATCCTTGAAAAGCAATTCTTGCAGAAATCTTACTTCATGTGCCACTTTTTGTAGAAACAAGTAAGTGGGAATCTTTCCTTGCTGTTTTATTTGATTATAGTGAAGGTGCAGCAGTATTTGCTTTGTGTTATCCAGTGCAAATGTTTATTAATCTAAATAATGGAACTTCAGTTATCAGAAAATTCTTGTGCCTGCTTAAAGTGCTGAAGTGCTTAAAGTGATGAAGTCAGTATCTCGATGCTAATTTTGGGGGAGAACTGTGGAAAGATTCTTAGTTTACCTTAGCTCAAAAATTGTCAATTTTATTATTAGCTTATTTCCAAAATAGCCAAGGTATTTACAGAACTATTGTATATCCTGTTGAATTGGTATGCAAGTCAGAATTCAGCTTTGTAAAGAAAAGGGGTCATCCTTCCCCTTAAAAGTTAATCTTTACCTGAGAATTGGTGTTAATTAACATTAACATTTGCCTTAAATTGGAGAGTAAGGATCAGCAAATAGAGGAAAACCAAACAAGTAAATGGTATAGATAAAAATAAAACCTGGTCCGTACCTTAATTGGCACTTTTGTGCCAGTCATAACATGGATTTAAACAGGTCAGTATTTTAACAAATTGCCTTTAGGACAGTTGTGCAGGTGAAGTTCTGGAAAAGGATTTTAGTACTCTAGTTTTTCTGGGTTTAGTGCTTTGTAAGTGTAATACATTGGTGCTTTTAGAGTAAAAGTTCCTTCTGATTTCTATTGCTTAAAAATTGTTTCCTCTGATACATTGTTTGGATTTTTCATACCTCTTTTCTTTTCATTGTATGGTCATTGCCATTTATATTTTTTGTTTGTGTTTATGCTTTTTATTATAGCTGTTTTTTCTCCTATATTGCCGTTTTCTGAAGTGGTTTTTCTTCTATTTTGAGTTTGTAAAAATGGCTGCTTGACCAATGAACTATTTCTGCATGATTAAATGCATCATATCTTTTTTTCTTGTCCACGGAACATCCTGCACTTAACCTGGCTTTTCCTCACCTCTCGGTCAAAAACTGCATCATTTCATAGTGAGAAGAGTACATTAGAACACACAATAATAATAATAAATGTTAATCAAAAAACTGCATGTGTCTTTCTGATTGTGCCAGTGTTGTGGTATTCAATTATGCAATTTTCATTGGCATATTAATCATCTTTTCAACAAACAAGCCGGCGTTAATTAAAGCAAACCATGGATAAAGACATGTTGCCGGATCATCATGCCGTTTATCACAGCGCACAGGCTGGCCGTTAAGTAAATTCTGGACTGTGAGATGAATTTCAATGTTGGCTTCATCTTTTTTGTTGGAGTTTGAATGCAACTCATCTAACAACAACAACTAACTTCAGGCTTCATAAGAGAAATATGAATTAATTTGTAATTAATGGCAAAAGAAGAAAGATAAAGTAGTTGTATGCTTCTGATGGGAATTAGAGTATTTGGAACCAAACCATTTTTGAAGCTTTCTTCCACCTTCCACTGCTCCCCCATTTACCCTACTTTGTGTTAGAACCCTGAGGGCAAGGAGTGTGTGTGTGTATATATATATATATATATATTTACCTCTATAAATATAGGTTTCATTTTAGCTTTGGAGTAATTAGTAAACTGATTGGCACTAAATATACAGTCTGTGCATAGGGAGGAAATGAGATAATCTGTTTTACTGATACAAGTGCATTTCCTTCCATCTCTGTCTTGCATGTATCTTTGAAGTGAAAATAGCCAACAATTTTTTGACAAACAACAGTTGCATGATACGTTTTTTTTAGACACCCTCCCTTAGAAATGGCTTCAGTGCTGCAAGCATTTATAGACAAGAACACTTTAATATATTTGTAGGATTCTTAATAGAAGAATTTCTTCAACTGTTTATAGGACCATGAACTTGTGGAGGGAAGCACTGTATGCTGCTATATGAACAGGTACTGCTTAACATAATAATACTGGTTGCTGTGCTTTTTAAGAGTTATTATAGGGACTGTTGAGAGAGCAGCTGAAGGTTTAATGGTTTCATTCTTCATTTTATTTAGTTTGTGTATTGTTTTATTTGAACAGAAATACAGTTTAGCGCTTCTACTGTGCAAAGTACATGCTTCACCCAGCAGAGACTACTGACAGTAGCACAGAGTGGCTTGTTTATTTCTTTTTCTGTCTGTTTCTATCCTGAACTCTAGACTGATGGACTGTCTTCAGCCCTTTTTATTATAAGTGTGTTAGTCTATATTCCTTCAAACACAGGTTTGCGAAGTCATTGAATGAGTTTTGTTTTAACAGAAAAGTTTATTTAGTATACCTGGCATGAAAAATATGTGGAATCACTAGTGGGGTATATGGTCATATCTCAAATCATCCTAAGAGGGTCTTGGACAACAACAGTTAAAATTGTGCCTTCCTGGATGTTCATAATAATCTGTCATTTTACCTATATCTTTCTGATTATCGTTTCTCTAAGCTACTTTGCATTTGACTTTCTATACTTGAAATTTTATCAGAATATGCATAGAGAAATCTAATTTGGAAAGAAAAGCTTTTATTTAGCTACATGGTTTTAATGTAATTGAGTATGCCTAAGTTAGTAAAAAGGGGAAAAAAAAAACCCCAAAACACCACCAAAACAGCTTGCCCCTTGTGGAAAAAATTAGAAAATTCAGTTCATCAGGAGTTTACGTTCCTGCTCACTATGTTCCTGGGTAGGATATACTTTAATTCTATGTCATCTTCAGTGAGGATAAATTTTCCTCTATCCATAGAGTCACAAAGAAACCAAACAACTTCTCCGGGAAATCATGATCGTTAGTTGTGGGTTTGTTTATTGTTTTTTTTATTTTTCCTTTCTGAGGTATCTCCAGCATGTACTGCAGTCAAGAGAAACCAGAACTACATTTAACTGCACTAACTTGGTTAGGAGAGCCTGTTTATGTGCCATATTATTTAACCTTATAAAGCTAATTTAACCTGCATGCTCTGTGATGCCCAAGTTGGGCTATTTCTACAACTTAGGACACTTCATGCTGCCTCAGCTACCTCTGTACAACACAAAGAATATATAAAGTAGACATAAATTCAGAGTGGTAAAACCCAGTTATCACTTCAGCACGAGAACTTAAGAACGACAACCTTGGGTAAAATTCTGCCTTTTCTAAACTTGTAGCATGTGTTGCTGATATAAATATATGAGCTTACATCATCTATCAAACTTGATCGTCCTGCACACACTTAGTCTATTAGAACTGCTGATAACAGTTTGTGGTCTTTGAAAATTGCTTATTTGTACCAGCTTTGCTTCAGTGAAATCAGATCTGCAGTAAAGGAACAGAGTTCAATACACCATGACTATTTTACAAGTCTACTTTAAATATATCAAATCCTGTCTAAAATCATAACATAAGCCTGTTAGAAAAATAATACCACAATTCAGATACAATGAGTATGTTGTAAAGTATTGTGAAAATATTCAATGTGTAATCATTCCATTGTCTTCTACTGTTTTGTTTTTGTTTGGAAGTGCATGTGTCAGTTTAAATCTGCTTTACTGTATAAATAAATTAAATTAAGCTCATGACATAATAGTTTAAGTCTTGTTATAAAGTGTCTGAATATTCTCTGTAGATCTAATAAGATGTTAATCAATAGAAAAAGTTTTGTAGGATTAAAATGGACTCTAGTTAGACTGGCTAAATCATTACATTGCTTCATAATAAGTTAGAGGTACACATTTGAATTCTGCTTTAAGTACTGTATAAGTGAAGTATAAGTGTATATGGCATCTTGTGGACCCTGAAGTGTGAACTCAAGCTTTGTTCTTCACTCATCTTGACAATGACACATAACTGACCAGGCTGTAAATGTATACCTGCCTGTAACTGGGAGTTAACATGGTTGGATATAACACTGACTGCATCACATCACCCACTTATACATTATCAGAGAAAATTTGTGTTTGCATTGCAGATCCCCATGGCTTTGAGGATCTCTCCATCAGAAGTTTTGCATTAGGTAATATGCCTGTAAAATGTAAAGTGCACGAGTATTTTGTATTTTATGAAGCCATTAATCTGTGGAGTTCATTTTAGCATATGAGAACCATGACCATTCTGAAACCTTCCTCATTGCTTTTGAACTTTTTGAGAATGGAACAGAAAAAGAATTTAAAATGATGGTGGTGGTCAAAGGTCTATTTCATTGTAAAAATTGGAAAACTGTATAATGCTATTGTTGCTTTGTTGATAGAGGCCATCAGACCAAAATGCCATTTATTATATTGAATTTATACCTAAGTAGGCCCATATTACATCCTATTATTTACCACATTGTTAATAGAGACTAGTAAAGGTCATCAAAACTACTGAGGAATCTAGAACTGCTGCAGCTCCTTTGTGGTGGTTTTTTTTTTTTTTTAACAAGAATATGAATAGTAGTTAATCAGCACAGTAATTAATAAGAAGTGATTTCATACAGTTGTCACTTATTATCATTTTATGTCATTAATATCCATATCATTTATTATAACAGTATCCTGTACTAGGTCAAACGCAGCTCAAAGAATCTGGTTTACATGTGTAGAGCAGAAGGACCATTAGGTTTGGAAATGTTTTTGGGAATGCTGGCAGTCACAGCTTTTAAATAAATTTATGCAAAATTGAGTTACACAACATAGTACACATTATCAAATAAAAAGTAAATTTTCTTTTGTGGATCAAATATTTGTAGTTTTAGTGTAGTGTGAAACAGTTTTGAATCTTTCTGACACAACAAGATAACAAAAATTTGTCCTAAGATATTTAAGAGCCTTATAAAAAAAATAGGAACAGTATAAATACAATGTAACGATGTCTCCTTCTCATAGTACTAATAAATAGGAAAATAAACCATGCCCACTTTTCTTTTTGGCATAATTTAAGTTACTTTATTATTTGAAAGCAGCAAGCAGTGAGTGCTTGTTAGATATCATCAATTGGTCACAGATGTGTAAATATATCAGTTCTCTGCACAGAAAAGAATTGCATTGCCTTAGTTCACTGAGAATAACTTTGGGGTATGAATATAACAAGTTCGTTTGTTGCCCCATACCCTTTGTAGATTTGTGCAAACAGCAAAAATGTAAAGAAATGAGTGCAAAACTTTAGTAGATCCCATTCATGTTTTATGGTGCCTTCACATTTCACTGGTGCATGCCTCCAAAAAGAGCAGCAGCTGCAAATCTCACACAGAGAGCTTGGATACTTCTGCCTTTTGGATCATTTGTTCGTATAAAATGCAGACAGAATAAGAGACTCGCTTATAATTTTTCATCATGTGTGTCACTGTACAGTTGCAGTGATTTTGCAGTGTATATTTTAAAAGGTAAGTAAGAAGGAGGGATACGAGAACTGGCATTACTTTTAACATATGAACAGAAATTCATCTATCTCATTGGGAAGGAGGGCTTGCGGTTGAAAGTGCAGATGAAATTAATCTTGACAGTTAGTGAGGAAAGAAATTTCGTTTGCCTTTCCCTTGCCCAGACAGTCTCTTCAAAGGATAAAAGGTGCCTCCTATGGGAGTGTTTCTGTGCATAATTTCATCCACCTGTCCTGTTTGTAACACTCTTAGTTCATGAGATCTTTGCATGATATGTCACATTTTTCATAGCAGTGAGTGATGCCTGGCTAATGAAAAGATGGAGTAATAGTCTTCAAAAAGAAAATAAAACCTCAAGGATCCTCCAAACCTTATTGAATGCGCAGTATACGTGGCAAGTGAGGGGATACAACTGCTTCAGAAGAGTTGGAGGGCAGGACCAGGCTCAGTTTGGTTGGGTTGAACGTTCTGTGGACCTGGAGACACTCTTACAACGATCCAAAACATGCAGGAAGAGTGCAAGGGGTTCAGTGTGATGGGAAATACTGGTGGAGAAAACACTGGGGTGAGGTGCAGTGCCTTCTGCTGTCCTTTTTTCATACATTTAGAAAGATTTCCTGAAGCTCCGTCAGTTTAGGGCCTGGCAGTTAAGGCCTGAAGGACAATTTCGTAATTCCTGCTGTCCTGCTTTACGTTCTTTCTGGATTAGTTCAGTAAAATTATCCTCTGCTTTCTGGATCATTTCTGTCTCATTCTTTGCGTAGCAGGAACAAATACTCAGGTCTGTTTTAAAATATTCTCATTTGGCAAGCAAGGGTGTGCCAACGCCTTTTCTTTAGAGGTTTGAGGGTGAATTAGTGCTAGCTTGATCTAGTATTAGTTTATGCTACTGTGACGGTGGGAGTTTTTTTCTTCATTCTAGAGTTTCAGTAAATTACAAAGCATTATGCGATGTGTTTGCACCCTCAGAACACAGTACATATCTTGTCACTAGAATTAGAGAGCCCATAGGTTTTTATTCTTTGTGTAAGAGCAAGTGATGTGAGATGTCTTTGAGTAACATTTTTCTCTTTCTTTTTTATAGTGTTGTTTTAGTATCCAGACTCTGTATTTTTGTACATAAAAATACATTTTGTGTATTTTTCCAGTACTCAACAAAGAGAACTACAAGGTGGAAATTATAAAGCACACAGTAATTAGAAGTTGATTTGTTACTTCACTTCTTTTGAAGAAGGGTTTGTACATAGCCAGCTCTAAGTACGTGATATGTTGCATCTGCCTGCTTTCTTCTTAGTAAATAACTGTGTTTGGTTACTGCTGGGGTTCCTAGAGAACCCTTACTTTGTTTGTTTAAGGTCTAGGTCATGTCTTTGCACCCAAAGCAATAATTGCATTCTAGGATAGTGCGCAACGGCAAGACCAGGGTCACATCCAGAGCAATTTCTAAACTAAAACTAAAACTAAAAGGTGTGGAGCACTCTCATGACTGCCTTTCCCCTGCAAACCTGGGGCAGCCTTCCCTAGCCTTCCCAGTACCTGGCGAGCACCAAGGGGGAAGCTAGTCGCCCAAGCCCCCACCAGTGTCTTGGGCTGCTGGGTTGGGGTAAAGGGGCCACCAGGGAGAAGCAGAAGCGGGTGACACGTCTTCCTGCAGAAGGAAGGAAGGGAGGAAGGAAGGCCTCCGATTTGTATAAGCTGAATGGCAGCTGATAAGAGGAGAGAGGCAGGTTTGCTGTGGTGGGAGCACCAGTTTAACCATTAGCCATGCAGACCTCTGAGCTCAGCCATCACTTCCAGTGGGGAAATGTCTCACCGCATGCAGCGCAAAATCCCATCTGATAACACAAGAGGCCCTTTTAGGTGCTGCTAGAGCACCAGTCTGACCAGTAACGCACAGTTCACTGAATCACTAATTCCAGTTGGAAAGTTATCTGCTGTCTCTAGCAGTGAAATCCTGACTGATAAGCGAAGAGGCTCATCTGCTGGTAGCAGAGCCTCCAGTTTATCAGCATCTGACCAGCTCATAAATCAGACTAGTGTCTGTTTTTATTTTGTTTTATCAAAATTTATTTCTATCATTGTAACAGTTAATACTTTAATAAGAGAACTTAGCTGGGAACATTAGGAAGTTAGTTAGAGACATTTTGCAGGCGCTTTTTCCCTTGTCAGTGACAAGGTAAGGTAATCCTATACACAGGCTGCTATTGTGAGATGAGAAACTGGCCTCCTTCACTGCCAGAGACCAGATGCACCTCTCTCTATCCTAATCTGTAAACGACTTAAAGGAGCCTTATCTCAGGGCTCTTCTGCTTCATTTCATGCTTGATTTACTTTAATTTGTCTGATAGGGCACAAGGATTTGGAGACGGCCCATCTTTCTGCAGAAAATGTTCAGATTTTTTTTTCCTTGGCATTGTTGTGTTGGGGGTTTTGACTTTTTTTTATGTGGAGGAAATCTTGCTCCAGTGCAGCAAGCTGCTTGAGTGTGTTTAGATTTAAGCTACCCCAGCAGAAAAGAGTTTGTGAAGTGGTATGATTGTGTGATGGGCCACATTTACATTGAAATCACATTATACGATATATCTGGACTCCTGAAGGGAGCAGTGCAGTGGAGCGCTTGTGCCCACAAGATACTTTGAAAGGACTATATATAGTGGCAACAATTGATACGAGATTTTACAGGAGACTTTATAAATATGTAAATGGGTGTTATCAGATTGGGTTCTTTGGCTACACATCTGTACCTCAGAGGAAGTGGAGCTGTGAGAACTACCAGGAAAACAGTAGTTTGCATTCTAAGTGAGGCTGAGAAATAGAAATGTCTCACAGGTTGACAGCAGGTCAGGGTGGAGGTGCTTTGCATACTTTGGAGGTAAGCCTCTTTGATGTGAAAGCGATCTCTTACTTCCACCAGAAAGGTAGAATTACCACGAGCAATTTTCATTTGTTTTATAACATGGCTTAGATCGGAAGCCATTGACCTTTAGCATTCCTTGTTATTTCTTTAAATTGCTTATGTGATATGGCACTGGGGGGAATTGCCTTTACGTTTTTTGCATTTTAAAAAATGTACTTTCAGTGACCCACGGGAGAGAAAATAAAGTCTTTGGTACATTGATCCCTTGATTAGTTATTTCCTAAATGAAAATGGAAATACCATTAAAGCAGTAATAATGCTATGTCTTAATAGTTGAGGAGTCAATAAATGGCTCCCATGTGCTTCATTAAAGTTCTTAATGAAGCCATTTTTGATAGCTGAACTTTACATTATCTCTGCTTTAGTCAGATACTTTTTAGGGGGAAGGAGGCTGTAATTTGATGGAAAATGGTTTTCTTCTTCACTCTAGCAACTATATTACTAAAATCCTGTACATCATAATATCTGTTTTATAGGGTTATGCAAAACCCATCAATTGTAAATATTGTTATTTGCAGCTGTACACAGATTTATTTATTTTTCTGGCAATTCATGTAGTTTATGTATTTATGTTATGGCATAACCATATCTTAATAAAATGTAGCATTTTTTCATCACAGTGTTTCCAAATTACTACTTGCAGGACGTTCTAAGTATTCCTGTGCAGCTCCACTGCAGTGGCAGCCTTCTCTTTCCTTTACAACCTTATTGCAGCAGTTCTTGGTCATTTAATTTCTCCCTCCTTCTCCTCCTTGTGGTGGATTACCAGCCCTGACTGAACCCTTTATATTTTGACAGGAAGAATTTAGAGTCTCTGAGATCAACACACCATTTGGTAATGAGCTAAAAAAGGGCGTAAACGGCTTGTGGGCTCCTCGTTTGCCTTTCTTGAACTCTTCTACAATCATTAGAGTGGGTGCCATGTATGTTACCTTACACAATAAATGTGAGGAAGAAAATCTCAATTAGGTCTTGCAGTTCTTCCTAATGGAGTCTTCAACATGGTGAAAGTTTTTTCCCTGGATCACTTGGATAATATTATATTTATTGTGTTATCATTGCTTTCATACAAGCAAAGAAATCATAAACACATTGCAGCTATGCATTTTATATTATACAAAACTAACAGCTCTCTGTTCTCTTCAATTTTCAAAATGGATGGTGTAAAAAAGAGAAGGTTTTAGAGCCGTAAAAGCATAATATAAAAAATAAGAACACTGAGTTATTTCCTCTGCTACACCGCCAGCTCCCTGATGCCTAAAATTTGACCTTGACTTTTTGATGCCCTATTCCGGGTATCTAGGACCTGCTCTTCACAGGTAAAGAGCTTCACTGGTAAATTAGAAGCACACTGGAAATCACATTCTAAAGTCAAGCCCAACCCAAGCTGCACAAAACTGAGAGACTTTCAATATTGTTTTTGTTAACCATGAAAGAGGCTAATATTACCTTGATATATTAAATAAGAAGAAGTGATGCTTTCTTCATTTTGAAATCTGGTAGAAAATGCAGTTAATATGTACCTTATTAGAACTGTAAATACAGAACATAATCCAGCATGCGTGCATCCTAGAGGACTGTTAGATAAATATCTAAATTTCCTAATGAAGGTAGTGTATTGAAATGCACATATGTAAATTTCTATTTTAACAATTGAACTTTAGTAGGTACATGCTTTTCCATAGCATTTGCTCTGGCTGAACACATTTACAGTACTATAAAAGAGGATTTTTTCTATTTCAATTTATAGAAACATATTTTTGATCCAAGTAATGATAATGGAGAAATAAGTAAGTAGAAATAATAAAAAGAAATACAGAAAGGGTAAAAAAGAAGCTTAGAAAAACTTGAGCATCTAGAATATTAACTATTAAAAAATCAATTACACAGAAAATACACTTTTATTTTCTTTTTTATCTTTTTCATAAAATAGACCCAAATTCATAATAACCTAATATAAATCAAAATGGTCATTAAACTGGTTTTGACTTTTTTTGTATGAATAATAATGATGTGTGGTGCTTCCAATATAATGTCAAGGTCTGAACAAGCTGAGTCTGAGAGAGAAGGCCAGAGGAACTGGATATAACTAGTCCTCCCTATGGTAGGTAATCCACAAAGAGCTGCTGCATTAAAACATCCTTCTCCATTTAAGAGAAAGAATTACTGACACCATTCTAGAGGGGGAGATGGATGACTCTCAAAGTAAATGCCTTATTGATGCTCAATATGTTGCAGGTTACATAACAGAAAAGGGGATTCTGCTTCCATAAGGATTTTTGAGGATATTCTTCATGACCAATTTGAAATGCTCGTCTTACAATGCTATATTGAGTGCACTCTTTTCTTCTGAATAATGTTTCAAACTCAGATGCATTCTTAGTTGAAGTCAATGGGAAGACAGCTGATCGGTTGGTTTAGTTCAGTAGGTTGTATTAATAGGTAATTATTTATAGTAAATATGTTTAAATTAACAGTAAAAGAGGAGGAGGGATCTGGCTAATGTGAAAATTCTTTAAAAATACATAGAGGGTGAATTAAAAATTTCATCAGATGAAAGTAGCTTCCCATATAATATATTTTTCAAGACTTTTTCTTTGAATCCCAGCTTCTGTCTCTACTGATATTTATGGTTTCACTAAAACGTTCAGGTAGAGAAATACCTGCCCTCATAAATCATTTGCAGATAATACTAGTTCAGACGCTCTCTGTCCAAATTGATAGTGGATATCTGATTCAAAAGAAATGTCTTGTTTCTCAAAAGTTCTATGGAGGATGCTGGAAGATGGTAAACCACCCCCTCTCTCCCCCCCACCCCCCCCACCAAAAAAAAATTACCTGTTTTTTAACTTCAGCTTTGCTGTTATCTGTTATGCTAGTTGATGAAGTTGGGAATCACATGGTATTTCTCTGAATTGTTATGTTATAATTCAGACTGCTTTCAGAAACTTGAACTTAAGTGTCTATATTGAGAGACTTTTGCTAAATACAGAAATATAAATGCATTGTAAACAGGAAAAAAAAACATATCCATCTCTGTTTGGAACACTGCACTGTTTTGTTGTTGGAAACAGAAAATGCATCTTTTTTTCTTGTTTTTGTGTGCAGAATATTTTAGGGTAATTTACTAAATTATTTATAATTTCGGAGTGGGGGGAAGACTTTTTGATTTTGTTTTTCTTTGATGTATTTACTCTTGCTGACATCTCTTCTCTTGCTTTTGTACTTGTACTCTTATTCTGGACTCAGTGGGGTGCCAACCAGAAATGGCAAAACTTCAAATGCTTAGTTAGCGCAAAAGAGACTGAGTTTGGGGAAGTTTTTACCTTATTTGGGTCCCTGTTTTGGAAGAGGTTTGGACTGAGTTTGAACTTTATGGCTTTTGTTTTATTTCCTTATTTGTGAATAATTTTGTTTCCAATGTGACATCCATAACCTCAGAAGCAGTAGTCAGGCAGGGCCACGCACAGGAGATTAGGAGCATCTTTTAGGGACTGGAAGAAAGAAGGCTCCTGGGAAGGGGCAGCGGAAGTATCACTTGAACTGTGTGTCACAGCTCGGGAGCACAGATTGGCCTCTATAAATGACAGTTATATGGTACATTCTTAAGACAGCCGAGGACATATCTAGGCTGTGGTCTGATACCTTTTAAAGTCCTTCTTGGCATTTGTGAATTGACTGTACAGTCTGTGAGTTAAATTAAGAGTTTAACTTCAGTTATGATTAAGATACAACACTTACATATTTCTTGCTTATTTTGTCCTTTGGAAGCCCAAACATCTATAGTTTCACACATCTCTCATGCATAACAAATTGAAAGTATGTGTGTTGATTTGCTGGAAATGAGTCATGCACTAAAATCATGCAGATTCCTTTGTATTCTTATAACCACAAAACTGGTATGAGCAGAGATGAAAAAGTAGGTGGAGCTGGCCTTGAAAGAGGTGCTCTAAATCTGAACAAGCTGTATGAAATAGCAGCATCACAAAGGAAAATTGAAAAATACAGCAAAACAACTTAATGCTTCAGAAGTGTTTCTGTTGCAGGTAAATGTTGCTCTATAGACTAAAGCATGCTTTAATTGCCACAAGTCTCTTGTTGAAGGCACTCTGGGACACTTTCCTTGTCTCTCACGTGTTAAGAGACATAATCTCTTATGAGATTTTTAAACCTTCCTGTTGGTCAGTATTTAGGGATTGTCTCACAGATACTGGACACTTCTTTCGTAGAAAAGGCTATTGCTGAGCAAGATTTTAAGATGATGTAAATCAGCATAATGCCTTTCATCTGCCTTGGCTTTGAGCCTTGGCTTTGAGCTAGCTATAACTCTGATTTGCACCAGCTGATGATTTAATTCTGTACTCACAAAAATAGTGGTTAAGAATAAACTTGTTGAACTACAAAGCAGTGGTGTATGGATGAACGGAACAGGACACCATTTGAAGAGAACAATCATATCCTGCAGTCTTGAATATTAAAAGGCAATAACAAGATAAATAGCCTTGTGTGTTTCCTGGCAGCATTTTATTCCATTTTATGTCTGAGTAATTCCTTTCACCTCACTGGACTTCTGATTTGTATGAGTGGAAATGAGAAGGCCAGTTGTGTCACTGGTGAAAGTGCAGCATTTCGAGTGGGTTACAGAAAAGCCTATTTTTCCCCCGTCCTTCTGCTATTTTATAAATTCAGCATATTCCCCTACTATAAAGTAATTTACATTTATCCGACTATCTGCACAGCACAGGAAAAGTTACTTTTTTTTCAGGGATTACATTTATAATTGTTTTAATGATGGCTGTGAGGGCCCTTACCATTTGCTTAGGTGAATAAATATCAATTGGAATTTGATTTATGAAATAATGTCTCATTCCATGCATGAAAGAAGAAAAAGTAGTTTGTTTGATGGTCTTGCCAACCTGTTTCCATTTCAGGTGGTATCTTCCAGGTTTTTAGTTCTCATTTTTCCGTCCAATGTTTGTTTGTTTTTTATAGTAGAAATAGTTTCACCAAGTAATATTAGAAACTTTCTAAAATTATAGGGTGCTATCTTCTTCAACCATCTTTGCAATTATGATACGGAAATATTGCATCAGCAACTTTCTAAACATAGTATGCAGTGGTGACACGAGTTAATTGAACAGTTAGGAGATAATGCAGTATCATTGACACGATTTACTATGTAATTACCATTGTTTCCAGTGGAGTTATCATGTCGCTACCACCTAATATCATATGTTATTTTGTGATAACTGTGAAATTAACTTATCATCCTGTTTTGAGAGACTCTGTTGGTCTTAGACCAACCACTCTCCATCAAAGTTAAATATAAGAGCTTGGTAATAGACTGACCTGCCCACCAGCTTTGGAGTGTGGCAATTAAATCAAAGGTCTTATATTAAAGCTTTGAAAGAATATATCGCTAAATTCATTTCATTCAGAATACTGAATGGCTTAACTTCTAAATATTCTTTCTTACTACAAGCATATATCTATCTCAATGAATCTGGCAGTGTTTCTGCCATGGGGAGAAATATTATGTAATTTAGAAAAACATTTGAAATGTCTTATATTTAATATAAATATTTTTTCTGATTTTTTTTTTTGATTGTGCGATGGGGAACAAAAATGTTTATATAGGAACAGAATATTATATTTACCTTATTAATTTATTTCTTAAGTTTTAAAATTTCGTTATGATCTCAGCTTTTGCATTCATAATTCAGGGAAGGATTTGGTTGGAATTTCATCTAGATGAAAATGTTCAGGTTTTTTTGAAAGTTCCCAAAATAACAGCAGTATCAGCAAAATCTTGAAGAACCATGACTGTCCCTTCTAATTCAAGTAGAAAGGAATAAGAAATGAGAAAATGTAAGTCAGTGTTCTGTTTTATTTTACTTCTTTTTATATACAGGTTTTTGTGAATACCTCTGTCCAGATGAGAGATCTATAGCTTTCCTTCTCACTTTTTTACTTATGCAATTGAAGCTTAATGTGACAATTAATTCAGGTTCTGTTATCTGCTGCGGTATTTTGATAAGTATTTACATAAACATATATCCTGTGTTTATGCATCTAAAAATTATCTTTTAGGCAGTTTTATTATAATTAGGTTTGTCTCTTGGGATTTTCTTTATTTTTTGTTAGAGTGAAATGTGGTACATTTCAATGTAAACAGATAAGTTTCTATTTTATTTTGCTATTTGAGTTCTTATTGTTCACAAAATGTGTCTTTTTCCTCATTGACTCAGCAAACGCATTAGCATTAACATTCAAGACAAACCATTTGAGCTGTTAAACACATTGTATGTAGGAGTAACGGAATAACCTGAGGGGTCCAGTATAAATTCATCTGTCATTTCTCGAAACAAGCTTTTTATTTGTTTTCCTGAAATAAGTTAATTTGGCTGCTTATGTCTGAGTCTGCCTTCCATGCTACAGGACAAATAAAATATGTGGGTGCTAATTAGAGGGTGTCCAGAATATTGCACCCTGTTATCATCTGGTATGGTAACGTAGTCTCATATGCAATTAATTCTAGCAAAACAGACATTTTATTCTACTTAAACAGACCTTGGTTGTACTAATTAGCATCAGACTTTGACTACAAATATTTTCTCTCTTATTCAACACAAATTAAAAGGGTGTGTTTCTCATTTTCTGTTTACACTGTGCATTTGGTATATTGATATGGAAGTGTAGTGGACTTTTGTATATGTCTGTAAATGTGCCTCTACTTGAAGTCCCTGATACTCAATGCTCTCCACTACACAGTTCTGTTGCTCATACAAGACGGTGTGCTGGAAGTATAAGTTTGCTGAATGAGCATTGTACAGTAAATCAACCGTGCTGTGGTGTTGGAGATTAATATTTTAAAAGAAGCAAACAGGGAGTAAGAATACGTAGGCAAGAGTACTAAGTGTCACGAGAGAGTCAGTAGTGTTTTGTACGTAGTAAGAGAAAAAATATTTTAGCAGTTTTGCGCTACCATGCTAACCTTTACTTTCCGGGTGTATTAGGTAAGAAAAAGCTTTGAGGAGACTGTACTGCCTTTCTTCCAAAGTGCAGGATTTTCTCTCCGCATCAGTTTTAGATGGTATCTGTGATCAAAGGGACATATACTGTTCATATGCTTCCTCTGTACTTCAGAATGAGGGGTGACCTGGACGGGTATATAAGTGCCCTTGTGTGGTTGCCTGGAAACTTTGGCCCACACAAGTGTCAACTTTCTTTCATGGTTATAAAGGAAGACTGAGCCTCACAGAGAGCTTTAGTCTTAGAGAAAAAAGGTCCTTGTGTGTTTTAAAACAAGTGTCTCACCAGGAGATAATGGTAGAGCAGTGGGTTATAAATGATGTATTTTGTTCACTTCGCCTTGATAATGGCACGAGGGAAAAAAAGTTCATCGCTCTCTTATCAAAATACGGTGACATTTCTCCTTCAACTGTAAAATTTCCTATCACATTCCTCTGCTGCAACAGCAACTAAATTTACTCGATTGTAGAGACTATGTAATCTCTCATCAGAAGGTGTCTTTTTTTATTCTTTCTTTTCTCCCTACTTATACTTCAGGAGAAGCACCGAGGTTGCTAAAATCACTGTTTTTACAATGAAGTAAATTTGTTTTTAAGTAGTTTATACATTAGCTGGCAACTACTATGCTGTGCCACTCAGGCTCTGTCTCTATCTTGGCCAAAAGCAGTACGCTGTTTTCTGTCATCATGTCTTTGTACACTGACCACGTTTATTCTTGATGCTGTATTTTTAATGAAGCAAATCACAAATGAAGGTGACTACTAATTGTTGAAGACCAAAACCACTGAAAAACAGTTGAGCTACTCTTGGCTGATGACTTATTTTCAGCCATGTTTGATACAAGGCATTTTTTGTTCCTGCAAGCAAATATCTTTCTGTAGCATTTCCAGCTTACAAAAGTGCAGATCAGTATGTTCTTCTCAGGGAAACATTTCCATTTAAGTTTTAGTTTGCCATCTGCCCAAAGTATGGCTCTCAAACTGCATGTCTCCACAGTTTGGAAGGCTGCCATTCCCTCAGATGGGAATGGTCATGCAAACACAGTCATGCTGTTCAGTACCTGTCTCCTAAATGCCTTTTCAAAGCCGGCTGAAGTAAATGGGAAGGGACACCGACAGGTTTTGGATACGTTAGCCCTTCTCCAATACAGGGGAGCAGTATACAAATACATGTAGCAGCCTGTGTTTCATCTGCAAAAGTTGGTGTGAAACAAGGGTACAATCCCTTCTAAAACTATGGAAAACTATTATCACAAGGGAATTTTCTGTTTCAATTACTTTAATGGCAAACATTGTAAAATAAAGTGTTTAAATTCAAAGTGTACGTCCATTTACATTTTGAGAGTTACTAGTAGTATGAAACCCAGTAATGACATTTGCCACTTTGTAAACCAGATTCTCATAGTGAAAGTTCAGCCGTGCAGCTTTAGCCCAATATTTTGCCCATATCAGTTTTTAATATGTATACATCAAAGAATATTATAAAACTGCAGCATATTGCTGCAAGTAACTAAATTTTGACAGGAATAAAT
>JAOQGH010000012.1:133632177-133727061 GCA_025769975.1 Gallinago jamesoni
GGAATAAATAGTATTGCTAAAAAGCAAAGGTAAATCTCAGGATGGAAATGCAACTAAGAGGAAAATAACAGCTTAGTGTGCATGTGAAGGGTAGCCTAGAATCCAGACTGCAGGCACAAAAATATTTTGTTTCTTCCAACAGAGCAAATATTGAAGAACCGTTATAATGCTAATGTAATGATTGGCTCCTTACAATGGATCCTGCTCAGAGTTATAGTGTTCTCAGAATTAATCTCCAGAGACATCTAGAGGATATGTGACATTCCCTGCAGGACTTGAAGCTGTGTACTTCTATAGTAGACTTCTAACAATAAGTGGAAAAAACCCACAATAATTATGTGAAACTGCCTCAATATCAAATGACCATGTGGATAAAATCCATATATATGTGTAACTGTGTTCTGTGTCTGTCATGCAAATGTTCTGTTTCAACTGAATGTGACTTTTTTTAATATATTTTAGAGGAGAGTTTACTACTGAGTGGATCATCCTTTGGGAGAAATTAAAAGTGGAGTAACACAGGGATACCAATTTTTTGTGATATATATATATATATGATGACTGGGGATGAAATTGGGGATAAGTGAAAGTTCATTTGATGTTACATACTTCTCTTTCATAGTCACTGGGTAATCTAGTCCTAAGATAGGGCACAAAAATGTACAAGTCATTTTTCACTTGAAAATTGACCCCCACACAAAATCTTAAAATGAATTTACACTTCCTGCAAACTGGGTAAAGTAACATAACCACTACAGTTTCAAAATTTGATTGCCACCTCCAGGCTAGATAGTGTGGGGTGCTGGGAGGCGAGGGGGAAATCTGAAATGATCACATTCTGGAATACTAAAAATGTGAGCCTAGAATATAAAAACATTCATCGTGCTTTCTGAAGGCATGTCATAAGCAGCAAAATGAGGAAATCTTAGCATCAAAAGAGAGACTGTGGTAGGTGTACCAGCCTCGTATTCTCACCATGTGAGGTTTCCTGATTGTACAGCAGTTGCTTGAGGGATCTTTGATTCCAGTTGCCAAAATTGAAACAGGGACTAAGTCTAAGTAAATTGTTGCACTTGTAGCAGCTCAGAGGCCTTAAACATGGTTCAAGGCTTTGGCAAACAACCCCAAATTTATAATACGATAGGATATCAGAGTAACTCCGCTTTAGCATGCCAAATGCATATCTGAATGAGAAGAGCAGATGTCACCAGGAGCCAAGAGGTACTTTGCATGAACAGAGTAGATGCAGCTTGATAAATATATTGCTTGGTTGCATTTGGTGATGTTATGTATTTCACGTGTTAAGATCTGAAGAGTCTGACCTGCATCTGGTCAACCCACCTCACATTCTTACCAAAGTAGCTGTGAACGATATCTATTTGCTTGGCAGTGTGAGTTGTAGGAAACAAATTGTGCCAGTCTTCTGAAGGCTGCAGACCCTTCTTATTTATTTGGGAGATCAACACAAAGTGGCAACTTAAAGGTACAATTTTGGGTCTGGCTTTTACCCAAATACTAAAAAAAAAAGCAGACCCCTTTTTCTTTGGGTACTTGTCATTGCAGCAGCTGAAATTGCTGATGGTCCCAAGAATATGAAAAACATGAGGTCTTTATACAACAAATTTCTTGTTTTTCATAGCAAGGTGTTGAGTAGCTTCTTTGGTGTCTTAAATAAAAATTGGTTTAGGGGTGTATTATTTTTTTCCAATAATCTGTAAAAAGAATACCATAGCTACAAACTATACTAGGGTTGCTTTTATGATGAAGAGGTGAGGGAAGATGACAAATTTTGGCATGGAAAAAATAACTACGTTTTTTCTGAGAGCGCTATAAAAATAATGAGTGAATATTAAGAAACAGATTATTTAAATTTAGATCTAGAATTTTTAGATTTTAGTCAAATATTGATCAACTGTTACACAAAATTTTATTCTCCAGACATATCTAGTTTAAGTGCTTGGACATGAATGCTGTCAGACAGTGAAAAATGGTTTGGTGCTGTATACACATGGCAGCCTCTAAGCTACACTTCATTAAAATTGTTGCGGACAAGGAAGTTGGGTATTGCCAGAATTGACTGACATGACTGGAATGAAGTGAAAAGGTGGAAATAATTGCAAAAGTCATTGGGACATAAGTCCCACAAAGACACATAGAAGGGCTAACTGTATAAAAGAAAATTAATTTTGACTTGGGAAAACCATAAAACAATCCATCTAGAGAACTTTGGTAACATTTATGCTGAGAAGAAGAAATCAAACATGTATTTGTTACAGATTTTTAGTTAAGTCAAGAGGCTTGTTGCTACTTGAGCTGGATGCAGTTTTATTAGAATTTGCTATCAAGTGGACACGTTTGCTGAATTCCATTTTACCTACATATTTTCAGTATACAATGAGAATACATTGGATGAAAGTAACAAAAAGTAAGATTAAAAAAAGAATTTCTAAAGGATTCCTATGTACTACACAGTATGTTTATGAAGTACTGAGTTTAAAGTCTGTGGTACTGTATGGGTAATTACAGTAACACTGAACTTCAGGATTCTCTGACATTGTTTTTGCGGAAAGCAAGATAAAGGTCTGAGGAGCTGAGACTAAAGATGAATGAGAAGAAAGAAGAAAACTGAAATATTTTTACAAGAACCCTTGTAAAAAAGGAGTCACTCCCTGTGAAGTCGGAATAAACTTTTTGGTTTATCATGTAAACAAAGTTTTTCTACTTTTAACAATAAGGAGATTTAGCAGCAAGAGCTGTGTTCAGTTGACAGAACAAATAACATTAGACAAGGTAAAAAGAGAAGGGATCATGGAAGGAAATAGAGGCATACTCTCATGCACCCACATGCTCCCAGGGAAGAGGAGGGGAAAAGTTACTGGGACCCTGAGTCAGTTGCTCCTTGTTTTCTCTCCTACACTTTCATTTGTATGTAATACACAAATATGCATCTGGGGCAGGAGTAAATAGCTCATATAACCCTTCTCCTCACCCCTCTTCTGGCCCACCTTCCACCAATTATTTTTCAAGTAGATGGATCTGATTTACAACGTAATTATGTTCTCAATTAATAATGTGCAGCACAGGAGAAAGAAAATCACTTAGTATGGAAAAATTATGATTTGAAATTAAGGGTTTGGATATGTGAACATGCTAGTGTGGGTTAACAAGTTACGTACATTGTCTAACTGTAGGTAACTGTCTGTTAATGTGCTTTAGATCATGAATTCAGAGTGATTTGACTCAATCCTTTGACCAGCATTCATTTACCCAGCCTCTGTTTTCCTTTCTACAAGTTACAAGCCTCACACCCAGCACACATCTGCATTTAGTGCCTTTAGCAAAGAGATTTAAAGCTTCAAAAATGTCATTATGTACAAGAGGCGTGCAGGGTGCGTGAGATAAAATAATTGGTAGCAACTTTTCTCCGTTGGTAAGCGAAGGCCAACACAGCAGTTTAAACCCCAGAGCCCTCAGGCAGAAGCCTAGAAAATATTCTGTTATTAGCAATGTCTTTTGGTAGGTGAGTTGTATAAATGAACTCCCAAGAATGGTCTTTTCTTGATGTAACTGCTGTGAATGCAAACACATGTGAAAAGAGAGAAAGCAATAATATAAAAACCATAGTGACTGGAATGTGTTGTCATTTCTTCTTTTAAAATATTTCCACACGCTGAATGCTGCTTTCTTGCATAGTAAAGTGGATCACAGGAAATACATTATTGATTATGTTATTGTAAATCGTTTGCAGGTGAGAGATATTTTATATTATTACTTGTGCAGAGTCCAACACTCATGAGATAAAAAGGCCAAATGGAAATTTGACTTGATGGAGTCCTGTACATCAGATACTCTTCTGTCGGGGGCTGCCAGTAGCGCAGCAGAAATGCCAAACTGAGAGTTGTTAGGTAGAAAACTCACAGCAGCCTGCCTTTCTGGAACTGGACAACATAAATCAGGTAATCATTTGTATATATGTCTATGTACAGTCTCAGCATTGTGGTGTTGAATGCGGGTGACGTGGCTTTCTTAGGGGTGGGAACTGATCCTTTTCCCTTGTTCTGTTTCACAGACCTAGTGCAAGAGGAGAATCAAGGCTGCAAAAGTGGGCGCTGAAGATTTTCAGGTATGTGATGTCAGATGCTTGAATCACAAGTCCATCTTTGTAATAGGGGCACTTCAAATGTTTATGCTCTCTCTAGAATTCCCATCGCCTTTAGCATTGCTCTGCATTATAAATAGAGATTTTCATTATTTTTTCCTAGTTATTTCTGCAACTTCTGCAAGTATATTATGATTTCCTCCTGTAAAAACAAAAACAAAAGGAAAAGTAGAAAAAGGGGACAAGGACAACTGTGAAGAGTTATCCTTAGCTTATTCATTGTACATGCTTTTGTATCATTAAAAGGACTATGATACAGCAACTGGCAGATTATGACTTCTCTTAGCTTCAAGCAGATAGTGCCAGGAAAGTGAACAGAGGCATGATATACTGAGTCTAATTTATCATACTGCTTTTCTGCCTATGAAGCCTGAAACAGTGAAGTGTTTAGGTTGAAATACTGATCAAATTCACTGTTTCTAGAGGGTGGCTTTCCGGTTTAGTGGAATGGAGTGACAATGAAAGAGCTGTTAAGCTGTCAGTAGCTGTTAAGCTGTTGGCATCCCAAACTCCTGGGGAAAAAAAAACACCACACTTTTTCTGCACATAAAACACAAACACTTTCCTCCAGAAATTTTTCATTAAAAAGGCTACAATGGAATTCTAATTTTGTAGTTATGAAGTCATTCCAGTGATCAGAAAATCAAAATACAGGTTTGAACATATTTTTTTTTTTTTTGCTCTCACTTCCCAAACAAATCTCTCAGTTGAACTTTAAACAGGCCCACTGATGTCCTCCACCTCTTCCATCCCACTGTTGTGCTGTGTGAGTAGTTCTCATTGTAAAGGTTGAAGTGTACTGGTGTAGTGAATGTTATGCGTGTGCTGGAAATTATCATTGATTTCCTCTACATATTTTTTTTTTCAGAGACCACAATTTGTCACCCTAAAATACACCAGAGAAAATCACTGCCAAGTTTCGCATTCATCATGGCTTTCTTCTTTTCAAGAAAGAACAGTAACTGCAAAAATTTACTTTTCCGTATTCAAAAATACCTTGAAAACACATTTGTGCAAAGTAGGAAGTGACTACACAGAGTAATTTCAGACACCTCAGTTTCAGTAGAAATAAAAAAAACTACTGAGGGAAGGTGAAATGGTGATGGGGCAAGTGTTCTGTAGGAACACTGCAAAATTACACTGAACCATAATGTCGAACATGCAAGGCCCAACTGAAACCTGCTGAGGTCAATTAAAATCTTGATATTAATTTTCATAGGTTTCAGATTAACCTCATCTTTATTTTGTGGAATTACATTATGATGGCATTTTTTTTATCCTCAGGCTTACATGCTTCTGTCTTTGCACTTCTTGTTAAGTCTCCTAATAATGCTGGTTTTAATTTAGTGTTCAAGTTCTATTCCTCCCTGTCTGAAATACATTTATAATACAAATAGAAGCTAGGAAATGGTTACATGAAAGTGGTGTTCTCATATGCAAAATGATTTTTCCAAAAAGCTGAGTTTTGTCTGGTAGTATTCAATCTTTTGATTCTAAATTATTTAAATAAACATCCCTTATTAAATAACATTACAGAAGTGGTTGGTGTGATAGTCTGTAATCATTTACTTGAATTACCCATCCTCGTAGATTTTTTTTCACAATTATTCCACTTGTTTTGTCTACTATTGCTGATAATCTTGAAAAACTCTGGATCTGCATTTCTGGATGCCACACTATTTTAGGCAATGTGTCTAAGAAAATACTAATTAGTCTTATCTGTGGCACATCATTACAATTCGTTTACTTTATCTTTGCTATGCACAGGTTTAATATTACATCAAATGACTTTAACTATATTTCCACGGTGGTACAGCTGTATCTGCAAAGCTATGTTGCCCCCAAAACTTGGAAAACTCATTTTCTTTACGAATCTACAAAGTAATGAAACATATCAGTCTGAGGATAAGTTATGGGCATGGTTTTTTTCATAATGTATCTGGCAAGATAGCTCTGAATCAAATGAATAAATCAAGACTGTTTTTAGCCCTCAAATTTCATGTGCTTAGATGTCTGTAGCTGATGAGGAGCAGTGTGCCAGGAAGCAGAGTTCTCACTGGGCCATCTCCCAGTCGATGCAGTCTGTATCCCCTGAACACTAAAAGAAAAAACACAACAAACCAATCACTCTCTTTCAAGCTTTTCCTGTACAAGTTATAGTAATGTGTTGTATTAATGTGACTGGAAAACATCTGCCAAAAGCACACTGTGGTACAGTATCGTTAAACGTGGAGTAAAGAAAGGTAAGTGAAGGAAGCCATTAACAAAAGGGGAGCCTTTAAATTAGCCTCTTCAGTTAGAAGTTTTCCTTTAAAGTCAGGAATGTGTACTGTCTAACTGTCCCAGGGGCTAATTTAGACAATATAGGATAGCTAATTCAAAATGTTTGAAATAATGTCAGCGAGAATTGTCTGCTACTAGCATTTCAATGTTGTTTTATACAATAATCATCTGTTCAATCAGATTACAAAGGAAAACATTGTCTGCCTGTCTACCTGTGTCCAGGGGAGTTTTTGTAACCCATTCTTATATGTATCTTGTTCGTCATTCAAATTGTCATGTTATTTTGTAACCATGGAGAAGCAGGGAGGGATGCCTGTTGGTCGAATTTAGATTTCTCCGGCTGAGTGCAAACCATTTTTTGAGAAAAATGAGAAAACATTTCTTAATGTAAATTGTACTGTCACTCCCTTGTATCATCAGTGCAAAATGGATTTCTTTCCAGATCATCTGAACTGTATAATTAGCATATTGTTAAAGCATTGGTTTGAAAGTGCAAAACTATATGTTTTTAGTGACTGAAGATAAATGCAATTACATCAAAGCAACTAATAATTGGTCATATAATAAAAGTTAAAAATCTTGGATAGAACTATGGCATTTTCTAACAATTTTACCACTATTTTCTCTTAAAAATATTCTTTGCACTTTTTTTTTTTCTTGTTCTACCTGTGTTTTGAATAGGAATGATTGAAAGATCATTCACAAAGAAATGTGAATAACCTTTGTTCCTAAAATGCTATAGCCCTTGCAAATGGGACAAGCTGTTTTTGGAAGAGGACAGCATTTCAAGTCAGTTATCAACTCCAGACATAGTATATGTGATTCTGGTGCTGGCCTCCCTTTTATTTTAACTTAATGAACAACCTCTTTAGCATTATCTTCTTACTCATATTCTCCTACTGTTTTGGTTTAGAAAGGTGGGAGCTAATTTTGTGTAAATTGTGTGTCAATCAGTTTTGTTTCCATTGCTATATTCTGAATGGTTTGTATGCTTTAGACTTCAAAATTATCCATACGCTATATCGCTTAACAACAATATAAAAAACAATATGGTTGCTGGTTTTAATTCGTTTATCTTGCCTGTGTATTTAGAGCATGTATAAAATGTAACTTCTCCATCATGTCACAAAAAGTTATTGCAGTCTTGGGTTCATGAATTCAAGCAACGTGACATAATAGACTGGCAAATATGGCCTTGTGTCTTCTGATGATGATCCAAATCCAGCCACTTATCTTGATCTGCCTACATTGTTAACAACATGGGATGTCACGCAACAAATTTTTCATTTTAACTGTTCTTTATGTTATGGAATTTACTGTTTTAACTGTTCTTTATGTTATGGAATTTACTTTTTATTGCCTTTCGGAGAGAAGTATCATACCTCTCGGTGAAATAATGGTTTTGTCAGACACTGGTATCTTTATTGTGTAGCGCTTTTAAATTCTACACTATTTATACCAAGCTCTCTTGGCACAGGACAGGTGAGATGTGATACCTCTGTTTCTCTATGGAATACTTAAAGCTTTGTGAATACAGAAATCTATTGTTGATATGATAATTGTGAGAATTGTGTTGTAGGTTTCCAAGAGAATTGTTTTGTTCTTCCAAGTGCTCTATGAATGCGCAAAATGTAAACAGCTACTAGAAATGACTGACAAACCTAAAGCTTCGACTCACAATCTTCATATTGATTTGTGTGCCTCTTCCTACCATAATTATACTCGTTACGAAGTGTAGACATTGATTTGATGTTAGTGGTTTTATTACATTTGTTCATGACAGGGAGGAACAGCACTAACTTTATTGCATGCACTGCCAATGTTTAGTTGTCAGGAGGTATCTAAATGGATGACTGTGAAAAAAGTCAGAGAATGATACAAGATTGTACAACTCATGGGATCAAAAAAGAATCTAAATATAGGTGACACGTTTGTCCTGGAATGACACTAAAGCGTGGGATGCCACTCACATTGAAATAACTTTAATTGGTCTAAATATTTCTAGCAAGATAACAATAAATTAGAAAAGGAGATCTCTATATGCTTCATTGGCAAATAAGAAGGGTGTTGTGGAGTGAATGGTTTGCTTTCTTCTGTTATATGTAAACTTTTGGAATAATCAAACTCAGTATTTCAAAGGGTATAATTTGCTATTTTGTGAGTGTATCTAAGACATGAAAAGCAGTATATAAACAAATATTTTTTTACATACATATATTTGTTGATCATAGTTATTTCAAAAGTAAAAACATGCAATGGTTGAATTTAGATAAATTCCAAAATTAAATGAAAGCAAATGCTGTATGTGAAAGTAGTTCTCTGTCTTTTTCTCTCTGGCTGTCTCTTCATTTTATTCAGTGGATACAGTGACTGAGCTTTGTTTAACTATTCTAAGAAATGTTACGGAGTATATATCAGAAACATAATCAAAGCCCCCTTGCAAGCCTACTTGCCAGAGACAAAAGTGATGTAGCATACTTGAAAAGGCCATCCCTTTCAGAATGCCAAGATATATTATTTTTTGCTGTGTGTATTACAGTATCACCTAGAAGCTGTTGGCTTCTATTGACACAGAGTTCATTTTGTCCTAGATACTATACTTTGTAGATAAATAAAAATGCTTATGTATACATACATATCTGTTTATCTAGAAAGTGTATCTATGTATCTGGTTTACCTTTTTTATATGTATATTATACATGCAAATACAATTACAGTCCCCAATCTGGATTGCTTGCTGTCTAAAAAGGGAGGCCAATGAAAGGTGAGAGAAAGGAATTATTACTACTTGCAGAGTTAGAGAGGTTAGGAGCGATTTTGGAGTCCAACAGGGGGTTGGCTTAGACCTATTTCACCAAGCCCAGGTTTTTCAAGATTATGAAAAAAATGTTTGCTGGAAGACTGGTCTTTTCTAAAAAGTGCATGGAGCTCTTTTATTTGATATTTTCTTGGAACTGTTTATTGTGATATGTGTGAGAAACTACTGTATGGGAGCTAGCAATGGTGTGAGTTACCTGTTTACAGGAGTTCCTTTGGTACTGCCTTTTGAATACCTGTCTGTCTCTTATTTTAGAAAGTGATTTCCAGTATTATTTTTTAATTTTTTTTTTATTTTATGTTTTATATGCCAAAAAAAGAAGACAGCATAAGCATGTAGAAAGTACTTAAACTTACTAAGGCAATACTTGGCACAGCAGAAGACTTTGTAAGCTGCTTATGTGTCTTTACACATATATTCTGTAAGTTAAGGTGCTAATGGTACAACCCAGCCATACACAAGACTTACTTTTTCTCCGAAATTATCATATTGATTTAGAGTACTGACATTTTTATACTTGCTTATTAAAAGTGTGAAGAAATCTAAAACTTTTATGGTGTGTAGTATTACATATTTCTCTAAGCATATCAATACTTTGATCTTTATTCAGTCATCATGAAGTTTACAAATTTGGAATTTCCTTTCATTTCATTATGACCTTACTGCTTCTACCATAATTTGAAAGGCCATATTGTTTTTATTCTGTATGTTTTCTAGTTTCAACTTTATAAGAATGAAGTAGAGTATCGGATCCACTGCTATAGAAATCTGCACCATCAGATCCCACAAATCTCCTGAAATCATCTAGAGAGCACTCAGTCTTTCTCGGGAACCTGAATTGTTCATAATTCAGTCTTCATTTAATCTTTCTGTTAGCATATATCCTTACATTATTTCAATTTTGTTGTGATTTATCTAATACAGACAGCGTTCTTGGTACTTTCAGGAACAGGTGAAGTATGGTCCCTGCCCCCTTCTTGGAGGCTGCAGCCTAATTCAGGGGCAGTACCACAAGGCTAGCTGGCATTACTTGGAGATAATCTCTAGGAATCTCTTCATAGTGTTTGAGTAGAGACTTCAAAGCTGGCATTTGTCTGGAAAATATATTTGGGAAGAGAGAAATGTGAGTTTATTTGAACCAGCGCAGCTGATTAAAAAGCAGAAAGCAAACATTTTGCTATTTTCTAGTCATGATAAAAGGTTTGGACTTTTTATTTCCGGGTGAGAGCTTCTCCCTGGCTGTTATTTCTTCATCACTTATCTTTGGCATGCTGTAACATTCTCCTCATGGAGATCTACTTTCACATCTGGATACTGGTGCTGTTGTAGAAATCATTAAGTTAGTAGCGCTCCTGAGTCCTGGTGCTGGGAGGTTAGCAGCAGGTCATTGAGGAGATGCTGTTTGTGGACTGGAAGATAACATCTGTTGTATGATCTATTGACTGCGTAGGTTGTAGAGTTTACAGACGTGCAAAGAGAAGAAATAATAATACTAAGCAGATACAGAAAGATGCTAGTAACACATGATGCTAAAAAGAGGTTAAGTCTGCCCAGTATGTCAGGGATGCCCACCCTGAGTCATAAACATTTTTTTGGTAGAATAAATTAATCTTCTTTGGAGTGTTGTGCTTCTGTGATGAGTACAGTCAAAAGAATAGAACAGTGTAAACTCACGATGGTATCTGATGATAGAGACAAGATATAGATGTCAGTGAAAAGACTGTCAGCTTCCGAATTGCATTTGATGAGGGTAGGAAACATCTTCTGGGAATTTGAAGGGGCAGATCAGGCTTGGCTGGCAGATGGTCTGTGATCAGTAGGGGAAGACAGGAAGCTGTAAACTAGTTGTGTGAAGACAAGCATATGTACCTTCCTCTTGTTTTTCTGACACTTACTTCTGGACATTGTTGGAGAAAGCCACTGGGAATGTGGGTATGACCTAATACTTGCCATTGAGGAGGAACAGTGAAGCCCAAAAGGCGATAGGGAGAGCAGGGTGTCATGAACTGGGCAAAGAAGCAGTGTCTGGGTGACAGGAGATGAGATAGAAAGGTGGCTTTATGCTGAGGTCCTGGAATCTGCAAAAGAGGAGTGGTCCAAGGCTCAAGGATGCTGCATGGACGTTTGAGTTTTTTCTTATGTTGGAAGGCTTGATTTCGAAATCACCAGTTATATCATTGGATATGTAAAAGTCGGATTTGTCTAGATTTTTTTATCCTTTTAAGTTAATGCAGTATGTGTCTTGTTAATGTGCTTTGTTAACTGAAATGAAAACATATTGGGGAAAAGCCTGGAAGAATATAATTGCCCTTCTCCAAGACTCCTTGTACAGCAAATTGTGCCTATCAGAAAGGAATTTTAAAGTTGAAAAGTATCTATGTACATCAAAATAATACTCATGGCTAAAATAGAAATTTTCTCTTTGTGTGGATGGATGTCTTTTTTTTTTTTATTAGGGAGGAAGAGAAGAAGCAGATATTTTTAGGGAAGTTTTTACACTGTTGTATTTAATTTTGTAAACTCATGATTTTATTAGCAGGAGAATGAAGTCTTTTCAGTATGATTGTTTCCTCTACTTACCTGTTTTAACTCTATGTACTTAATACTCAATAACAGTCTATACTTCTTATAGTGCATCACCATTGCAGGATAATAAGAAGCTGTTACAAGTATTAGTATTTTTCACAGTATTTCATAGTATATCATAGTGTAGGGACAGGTTTAATGTTTCAAAGACAAAATAATTCTGTAACCAAGATATGTTCTGAGTTATAATTATTTTGATCTCTGTTGACACTGCCTGTTTAATGGCTATACCTTGCCAGAAGTATTTTCCTGCTTCTTCAAAATAATAAATTTTTTGTGTGTATTGTGTGAAGTTTTCAGAAGCAGTGATTGCAACTGTTAGAGAAAGCTAGGGCTCCTGTTGCCACAACTGACTCACTCTGAGACCCCGAGCTTCTTACTTAGGTTGAAATTTCCATTAATGCCATAGAGGATGTGGACTTGTTCTCAGTGATTGTTTAGAGAGGTAAAGTCGAGGCTGTGAAGAGTTAGTCTTGGAAGGTTGTTATTCTTCAGGATAAAGTCCGTCTACATCCTCCAGCCATAGAATAATCCCTGTGTGCCAGCCGTGGCTGTTCTTTGGGCTCCCCAGTCGCTGCATCTCTCCAAGCAGCAATGGGGTGTTCAAAGCCTGCACTCATAAAGGGGAAGGCAGTAAGGGGAAACAATTTGGGCTTTGCTTTATGCACATGATGCCCCTGGAACTTACACACATGGAGGTCAAGATTATTCCTGTACAGAAGGCTGCTGCAAGGCCAATATTGTATTTCAGTCTTACATAAGCCTTGGAGTAGGATTTAGGTAGTGCACAGAACTTCTGCTCAATCTATGTTTAAGGGTTTATTTTACTCAAAGTTACAAGTCTGCCCTAAAAATGGGCATCACTCTGTATGTCAGCTTCAAAGTCTTGGCTATGCTAAGGTCTAGCTACACGTAAAAGCAGTGTGATAGGCCTGACTGAGGCCCTGAAGGAGTGAGTGAGAGTACTCTGATGCATGTCCAAAACCAGCAGTCAGTGCCTGTTTGGCAATAGTGTTAAAAAGCTGTGTTGGTCATTGCGGGTACTTGATCATAGAAGATGTAGATAAGCACATAACTCATGAGTGCTGGAGCAGTACAGAGCCATGTGTCTGTTATGCATGGCCATCCCCAGCAAGTGCAAAGAAATTATTAATTTGAATCTTGATATTGTACATTATAGTTATACTACATTTATCTCTATTTATAATAATGTTACTTTTCATATAAATTATAATTATAATAGATGGAACTATATATTGCATGCATGCAGTGGAGTGTGGCATTCAATCGCCCTTCGTCCCAGTCACCCTCTCACCTTCCTAATCTCAACAGTAACCAGACTTTTTGGATGGTCACACTAAATACTCATATATTTGAGTCTTTGTTGAGATTTTTGTCTTTTTCCTGGTACTCTCCTTCTTTCAGAAATTCATTGTGAACATTGTAAGGAAATAGAGAAATCATGTTAAAACATCTGCTTCTTTTGCAAGACATTTGGGCAGCTTGGCTCACACACTCAGAGCTAGAAATCGGCATCTAAGCAGTGGTTTCATAGCTCTGAGCATGCATATCTGATAGAAAGCAAGTAACTTCATCTGCTGTTACACAAATGAGAGATGAAAATAGACCCTTCTATCTCTAAGCATAAGTACCGTAAACTGAGAAGACACCACAGATACAGTCACAGATGATCTCACTGCTCTTGCTTTTAAAGTTAAAGAGAATACTTTCCAAAACGTTTTGTTCATTTAATACATTTCATATTAATACAGCAGTCAAGTTAACTTCAGTAGCTGTCAGCATTCACTAGCACAACAGGCTACCTTGATATTTTTCACTTTTTCCAAGTAAAAAATAAATTATTGGGTAAACATACAAACGTCTATTAATTATTTTATTTAAATATCATAATTATATATGAAGAAAAAGTTAGCATCTTTCAGCTAGAAGGATTCCCAAAAGTCCTAGGGAAAGACTGGTGTAGGTGATGGTGAAATGTTTAATTCTCTCCCCGCAGAACGGCATCTAACTTAGACAAGGCTTCAGTCCGAGTTACATAAGCTGTATTTTCAATTTTGTCCACTTTCCATTGCTTTACATACAGTGTTCCATATACCTCTAACTGTATTCGAGCTATACGAAGCAACAAAAAACCAGACAGCCTCAGGACTGAAATGTCTTCGCATATATCGGGGGAGAATCTGCACACAAAGGGACTTTTTTCAGGGGTGACTGTTCCTCTGCTGAGGAAAGGAGCATACCCAAGAGTCCAGAAACAGATGAAGATCTTATCAAGAAAGCCCTCTTCAGTAATATCATCAGCCTGCTCTTGCCAAGTCTGGCATTTCTGTGTCGTGTGTATCTGTGATGGAGAGAGAGGGAGCAAAGCTGTGCAAGCTACATGTAGCCTGGATAAAGTACCTACTCAACCCACTGGCTCTGCACAGTGTTAGAATATAATTGGGAATCATCTTTGCCAGTGTGGAGTGTCCATGTGAGAATGGAGTTTACAGTATTCCTCTCACAGAAAACCACAGGATGGGCTCTTCAGCTGCAGTGGATGCATTTTGGGATTTATTTTCTTTTTTTGCAAATAGTTCTACTCCAGTTTTATCTTAACGCATACAGGTAATAACAAACCTCTTGAACTGTGCATCCAAACGTGAAGGTGGAAAATTATTGAGAAAGACAAAACTAATATTTTTTTTCTTATATGAGTTTTGGACTCTGAAAATAGAGGTGCAAATTGCTCTTGTAGTGAGTAGACTGAAAAGTAAAGATAGTTTCTTCTAATTTCATCGCAGGATCAGGATTTTGCCATGATGGTGGGGTTTATTTTGCCTCCTTCTGTAGACTAGATGCTGATAGGAAGACAGTATTTTTCATACTATATGGAACCTAACTTTGAAGCAAAGGGACAAATCTTTGGCATTTCTTAGTGTATCTTGAGTAAGTACCTTTTTCTTTCTACTTCTGTCTCATTTTTTTTCATTAAGCAGGTTTTTTTAAGTTCAATGAAGCAGTCCAAATAAAAAGTCTATACAGCACTATAAGAGTCTTTTCTACTAAAATGCTAATCAAACTCTAGCAGCAGTGTTCATTATGTACTCCTGCCTTTCTGACTTCCAAGGAAAAACAGTAAATTTTGTAATAGCTCAGCCTAAGCCTTAAAAGTTATTTTGATGGTATACTTGATGGACAATTATTATGTAGTTTTCCATGAGTTACTCAATTTATTTAATTAATCGCCCTCTCCCTCACCCCCCCCTCCCCCCCTCCAACTTAGAAGATGCATTGTCATTTCAAATATTCAAATAGATGCAGATGTGTAGGTCTATGCTTTTCTAACTTGGGATTGGATCCTGTGTTCCTACCAAGTTCTGTAGATTACAGGAGTGTCAGACACTACAGGAATGTAAAATTGTTTCCTTTGTATTCTTTTTACGTAAGCAAATGAAGACTTTAAAATTAGATCATAAGGTTAAGTTTTTGAAGTGCCAGTGGATACACTTCTTTTGAAAGTATGGTCTCTGAAAGCTCTGCTTGTGTTGTGAGACATAGCACATCTTCACATCACTGACGTTAGCTCTGCATTGCAGTTGCAAATCTGGAGCAGCTTTTGTACCTATGCCTAAGTTCACATCAAACAGGCTGGAGTACTGTGTCAGTGTGGTGGTCATGGCTGGATCCTAGTGCAAGCATTAATGAAACTTTTTCTCAGAGAAGATTCATAGGCTGCCTGAAGATCTGGCTGCTTGGAGGTGGAGAATGGGTTTGACCAGATGACAGGTGAAATCACATCACTGGGTGCACTGTAGACATGTTTTAAGTGTTCAGTTTAACCAGAAATAAGCTGAGCAATGAGGTGTTACAATAAGTATACTTTTTTTTTGGTGGTTTAGCTTATGAATTAAGCATTGTAACGACATGTTTAAGCTAAAAAAATAATAATGATGTTTACATTCTGTTTACACTTCTGTCCTTTTGTTTCAGGCTTGGAAATGTATATGTCTTTTCTCACTCTGTCAAGGTTTCTGCATCCTTCTTTTTCTTGAATATCTTCTGTTACCATTTTTCCAGGCTGTGTCTTTGTATCCTGATTGGACCCAACTTGGGTCTTCAAATGATTCCTTCCCTAGACTCACTCCCTTTTGCCTTGCTTTTTAAAATGTATTTCCCCCCCCTTCTTCCTTCTGTGGTCTGTTTTCCAGAAAATCTTTGTCTAGTCTTTCCCTATCCTCACTTTCAGAATATTCTTTCCTTCCCTTTATTGTCCGTTGTAGGACAGGGCTGCTGCAGATAAGGATAGCACCTGCACTCTCTGCCATTTGCAGTACTAGCAGCAGGTAGGAGAGATAAAGAAACTCTACTTCTGACTTTTGAGGCTCGAAAGAAAGGTAGGGAGCAGCAAGATTTTTGTTCCAGAAAACAGAAGCCTTTTCATTTGTCATCCTTACCAAGAGTGCACAGCTGCCCTGTAAGCAGCATTGGCAAGGTAGGGCAAAGTTAGGCAGCTTGGTTAGGAATGAAGTGGCATGTGACAGCTTCTCCTGCATTGTCTTTGCTATCTAGACCTGCTTCCAAATGTAGGCAAAGGAGAGCAGTAGCTTTGAGCAGTAAGTACCTGTGGGTTATCCTTCTGTCTACTTCCCTCATGGCCATTGTGCTAAGAGGTTCGTTGATCCTACTGCTTAAGAGGGATGGGACCAGGGAGAATCAGGGTTAGGGGGGAGGACTTGCTGGGGGGTGACAGTGACTTTGGAGGAAGGAAGAAGGCTGCTCCATTCAGAAACCCTCCACGCCCTCTGTGGCAGCAGAATAGCAACTCCCTCCAGGGTGACTGCACAGAGCGGTTTTCTCAGCTTTGTCACAAGTCTGTTCCTCCTTCCATCCTTCTCATCATAAAGGTGGCCTGGACGTATTTTCTCATCTTTGGGGCTAAAAAGTTAAATTTTGCCTTTGCTTCTGGACAGCCTAAATAACCTCTGTTTTTGCCCAGACCCTTGTGAATGCAATTTTCATTGCAAAGCAAATTGTAAAATTTCTTTTGAAGACTGACTGTATTTCAGTCCATTACTCTTTAGACTCCAGTGTGAACTTGTCCCATATGTGCGTGTGTTTTTCTAGTAAGATAGTTACAATTCTTGTATCCCTCAGCAGACTTGCAGTGCTGAAAAACAGATTGTACTCTGTCACATCCCCCCATAATCTTCTCATTGTGAATTCAGCACACTGCCGAACGAGTACAGTGCTCTACCCTTTGTGGAGAGATGTGAGGATTAGGTAACACAACATATGAAATCCTTGACAGAGAAACATGGTAAGGTGAGATGGCCATTTTCTTAACATAGCTGTGCAAATTGCCTGTTACCCAATGTTCTTCCACGCCAGCAGTGGCAACCATCCCATCAGTGTGGCAGGGGATGCAGTATTCATTCATTCATCATGAAGTGCCATGGCTTAGCATATTTTGGGTTAGTGCTTCATACTCTCAGTGACACATTTTAGTGTTTTGGGTTATTGAATGAATCCTGTGGAAAGGGAATGTTTCTGTTTTGCCACCTCCATTATGTTATCTTTTCCAGTTGCAATTACAAGCTAATTCAAAGCTCTTTGTGTTAGGCTAATAGCTTCTGATTCACTGCTCTCTGCCAGTACCTCTTTGTGCACTTTTCATCCTACCTACCCGTCCCCCCACCACTTACCTATGAAGAACGTTTATTTTTTTCCCTGAGTAGAGGCTCATCATAGGCAAATCATTAATGGAACATCAAAAAGGTCCCATCTGTTACAGTTGCATATGGGTAAGATCACAATTATCAAAAGTCTCTTCCCCCCCCCATTCTTATCCACACAATAAATGTAGTTGTCAGCAGGATAAGTTCACACATCGGATAAGGTCACAATTTCATTTAGTGACAACTTCCAACAGCGTGAACTTACAAGGTTCGATTTATTAAAGAGTCAGAAAGGATAAGATCACTGCATGGCCAGCCTGATTTATCAGGGTTTGACTGGAGTACTTGAATAGAGAATGTCGTATTTCAAGTTTATGTTCAAAACTGTAGTTTAGTGTGTGTTATATCTCAGAGACTTGAAAATTGAGGGAGGAGAATTTAGAGGAGGTGTCTCAATAAGGCAGTTTATGTCTCTCAAGCAACTGTAAGAGCATTTAATATTGGAGCTACCTTGTTAAGAATCACAGAAGTGGACATGGGATAGGTCTTTGCTATCGGTTACAAATGTACATGTATTAGTTCGTTATAATGGAGGTAATCACCAGTCAAATACTAATTGCAGATTCTTCTTGTGCATACAGGACAGCGGGCAGATCTTGGGGACTGGGCTGGGCAATGCTTAAGAACTTCTGAGAGTGTTTTTAACTTGTTCACTCTGACTTCAGAGCAGTCTTTGAGACTACAACATGTATGATTTCTCTGCCATGCAGAAATATTCATTGGAGAGCCAGGTGGCTGTGCACTGGAAATATGCAAAGAAGGAGCCATTTGCTAGTGCAAATTGGTAGACTGCCATGATGTCAAATAACCAATCTCTAATTATAGCAGAGGAAGAGCTTACTCATTCTTTTTAACTGACTCTACTTAGAATGCTATTCCTGATATAAAAAAAAACCCACAACCCTACTGCCGAAGCTATCAGTGACTTGCTTAGAAATGTTAAACATTTATGAATCTCGATACATTTATTTCTGAATGAAGCTGTTCAGTTTCTTCCGCAAAGTGCTGTTCATCATTCACCTTCAGCTGCACACTCATAGAATCATAGAATCATTTCTGTTGGAAAAGACCCTCGGGATCGAGTCCAACCATCTACCCTACTCTACAAAGTTCTCCTCTACACTATATCCCCCAACACCACATCTAAATGACTCTTAAACACATCCAGGGTTGGTGACTCAACCACCTCCCTGGGCAGCCTATTCCAATGCCCAACCACTCTTTCTGTGAAAAATTCTTTCCTAATGTTCAGTCTAAACCTACCCTGTTGGAGCTTGAAGCCATTCCCTCTTGTTCTGTCACTAATGCGAGAAGAGACCAGCACCAACCTCTCTACAGTATCCTTTCAAGTAGTTGTAGAGAATGACAAGGTCTCCCTTCAGCCTCCTCTTCCTCAAACTAAACAGCCCCAGCTCCTTCAACCGCTCTTCATACGATTTGTCCTCCAGGCCCTACACCAGCTTCATTGTCCTCCTCTGCACCCGCTCCAGCACCTTAATGTCTCTCTTGTATTGAGGTGCCCAGAACTGGACACAATACTCCAGGCGTGGCCTCACCAGTGTTGAGTACAGGGGGACAATCATCTCCCTATTTCTGCTGGTCACAGTATTTCTAATACAACTCAGGATGCCATTGGCTCTCTTGGCCACCTCGGCACACTGCTGGCTCATATTCAGCCACTTGTCAATTAGAACCCCCAGGTTTTTTTCTGCCAGGCAGCTTTCCAGCCACACTTCCCCAAGCCTGTAGTGGTGCATGGGATTAGTGTGGCCCAAGTGCAGGACCTGGCACTTGGCCTTGTTGAAGCTCATGCACCCCTTCAATTCTTATTCCAGAATGAGGGTAGGTGGATGAAAACCAGTATTATTTTGCTCAGAAATACTATGTATAGTTGAATTCTTCCGGTATTTGAACTGTGGTCAAATTATATTAAGGGCCAAAGCTGTTGTTGGGTTCCTGTGTGCAGCGTATGTTTTGTGGAGTTTTTTGAAGTTATTCTGTTTTTGCTGTAAAAGAAGACAAAGTTAAACTGACCTTTCTACCTTCTGTTTTATGCATGCCCTATGTGGTATTACTGAAACAATATGTATATGTAAGAAAAGAACCTTAAATTGAGTCCTTTCATTCTGGTTTTCTATCCACCAAGGTGGCCTAATATCTTAAAAGCCATGGGATGTTTTGTAGCTGTACTAGTGAGTCATGACTTGGGGCTTCTTTTACAGTGCAGCTATCATAAGTCTTTGAGTAATCACAGACTTTAAAAGTATGCTACATCAACAAGATAAGAGAAACAGCCCACAGCACTAACAGCATTATCTTTTACCAAAATTGATTAGCCCATAGTATGTGTCTCAAATATTTTGTATAAACTTACTCAGTAAGCTGGAAATAAGGGTGTTCCTGAAGAACAAGCTGAAAAAAGATACTTGCTCTGTAGCAAGGAAAGGGGAAATAAGTATTACAAAATTAAATGTCTTTTAAATAATTTTTTTTCCTAATTCACAAAAACTAAAAGCAGGTCGTCACTTTCTCTTTACTTGTATTTCTTAGTGCTGCTTCTGTTATGCTTCTTGCTGTCTTTTTCAGTCAGAGGGTTGACAAGTCTAGGATGAAAGCAGCAAAATACAACTGCTTCTCAACTTCACCATAGGAATGACGAATCCCAGGGGTGTGTATGATTTCTGTATACTAGCATTTGCTGTTATGGGAAGGAACATTATGTTCAGTGTTCAGTACTGAGGTGGTCTGTTGCAATTGCTGATCACTAGAAACTCCTAATAGTGTTTGGCACTGAATTTTCTGCTTCCTTTGGGCTGGAGTGCAGATTAAAGGAAGCTGCAGCGGTTTTTCATCCTTTCTTTCCTTTTCTCCCAGCCCATTGGGATCTCCATGGACAGGCACCTCTGAAGAGTCAGTACCAGCTGCGTCTTTACACTTCTTACTGCAAGTGGTGATATGGCAATAAAATCTCCACTCCTCTTCCTTTCCCTGATGTAATCTGTGAAGATGCTGAGCAGTTGTGCAGGGAGCTGCAGAGAGCCCTTCTGACTTACATCAGAACTTCTTCTGAGGCTGAAGGGGGAAATTGTGTCTTGCTGACACAATTAACAGTAACAGGGTGAAGTTCCATTTTTTCCACCAAACTCCCTTGAGGTCACAAGTTGCTCGGGGCCACAGGTTTGGCACCACTTAAACCAGCCTCCCCATGGGAAGCCAGCAGTGAGCAGGGGACATCCCCTATTCTCATCAGTCAGTGACCGGCCCCGTCTGCTGCTGAGGTTTCGATACCATTCACCAAATAGGAAATTTCAGAGGAGCAAAATGTAAATGAATGCAGGAAAGTTGCAGGCTCCTTACTCCGGGGTCAGGGGAATTCAGGAGAGGATTTTTAATAGTGACATTTGTAATCTTTCTTCTACAAACCCTCATACTAGCCCCTGGCCTTCCTGCTCAGGGCAGACAAAGGAACATATGCAGGGATTTTATGAAAGATGCAGGCTCTGGTAGGAAAAAAAAAAAATCCTTGCAGAAGCTTGTGGACCCTGATGTGCAGTGTTTTTTTAACTCTACAACTCTCTTAGGGTTAATTTTTTTCCCCTAATGAAGTTTTTCAGAGAAAAAAAATATCTTTGCCAAGGATCAAATTATAACGTGCTGCACCTCATACAAGCGTAGCCAAAATGTCCACGTTTGCCAAAATATACAAGCAGCTTCCCAACCTGATGTTCACTCATAGAGTTAAAATGGCTGCTGGTCACGGTGACCAGAGATAAATGTTGGAAAACTATGATTAAGGGAAACAGGAAGCTTATGGAGCAAAATGTTTTGTAGCCCTGTATGCAGTTTGTGACTCTGTCACGGTGTGGTGAGTTGGGGGGGGAAATACAGCAGCTTCAGTGCAATTCACTGTGATGGTATGCCATGTGTAGTACATTTCAAAATATTCATACATATTGAAGTGTATTGCCCAAACTACAACTTGGGACTGTAACAAAAGAGAATAAAAGAGAGAAAAAAAATCCATATTAACTTACTTAATTATCAACTGGAGGAAAAAAATACAGTTTCGGAAAATAATTGCTTGGTTTTAGTTTGGTTCAAACTGGAACTACTTACTAGGTATAAGATCCATGTTATTAATTTTATTTAATATAAAATGTAATTATGTGTACCTTAAAAGTTAGGTAGGTTTTCAGATATCACTGGATGATCTGCCCTAAGTTTGTCGTTCTTAATCCATTAAAAGACAGGCCTGCTTGTAAATCCACAGGTACAGATAAGGAGTCACTGTTTGACTGTGTCTGAACCCTTTTCAAATGAAAAATGTCAGTGGCAGAAAGGGAGGCTGAATTATTTTTTAAAAGGGTTTTCAAAGATTCTCATGATTCCTCTAGTATCAGTTAAATGTGACATGTCCATAGACATGGCTGTTTTTTAGTGTGTAAAAGCAAGCAAATGCTACAGTTTTCATCTCTGAGATGAAACAGAGAAAACACTGCAGTGTGCCTGAGTGATCAACATCTTACTTTGCAATGCCAGAAAGATTTCTCTCTTCCATAATTAACATATAAAGAGATTTTTTTAAAGTTAATACAATTTGTAACAATGTGACTGTGAGAGGGAGAAAAGCTTCCCCCCCCTCCTTGGATGCATATATATCACAGTTGTAAATTAGATGTAATTAATCCATAAGCTTCCCTGCTCACATACTGCCTTTTAAAATGTCATAGCACTGTCACAATGGGGACTCGCCCGCATACATAGAAACTTTTGTAAACTGATACAGCTCTATTTGTTCCAGTTTGCAGGAAGGATCTGATGCACAATTCTACGTAGAGTAGTTTTGTAATCTGCAACACTCAGAAGTGAAATTCAGATTTCTGTGCTTGAAAATGGAAGCTGAGACCAAGTCTTCTTTTTGGAAAACAGTCGAGATTAACCCCTGAGGACAAGGAAAAAGTTTGCAGCCTGGCTGTAGCATAAATCCAGGCATCCATGGGAATGGTTAGCTTGGGGAAGTCTGTGGAGACTGCCTGTACGCCAGGAGGAGTTACTCACTTCCTCTGGCCCAAGGTTCATTTCACAACAACTGCCAGTTCTAAATCTGGGGCGAGTTGACTCCTTGCACAGTTGGATTTTCCCCTGTTTGTGGAAAAGCACCGTCCTGATTTGGGGTAGAAGGGACGTGCTGATGCAAAAGGCAGGAATTACTGTTGCGCTGGGTTGGTAAGGAAAGGGAAGAAGGGGCTTTAGGAGGTGGGAGAAACGATGGCTACAGCGGGGTTGAGGTGAGCTCTGCTGCTCGTGAGAACAACAGAATTTCTGGCTACCTTCACGAAGGCCAAAGCTTGGAAGTGCAATAGTATGTAAAAAATTCAGTTAAATGTCTAACAAGAAAAGCACAGATCAACCCCACCTCTTTGTTCCATTTTATCCCTCTTAAAGTTTGAACACAGAATGTGTTTGAATTGTTTTAGAAAAGAATGATAAAAATTGTGTATATAAACATAACTGTTGGTACATTTTAAATGGAAACATTATTTCATAGAAAAACAGGCTTATTGAAGAGACTGCTTTCAATGAAGGATTATCCAAACTATTTTCCTAATCGTGAAATGAAGTGAAAAAAATGTTGAGAAGAAAGGTGGTGACTGAATTTTATTTTTCCTTCCACAGTAATGATCAATTCTGCATTATTCTTTCTCTTTTCAGAGAAAAACCCAGAAAAGGTATAGTGAGCTGACGTAAGAATTTCACTTTCAAGTCCTAATTTTGAACTTCTTACTTTCAAAAATAAAATTTGCTTTAAAAAAAAGAAAAAGACAAATTAGTAAACACTAAAAAGAAAAAATCACTATATGACCTCCCCTTTGCTTTTAGGTATTTTGTGCTAAAACATCAAGCTAACAATTTAAATAATTTTGGGTCTAATTCTAAAGTGTTACTGCCTGTAAAACCTCTCTTCGTTCAAAATCCTTTTTTCAGTTGTTTTTAGTAGTCTCTTCAAAATTAGTACCATTATTGTGGGTTTATATCTCTATATTGTATGTCTCTAAATTTTTAGTACCTGAGTGCTTTGGAATGTGGACTTGTGACAGCAAAATGCATCAAGGAGTTTAATGCACCAGGTGTGGATGCTATGGCACCCTGTCCTTTGAGCTATCATCTCCCCCCTCCCCAGCATTTCTTCAGAACTTTTATGAAACCACTATTCTGAATAAAAATGCCTTCAAACTCGAATGCCCGTGAAAAGATGCAAGAAAGGAAAGGGACTTTCTAAACCAAATTTGAATATAATTATAAGAGAAAAAGGTTTGTTTTCCTTTTGCAGGATGACAAGATCAGTGGTTTTTCAGACAAGCGTAATTAATTCTCATTATATGGGTCCTCAGAACATTGTGCGTATAAAGCCGGCACAAAGGCAAAGAGGTGGTTGTTGTCAAGGCACAAGTGAAAGTACTCTCAACACTGTTTGTTTCCTTTGTTTGCAGGAGAGTTGGAGGTGGTCCAGAAAGACGGGGAGCGCAAGATTCAGAGCCGGCAGCAGCTTCCGGTTGGAACAACATGGGGGCCTTTCGCTGGGAAGATGGATCTGAATAATAACACCTTGGTATGTAGACGCTCTGGGACACTTCGCTTCTTTCTATTATGTGTCATCCTTTAGGGAATTGCCTGAATTACTACTCAGCTGGAGCACTGAAAACAGGCATTGTTAGCTTTCGCGGAGAGTGGTATTTGGCTCTTTCCCAATTAGTTCATCTATGGCAACCGTCCACGTAAAGTTATTTGGAGCACAGGTTAATAGTATTAAACTTGTTATTTTGCAGAAGAAGGAACATGTCACTTCCTTGTTTGCTGAACCAAGCTGTTGCATTTCAGTAGTAATAGCTGATTTTTTAGTGCCTTTTTAAATTTTGCATAGCATTAATTGCTGAACACTTAATTTATATTAACAGAGAGTATAGAAAATAAACAGCTCCATTATTTTAGGATAAAATTAATTAAATTTGCCTTAATGTTACCGAACATATCAAGATCTTCCATCAGATTAAAATTATTTTGAAAGATATCAAAAGGAACCTGTCATAATATATTCTCAATTAGCGTTGTTTTTTATTCGAATTGCATATTACTTAAAAATAATGCTTTGCTGGTCTCAGTTCAGTGCACTGAAAATCATGACATTCCTAGGTTTCATTTCCTTTTTCTTTGTATTGGTTTTAAGTCTGAACTCCAGTATTATTTCATAGAATCATTTAAGTTTGAAAAGACCTTTAAGATCATCAAGTCCAACCATTAACCTAACACTGCCAAGCCCATCGCTAAGCTGTGTCTACACACGTGCCACATCTACACATCTTTTAAATACCTCCAGGGATGGTGACTCAACCACTGCCCTGGGCAACCCCTTCCAGTGTTTGATAACCCTTTTAGTGAAGAAATTTTTCCTAGTATCCAATTTAAACTTCCTGTGGTGCAACTTGAGGCTCATCCTAATGAATCATCCCCTGAAGGAACACAGGTCTCCCTGCAGACTGGAGGGAGGAGGTGGAGCTAAAATATTTAACACAGGTACTCAGAGTAACCTGCTAAGGCAAGTAAATACCTACATTTTTAAACTCTGACACCTGTACTTGGCATGTACAGGGCTTCAGTCTTTGAAAGGAACATGCACTGATAATGCTTGATCCACATTGTAAATGCTGAAATGTATTTTCCAAGATGGACATTCCAAGATTGGGAACCCCTTTTTCTAGAGATATTTGTTGCTTTTTTCAATACAGGTTCACCTTTCCAGATATTCTCAGAGAATTAGTCTGAACTATATAAAATGTCCCCATTGCCCTGTCCACTTGTACCACTTCCTCAGGTATATGACTTGAACAGAATGTTTGAGTATGGGAGATGATGTTGGTTGACCCTTCATTCTGGGTGTTATTGTTATCAGATATTCTTGGGATGAATTTGCAATATGTCAACAGTTAACCATACTGTTTCATTTTTGTTTTCTGAAGAAGACCTAGAGCAGGAGCTTGCTTCTCATTTGGTAGCACAGGCATTTATTAAGGTCTGTTACTACTTTTCAAATTTGGGCAAATACAACTTTTGCTGTAACAAGAACATTTAGCTAAGATACTCATTTTTAATGAATTTATAATTAAGCAGTGAGTGCAGTTTGGTGATTATAATGAGATGGAACAACTTTCTCAACCCAGTTCAGAGAGATGTTGGATGAAAATCCTCATGACTTTTTCCTCACTAACTGGAAAGATACTCATTTTATTCTTGTCAAATTGAAAAACCATAAAGTTTATTTTTGCTAATACCTGAAAGATTTTACATTTGTTTTGCCTACTAATGTAAATACATCTGGAAATCTGAAAAAGTTCCTGTAAACAGAATTGTAGTCCTCGACAATATTGTTTTGCCCCCTGAGCAACTCCATCTTTTGAGATAGTCAAAACTGAACTGGATGTGATCTCGAGCAATCTGGGTTAACTTCGAAGCTGGGTCTGACTTTGAAGTTTGCCCTGCTTTGAGCAGGAGTTTGGACTGGATGGCCTCCAGAGGTACCTTCCAATCTGAATTATTCTGTGATTCTAAGTATTTTTTCTTTTTCCCAAGTATCAGATGTTTCCTGTAATCCTACATTTGTTACTTTAAACTGGTGTGTGAAGAAACGTAAACCTTTTGATAGAACTTTAATTTACTGTTTAAGCAACACAAACGCAGTGCCAGCTTCTACGTATTTTCTTTTATCTTTTTTTTTCTTGAAATGACTCTGGTTCATTTATGATTTTTCTGCTTGCTTGACACATTTTATTACTTTTCTCACTAGTGTGCATGTTCTCTGTTGTTCATAAGGGAAATTGTATATTTTACTTAAGCTATTTATATCTGTTTTGGAAAGCTCATTTGAGTAAAGACTTACCCCCCTAGAATTCAACCAAACTTTCACATCAGCAGCTGACAGCAGTTTTAGTTCATTTCTGAATGAACTGTTGCACTGTTATAAACATCAATTGATTTTTGGAAAATGCTTTAACATGAATTTTTGGTATAGAGAGGAAAGGAAGGAAAAATTCTGGGAACCACAGGTGAGTAAATATCACAACTTTTGCAGCTGGTCTCTTTATTTGAAAATATGTTTGTGGCTGACTACAAGTATCTTGCCTGACTTTACTGTTTAGTCTCAGCAATGTGACTCTGCCCCACAAGATTCATTACCAAGCTATACCAGTTACAGCTTACTTGCTAACCTTTACTCTGCACTGTATACAGCCTGTACATGTAAGATCCTGTTATCCCATGCTTCTTATTTCAAGTAATGCTGTGTTGCTGAATACACTTTCACCGCTGTTGGCTCAGGAGACGGAGCTAGCTAATTAATTCAGCATGATAATTAATTGAGTCACCGTGCCAGATGTCAAATACTTTTTAGATCTTTCAAGTTTCTGTCTTGAAGTATATTAAGAATATACATCTCAGAGTAGTGGGAGGTTGGGTACCTTGAACAAAAATTATTTAAGTGCTGTTCACAAGCACAACAGGAATAGCAGCTGTTGACTTCATTAGCAGTGCCATGGGACTGTTAGGAGGTGTGGTAGAGTGAGGTCCATATCAGGACTGCAGAATACTCAAAATTAACGGTAGACTTGAAATAGCTCAGTGACTAGTAAAGTTCTTAATTTTTGTCATCAAGGAGTTAGCCAATACTCATGAATTACAGGGTGATCCAAACCCCTTATGAAATTCTATACCCCATTGCATTACTGTGACTGTTGATGAAACAATCTGCATGCAGCCACCAGATTTCTTAAGAATGTTGATTTTAAGAACAAAGAGTGAGTTTTGGACCTTAAAACTTGCCTAGGCATTTAATTCCCATTTCAATCTGAACTTAAGGACTCCTTATATAATTATTAAACGTTTATAGATATCTATTTAGATACTTTTATTATATTTACAGTGTTAGATTTCCTATTTAGATACTTTAAATTATCTTTTCCTGTAATTTTGCCAAACTGACAGAATTGTCCTGCTCTTAGCTGCATGCATAGTTTGTATCTGCCTGCACAGTTGGGCACAGAGGTTATTGCTTTTCATTTCCTTCCACCTCTCCTACGTTCCATCAGGTGTTCCATAGTAGTCGATAGTCCCAAGAAAATGAAATGCACAGGAGCACCTTTTCAAGCCTAGAAAGGTATTTCTAAGATCAGAACTCATTCTCTTGTTTTACAGTGAAAAGAGATCACTGATACGTTTCTAGATTTTGTTTGAGATTTAGTATAACCTTGCTGTTTTAACAAGCAGACACATGAAGAGTTTTGTACAATACTGCTTTCTGTCTCCAGTTGGCGAGAACTCAAGTCTACAAGGAAGGCAACGTGATTTCATCACTAGTTTTACCAGAAAGCCTCCAACTTTGTGCCTTGCTGCATCACAGAAAATTCAGTATTTCATGGGTACCTACAAGTAGACAGAAATATATTTCCAAGCATGAAACTCCTACCTTGTGATTCCTGTTTTTAACAGGAAAGTGGATATGCACAAATGTCAAGTCTAATGTTAACAGGCAGGTGAGAAGAGCAGAAGACCCCCCCTAGACTGGTCATACAAACCACTGAAGGAGTAGCTGCTGTGCCAAAGCAGCTCTACGTTCAAGGCACTAGCAGCCCCTTTAAGAAAAAGCAGTTTGGTTGCTTTTCCCAGAAAACATATTTTCCCTATTTGAGGGGACAACTTGGTGGGAACGAGGCCCATGGAAACAATAGTGGCGCAGAAGCACGTAGCCATTGCACCGTCATTCTGATAGTCAAGTGGAGGCATTCTGAAAGGCCTTTTCCCTTGGCTGCTGCCATCGAGGTTTTGGTGTTAATCTGTGCCCATGGCAGGGTTTTCTGAAGCAAAACAATGAGCAGCTGGATCCTGCCCCCTGTTCTCCTCGTCTTGTCTCAGGGAGGAGCGCACGGGGCAGGCCTGTATCAGCCTGATAAGGAAAAGAGGATTCAACGTGGCTGTGAAGGGGATCAGCAGGAGGAAAGCGTGCAGGGCTGGGCCAGGCAAGTGGTGGGATACAGCAGGGACCCTTTAATGGGATCCAGGAGGTTCAGCGCCAAAGCGACACTTCTTCTGGAAGATGATGAAACCGGCTGACTGGGTAGTGTGTGAAGGGCTGAGGAGCCAAGGTTCAAAACACAGTTAAGTTACTCACTCACTAATCTGTGGCTGGTCACTTGGGGTCAGAAACCTTGTATCTATAGTAGCCAGCAACTTCTAATCTTCACAGCTGCAGCATGAGGCTTTTCTGGGCACTTTGGTTGGAGGTGCCATACAGCCACAGAGACAGCTGGTAGCCTGGCTGTAGTCAGACTCTTGTCAGGCCGTAGTCTCTGGTTCTCTTGTTCAAACACGGAAAGGGATAAGGCAGTTTCTATCTTTAGGTGTTGCCATGATTTAGGGATTTTGGTTCTTATTAGCACAGAGCCATTTTAATATTCATACATAATAGTGTATTGAGAACCTTGATTCTAATCTTTGTTTTACTGGGCTTATACCTTTAAGTACCTGAAGTGACCACAAAAACACTTATTTTCTCTTTTTTACTGCTGTTAATGTCAGGCTCTTTGTGTTTAAAACTTGGTTAAAACCAGTTCCTTCTGTCCCAAACACGAGCAGACGTTAATGTAACAGTGCTTCTGGACAGGCCATTGTGTCACCCCTATGGTGATGGCTTGGTCACTGTGCAAGTGTTAGGGTTGGCCATTTCACACAAACCAAAACATTAACAAAAATGGCAAAAATGGTGGTGTGGATATCCCCATGGCCATCCACAATGGTCTTTGAGAACAAATCACCTCATATTGCCTCACCTTTTATAAAGCAGTCTCCTATTTATATAAACATGGAGTTGAGGAGAATCTAATTACAGAACTTTTTTTTAAATTTTTGTGCATAATTGTAGCTTAGATGCTTCTTTTCTCCCCTCCCAAATTAGTTATTTCTGGTCCCTTATTTACATTTACACAACAGAGTTAATTTAAAACATGTTACTAATATGATAGAAAAATACAGTAACGATCTTAATAAACACACTGTTTTGAAAAAAGCCGAAAGTGTTTTTTTCCAGCTTATGAAAGTAGTTTCCAGAATATGAATAAGTAATGAAGCAACATGATCCATTAAAAAAAAAAGAAAAAGAGCACATTGATAGTGCACCTCTGTCTAAGTGCTGTTAGTACACTGATATTAGTACTGCATGCCATTACCATGGTCTTAATTTTATGATATTAAATGTTTAAGGGACATACAAATATGGTTTGTTTTAAAATAAAAACCAAACCAAACCACAGATATTCACAGGAAGACAGGATTGAAACTACATTCTTCCTTTTTATTTCTGCATTGATTTCCAGAATGTAGTATTATGTCAATAGCGGTTTTTCACATAATATCTCTTTTGGCTTTTAACCTCTTTTCTTTTCCTTGGCTACAGCCCTTTTTTAAGACTATGTGTAGCCATGGTTCATTTTGACACCTGTTTATCACAACAGCAGAACTTTAACACTTGTTCAATATTTCCATGAAAGGTTTTTTAAAATAATCAGTTGCTTGGTGTAAGCTATAAGCATCTCCATTAAGCAGACTTTATCCTAATACTGTTCTAATTAAGTAGTAGACATTACCAATCATTCTCATTAAACTAACTCAGCTCCCTGGGAGAAAACTCAATAAACTGTCTGTCCTATTTCAGCAAACTTCATTTCGGTAGGGGGGTCCTTCCCTAAATGGGAATGTACCCTGGGGCATCTTGCCAGGGAGTTACTGAGAGCAGAGAGAGGGGATAGCCCAGGGGGGAGAGGCAAGGTCAGGAGCCTGGGACAGAAAAAGGGCAAGAAAATTTGGTTAGGGACTCCCAGGCAGCAGAAGCAGTGGGAGACACCGTCTGCAAGTGCCAGGCTCTTCCATTTTAGGATGTGGGGAAAAGCAGGAAGAAGACGACATGTACTGGAGCACATATTGGATATTGAGCTGTTTAGAGGTAACCATTGCAATAAACTGTGCAGTAGCAACATATTCTTGAGCTGCTAGACTATTGTCATCTAGTCTAATCTTCTCTGTGTCATAGACTTTAAGACTGAAGCAGTGCTGTTGTAGATTTTGCTGAATTTATAACAAAACTTTTAGGATGGGATGTAGTTTTATTTGAAAACTCTAAGTAAGAGAAATAATTGATTTAGCTCCATTTAAGGTAATTCAGGTAGCTCAGTACAATGAAATACATACCAAGCACAAGTTCAACACCCGTGTTTAAGATGAGGAATTTAAGATTAATATAATCTGAGGAAATTTTAGAATTCATGCCTTTTATAATGATATTTATTCTTATTTGTAAAATACATGTATTATTATAGACTAAACAGACATAAAATGTCAGATTTAAATATTCATCAGTTTTTGAAATAACTTCTCACTAAATCTTAAAAAACACTTTTTTTTTAAACTCAGAAATAAAATTCAGTTTCTAAAATGTTGACACATTTTTTTCAGTAGTTTCACATCCATAGAACAAGCATAGGAAATTCTACCTCTGTCACCGTACTGGAACATAAAGCTATGAAATGTCTTGTATCTACGAAGACATTTCCATTTTTAAGCCAAGAATTACAGTGGGCACTGAACTGAAAGACTTGGAGGCTTGTGTTCTCTCTTTGACCACTAGAAAATGGTGGTCCTCAATGCTTCTGGGTTTCTTTGGGGCAAATAGACATAAAGCTATGCCTGCCCAAGGGTAGGTAGCCGTAGTTCTCCACTGATAGTGGAGAAAAGCACTGTGATGCTGTTGCCTGTGGGACTGTGGTAGAACCTGTACTGCACTCAGTACATTGTCCAGATGCGCTGTCTGGACATACAGTTGATTATGAAAACATCAACAAATGTTTTCCATAAGACTTGTGGAGACAATAATGGGCAGCTGTTTGGGATAAGTGTGCTGTAGAGAAAATTTTGGTGTGAAAAGTCACATTTTTGTGGTGTCAAAATTTGTTTGTGCTAATAAAAGTGAAGAACAAGATTTGAAATTATTTTCCATCTTAATTTAAATTAAAAAGTTACTTCGAGTAAGGGAATGCACCTGTGGTTTCAGTGAGGACAATGGCTGCTTGCTGCTCGCTTTTGTACAGTGTGATGGAATGATTGGAATTCCAAACATCAGTTCCCTTTCTGTCTGAATATGATTGAGAAAAGTAGCCTGTAAATTTTTAAGAATGATGGAAATAAAAGGCATTTCTAGTTGTTTCATTACCAGCCAAATTAACTGCATTCTGTGAAAGTGTGGTTTTGAATATTTCAACTAGAAAACCCCCCTCAATATTTATAGTAAGTATAGTTAGTACAGTATATGCAAATACATAAGTATATATGTATACATAAATATATAAAAAATGTAAATATGTAAGTATATATTTATATTTATACATTTATATATAAACAATGAAAGCATTTTTGAGTTTATAAAAATAGCATATTCTAGTCAGAAGAAAGTACTGACTGTTCTTTGGCCCTAAAATTCAGAGTTTTATTTGAAATACTAACATTTTGCTGAACTTTCTTCTTCATTCAGCTATAGATCCTTTTCTACTGAAGTTGTAATATCACATAGCCAGTAGCAAAATTTGTCCTTTTCCAGATGCAGCAGATCTACTTTGCACCACTAAAATATGGGCAATGCAGAGATTGGCTTGAGATCTCAAGTGCTGAGTGGGGTTTGTAAATGTCCTGGGCCTCATTTATCAAGCCCAGAGAACAAATTCATCAGTCATGGTGGCTCCTCAGGCTCCAGGGGAACTGAAAAGAGGATCAGCTTCAGCCATTAGGGCTTTGCTGCGAAGAGCGCTGGAGGCACCATCACTTGCCATCCTTGCCCTCCCTGGCAGCCCCAGACCACCTCCAGTGGGGGATGCACAGCTACTGCTCTGTATGTTGATGTCTTATTTACAGGGGTTTGTGCATGTTCTGATATTCCACACATGATAAATTATATGCATAGCTTTGGTATTGTTTCATATTCGTGTCCTTTCTTAAATAACTTAGTGTCAATAAACTTTTGCCCCCTTTTTTGTCACTAATGCATTTTATTATTTATTCCATAAATGAGAGAGGAAGAGAAAATATTTCAATGCATTTAAAAATGTTTGACAAATTGTGAAACAGTCAATATATTTACAATAATGTATTTTTTTTTATTTGAGCTCTCTTAACATATTTAGGGAATAACTGAGTTTTACACAGGCAAAATACTGCTCTTCCTGTACTGTAAGGGAAAGGCAGGATTCTGAATGCTACTGATGCATTTAGAATAAACTACGTGGCTTTTGAGATATCATCGTAGTTTATGTAGATTATTCTCACTCTAAGAAAATGTCGTAGAATTTAAAATTCTCCCTGTCAGAGATTAGTATTTTATATCTTGGTTTTGACATTTGATTTGATATCTGAAAAGCATAGAAGAGATTTTTTTTAAATAAAAGCATCTTATATTATAGTAATTATTATTATTTATGCTTTATAAACATCTCACATTTCCCAAAATACTTTTTATTCTTTGAAGCTTTCTATTCCATATGAGAGTCTCTGATCTGGGGGATGGGTGACCACGTTTTTTTAAAAGATGAAACTGGAACTCCTGCCATGTGTGAGGACATTAAAGACAAGTTTAGGGGAGCTGAGGGAGGTGTACCTTGGTGCTGAGGAGGTGAGGAAGGATTCTTCCCTCTCTCCCCCTCCTGCAAGCTGTTGTAGTCACTTTTGGAAGAAAACTGGGACAAATTAGCATAAAGGGAATGGAGCAATAAAGCAGAAAACAATAGTAAGTCCAAAATATCTTCATTTTTTCTTTTCTGCTTATGTTGAAGCAGGCTTACTTCTGCTATTGCTGATTTTTAGCTCCACTGTGGACCTCATAGTATGTCTTAGTCTTACCTCTTTCTGCTTTTCTGGTGATTTTTCATCTTGGCTGTGGTTGGCTTTACTACATTAAATATTGGATCTTCTTATTTGTATTTGTTAAATTTCAGATTGTTTTCTTCTCTTTTGGGATCCACTTGCTTTACCTTACTTCTGCTTCTCTTGTCACTCCAGCCAAACCACCTCCCTTCCTCCAAGCCAAAATACCATCTTGTACACTTCTGTGGTGGAGGGTTTCCCTCCTGCATTGTGGTCCATGGAAGGACATGATGGGACATGCATTAGGTGACCCTGCGTGAACCCTGAGCCTCATGGGTGTAGGTATCGGCAAGGGAGATTTAGGTTAGATATGAGAAAGAGCTTCCTAATAGTAATAAGAGTGAAAGGCTGGAAGAGATTTGGGAAGCTGTTGTAAATCTTTGGCTGGTGTGTTTAAGAATGGGCTGGACCAAGAAGACAGGAGCAGTGTAGGTGCAGCTGAGCTGTGGCGTGCGGGAAGGCAACGGAGCAGATGACCCTGTGTATTTTGGCACCCTGCTGCTGAAAAATGTCTGCAGCCAACTTCTCTTGTTCGGCTGCCCAGAGACACCTGCAGGTAGCTAAAATCTTTCAAGATTGGCTTTAAAAGGCCAGAATGAGACACTGTTTTCTGTAGAAAATGGCAGATGGGATGTTATAGCAAGCTAGACAGTTGATCACACCAGTATAGGATGCCATTTTCAAAATCTAATGGAATCATAACAAGAGCTTGATGGGAGATAAGGAAATAAGCAGCTATATTTCTTTGGCACGTCCCTTCCCAATTGCCTGCATTGTTTTTTTTTCCTCTGAATATTCTCCCTTCCCACTCTAGTTTCTTGCTAACTAAAGTTAGAATTAACACTGTGTGTAATCAAGTATTAAATCAGTGTAGCTTTTTCAATGCATTTTTCCAGCTGTACTGAGGACTGTATTCCTAGATTATTCTGTACCTCTTTTTTTAAGAAATGCTGTCTGATTTATAAGGATCATTGTCCCAGGTTTCTGTGTTACAGATTTGCAAAGTGAGAGCAATGGTATTGCATTTTCAGGATGCCAAATGTGTGCACTTTGATCTGGCGGTACAGCGTGCCTCAGGGAATAAGCTGAATCTTGATTTCTTTAGTCAGACATCCACTATCAGGTACCAGAGCCCTGATTAGGCAGGCTGAAAAACAGAGAACACACCATGGGTTAGATGTGGAAGCATTTGCGAGGAGGCTCTTGGCATCACCGGCATCCTCAGTGCTCAATCTGTGGTACTGTTTCTGTGCTAGTAAATCTCTTTAATGCATACAGTAACAATAACAGGTACCTGCACATCATAGATGACTGCACGTGCACTGATTACTTTTGAAAATGCTTTCCCCTCCACCACTACCTTCAGCAGTGGAAAATGAGAAGAATATCCATGTTTTGAAACTTGACCTCTGACAAATTCGAGACCACTTGGTGTGGTTGTGCCTCCTTAATATTCCTCACATTCCCTCTTCCAAGCCAATTGTTAGCAGTTGTTGCAGCTTAAACTGGCTTTGTAGTAGCACCTACTACGCTTGCTCTGGGTGGTGGCATACATGGGACTAAATGGCCTTTCTGACCTTTAATAAGCATTTCCTTGTCAGTCATACCCAAAGACACTCGATAGTCTAATTCTTTTTTCACTATAACTACCGTAACTGTGAGGTCTCCTGTACTCTTCAGAAATATGATCATGATTTCCTGTGTTTCTCTGACTGTGGTGTTGGACAGGAGGACTTGCAAGGTCTACTTGGGGATAGTTGCAAGGCGTGGGAAAGTAAAAAGGTTTGGGGTTGGCATTAACTGCCATGGCCCACTGCAGCATGGTGTTCAACCTCACAAGAGCTGCTGCAGTATGCTGTGTTGGTATTATCACTTTAAAATTTCATTGGGATAACTAGGATTGTTGAAGTTATTTTTTAATGTCATCATATAACATACACAAATCTCTTCCAAATGAAGTATATGTTAGAGATCATAGTTTATAATTTTCACTCTAACTAGCCTTTTTTTCTGTTTGCATGTCTTTGAAAAAATGTAAGGCAATGAAAGGGAAGGCACTGCTATCACAAATTATAAACAGTGGCTAATACGCACTTAGGACTTGGTTTTGCCTAGCGCTGAGCACCAGCGGGAGGTGCTGAGCGCCCCAAGCTTTCCTTCAAAGCAGTAGGGCTGAGGTATGCTTAGCATTTTGTGACACTGAGTCCTGCATGTACAGCCTATAAACCTTTCCATAGAAGATAAATATTTGTTATTTTATTTGACCTTGAAGATGGGACTGGTTTGATAGGGTTAAGGTCAATGAGTATATTATTTTTAGACAAGATACGGAGTACATGGATGGGTCTGCTTTATTTTAGTGTGTTAACATCTGGCAGCAGTCTGTGTTCCATATGCTGCTGATTGTCCTGATACATTAATCTTCAGCGATTATCAAAAAGATTTCGGTGCTCTGGAGTTAATCACACATTTGAGAAGACAAATACATGAAGATAAGTAGAAAAGCTGCGTGTGGGTTTTTGTGTGTAAGACCAATATTTGGGTAATGTTGGGAAGTACTCTATTAATTTAGAAATATTTTTTAAATTGACTTAATTAGCTAATGTCTGTAAGTGCTGTAAGGAGGATGAAAAATAGCATATTAGAGTTCAATATCACAATAGATGTAGAGAACATTGCTCATTGGAATTTGATTGTGCCCTTTTATTTCTATGTGTTGCACACTTACTTATTTCTGCTAATGATAAAAGGGGGGTTAGATTTGCACCCTTTACTCATGTATTTCCTATGCCTTCGGCATAGGAAAGTGTAGCTATGCTTGTGCTATTTCATTACAAAAACCACACACATAGCTATCAACTGACTTTTTTTTTCTTTTTTTTTTTTATACCAGTGTTTTCAGTTTTCCTACATTGATAACATTTTTTCCAGGGCTATAAATTATTATTTTCATTCTGTGCTGTTTTGGCCTTACATGCTAACAGCTTCAGGGAAGAAGAGTTTCACAGAGAATTTGCTGCATCAAAGCAGGTGTTGCCGTGTACAGTACCTTCTTCTTTCTGAAAATGCAGAAAGTCTACCATGATCAGAATGAAATGGTGAGGCAAAATTCAGTCTAAGCCAGATGTCTGTCAACCTTGTACCTCTCTTGTGGCTTTTGCCCCAGCCCACGCTCACCTTAGAGACCAGTTCCTCTAGCCTATCTCACTGTGAGTCTATCCCATGCCCCATATTCCTGCAAAGACTAATTCAAATAAGAAAACAGCCACAGGTGTAAAAGTCTAGAAAGATGACCCTTTGCTTCCCACACCTCCTGCAAGACAGCCCTTTGCTACTCCACTGTCTGCTGACAAGGAAGGGCACCATGAAATCAGCTGTGACAAACCCTGGCACCAGGGTCTGTCCAAACAACACAGCATGGGACATCTTGTCAAGACAGACATCAGGAAAGTAGCAGGAAGGCTAAAGTGGCAGTTTGCCACAAAACAGAATGTACAGGACAAACTAAAGTAGTAGTGTTGCTACTCAGTATTTCGCTCTTAATTGAATATCCATCTTTTCAAAGAAAAAATTAAAGGCAGCAGGAAAGTATCTGAGGGCACATAACATATCCATATCCACCGTTCAGATAAAACTAGTTTTATTTTATCATGCACAAATTTGTTTAGATCTTAGCAGTGACCACTCTTCCTGTTGCCAATATCTATTAATGATAATTACTTCGAATACTATACTCACTCAGTGATAGCATCACATCGTGGTGAGGAAGATTGTGATCTTATCTAAACCTATTCTGTTTAACTCTGACACTCCTTCTATTATAGTGGGGCCCCGATAAGATCATGCCTGTTAGGATCAGACATTAGTTGGAATCAATATTTGAAAATGTGCCTGTTTTTGCTTAATAGCAAAGTTAGTGTGAGGGTCAGAGTGAGATCATTTGTTGGATGAGATTGTATAGCTTCATCTTGTAATGGAAATGTGTTCTTTGCTTCAGCTGCTGGTGAAAAGTAAAAACAAGGGCTCTTTGAAAGCTGTACAGCTTTGCTAATAATCACTGTGTAAGGAAGATACCATCATTATTATGATATTTAACATCTGTAGGGCTGCAGCATGTTGAGGTTCTAGTCGGGAACTGGTGCTCCTTTGTACTAGACTCTGTCTGAACCTGATATTAAAAAGACAGCTGCTGGCCTCAGCTCGCTTAGGTCCTGGTTTTACACCGGACGTGAATATAATGGCAATAAGCAAGAGTGGGAGGCAAAAGCTGAGATGGAGATAATTAAGATTAGTATAATAAACAACAGTTACACCACACTAAAGCAGCAGACGTGAGTTTTGTAGAGATAGTGAATGAAAAATGCAGTGAGTTTGCAGATGATTTCAGGGAATTCTTCCTATATGGAAGAATTGATGGAAGTGGAAGAAAATACAAATAAATTTGGGATATTTATTTAAATTGGAATTTTGAAACTGATCTGCTGATAAAGAAGGATGTAATCTAGATCAGTGATCATGAACCTTTCTAGTGCCTGCTGGCAAATTTATTTTAAAAGCTCAGAAGCTAATATGCTGCCAACAAATATCCTTGTACCAAACTTGGCACCAGTGCCAGCAGTTTACAGTTACTGGTGGAGATGAACAGTCAGAAAATACAAAGCACCATAATGCTGTTTTGCTGAAAAATAAGGTTACTCTTATTCTAAGACTTTCCAGGATTTTGTCAAAGAAACCAAAGCAAAGCCCTGAGGGTGTTGTGCAGGATGTATGAGCTGCAATACCCCTTCTTCCTCAAGAACATTAATTTTTACTCTCTCATAAATAAAAAAGTCCAATAGAATAAATCAGAAATAAAAAGTGAATAGTGAATGACCCAGTGTTTTGATCACTGGATTGCAAAATGTGAGTGACAATATTTCTGTGCCTGAAATTGGCATCAAAGGGCCTCGTACACAGCTTCCGGTGCGAAGCAAATGCCATGATCACTAAACTGCTCTAGAGAGGATGGATCCAAGTGATATTTTAATAGATCTGTTAAATCATTCTAGTGTAGAATAAAAATAAATTTGGAAATTTCTGTATTTTTTCATTAAATGGGATTCTGTTTGAATGGCCAGCTCCTTGTTTAGATTAACTGCTAATATTAGTGATGTCCTAAGACCAGGGCTGCATTTACCAATCACTTCCATTTTAGTAATACTCCTCATCACTGAGTGTGTCTGAATTTAAACTCTAACTTCTTGTGGTTTGATTTGGATTTCCTTTACAGTTCTCAACTTGATTACAGTTCCTCACATTTGACACACCAGTCACTAAATTTATGATACGCTTTCCTGAAAGAGGTGAACATAATCAACAGGAGTGATAGTTTTCACTAGACAAAGTCAGAAAGTTTCCATTTTGAAGTAAAACATATATATTGTCACTAGCTCTTCTAATTATATATGTATATGTCATTACCAGTATCACATACGTGCCACCTGGTAGTTATGAAGAAGTGTAATTGTAATTTATATTTGTTCAAACACAAAAGTAAGTGCAATGACAAATGAATAAATCATTGCACCACTGTTAACAGTAAAAGCAGGACTGAATTCACTATCATCATATTACCTTTCGATTCAGTTAGATACCATTACTTACTCTTTTAATGTCGTATATAGAGGAATTGTAAATTGAAATGAAATAAAAAATTCATCAAAATGGATTTACACAAATGAAATTCTTCCCCCAGAAGATGTGAAGAAGAGTGTTTTACCCATAAGAAGTGAGGCATTTTTATGTTTGCTTTGAACAATGTATATTTTTGGATACAATATGAACAATGAAGATGTACATTTCATTTTACTTTTTATTTTAGTTGTAACAAATAGAGGAAGGTGCAGAGCCGTTTCTAAATCATCCCTGAAAAAAATGGGAAGCATTTATCTTTGAATGAAATATGAAATAGGTCAAGATCTTAGACATCTGTGTCACGGTGTAGGACAGAATTTTTTAAGGACTGCTTTTTCTCCGTTTCCCCAACTCTATTTTAATCTGGATGCATCCCAAAAGTGTTTCTTGAGTATTCTGATACTTCACTACAGTATTTGTATACAAAAATGGGTGTTTTCCCACATGTATTTCCACGACATGGTCTTCAGTAGGTTAGTGACCCTACTTTTCATGAATGTTGCTAAAAACAATGTACTGGTGGAATTTTGAAGCATTAATATTTAAACATTGATTTCTTTAAAATGTTGACTTTTTGAACAACTCTAATTCTCATCATTTCTTTCTTTGTTGTCTTAATCCTGAAACAGAGTTTCAAATTCATGGAATATCATCAATTTTCACTTGTCCTTTTTTATTTCAGAAGTCTTTGTGCCATGTTTTTGGCCACAGTGTGCTAGGTGTAGAATCCCAAATCCTTCAGTGGGGCAAAAGAGAAGGCTTTTTCTTTCCTGATCTGGAAATTTTAGACACAATGCAAAATAGAGCACTACAGTTTTCCGTCCCACTCCCAGATAGGTATAAACCAAGAATGCCATTAAGACAGCTGGATATATCTGAAGAAGGTGGGTTTTTTTCCATGGATATTGCTTCTTTCTCCCTAAATAAAGAATAAAGAGGCTTAATTTTACCTTTATAATAATAAAATATTCCACTTACTTCACTCCTTAGTGCCCAGCATTGGCTACATACAACATGTTTAAGAGCTTCTATTAAAATTTGTGTGCCAGTGCAGTCAGAACTTTAAACCTGACTCTGAAGCATTTAAATTGAGAAACAGTAAGAGAAGATTAAAGACAATTATACCTGGATAAATAATGCAGAATAGTTTTTATGGCTATTTATTTGAATTCTAGGAGTTTATTTGATGTAACTGCTTTTTGATTTGCACTTTCTGCCCCAAGAAGTTCTTGGTATCCAGACTGGCCTATTAAATGTCAGAAAACAGATAAACATACTGTTGTTATTATAGTGTCTGAATCAAGATGGCAAAAAGAGGTCTCTTCCTGAAAGAATTTACACACAAAGAACAGGAGAAGAGTATAATTTGATCACCATTTTTAAAATGGGAGATCAAGGTACAAAGAGGTTAATGGACCTGCTTGACAGCACTCTAGAGGTCTCAGGTTTCCTATAGATTATTTTCTGGAATGATGAGCAGACACCTAAAGAGTTGTATGTTAGCAGCCTGCAAATTGAACTAATTTTTATAAACTCTTCATGTAAAAATTGTGAATAAAAAATAGGTGTATAAGGATCCATCTGTTCACAAACAATTCAGGATAGAAAAGTTAACTGAACTTTTTGTATTATATGCAGATTCTATCTGTAAAGAAAATGCAGATTAAAAGTAATACTCCTTTGAATGCATTCTCAAATGTACCACCTATGAAAAACAGAAGAAAATAAGCAGACTCCTATAGAAGTCCAGTAAAACAACTAGTCTGCGAAAAATTCCCATCATTTCCTAACTGACAGGTTAAAATTGGAACATGAAGGTATTTAACAAAAATCCAGATTTGCAAAGAGTGGGATCCCTTATCATGGAAAGGAATGATTAAACCAATTGATAGCACACTGGTGTGCATAGTCTGGATTATGTCTTTGAAAAAAGAGAAAATGCTTGATGGTCTAGCAGCACTATGTTTCCAATAGGCCAGTCAGTCAAATGCAAATACAGTCTATAATAAAGAGAGCTGGTTGGCATAGTAATTGGGAAATGAATGTTATTTGTAGCTCTATATTTCTGTCTTTAGGAGTCTAAGAACTAGGAGGTTGGTATTGATAAGAGGGTTTGTGTATAAATCCTTTGTAATGAGGCTGTGCCTCTTCAGTCATTTGTATTAATTTTAACTTTAGATATGAACATCATTCTCTGAAAGGGGTGACAACTAAAATAACTAATTTCACAAATGTCTAGGGGAAAAAAATTACTTATTTTAGAAAAAAAATCCCTGTGTTCTTTTTTGGTTGATTGGTTGGTTTTAGGTGGGTTTTTTTGCGACAGGGAGTTTGAGGCTACATACAGGATCACCTTACATGTCATGGCATGCACTATAGATTATAGCTTCATTTGTGCAAGTACTGGCAAAGATAAGTTTTGGTTTGGATGAAGGAAAGTATTATGTGGGAGAACTACAACATGAAATGTAGTTTAGGAGGTATAAATGTCCTTGCTATCCTTAACTCAGGTCAGAAAGTCTCCAAATGCCTTGAGATCTGCATCAACTCCAGCCATTGATATTACCCCAATATAATTTTTTTTAATTTTTTTTCTTCATTGGCATGTTTTTCTGATTATTTAGTAATGTATTTGATGGTTTCTGCTGCTCCATGTCTTCATGGAGACACCCATATTTGACATCTGGTTCATATTCTGAACTTGTGAATATTTCTGCAAGATCACCTGGTAATGCAACACTGCAGGGTGTCTTAAACAGGAAAGAGTCTAGAGCATTCTTAAAAGGGGAAGTTCTGTCTGTGACTTTGATTGCCACTCTTTTGCTGCTCTGTCCACACCCAGATGCTTTCTTTAGGCAGTTTCATTTCCATCTACATGGATTCCCTTAACTCTTCACTTTCCTTTCCCCCATCTCCTGATATTTGTCTCTTATTTCAGTTTCTAGCACTTAACCCTTAGCCTTTCTCACCTTTGCTGTCTGTCCTTGTTCACTCTTCTCTTCCAGCTGGGTTTCCTTCTGCTTTCTCTAATTTCTCTGCCCTTTTTCTTGCTGGCCTTCAAGAAACATTCTTCAATGCTCAAGGAGTCTCCTTTTATCTCAAGCGGCAGGTAATTTAGAGTACACTGGAAGGAAGTAGCCTTTGGAGCTGATTTTAAGCAAAAAATACTGAACAGTAATTCTTGAAATTCTTGAACTTGAAAGAGATCTATAGACTTGTATTGACACCTGTTATTTTGCTAGTTCTAGGGACATATTCAGCTCACGTCTATGAGCATTAGGTGCACACTGCAGAGAGCAAGAAGGAATTTCTGGTACCTGCTCCTGCCCAGGGTTAACATCACACGCAATTAGCCAGCTGTATTAAGGGCTTACTGTGCCATCTTCTACTTAAGAATCAGGCATAGGTACTACCAGAGGCAAACTAGCAGGCTCGATGGGCCAGTGGACTGATCTACACTGTAAATCCCGTGCTTTTGTGATATGTTGACAGACCCTTACCTTAAACAGTGCTAGCAGGCACTGCTGTAATAAAACCAAACTGGCTCATGCGCTACTTCTGAGATTTTTCATAAAAGCAGCATAAATGTTAATGAATAAATAATCTTCTCCTAAATTTCATACAATAACTGAGCATACCCCAGGCATGATGTGCCACTGTAGATCAGGGTTTGAAATATGTGAGAATTCCTTATTCCTAGTAGCGCAGTGGGAGGAAAAGTTTGTCACTCCCCATTCCATTTATTTCTCTGTCAGGTGTTGAGGGCTTAGGTCTCTTGTCTTTACACATCCGTGCTCATAAGTCACTCACACTAGGACCTAACAAAAATTTTTGGAGGAAAGAAAGATAACAGGGAAAACATGCAAAATATTAGTTAAATTAATAAAATAATCCCACTTCCCTGATCTTGTGTGCAGAAAGAAAAGAAGAAATTGAATTGAAAATGCATTAGGTAATGCCTGATCTAGGAATTAATCTGCTTACTTACACACAGCAGAGATACAAATTCTCTTGAGATAGCTAACTTGGTTTCTGATGTGGTATAATCCATGTTTACACAAGCATACTTAAATTGCACTGAATTGTAAAGAGAAAAGATTCCAGAGTAAAATGAAGCAGAGATGGAAAGCAGAATGAGGAAAAAAATCTTTTATATCATACAGTAGTCTTCCCTTTCTCGCTGCTCAAAAGAGCACATTAAAGGAAATACGTTACCTCTGATCTGAACTGGAAAAAAAGGTGCTTGTTTTAAATGAATCCACTTACTACAGGAGCTGTTAGCTGCGGTTTTGGCTGAGTGAATGAGGCTGAAGGAGGATGTAAAGTTATTGTTGTTCAGCCTCAATGGAAATGAAAATGCTGGAATCATACATTCAACCTTTTATATATATATATATATGGTTATACATTTACTTTGAGTACTGCACTTTATTCTTTGCATGTGGATTACTCATTAGGCATTTGTCCTTATTAACAAGTGAATGTCCTGTTGTCACAGCTTAATTTAGCTGTGCACTGGGGAACAACATGTTGTTTAGGACAGTTCTTGAGGAAACACCTCAGGTAGAGATGGTCATCTCATCATCCATGGTTATCTAGGAATTTATAAGTGATGCTGAGATGCTGTGGTTTCCTTGATATGGAATATGGAATGTGTCATATAGGATATGACACACCTTTCTTGCCTTCATTTTATATTGATCTTCAGAAATGAATTGGAGAAGTGTTTTAATTTTGAGGGGATTTAAAATTTGAGACACATTTCATTGTGAAATGTGGGTTAATCCCACATGTACTTTTGCCAGCAAGTGTAAGGAGATGGAAATGGGACATAAGGCCATGAAAGGAGGAGCACAGAGCAATGAGTGGGTTGTGTTCGAGGCATCGATGAAAGGAATAAAGGCATCAATGAAGGAATCCAACTTTATGCAATATTAATTGTGCATCATTAAACTTTAGAACATTCAGGACTTGGAAAAGTTAAGATTAAATGCAGCAGTTAGTAAAATGTTATTATATTTGAGGATTTAAATAGTGACAGAATGTGTACTCTCAAGAAGAAAAATATAGTGCAAAGTGAAACAGTACTGAGCTAAGTAGTTCCTTACTTTTTAGTATTTTCTATTTTTTAAAAAAAATGTTCATACTTTATTTTTTCATACAGTTCCTCTGTATTCAGCATTCCAGGCATGAACAGAAAAAAAACAGTATTTAGGATTTTTATAGCTTCCGCTCCATATAATATGCAATACCAGAGGCAGTGCTTGTTTTTTTCCACTAAACACTATTTCTTTCTCAGAGACAAGAGTCAAATGTTTATGTTTTTATAACCACTTAACTCTTTATGTTTTTGTAACCACTTACCTGCCGTTTGAGAAATTATTGCTTTCTTTGGTAGGTAAATATATACATTCCTGAAATATTTTTATTTTACCAGAAATTTCACATTGTAGCAGAAAAATACACATGGAATTGTCTGGAATCCCACAGTTTTTCGTATGAAGTTATGAATGTGCTGAATACTGTAGAGCCAAAATAGGAGATTTACTACCAATATTTTTTTTTTTTTTTTTTCATGAAACCCTCCCCATTGCATTAGAGAAGTTTCTTCAGCAACACTTTCTTAGGTATTTAAAAATCAGTTACCCATTCACATGCGCAGCAAGTGTGCATGGCCAGAGTGTTCTGTTCATTCTGTGGAGAGGTAAATGTTTGAGACAAGAGGTAGTGACATTTAAATCTCAGCGTAGCCACGTCCCAGCATAGCAGTGCCCCAGCAAAAACAAATGTCGCTGTTCGTACCTGGTCCTTGTATTTTTTGTGACTTTTTTTCTTTACTCTGAATATGTCAATTAAAAAGGTGAAGCCAGGGAGGAGAAAAGAAGGGAAATATAAAATGCCTGAATTTCCCACCAAATGGGAGTTTTCCACAAAAATGGCTTGGCGTCTTACACCTGAAGAAAATCCCATTCCTACAAGTGCTGAAAGGGCTGTGTGTAGTTGTCCTTTCTGTGCAGTTCTGTTTTTTTTTTGAACTCCTCTAATATTATAATATTGGATTGACATGTTTTAGGGTTGTGAAGTCTGAAATGCTTCATTGTATTATAACTATGAGGATTTCAGTAACATCACATTGACTTTTAATAATTGAGAAGCTGCTGTGCACCTAGACTCAAAGAAGGCATTCAGCTCTGCTGTGCTGACAAGGAAAACAGCACTAGTGTGGTAACCAGTAAAAAATATTATTTATCCCTAGAGAGAGAAAAAATGTGTAACTCGGTGGCATACCACAGCGCTGTGCACCTGTCTACAGCTACACTACACACAGTGGTTATGAGAAACATCTGTATGGAAACAGATGTTTTTCATAAACTGTTACAATTTACCTTCATTTAGTGTTCTATAGAAGCAGCCTGAGGTCACATTTAAACATTTCAATGTGATCTATATTAAATTTTAATTTTTCAGTGGACATTGGTTTTACATGTAAGCAAAGAAGAGATAGATACTATCAGAAAATTAACCTAAAATTAAAACTTTATGGTGAACTGTTTGTTTGTGCAACATTTTTAGAAGAAAGGTGACATTAATCACCAGGCCTTTGTAAACTAATACAGAGAGAGGGGCAAGTATGATAACGTACTAGTAACAAGACTAATGATTGCTCGATCGAACTTTTGCTGGCACCTCCTTAATCACTTAAATCGTGATGCATGTTGTACTTTGGAGGGTAATTTCAGACCTGGTATAGGGCTGCTCTCTTATAATGTGGGCTGCTGTTTGAAGTTTGGGCCATTTTCAAGCAGAAAAATATTGGAGGGATGGGTGGAATAGCGCAAGGTTGTCGTAAGTACTTATCACTGGTGGTTAAGATGAGTTAGAGAAGTAACACCAACCACTCTACTCCTAAAATAGCTTCAACGTATGGCTTTAACTCCCTGCTGATCCACAAGGATTTGGGGATTGCATGCCCCGAGACACAGAGGAAACAGAGATGAGCTCAAAATGAGTTTGCCAATTCTGTTGCACTTGTAAGCTGCAGCAGCAGCCTGCGTGTTCCTACATGCACAGCAAAGTGACCTCAGCTGAGAACAATGCAGATTCCGCATTCATGAGATTCAAATCCTCAAACTTAACGGGCAAGACCCCATGAGGCTTGATGTATTAACATTGAATGTATTGTTTTGAATAGAAGAGTAATAGTGTAACATCAGTCTGGTTGTTAGTGTTACTGGGACTGGGTTTTAGGTATGCTGCTTCATGGCCTGATTTTGCAGGTCCTTCCCAGCTGCTGAACACTGATCTCAGGTTGTCCCACAGCCAAATAGTTCTGTGCTTAAATCTCCTAGATTTCTGAAGATCTTGAATCAGTCTTGGGTTTACCCTTCTTCCAAACTTCATTTAGGATAAGGGAGAATGAATTTGGAGACTTATTCAAATAAGCCAAATCTGTTACTGGGAAGAAGAAAGAGCTACTGTAGATCCCATAGCATCGTTTGAACTCCATGGATGTTCTGGCTCAACATTTCAGTATTATGTGGCATGAGATGCAAGGACAAGTTCAACTTGGTCAACTGGGCTCCTCAGCGTAATCTCTGGCAACCCCGACAGAAGTCCTTGATATTCCTTCTATGTGTACATGGTAGAAGAATGGGAGAACATTGACAATATGGCCCTTGCAGCTTTCACAGTGCCTGAAAAAAGGACATATATCTTTTTGTATATATTTTTATATACATACACGTGTATTTTTAAACCTTGACAGAACTGAGTGTGGGAGATAGTGCAGAATTTGGGGATGCTCTTACCTATCAGCATATTTTCAAAGTTAGACGAGAGAATCCAAAACAGTGTTAGTTGCTTTGTGTCTGCACCACTAATACTATGCAGTGATACTCAAATCATCAAAAATCTGGGTCGGTGTTGAATGAAGCAGTTTTAAAAATGTTATTAAAACAAGGACATGCAGGGGGAGGGAACAGAAAATTAGTATCCAAAAGTTATGTATTCAGCTCCCATAAGGAAAAAAAATGTTTATGAGGCATTAGAAGGTGAAAATAGGAGACAAAAAACCTGGTAAGGTGAATATTTTTTTAACTGTCTAAAAAAAATATTTGATAAACATTTTAAATTAGTCCTCAAAATGCTGGGAGCTTAGCTGTAAAATTCCATCTGATCACAATTAGGCTTACATGAGATTACAAAAGCCTGCTGATAATAGAGTTAAATTCAATTTCAAAGCACTGTGGTGAGGACACTGAGACTGCAACAAGCTGGTAGTGTCTTTTGGTTGAAAAAGAGGGGATACTCGGAGCGTAAAAATAGAGAGTCAAGAGGATGCTGTTTACACAGTAATTGACTTTAAGGGTAATTTTTGTGATATATTGTTTTCAGAGTTTAGATAAGGCATTAAAATAGAAAATCAATGTCATAATAAGGGAAAATCTCAGGACTTTGGTGGGTAAGGAGGAGGTCTTTGGGTGTCAAACATGATTACTGAAGACCTTTGTTTACCTTCATTTTATTTTTTAACTTATTTCTGAACTAAACCCTGGGTAGGTGAGGGTTACTGCGCTCCTGAAACTGATACCCTGTAGCTCAATTTTTCCTTCTTTATTATTTTAGTTTTGTTTTCATTGTTAAATAAATTTCCAAAGTGCAAATGTGTATATATGTGCAAAGTTAACTACACGATCATTGCAGCAATTGAAACCCACACCGAGTCCAGTCATAAGAGGAAATTCTAAAGGGAAATATACTGAGGCTACATGTCAGATGTTTCTCTCTTCTTTTCTCTCCCTCTCTTTTTATGCGCACAAACACCCATATGCACATGCACATATATTAATATATATAATATATGCAGATATTGATGGAATTCTATGAGTTGAAAGAGAGGGAAGATGTCTTTAAGGATCCATATCTCTCTCAGCAGATATATGTTATTATCACTGAAATGTGGCCTTCAGTCTTGAAACAGTTAAAAGAGTTCTACGGCCACAAAAGAAGAGATTTCTTCAGAATTATCTCCCGCCTCACATTTGCTCTTAGGCAAGCAGTTTAAAAAAGCCCAGTGATTGAGCCAGTGATCCAATTTGAAATGCAGAAATGATTAGAGCTGCTTGCCTCATTTCATATCGAAATTCTCTGATTTATGACAGGGCTGCAGCCAAGATCTATCTCCAAAGGGAATTAGTGTGCAAGTTTGCATATTTTTGTTATTTAGGTTTCTGATAGCAGCTGCTAGCTAGAAATACTGAACTGGGAGGTGGTGGTGCAGGCTTTTTCAGCCATTGGAGCAAAGAAAGATAAGGGCCTTATGTTTAGGACATATAGACCCCTTGACCATCTCACTATACAGTAATTTTTAAACTTGGATTGCAGTAATACAGGAATCCAGCGGAATGGTTAATTGTAGTTGTGGAGAAAGGAATGACCAAAATTCTGTCTCCATGTTTTAACTAGGGGAATTTTAATGAGGCATAAAACTTCAATCATGCGACTGACCTGTGGGGCAGAGTGTAGAACATATAATGAAACAGAAATAGAATTCTGAAAAAAAATTATTACCTTATCTGGAATTTACATGAAGTGTTAACAGGAAATTATGCAGCGGTTATAAATGAAAAATATGGGATTTAATGTACTTATTAATAAAGATTTGTTACATACATGATACCAGTGTCCCAAATCTGCTGTCCACAGCTGTCCCCAATTTCTTATTTCTCCGTCCTCAAATGCATTTAGTGTCTTCTTATTACTCTGGAAGCTAAGGCCAATATCCATTTAACACCAGTTTCTAAGACAAACGGAAACATCTTTGTGTAGGGGTCGAGGACTGAGGAATTTCCCTTTTCTACAACATTCAGACAGTCATAAAATTCAGAGTTTTTCATTTGGAGTTCAGTTAATGTTTTCTTTGGATTTGTAAACCTTCTGTGATGAGGAGGAAAGAATAAGCACATGACAGCTCTTAAAAAAAGGGGAAAAAAGCCCTCTCCATTGAATGAAAGATGAGTAACTGCCGAATTATGCTAGTATTGCACTGAGCAAAGAAATCACACTGTGAAAGTTTATTACTTTAGCTACTATCCGGCTCCATATGGAGTCATTATGGCCTAGAGTCTCAATAGTGCTCCTAAATTGACCTCACCATAATGCAGCTGTGCTTCCAGGTATTAAAACCTCTCTCATATTTCACTGAATATTCCCTAGGGGATCCAAGGTTATTGTAGTAAAAACTTTAAAATTTGATTATTTTGTTCTTTGACAAAGAATTCTGTAAGATGATCATACCGACTGCCCATGGAAATGTATGAGCTATTTCTTTTAAATCAGTTCTTCTTGCACGCTTGTATTTTTGCATTTCTACTCATGTTATTTAATGGCCATTCTGATCATAGAGCTGGTCATGTTTGGGCACATTATGCAGTTACCTCGTAGACCCACTTTCTTTGTAAAATCACTACAAGCATAGTGTTGACCTTAAAATAACTCCATGATACTGCATCTAGAACAGCACCGACACTGGGGCTGAACTTCCTGTCCCTCTCCGCAGATGCCGGTGATGGGAATTTGTTTTGTACAGTAGCACATTTGAAATGACAATTTAAAACATTGTGCTCCCAGTAAGCGAAGAGTTATCAAAACAGGGACATAATGGAAACGGAGGAAATAGAAACGAAGGTGGCTTTCCTTGCAACAAATTCATCCACATACTTGGGACCATTGTTCAGACAAAACAGACAATGCAGTCAGGGAAATTGTCACCTGAAGAGAAGGACATAGTAAGGTCTGTTTTTATATACTCATATATACATTAAGACAATCTATGGGTCTTTTTAATTTTTTCGGTTTCCATAATAATACTGTAGGATGGCATATATTGGAGATTATTTGAAATACAAAGATGGTGTAATTTTTTTTCTCTTTTCTTTTTTTTTCATTTTTTAACAGTAACAGAAAAATTCCAGCAGAAATATAAAAGAATCAATCTTTGGACGAAGTCCACCTTCTCTATTCCCAGTAAAATTGAGCAAGCTCTCTTTCCTACTGCCTTCTTTAGTGATTTGATTGCAATGGATTCTGTGCCTGCTGTACTATGAATTTTATGATTCTGTGAGAAAAGATGAATATAGCACTATAAGTCTCCCTTCTGAATGCCATTTTAGCTTCTCTAAAGATATTGTAATCTAGTCTATCCATGCTATTTGCAGTAAAGCAGGAGATAGAGTTTTTGTTAGCCAGTGACTGAAGTTTTCAGACCATGGACTCCATCTGTGGGCCTGAAGCTTCATATGGGCAATCACTGATGTATGTGTATTTTTTTCCATTTTCACTTGTGCAGGCAGAAATGGAGAAGTTTATGCAAAAATGTGGTGCAACTTTGCTCAAATAAAGGTTATGCTTAGAGTTGTATTAGGAAGTCTAGTGGTATGGACAAAATGAGGATCAAATATGTTTATGGCCTCAGAGAAGCCCCTAACTCAGCAAAGATAAAATGGGTCTTTTTCTTAGTATAATGCTATTGTGGGAATATAAAACATTTACATTATGAAGCAAGGGATATAAACTGAAAGCATATATGGGTCTTTCTGAAGAACACGACAGCTTTTGTCCTTCCTCATAAATACTGAGACACATAAATAATCAGTCTCGCTTTTTTCTTCATTACCTTATTAAACTATTGCTCATTTCAGTTTAAACTCTGCCATGGGCTATCAAGTCTGAGAATTTCCATGTATCCAAAACCCACTTCCACGAGGTATTATTTTTAATGCATATTATTTTAATGATTTATCGTGAAGAATGATCTTCTGTATTGCTCTGATAGCCAGTAAAAGTTAAAATATTAAGTGTGCAGTATAGTTAATTTGGATAAGTGCAGCATTAAAGTAGATAGATACACATTAGTCGATATGAGGCATCAGAGGTAGAATCAAAAGGATTAAATTTGACAGAAGAGTCCCATTTAATTTCTTCCAACCCCTGTAGTTCTATTGAATAAAATGTACTTTAAGTACCGTTCTGGACTGCACTAACATCTGCTGTTCTTGGAAGACAGTTTTTGCCAGATATAGCTATGTTACTGGGAAATGCTGTCCCACAATGGCTTACGGGGAGGGAGCTGTCTTCTTGTAATAGTCTTACTAATGAATTCCCATGAGATTTGCTTCTAGGCTAACTATTGTAGGCCCAGCAGTGTGAAGAGCTGGGAAAGTCATGGGGAGGGATGTGGTGGCCACAGCAGAGCTCAAGTGTACATGTGCATGTATTTCTTCCCCCACCCCTCCTCAAAGAGAGAGGAGAACAAAATGATGTACGAAACAGTCAAAGATAGGCAATAAAAGATAGTGACTTAGTTCTCTAGTAGCTATGGCTCTTCCAAATTACATACTGGGTTCTATAAATTATATCCAGTCTGACCAATTGGACATCTTCCCAAACCTATGAACTTATCTTAGCAAATCATTAAAGTATGATTGATTTTGATTGTGTAAGTTTGGATAAAGAAATCATTCTTGAAGAAGTTGGGCAACCCATTTCTGCCTGGAGACCTATTGTCCCTCAATAAAATTAATTGCTAGTGCCCAAATCCTGTGAGCTTCATGTTTGTGTTGACTTCAGTGATGATAGTCTCCGAGACAAGCCAGAGTTTGTTTGAGACATGATTTTACATGTATGTGTGTGTGTTTGCATGAGCACAGACACACATGGTCATACACACACCACACATATGCACATACATTTTCTAGGAACTCTCCTTACAAACCTCTTCCTCAAAGAAGAAAGAAAAACAGTTTTAATTTCACAGAACTGACCAGGAGAGATAATGAAGTACTTTCAAAACTCTCTCTGTGTGGAAGCCCTAGAGGAAAACCTCAGAGCTTTCTTACTTTTAGCAACCAATTACTGCAAAAAAAAAAAAAAAAGAAAAAGAGTTTCCCCAATTATGAAGTACACTAATGCAGACTGCATAGACTCAATTTCACAAAGTGTATTGGAAAGGCAGCGTGCAGCGTTCACATAATTAATGAGAAAATGCTGCATGTGTTCAGGCCTTCTGTTAATTTATTAAATGAGTCTATGTCTAAATCTGATTATAATCATACTGTGGCAGTACAATCGAGCAAGTGTGTAAGAGGTAAAAAAGACTCTTTCTTCCTTTCTCTTGTACTCTTGGATATGTGGATACATCCTCCCTCCTACTCACCCTCCCCAATTGTAAGAACAGGATAAAAATTGGGCTAATAGGGAAGGTAGCAAACTTGCCTATCAAAAGCTTGGTAGCTTAATCACAGTTACTTGAACGATTATTCCTGGTTTAGTGTCTCAGTTCCTCTTTAATCTATCACTTGCACTTGTAAAATACAACATGCTTTATAGCAAACATCAGTTTGATGCTTATTATGGTTAACAAGTGCTGGTTAGTTTTCCCGTGGTGTCGTAATAAAACACAAAACCTGCCATGTGCTTGTCATTTTTTTTAAAGAAGGCCACAGTGTTCCCTAAGGGTTGTGAGAGAAGTTCATCCCATTGAACTGGTCAGCAAGATATCATTAGCTCGTTGTGTACATGAAATCCAGGGGTTAGAGCACCAAGCGTCACAAGCCAGTTTCTTTACCTCCTTGAGCTGATCAGAGGATCAGAGTATCAAGGAAGGATTAGCACTGACTTGGGATTTGTGTGATTGGTTAATTTATTGCGGCGATGGCAGGCCTTTCATCTATGGCAACATTTAATCAGCACGGCCATGGAGGCTATTACGGGTTAGCTCTTTTCTCAAGTCAGCCAGGGCTGCACCATCAGCCCTATCACAATTCCCCTGAAATTTCCAAATTATCTGGAACAGGCTTTAGCCTCACAGTAATAAAAATTAGAAGAGATTCCTGATAGCACTGGTGGAAAAGGCTTTCACTTGCACAGGGCAAATTATAAATAGTATGAACGTGCACTTTAAAAAAAAAATTCTCCACCTCTTAAGAGATGTGCAGGACTTATCACCCTTGCTCTGATCCAAATCCTCGTGGTTGAAAATTTATATTAGATTTTATCAGTGAGGCCTAAGTCTAGAAAAATCAATGAAGGTTATCTTTTATGTTGCAGGAACTTGTGGAAATATTGATTTTCATTTTATAGTGAATTTGGAGCATGAGTTGGTAATCACTGCTGAGCTGACTACAATGTTTGCCTACTGTATCTTTTACTGAGTTTTGCTCAAGTATTTAAGATAGTATATTCCTGTTGATTTTAGTATGTAGTTTGAAGTCAAATGTTTCTTAATACAAGTTGGTGCATCTCTTGTTATATAATGTAATCCTTCAGTGTAATGGTGATTAGCTAATATCTGTTGAATGATTTCTGAATCTAATAGCGATGTTCAGAATGAGAAAGAGGGAGATTTCAGGACTCCCCTCGTATGTCTTGCTTCTCCTTTTTCCTTACAAGTCACCAAAACACTAAATGAAATACAAAGTGTAAAAGAATATAATGAAAAAAAAAAGATGAAGGATGCTAAAAGATAAAATGTCCATGTATTAAAAGAGTTAGGAACCTGAATAACTGCTAGTATAAATTATGGTTATACAATCTATTAAGCATTAAATCTTTCAGAACTAATGAAAGCTAGAAAAACTTATACTGATAAGAGATATAATGCCCACAGTTTATTAAATGAGTCTAGATCCTTTACCTTGGCTCTTAAAAATGCTTTTACGAAGTAAAACTGATTCAGAGAGTGATTGTAGAGTTTTTCTCATGTAATTCCCTTACTCACTCTCTGTGGGTTTTATTTGTATGCCTGCTTTTGATGTCATTTCTATTGGCAATGTACCTGTGCAACTGATTTTTAAATGGATGAATTTTTCAAAAAGTTATTTGCATATTCAAATAAATTTGTTTTGCCAAATTTCTGCCATTTTTGTTTTGAATTCAGGCAACATGTAGGTGATTGAGTTCTTTCAGACCTGATCTTGAAAAAGGAATTTTTAATACCTCCTTCACGCAGTCTAACTCTTGGGGAAGTAAAAGAAAACTTCATGACTTTCCTAAGATAAAACCTAATAGACTACAAGAGCTTAAAATAGGAATACTCTCAGATAACGGTGCACTGTTAAAGCAAGTATTGTTAAAAGTAGTAGGAAAAACAAAATTATGGCTAGTTTTAAATTGATAGATTTTGGAGAATGGGCTCTGCTTGTTCCCTCCTTTCCAAGTCCTTTGGCCAAGACCTGTTGTTCCCTGAGTGCAAGAGGCACAAAGGTAGCAAGTACTTTGCCTGAGCTTCTCAAATAAGGATTTAAATCTGTAACTTTAAAGGGATGTTGGAATACTTTTTTTTTTTTAAACATCAGTGCATGAAATACTATTCCTCTGTGAGAGAAATAGTGAAGCTTTTTACAACATACCTGTCCTCAACTGCAGTTGAAGAACATGATGCTGCAGGTGTCCCTGAGCATAATCTCTAAATACATGGTCATTCTTATCTGCAGCAAACTTATATGAAAAGTGTATGAATATTGATACCTGGATCTCAAATTGGCTGGAGCACCTGCATCACAATGCTGGGGAACATAGAAGGATGCATTTAGCAAGATGCATTGATATAGATAATTCTAGTTCCTATGAACTGTGTGTCACTGCATTTATTTACATGATATTGGCATCCTTTCTCAAGTTAACTATTCCCCATTATGCTTCTAATGTTGTCATTGTTTTAGTATTCCAACTTTTAGTGTTCTTCTTGAGTATTGTAGTTGGTATTTCTTTTGATTGGTTCTATCCGTTTTCCTCCAATCACAGTCTGTTCATATAGCACATAGAAATGTGGGGGATTTAAAAATATGAGCAATGGTGTGTTGCTGATTTCTGGGACAGCGGGATTGTGTCCACATTGTGGTTTTCTATATGATGATTAAGGTGATTGATTTTTTTTTTAACTAGAAATCATTTTTAGGAAAAAGGAAATTCTTTGCTGCCTGGTCATGGCATTTGTATGAACTACGACTACTGATGTTATATGTAAAAGGAAATAAAGGTTTTACCTGCTATAATGTTAACTTTTATAAAGTACAATGAAATAGAAATAAGTTTACTTTTCTTCCTATAGGTAGATATTCATGTAATCCAAATCTTGTAATCCTTGAGGTTTGCCCCATAGAAACTGACTGACTTCTCTGGTGTTTTGAGCTGAAGCAATGTTGGAATAAACACTTGAAGGGTCAGCCTTAACACGTAAGGGGAGGAGAGAAAGCATAGAAATATTTTTTTTCTTTAAATTCAAAATGAAATTATTAACATCATAAAATCTTTGACAGTGGAGAAACTACAAAGGAAGGATAACCTGCAAAGATTGAGTTAAATTCTGTTATCTGAGCCACAGGTGCAATTTCTTTTGATGTCAATGAGAATAGTGTCTGTGTTGCTGAGAGTAAAATATGACCCGTTGTCTATTTGCTTGTCTATTATGGAACTACAGGTGAGCCTGCATAACTGAACAGATATGCCTGGAAAGATTTGATTGCCTTTGTTAATTGTTAATCCTGAACCTGGTGTTTGCATGAAATTACACTGAATATTTTATTTTGTGCGCTTTTAAACAGTGCTGAGTTTAAAGAGAACAATTAAAGGGTTCATAACAAAATATTGTATGCAGGTAATGATACCTTCTTCCTTTTGCATTCTCTTAGAAACCCTGTTATCTGCTTTATGACACATGGCTCTTTTGTGCCTGGTCAAAGAGGGAAAATACCCGCAAAAAAGGTTGGCTTCTCTGGTGAATATGTGGCAGAGTTTCCCCAAGTCTTTAAAGGTTCTTCAGGGAGGACAACATTTGACCCTGTTTTACCCCCAAAAAGACAAGTCCTTGCACTTGACCTGGACAAATAAATCTCATACAAATAATCTTTTCCTTTCAAAATAATTATATACAATTACAACATAGCCAGAAGAGTTGGAATCCATGTCAACCTCATAAGAGATATAGAGTCTTCAAGTCATTGGGTTAATAAGCGAGTTAAGCAAACACAGCAATTTAAAGGTAATATGGAAATGAGGTGAGGTGTGGGGAATAAAGAGTCCACACAAAAAAAAAATTTAAAAATTCTTACTTGGAATAATATAGTGGAAATCTGGGGTTGTTAAATATTCCTAGAATTACCGAAGAATTGCTTCTATGTGTAGTACATTGACTAGCCAGTACATTTCTAGATTATTTTGGACATATTCCTGGGAAATAAGCCAACACTGATAAATAGGCTTGATGTTTGGAAAGCTTCTAGGATTAATCTAGTGATCATAGTATTGTAAATATGAAATTTAACTCTAGAAAATGAAGTCCATTTGACTTTTTTAAAAAGACAGATTTTGAAAAAAATGTAAAAGGTAAGTTAGTGTGAACAAATTAGTTACAGAAAAACAGGAAGTATTTCATAAGTTGGAAAAATACAGTTGGAACATATCCTGAGTCAGAGAAACTAATTAATGTCCTTATCCTTGTGAACGTTTTCTTACCTATGTGTATTCCAGCGCTGTCCTTAACATGCGCTGTGCACCTCATTCATCCTGACCCAAAACCTCAAATTAGCTGGAGTCATTACATTAACCCTAAAAAATTTTGGGTGAGACCAGATTTGTGCTTTTTGCATAGTGCCAGTATTCTGTAGTTCAGTTTGTGTACAGTGCAGGCAAACTCTCAGCTTTTTTGAAACATAGGTGTTGATTAAGAAGGGAAAAGAAAGCTACATGGTTCATGATAATGGGTTTAATTTTCTGTGAATAATAATGGCACATACTAAGATTTCTAACCGCTAACATCTTGTACTGACATACACATTCATGACAAAGAATCCAATTTCTTTTGTTAAACCAATTCTTTTCTGAAAGTTTGAAGCAATTCTAGGCAAAATTAAAAATCTTAGTGAATCTTTCATTTTAATAAAATTGAGTATTGTACTACTGGCATTTCACTAATCTTAAGAAACTCACTTTAGTTGTTCATCCATTTTAACTTTAAATGGCAACTTTAATCTAATGTACTGGAAGTTTGATAACCTTCAATTTAACATGAACAGCATCCCAAACAGATCTTCGGAAAATTTACACACTACTTCAGTTATTCAAGTCATATGGGCTTGGTTACATATACATATATATTTGTACAGTTACATGTACACATGCTTTTGTAAAGAAAATTATGTTATTTATTAATTTGTTCAAGTTACATGTGTGTTATTCAGTTTTGCAAAAATGCCCACGTAAAGACCTTTTATCTGCGTCGAACTGACTGAATTGAATACTGCAAAATATCTGTTGAGTATTTATCGTTCAGTAAGAATAATTGATATGGTGCATATTTATCTTAAATGATATACTTGAGAATACCTTAGAGAGTCAAATTTTGCCTAGTAGTGAAGAGTCTTTCTTAATTACATAGTAGGCATGATGTAAAAGAATCTATAGAATTGATGGCTGTGGGCCATGTCCTGCTTCCTTCACTTTAAATACAAAATTTCCATGGCTTCAGTTGTTTTTAGCAATAAGCTGTGGAAGACTTTTCAACTGCAGAGAATTTCACTTTGTCATGACACTGCTGTATAGATGTTACAGTGAAAGTGTCCTAGATATTTAGGTAGATACAAATATAAATTTGATTGTAAAGTCATCTGTTACTCTTGTAGAAATTAGAAAGTCAGTTTTCTCATTTGTCTGAATTTTCTTGCATTTCAAAGGGATTTCAAGTCTAATACCTGCCTAATAATTTTCAAAGCATGGTGATTAATACATTGTTTTATTAAAATACCTGGCAGTCTTCTGTGCAGTACTTAAGAAACAGAAGCTTTATAAAAAAGCGTTTTAAAAGTAGCCTGTTTATAATGCACTATAGAAAAATAATTCCTCTCACAAATATCCTATTTGCAGTCAAATCATTTCATAAGTAAAAGAAAAAAAGCTGTGATGGGGTATACTAGAAAGCATTCCATTCCTGTTGTCAAGGTTTTAATCAAAATCCCAGGCCTTGTGGAGTAATCTAGGGATTTTCTCTTGTGTTTTATTAGTTGTTTTTTGAACTATAATCCCAGTAATGAGCAAGTAACAGAACTCAGCTGTACATACGAAACTACCACCTATCGCAGTTCTTTCAGTCTCAAACAGGATAACCAGAGCATAACTACTGTGAAGCAATACAATTATGAATTTCTTGAGGGGGAAAAAGGAGAGATAAGTGCGTGGAAGTCAGCTAACACTGATGCATGGGTGGCTACAGCATGCAAAGGGTTAACAAGATTTTCATTTTAGATAGTTGCCGTAGTAACAATCAGAAAGCTCAGGCTGTATCTTTTCTATTTGTGGGGAATGTTTAGATTTACAGAGTAGCCCAGCTTATTATATATCTGCCTTGATTGCTGGATAAGGTTCGTTGATTAAAAACAGAATAAGATGCATTTTTATAATACTGAGGGAACCTGCTGCCCCCCACCCTCCCCTCCCATCACTCTTTGTCCAGATCTCTCTCTCCTCTCCCAACGCTCGCCCGCTGCCCAAGGTGTGGCTGTAAATCAAGTTTCACTTGAACTTTCACGGAGCAGAGGCTGGTGTCGCCTGCTCTATGTGCAGCAGCAGTGCTTGGTCCTGAGCACCCCTTTCCTCCTGCTGGCAGCTGATGTGGACCATACAGCCATGCCCCATGCGCTGCTTCTTTTGTTTGATGTTGCAGCCTGTGTTCGCTCCTTCACTATCCACAGTTTAGCAGAAGGAAGTTTGATCAGAGGTCGCCTCCATAGCGGAGGAGTGAAGAGGCAAATTTTCAAGCGTTCATCCCTCAACTGTTCCCCTTGGTATTAGCAGGAGCTGTCAGAAGCTCATGGACCCTGCAGACACGGCCACCTCCCTTCCATGTGCAAGTGGGATCTGAGCTTGTGAAAATCAGGCAATTATTCGTTTCCTTCCCTTAAAAACTGAGGCAGCTTGTGCCAGCCCTAGTGCGGTACCAGGTGCGTGGAGGTTGCAGTGACCCTGGCGCCAGGCAGCTGACAGGTGAGACCGGTGTCCCGCATGGGTGGTGGTGGTGGTCTCACACCTCACCTGGAGCCCTGTATCTGTGGGGAACAGGGGAAAAAAAGCACTCGGTTGGGATGCCAGGTTCAAGCCTGCTTCAACAGCTGCTGCCAATTACTGCCAAGTGATATGTGGTAAATGTTTGAAACAGATAGGGTGGCTGGAGTATTGTAGCATTTTAATGCCAATTTCTGTGAGAAGAAGAAGAGAAATTCTGGTTTAAAGTTTTACTAACTTCTGTAGTTTGATAGCCTGGACTTCTCTAATTCTGCCGATTTCTAAAGCTTTTGCTTTTGTAGAGCTCTTGATTTTTCATACCGCTGATGCTGCTTGTGGTGTTGGTTGCTTTCTTGGCTCCATAACACATGCACTGAAGAGGGGCTTTCTTTTCCTTTTGTTGACTTCACTGTGATATTGAAGTACTGGGAACATTTAGAACCTGGCTGTTTTTTTCTCAGGTATCTGAAAATTGATTTGAAAACTTTATTGGAAGCAGAAGGGATTTGGTTTGCTTTTCTTTGAACCAGGAAAGACCTTAAAGGAAAAATTATCTTTTGGAATTAAAAAATAATTTTTTTTGTGAAACTGGTCTGAGCCAACAGTAGAATAGTTTTCTAATCATTTAAATTCAGTCCACAGTGTTGTGGCACCCAGTGTGATTGTTATTAGCATTCTGAGTTTTCCTTTCATAGAAAGAAAAGATTAAAAAAATTAGCCTGACTCCTATAACCTAGGTGCAAACTTGTTCTTTTTGATGCTCCCTACTTTTGAAACTTAGCCCACTTCCACTTGAGGACCTCTTCTTAGATCTGTGATCCCAAACAGAAGGGTCCCATTAAAGAGCACAGAGCTGCAGCACTGCTGTCCTGAAGTGGATTAATCAATAGACTGGTGACTGGCAAGAGTCTGAGATGAAATTCTGTAGTTCTAGATATACCCAGTTATTCCATTCAACATTTTCACACTGTTTTGTTTCCACACATGAAAGTGAGTGAGTCCAACAGCTCCCTTTAAGCAAGTTGCATTACTCTTTTATCAATACATTTTATCAATACATCCTACATTTAAATGTAGGATACCAGCTTGTTTATATCCACCAGTACCAGAAATGGACATTGGTTCATAAGTAAATTAAAATCATAGAATGGTTTGTGTTGGAAGCGACTTTAAAGATCATCTAGTTCCAGGTGATAGTTTTTTTGAGTTCCCTGAAATACATTAAAATGGGAGGGGTTTGGGCTGCATTCATTGTTATTTTCAAATTATAAACATAGCACCAAGTTCCCATCTCCTTTTTAGCCCTTCTTTTATGTGTAAATGGTTCATAAGTATCTGAATGAATTTCCCAAGTAAAATGTATTTTCTTGGAAATTATTTTACTTGCAGAAAGTCTTTTACCCTTGCACCCAGCTTCAGTGTGTTCAAAACTAAAAGCCTGCAAACAGCATTCCTACACTACTTCTTTGTTTCCAGATTTTAAGATCTATTATGCATAGTGTAGTGCGTAATCATAATTATGCATTCATGATGATGTTTGTACTGGCTTAACTCAGGAATAGTGTGAGAAAGCTAATCTCGAAGCTACAGGCTGTTTTCCTGCACTTTCAATTCTGATCTGAGCTGTTTGTTGAGTCTAACTGGAACCAGAGCCCTCTACTCACCAGTCCTGCTGCTGGACTCCAAATCTTTATCTCCAGTCCCAGTGAAGGACCTTCACTCATTCTTTGAAAATTTCTTTTTTTTTTTTCATGGAAACTTGCATAGTTGCAGTTCTTCATCATGCTGCATATGATCAGTACACTGAAGCAATTTAAATGAGCGCTGTGTTACACAACTCTGTCATACAAGCTACAAAAGACGAGGATCTTTTAATCTGCCATTGGGCATTTTATGAACTTTATTTTCATTTTTGTGTGAGAACAGCAAAAACAAATAATCCTCACACTTTTAAGGCAGTGGGGAAAAATGACCTGATTACGTGTAACATTCTTCAACTGGTAGAGAGTAACTGCTTGCAAGGTAAAGGTGCTGCTCTACTTGGTTCATCTTCTTGGTCCAAGCCTTCTGACATGATAAAATGTAAGCACCGTTAATCCATAATTCAGATCTTTGAAAGATCCTATTGATGAACAAGCACAGAATTTTTAAATGTATTTTCTCTGAAACCCCTGTATAATCAGTTACTCAATACCATTGCTATTTATTTTAAAAATCTCTACAATATTTGATGGAATGGAAGAAAGATTAAAACCCTAAAGTACTGCATAATAATATGTTAATTCCTACTGGAAAAATTTTCTTGTGAAGTCAATTTTAATATTTTGTGGTTTTTTTAACTGATAATATTTGGGAAGAGGTTTTCAGTGGAATCAAAACATTTAAGATTTTTACATGAAAACACTCTGTGTATCTTATGAAAGTTTAACCAGCTAAAGGAAATTTTACATTATATCTTTGATTGATAGACTGAAAAATAGAAAATATAAGTGAATAGACAATTACCAAAAATTCCCATTATTTAGAAACTTTTCCATCCATGTTATATATATATGGAAAGCTAATGCCCCTCCTTATTACTTGTAGACAAGAAAGCATGGAGCAACATTGAAAAAATCACTAATGGCACCTTATTCCAGTTTATTTTTACATAAGCAGAATCATGCATAATGCAACAGTGTACCAACTAGCAACACACTCACAGGAGATAATTTAAACTTGTTTTTTATGGACACAAGAAGCTGATTTTAAGGCTGTCCCTAAGAAGATTGTCCTTGATTTTACATTATCCTGAGCAGGTGTTTCAGTTTCTTCCATTTACTATCAAACTCACTGGGTGAAAAATATCCTAGTGTCTGCTTAATAGCAATGGAATTTTCTACATGAAGATGTAAGTAGGAATTAGGTTTTACCCCATAATTATACATTAAATCAGTGTTAAAATACAGTTGTAATCAAATCCTTTCATATCCCAAGGCCACACATTTGATACAGTACATTGGAAGGTCAGAATACTTAGCTGAGTATACACCCCTTGAGACTCAACAGATGTACAGATATGCAGCCTAATCCCAAAAATGCATTCATAAGTCTGGAAGATCAGAATTGAGCCTTAATTCTCTAAAGGACTGCCACAATGTTGTGTGGTCCCTTCATCCAAATTAGAATGATTCATTATGTCTAGTCCATTAGCACCATCAGGGATAGGTGTGGGCCATAAAATCTGCATTAGGATTTCTAAATATGTCAAGGATAATCTTAAAATGAGATGAACTGGGATGTTTTAACTGAACTAAAAATAATTAATCAAAGTCATACATGTAGACTTCTGGTTGTTGAACCATGCATTAAACTTCTACCTTAAATCATTGTGTTGTCTTAACAAATACAAAATTTGGGCAGAGGATTGTATAACGGTTTTATACTGTTACTTTAGAGTACTGAGTTTCCTGTTGGTAAAGATATATACAGAAATATCTATATAAAAACATGTATAAAAGCCTTAAAAAATTGGGAAGAAAAGCACAGAATATTTGTTTCTGTTCCCCACTTCTATTTCAAATGAATAAGGTCAAAGTTTATATGTAATATTTTGTGTGCATTCAGTGTCTACACCACTGAAGTTAAAGTATTATTCCATGCATCATCAAGAGAATTACACTATAATATCTACACCATTGAATACAATATCTTTGTATGAAATATGCATTTCATAAGGGCCTTACAATATTCATTGGAAATATAATCTAATAGAGCTGCACTAGATGGTACAGTTAAAATACTGGACAAGCATATACAGAGAATGGTATATGCTTTTTGGTTCTGGGGGGAAAAAAAGCGAAATTAAAAAACATTATCTTTTACTGCTACTAAAGCAGTATTACTCATCTTTCATGACAAAAACATTCATTTCTCTAAAGTAAAATACACAACCTGTGTAGGTGCAGCAGTCATTGTGGACAGTTTCAGTGTAAATACCTGGACACTGGAACCAGGCAGAATTAACCCATATACAATATAAACGCCTTCATGCCTTCTAGAAAACGCTTTGTAGTTGTCTCCTTGCTCATCTTGAATATCTTTTGCCACATTAACTATCTCAGGCCCAAATGATCTTTGTGCAAAGTATAAGAGCAAATGTCAGATGATTAACAGGGATTGACAGTTTATCCCAGAGTTTAGTCCCTCAACCCGTCCAGTATAAACTCAATGTTTGCAGAACTGCAGCTGAGCCATACTGAGCAGAGTATTCATCTACTTAACATAAAAAATGTTTTGCAAAAGTGAAAAGAGTTGCATTCAAGCCAAGTGCATTTGGAAAATACTTACTGGCAAATATCAATGTGGTCGCATTAGTAGAAAGAGAGACCTAATTCTTACAGTAGACAATAATTTACAACAGGGAGGTTAACCCAGTAGAAAAAAATGCACTGATAATTCAGCGTGAAAGTGTGCAAGTCGTACTGCATTCTATCTTGTCTAAAGATAAGGTATATATAGTGTGATTTCATCAGTACAGGTGCATGTCATCTCTGAAAAAGTATTATCCAAAGTATTCAACTTTACAGTAAAGCAGAAAGGTTCAACACCCATGGCAGATACCTGAGCACTAAGGCACAATAATGATGGGCATGCTAACCACAGGTATCAACTCACCACAGAGATGCGATTCACTTAACATTGTCAAGTTTCAGAATATCTTAATCATATTTATGCTAATCACAGCACCAACTAAGAATCCAGTTTACTGTTTTCCCAAATAATTAAATGAACAGGACAGAGAGTAATAGGAGACATGCAATGAGAAAGTCAATTCAAGAGAGTGATGCCAAAATACACTGCTGTCCGTCCCATGCTCTTTGGGAAAGGGAAGAGTCATCTAGACATAGTTAGTCAGGTATATACAAAATGGAAGAAAGAGAAAGGTAGAAGGACAGGGTGGGGGAGGAGCAGCTGTGGAGTGAAGGCAAGTGAAAAGACTGTACAGGAGGAAAGGTTGGTTCTAGAAAACCTGTCAACGTGGGGTGGTCTGGGCAGGGAAAGCTCGCTGAGTGTTCAGAGGTCCACTTTCCAACTTTTCCATTCCTGTTCCTATCATAGCAAGGAGCCAGAAGGAATTGCCATGACCCTCAGCTAGGACCAGGTGTTCTAGAATCTGGATTAATTATTTTAAAGCTTCCTAGTTCTGGGGAAGAGTTTGGAGGTGGGTTCCAAGGGATTAAATAAAACAAGCTGAAGTTGCTTTTGACAGCCATTATTTTGTACCTAAGTTACAATAAGATTTGATTTATGTTTATTTTATAGATTTGAAAAAAATCCATTCTAGCGAGGTAACATGAAATGATCTCAGCATTTAGTGCACATTTAATTCACATTAGGGACATTCATCAGCAGGCATATTTGATATTAATAAAAAATTTGGAATCATATTGAAATCATGACAAGTGTTGGAAAATATTAACAGACCTAGGGCGTATTTTTTTGTTTGAGCATTTTCTCTGGTCTGCTTTAGGTTTGTGGATATATGGTGAAATGTATGTTCAATTTTGTCACTTGACAAGTGATGATCTCTTGGGCTAAATAGCAGGGTTTCTCAGTTGCAGGGAATCCGAGCTGTCTTTGGGGATTCCATCTGTGTGTGCTTTTCTTTTTTTTTCTTTTTTTTTTCTTTTTTTTTTTCTTTTCCTTTTTTTGTGTTTGAAACATTTAAAGGCTTTGGTTTGATCACAGCCTCTTTGAACGTTACCAATTCTTTTTCTTCTATCACCACAAAAAAAAAAACCAGACAAAAAACCTCCCCTGAAGGGACTCCCTTTTCAGATAAGTGGAATCCCAAAATAAATAGCCAAAGGTATTGTAAACTAGGAATGGTGCAAGTTGTTTTACAGCCAGACAGTCTGGAGGTGCAGCACTGCCGTATTAACCAGCAGTGCTACATAATGAGAATGCAGAACCTTGGGCAGAAAAGACTTGAAGACTTTTTTCCCCTCCCATGGCTTCCAGTCCAAGATACTGGGAAGTAATACTAACCCCTCCTTCATTTCTCAATCACTAGTTTCATGGCTCATCACAAGCAATAATTTGTCCATCTATCTTCTTTCTGCCGCTTACCATACCAGAACACCAGTTACATCTGTATGGGTAGATGCGTTTTTCATCTAGCCATGAGACTGCATCTCATGGATGATACTTGAACGTTCCTCTGAAACACTGGAAGTCATAAAGTTGTAAAGTAATAACTAAAACAGTTATCCCAGGTTGTCTGCAGATTGAGGTGAAATTAACTGCATCTATTACATTTGTATCAGGTTTTCAATTTTTTTTTTTTTCCAAGCACAAGAACTAAGAATTGAAAAATTTCTCTTGCATTTAGTTTAAGTTTCAAGATCCCACTGATAGACATATCAGGGGCTGTGAAAACTGAAATGTTGGTGCAATTTTAAAATTCCAGAGTAGGTGTTTGTAGGCTGGAGACTGCTGTGTCTTTGCTTTATTTGGTGATGTTTGTCATCAGCATGGAACTACAGCACAGAAACCTGCCTGACATCTTCAGTCTCGTGTGAGTGGAGAGGAGTTGCCTCTGCATCTCTAGCAGAGAAAGCTGTGGCACCGTGAAGTACTGCCACGGGCCTTGACTGGCAGGGTTTCCAAAGAAATCCTTGAGATAAATATTCTTCCAAGATTGAGTGCTCCTTGGAAAAAGATAAGAGTTTTCAGGGAAGCTACACAAATTGAAAGACACTCCAGCTGATCGCACACAAATTGACAACAAAATCAGGGTCTGTGTCTGTCCAATGGGCTGTTTGGATGGGCTTGTTTTAGGATTTGAGGAATTTATAGCAGTTATATGGTAAAGATAAACATAGAGACAGTCAATCTAAGTGTTCAAAAAATCTTAAAAAGATCTTAAATTAGGGATAGTTTGAGACCTATGCAAATCTCTGCTGTTGCTCAACCCCAAATGACCCCTTAGGAGATCTTTCCAACTGAATTGATTTGATAAACTTTTAAAGTTTTTGTTATATTGAGTATGGTGACCACGAAAGGTGAACTTAACCTCTGGAAAAGGGACATTCTGCAGTTTCAGTACGTCAGAAGGTACGTCAACTCTGTGATGATCAAACTGAATTTAAATTGAACTTCAAAGTAGAAACCTCTATCTGTGTATTGACTGGTCTTTACCAGACTCATATTTGAAGGCACCTGCTGTATATCTGCAGCTCACCTCTCAGTACAGTCTTGTTTTTAATTGACTGTATAAAGTTACACTGCACAGAAGGGGATGAGAACTTTCTCCAAGGGCACAAAGACATTTTGGTAATCTTCTGTATTTTTCCTGGGAACTCAGGCTCTTTGGAAGTTTTAGAAAGAAAATCTGTTTGTTGGAACCAAAACACAATAAGAAGCAAAGGCCCTGAGTATCTTAAGTCTTCATCAACTTTCCTCTGTTTTGGTGAGAGTACTTTAAGGAAGTAGTTTTGACATTCTAGAGCCCTGTGCTGATTGAAGGAAAAAAAAAGAAATGTAGTGATTTTTCAATGAATGTCGTTCAATCATTTCAATACATCTCGTTAAATAATGTTGGACATTTTTGGGAGCACAATGCCAGGGACAGGATGGTTGTGTCACAGTGACTTAATGAACATCAGCTCAGTACCTATTTCTTGTTCTGGCAGAGCTTCTTAGGAAACAGCTAGCAGTAATCAGGCATTTGACATCAGAATTTCATAGATTTCAAACAACTTGCTCATAGTGCATTTCTCCTCAGCGTGGGGCTTTCCTCAAGTTTCTGCCAGGCCACACACATCATATGTTAGAAGTCTTTGCAGGGAAGAACCCATCTAACGTTACTTGTCAGCACTGATTCCTTTTAGCGAGAGTGCAAAACTATTTTCGGCCTGCTGTGATGACTATTTTTATCTCCATTAACCTCTTGACTGAATATAAACATTTATTGAGGGTTACCTCCCTTGTTTATCCAGTTGCTTCAAAGGTTAGTGAAAAGTGGATGCCTGCCCAACCTCTTTTATCCTCATTAGCTGCTTCTAATTGTTCCCTGAGAGATCACAGTTTTGACCCTGTTTGTCCTTGTCAAATTTGTCTAGTTATGGCATGAAGACATTAGCAGAAATTGCATTTTCAGTTAAAATGACTGTAGCGTAGAACACAAATTTACCTAGAGTAGAGCAGTGAACAATATTATGGTTCTGTAATGTGCCCTTATTTCCAAAATGTGAGGTTACTATTGTATGGCCCCATCTTAGGGACACCTGTGTTAGCAGATGCCTATGCTTATATGTGAGCAGTCCGCAGAATGTTTTGTAAGCTTTTGAGTAATTTGTAGCAGTTTTTTGGAGGGAGAAGTAAACTTTTGTTTGGTTTTTGAAGCCTTATTTTTAAGCAGCTGTAACAGTGTTGCTCCCATGTCAAGAAAGCTTTTTTGTAAGATACCTTTCTTAAGGTAGAGCTATTCCTAATAGCACAGTAAAAAACTACATAGCATAAATTAGCTAACACCTCCCACCACCACCACCATTTTGGGAATAAGCAACTAAAGGTTACAATATGAGAAATACAGCTTATGAATTACAGGATGATCTTCATAGGACTCTCTGAGAGTCAAAGCATGAACATACTTAAATTCAAGTAGAACGGTGACCCAAAGGAAAAGAGCTGTCATGGAAAACACATTGCCCTGCCAAGAGTTTCTTCGGTGTCAAGCCAAGAAAGCTCTTTTTCATGTTCCTGGGTGGAAGAGCTGTGGTTGTATGGTGAGGGCAAAGGACCTGGCAGGTTTCAATTAGGTATCTCAGACAGACAGGTCCCAGGCTTCACAGGTTGTAACCAGTGCCTTAAATCCCACAGACACTTAGTGCAGATTAAAAAGCACTGGTGTAATGCGCTCAAAGCACGATATCCTGCAATCCCAATCAGAATGGGTTGCCGCGTTCTGCACCAGCTTCAGCTTTCAAATGGATTTAAAATGTAGCCTCAGGTATAGCGCATTGCAGTAGTCTAATCTTGAGGTGATAAAGGCATGACTGATTTAACCATAGCTTCTTGTTATCTTGGACTGGGGTCTTTTCTTTTTAACCATTTTAGGGAAATGGCCTTTCCTGAATCAGCAGGCTTGCTGCAATTCTTATTATGTAATAAGGCACAACAAGAGCAAGCCTTTGTCAGTGGTGAACACCTCCTATGAACGTGTGAGCTTCACAGGATGCCAGACCCCAAGAACTGCTGCGGTGGTCCTAACTCATCTTACAGCTCACACAATATGCCTGTGAGGTACTTCAAAGAGAAGCCATCGCCTGTTTCCCTTAGTGGAGCTGCCAAGCTTTACAAGCAGCCAGGGTCTTGTGAAGTTTTCCTTTCATATTAAAAAAAGTTTATTTACATATCTGTGCAGCTTGGGAGCAGAGCTATGGGAGAATGGGAAATTATTTTGAGGTGTCCACCAGCTCTTCTGGGCCAGCAGAGCTGTGAGACAAAACACCCTGTTCCTCCTCCAGCCTATCTCTAGTGCCTAGAGACCACTCACAGCTGCTGAACTGATTACAAGTTTCCCCACCTGGAAGCTAATGTAGTGATCTCCGTATAGTTCTTTAAGTTCCACAAAGGCCCTGCAAATGGGGCACAGCAAAGCAGGCTCATGTTCTGGCTGCTAGTGCTCATCTACCTGCTGCCCCTTCACCTCAGAAGGGATGAAGCACCAGCCTGGCTCCTCTCATCGTTTAGAAGAAACAGGGGCAGTGGCCTGGGACTAAGCCTACCACTTACTAAAGGAGAAATTAATCTCCACAAGAAAATAAGTCAAATGGTATCTCTGCATCTCATTTCTTCCTCAGCAGTATGTAGTTAAGTATAATTCTTTCCCAGGACATATTATTTGTCCTGCCTATGTAGATAATAAACTATTGCCCAGGACAAGAAGATCCTGATTTTATTTGAGTCTTTTTCATACCACCTTAATGCAAATGATACTGTTACAGATGGGAGAGACATGAAATCTCACATGTCTGGGAAGAAGAAAACCAGAAAAGGGAATTAGATCATGTGAAAATTAAATAGATGATTCTTTCTGCACTGAAAAGATAGAATTCTTGTTTTGGTCTGTTTTTTTCTGAACTTGGCCTCCAACTTAAAGGACTTGTTTGAAAGTCTGAATAATTTATGGCTTACTTGGAAAAGTCCACTACTTAATATTGCACTGACTTTTGATTGTATTTGGGGTGACCAGAGACTGAGAGCACATATAAGCACAAAAACTTGATTGAAATGGCAGTCGGAGAAATGCAGTATATGGTAGGAACACGTCCTTGCCATCCTCTTTCCTCTTCATTATTGCTACACAGTCACAGTTGCTAATTCATGGTAGAGCTTGTATTTAATATGGGTATGATTCTCAGTGATGTGAAGAATAGCCGCTCTTCATTGTTTCCATAGCAGCCTTAGCACTGTTTTGGTGTAAATGACACTAAAGTCCAGACTTTGCTATGATAGAAGATAGAGATGATACTTTGATTACCTTTCATCTCCTTTCATCTTTTTCAGTTCATGCCTCATTTACATCATTGTTTTCTGTGCAGTCCATGTGTAAATACTTTACACTGATTTCATAATTGGTAACATCAAGCTTCTTGGTAATTTATGTATGAACCTAACCACATTTTTTAAAAAAGGCTATCTTGCTTAGTGGCCAATTAGAAATCAGAATTTAAATTCAGATTTCAAACACTGATTCTTGCAATATTTCATATAAGTAAACACACTTTCTGCAGCTTCCCATAGAAAAAACAGTATTTGGAATTGAGACATTGTACATCTCTGGTTGCAGTATTTTTACACTAGGTAGGTATGTTGTCATTAGCTGTTCCATTCCCTTTTAGCAATTTCATTCTTCATTTACATCTGTTTTTTCCAAAACTTCTGGGGGATTAATAGTGTCACAGCATGTATATAGAATAAGTGTGACTTAAGCATAAACATTTGTATAAAAATGCAAAATATAAAATGCAAATTAAGCAAGAAATAATATATGGGAAAAAACAGTATTAGAGAATAAACAGATGAAAAAACCCCTAAAAATGTGGCATGACATTCAATGTCTTATTCTATCATCTTTATTAAAATATTGATATGTCATAAATTATATTAAATTTATATTTGTATAAATAAATCTATATTCATATATCTATTATACTTATTATATTTATATATATTTTTATATTTATAAACAAATGTATATTTATATAAAAACTTTATATTAAAGTTTATTAATTTACTCTTATATAACTATAATATTTTTTATAGTATCTTATTTTCAGTAAGTATTTTCATATGTGTTTTGGTAATGTAATATGTTCTATGGTAACTTGTGATATTCTTCACTACATTTCTAGAACAGTCATAGATAATACTAGAACACTCAGATAATAAATGTGGCCAATGCATCTGGAATGTCTATGTAAATATATGACTTTCTGTATCTTAAATTTTTTTAACTCTCAATCATACACAATAGCACAACAGAACATAACAGGAGCCAACTAGAGAATTATTGGTGGAATATAAAAATAATTAATCAAATTCTCTTAAAGGTTAGAACGTCTTAAACAGAATTATATCCTAGAAAAAAAAGTAAATAAAAGTTATGTGGTGACTGTTGTACTTTGTACTCTCTGCTGTGTTTTCATGCTTGATACAGAGAAAAAGAACTGTGAGTGACAGAAGGCTAAGTGGCATCTCAGTGCCACATACTGACAAATTCGGGTTTACCCACAGGGTTTTTGCCATTTGATTAGTAAAAGGCAACAAGTTAAGTGTTAATAAATTTGAAGCCTCTACTTTATCTCCTCAAATACCAAATTCTTTAAATACAGAATCTGAAATATAGACAGGAGATTGTATTGTTAAATGTGCATCTCTGCCTGCATGCTTTTCAGGTGCAATAGATGTCGTGCTTTACTTCTGTGCCTTTGAATTTATTAATACAACTTCTTTTATAGTCTTTTTGGAAACAAAATGCAGCGAATCATTAACATTATTATTATTTCAGATGTAGTAAAATCACACATCAACACTTAGCAAAAGGGAAAAAAATCCATTATCCATTCAGAACAATTTCCTATGATAAAACAAATGTTACCCGGGACAGATCTTTGAAATGGATACTGATTCTTTAAATTCTTTCCTGTCTGTTTCAGGAAATAGTGAGATCCCATTGATAATGAAGTACAATGTGCCTAAAGTTCACTTCTAAACACTTGGCTCTTTGCTTTGAAAGTCATCGGCATTCCCTTTGTAATTCTCAGCCGCTAGAGATCTGCTTAATCTTGGAGATCTGATCCAATATCATTCGCAAAAATCCTTGATAATAGTTTCACCATTCAATCAATGAAAGAGCTAAAGCTTACTGCTTGTGTCTTCTTAAAAAAAAAATCCTGAGGCAGGGGAATAAGACCTTGGCTTATGGGTTTAGAGATTTTGTTGTTTGCAAATAAAATGATTATTACTATTATTATTCAAGTTCTTAATCAAGGCAAGCAAATGGCATCTGTTTGTTATCATCCTTCCTACAGAAGACAAAGGCTTCAGTCCCTATGGTACTGACTGCTGGCCCCAAGTGGTTGCTGGATGTGACTTGGCAAGGAGTAGAAGACAACAAAAACAACTGCATTGTGTACAGCAAAGGTAAACACAAGCTGATTATTTTTTCTCTGCTTTCTTGTATAAGGTACTGAGATAAAAATATACCTGTTGCATAACAGGAAAATGAAATAGTGTTTCAGTTTTCATTCCCATTTTCCTACCATGTTCTGGTTTTGCTTTTTTTTTTTGTCTTTTTTTGGTAATGATATAGAAACACTTCATGGTGTCTGTAGTGTACTAAATGCTTATAAAAATAGGACATCAGCTGACAGAAGACATACCATTCATTTCTCTCTGACAGCTAGTGCTTCTTGAGAAACATCATTAAAATCTATATGCTTTAAATAGATGAATTCTTTCTGACATTTTATTGGATATACTGGATAGAGTTTCTCCATGTTACGTTGTAGACTATTAACTGAAATCTGGTTTTATAAGATGAATGTGAACTTGATTGGACTATGATAAGACTTCATGTCAGCATGGTAACAGAAGATAACTAGAACTGGACTTCAGGGTTGTCACCTGACATTCCGCTCTCTGTGTAGTGGCTTGACGTGATGATGCTTCACTGGAATGTATTAGCTAGTGGAAATGCATATAATTTCTGTCTTACGTGAATCGTCAGATTTGCTCAAGTTAGTATGAGTTCTTATGAGTGCCCGCCCCAAGAAGGTTTTGTCTGACCTACCATATCTAACAGTTACTTTGGTTCAAGATGCAAAGGATTTTGTCTTGCATCTTGAACCAACCCAAAGAGCCTTGGGTTCAGTCCATAGTGCAATGGACTATGCACCATGCTGTTCCGTCAGTCATTATGAAAGCTTCAAAAATGTGGTTATGGTATCATTAGAGTATGTTTTTATTTAAGAAAAAAAAAAAACCAAACAAAACCAAAACAACCCACAAAAAACAGGGCTTAAATACATGGAATTAGAATAACTTATTTAGTATAGCTGGTTTTGGCATTCACCCTGAAGATCAGGTTGTACAACCGTGACTTTCCTTCCTTCTATTTCAATCATCAACCTCAGCACTTTGTGAATACTTCAGAACATGCGCTGTTCTTGTTTAATTTCTTTTAGGTTTTATTTCTAACCAAACAGACCTACTGAGATCAAAGATTTGTTTGCTGAGGCAACCTAGTGACCATTTCAGCATACAAGCATCCAGGCAAATAAGCACCCATATCAATATATTAACATACAAAACACTAATCATAACATCAAAGACTCCTAAAAACTTACTAGAAACAATTACAACTTATTCCTATAATCATTGCAATTTATACACTTATAAGAGGATTGCTTTTAAACTGCCATGAGCCTTTGAAAGTTGAAACGCTGAAAACAGGGAATTTGCATGTTAAAAACGAATTGCACACCAGGGTCTTATAAATTCTTTCTATTATAATTACAGAATGCCAACACATTCAGTCTGCAACCTGAAACACCTGCAGTACTTGAGAACTGGGCTCAGATCTAAATAGGGTTGAGCTGCCCTTCCTTTGTAGCTTCCTGATTGCTGCCCAGGCGGAAGCAGCAGCAGTGTGCTCTGAGTAACACAGGGAAGCTTTTCTCCCAAATCCAGAGCTGCAGTTTGCTATTCATAATACTGAATACTCGCAGGCAAACTTTTCTGCAACAACTTTTTAATGTAATGGGAAATTACTTTTGCTACAAAATACAGCTTCTGCAAATTCCCATAGGATGATGTCTTATCAAGTATTACATTCTATCTGTAATTATAATAATACTTAGCACATATATACTTTTCATCTTCAGAGTACTTTACAAACACTAACTAATTCATTAGACAGCTTCAGTGCTATCATCTGTCTGATTGAATCTACTGAAATATGGATTTTTTTTCAAATAGCAAAAACCTTCTTCAGTTTGATGCAATCTGAGTAGCCCAAAATATTAGTCTTGTCACTCAAACGTGCTGGATTTTATTTCACTGATGACGATGGTTATTTTAGTACCTTCTCAGGTGCTGTGAGACAGTCATACTGTGCTCAAAGTGAATTCTGTTGTCTCTACTGCACATGCGTATTATAACGAAAGTAGAGAATCAATTTGAGCCCTAATTTATAAATACATGTTAGAAACCTGTTACTTCACTAATTTAATGTGGGAAATAAGTTGTAGATATGCTTTACCTTCACTGGATTCTGTTCGTCTCTTTGTGCTTTGAATTGTCTGCTGTCATTCATTAAGCACCTACACTTGCCTTAAGCTCTGCTGGGATTTTTGTGCTAGAAAGATTAATTGGGTTGGATTACAAAACAATGTCAAATAGAAGATGGTAAAATAAATAAATAGAATAATGTTTCTTCCTTCAATTTGTATCTCATCATTCCAGATTACATTGCCTTGATTTGTGTTAGCTTTCTGTCTCCTATAGTGCCATTACTTCTAATGAAACGGTGTCAGCTGGCATGTAGTTGTAACTCGATGTTATGTTGTAGTTGCATCTGTATAATTTTGTTAGTTTGCTTAGCAATACGTTGTTATTTCTAAAAGCAATTAGCTGAACAAACGTGTGGAATTGTACATGTCAATCCCAGGTGATTGGGTCACCCTGGAACTGTTTTCCTTACTATACCCAAGCTGACTTGAGTAAATTGGCACGTTTTTAACAGGAAAATAAGTTTAAGAATTGGCTAGCAGTACATGGTAGTGGTCAATCAGTTGCTGACTCAGAAGGACATGCTATATTTCCTTTTAGCTTATTACAGTGATATCTGTGAGAGCAGAATTGTCCCCAGATCTTTGAGGAGGGCATAAGAATGTCAGCCTGACATCCAGTTCACTAGGGGCTGTGGGCACCGCAGTCACCCACATGTTGCACATGGAGTAGTGACAGGGAGAGGAGCCTGGCGTGTAGCTCCAATTGAAAGGGAATCTGAGCTGGCCAGAAAATTCATTTTGCCTTCAAAACCCTCCATAAAATATTTTTCCTAGGCATGCAAACACAAAAAGTGTGTGTGTGCATATATATGATGTACATGTATAGGATTATATTGCTAAGTTATTACAGTGGAACCACAATTAATCTTCTATATAAATTTTTAGATTAAGAAACTGTTTATTTAAAATCATACATCAGAGTACATTCAGAGTGAGTAGCTGTGAAATAACTATTCAGTGTTTGAAATTAGTTCTATTTAGTCTAGGATCACTCATTTCTATCTGTGTTTTCTAGAACTGCATTTCCCCAATACTTGGACAAATTAGAAAAGGGAAAAACAGTTCATTAGTTTCCTTTTTTACAAGCTCTGATACAAGCTGGCTACTCGTGGCATGTGCCGTTATCCCATTCTATTTTTTTAAAGGAAATTTTTACAACTGTAAGTACAGTTGTAAAAGACATGCTTTTTTTTGTTTGTTTTAATATTACATCAAAATTTTCAGTAATTTAAGAGATGTCCTAGAAACAGCAACTGAAATTTTACAGACAGATTTTAGAATTGTAGCTTATCTAGAATCATAAATAAGTTATTTCCAAAAAACATCTACAGAGTTTCAGTAATCCAAGTATAAAGTATTAATGCATGAACTGTATGTTCATCACAACACAGTGTGCTTGAGAAGCATTTGTGCCTCGCAGAGTTGTGCACCAGAGCTGGTCAATCTCTAAGACCCCCCTCTCAAAAGTCCCACCCAGCCTAGGAAGGGGCAGGAGTGTTAACTGGAACTGGGACCGTAAGAGATTTTAAAAAATTAATTACGACTGAACATAATAGGAACTGTGTAAAGAATACAGTTGCACAGGCTGAAAACCATGCTCATGGAACAGACATTTTTCTAGATATTATTTAAGCCATTTATGTGAAATGTATGGATACCGTGTGTTTAGTAGCATTGTTAAAACAGGGTGTCTGTACAAATATTTAGCTGTGGGAATTATAAAATCATAAGGCGATTAAGTTAGCTAGTTGTGAAATTCCAATATTGCTTTTTAAATGACTTCAGGATATAGGAGGTGCTAAGGTTATTATCTGTTATCAGGAATACAGTGGAATTGTACGACTGGATAATAACTAAACAACTGACACAATGTAAAATTACATTATCAGTGTGTTAAAACAAAATTGCGCCCTAAAGGAGTCTACATGCCAGCTCAGAGCTGCAATGTAATTATGCTTAACTCTGATAATTAAAATACAACGGAGATCAACAGAATCATTTTCATTAAGAAAATTATTAATGATGGTGGTATAACAGTAATTGATTGCAGAGCACCACAGGATAACTATGTGCAGGAAAACCAACATGTTTAACGTGTGTCTGGGCCGGTTGGGTGGCGTTGTGTGGCACCGAGCCCGCTGCCCACCCAGGTGGCACCTCTTCTGCTGCAAACCGCAAAACGGCTGCTTTTCGGGCTGCAGCACCGGCGGAGAGGGACGGGTGCTGGGGGACGGGGCAGCGGGATGGGGTCGGGGTCGGCTGCCAAAAAGGATCTAGCCACTGGCAGCGACTGGAACCATCCATCATCTCGTTTAGCGGGAGGCAGTGTTTGGTTTTGCATTTCCACTAGTGATTTACGGATGTTATTTCCTCCTCTGCCTGGCCTCACTGAGTAGTTTATGCCCTTCGTTATTTCTGAGAGGATGCGGGAGGAGTAAAAAAAAAAAGCAACGTCCTCCCCCCAGCGCCGTTCCACAGGCACCGTGTGACATCTTCATAAGTAATTCCACAGGATGGTCCTGTTAATTGTCCCAGTGGTGCAGACACGATATCATACACTGTAAAAAGGCTCCATCCCTCTGTAAGTGAAATCACAGTCGGTGCCCACTGAGAGACTATAACAAAATCCTGGCTCAGGAAGATGTTGCCTAAGGGTGAGATCTGAGAATTCTCATTTTCTTTTGGTGAGCACAAAATGAAGGGGAGGGGGTGCAGGGGGAAGCGGGAGGCAAATTCGGGGGTGTGCATCTCCATGCAGCTAAGGGATGGGTGTTTGCTCAAACAGATGCTACTTTTGAAAGCTGCCCAAAAAAGTCTATTCTCCAATCACAATAGAGAACAAGCCTGCTAGGGTGGATTTACAGGATGAGATTAGTTAAAATGACAGCTGCCCACACTGAAACTGTCATGTAGCTAATTTATAAATAGGAAGTCGAGGAGAGGTGGCTGGCTGGCAGGAAAGGGCAGCACGGGAGCTTTCCCTGGGCCTCCCCAGGGCTTGACTTAAAAATTTACGCCTGTAAATACATGACTGACTGTTTGTTGACTTCATTTGGTATGGGGACAAGTTATTTAACTGATATATGCCCCATGCGTTGAAGATACAAACGCTGCAAAAGGGTTACATGAAATTACTAGTAAGAATTAACACCATTTTTAATTAATTTTGTTAATTTAAACAGTCTATTTTTAAACATATAGGAAAAGTCAGTTGTCTCAACAGAAGGGTTCTTAAATTTTTCTTCAGTGACAGGGGATTACTTTTCTTAATTGTTCTGTGAGATCCTTGATGCCATGTTTTCCCCAGCAAATGAGTTCTCAGTTTGCAAATACATTTGGTTTTTTTTTTCCCTGCAACTTCAGGCAATGTAATGGTACATTGCACCACATGCATAGAGCATCAGAGACCCTAATGAGACACAGGTCAAACATCATAAGGAGTTTAAACACTGCTGCATTACAATATGAGTATATTTGGGTTTGGGGGGTTTGGGTCAGAGAACAAGTTGTTTAATAGGCCAAAGGTTAACTTGGGGCATATATTTTAGATTGCAAGGGGCTTCTTTCCACATGCTATTAAAAGCAAATTGAGTGAATTTATTTAGTCTGTTCCATGTGGACAGTCAGGAAACTGCAGTATCTGCTGTTCTGCCAGATTAGCTAAACAACGTGTTGAAGCCTTTGGTGGTGCTACAGGTTTTTGTTCTTTCTTTGTATCCACTGATAAAGAATCTGAGTTTTTAATACAATACATGCGATGCTTATCCCCATATCAAAGGTCCATGGAAGAGCTTGTTTTACATTTCTTTTTCCACAACATTGAAAAATTGCAAAACTCAGGAGAAGTATGATTATGTGTATGATGGTTACATAAAATATCTCTCCAAGGGCAGTATAGCTTCAGTCATCAGAAGAAAGTGTCATGGATACAGGCATAAAGACATGATTGGTAGGCAGGTAGATGGCACAATTCCCATTTGGTTTTGCAGGGATGTTGAGAAGGCAGGATGCCTAATGACACTGTTGTGAACAAAATTACTGCAAATTAGTCCTGCTACTTTCCTCACTGACCACAGAGGGAGAAAATATTTTGTCCCCATGATTAGTGATATTTATGGTTTGCTGATGGCAGACACAGCGTTGTGCACTTAATTCAGACACAATTCAGCTTCGAAGAACTCAAAGATCAGGATTTTACTTTTTCCTTATTTTTATTTTTTACCTATGCAAATAGATCTGATGAGGGATTATCTGCTTTAGGGAGTTTAGAGGTCAGGGCCTTGTATATGGTCTTCATTATCTACAAGAAAAAAGTTATTTTATGCATCTTTATGGAATTGGTATAATATGCATATAATAGCATACAGTGAATTATTACATGCCTTCTAAATTCTAGGCATGTGGAAGATGACAAGAAATTTCCACTTTCAGTATGAAAATGGTTTTTTTGATTATCAGAACAGTTCATTTACATATCAGCCAAGTGATATTTTTAGGTTGCTCTTATATGTACCTTGGTTTGGATTTCTTGTATTCTTGTCTCTTGTGTAGTTTATTTCATAATTGGAATTCTTTCTCATTTGAGAAGGCAAGGAAATAGGCAGAATACTAACATGATTTGCGCAGAATTATGTATTTTGTACTGAAGCTATTAAAAATCTGTAAACTGAGCCTAACACTCCCCTATGAGAACATTTTCAGGATGGAAAAGAAGCCCAGTCTGTACTCAGCCCACGCTGAGACCATGTGAAAAGAAATATTGCTTCAACTGTTCAGACCACTGGCAAAAAATGAATGCAAACATCATGCAGAGATTATTTTTTTTTCAAGATATGTATTTGTCCCTCATTTTTCAAAGTCAATTGCAGTAGAATCAGTCATTTAGAAATCAATTTAAGAAAAATGATGTCATTATTTTCAGGATATGACAGACGCTAAATGTGTTTTATTTTCTTTTTAATTAATTTTTTTCCAATCCATTATGCTAAGTAAATATTGAGGACTGCAGTAAACCTTGTGACCCTTGTGGCTCATGGTAGTGCTACCTCTGTCATCTTCCACGCAAAGCAAAAGGGAAGAAAAAAGCCCCCAAAATTGCTGAGCCACACATTTCAAGTTGTTGACAACCACAAGAAAACAGAAGAAAATATATATGCACTCTGTCCTGTCAAAAGGCTTTCGCCTTATCTTGAGAGACTGTCAGGGCAGGAACATCATGGAATGGACAGGAGTCTATTAAATTAATAAGCTGCTGGATGGTGTCTGGAGAGTTATGATGCTCCATAAATCCAGTTTGATCACGGTGGACAAGGTTTAAATCTGCAGCCTTCTAATACACAGCCAGGTCCTGGATTGGATTTTAAGTTTTGTGTTAGAGACACAGAGATAGTCCTGCAGCTTGTGAATTAAGATTTATCATTTTTTCATACTGTTGTTGGGTTTTTTTTCCTACACTTCTTGACAAAAATGAAAACACCTTAGGGATCCTGGCAAATGTTCCTGCTTGAAATGAAAGCACTGCTGTCAAGGTGAAACCATGACCTAGAAGCCTAAAATCAAACCTTGGTCGTACTTTTCAGGCAGCTCCATTGGTGCTGAGTATAAAATGTCTGTATGGGGGAAACAGGGCTGGATCCATCTGCAGCCTGGTTTATAGTGATTCCTGTCAAATACTCCTACTGTGTATTTGTGATACAAGACAAACTAATGGTGTGCCATATAAAAGCAAAAGCTTAAAAAATGTAGAACTATATTCTTCTCCCATTCTAGGTGGTTCTGTGTATAACTGACAGGGCGGTGTGAGATTTCTGTGCCTCTTACCTCTAAATGGATTAAGCCTGATGGTAATAATTCAGGGAAGACTCTTTCATAGCATTCAAAGAACTCCTGTGTGACGTGCAGCCGTGATCTCCATGAAGGATGTAGAGCTGGACTGCCTGGAAGGCAATGGCAAAATGGTGTTGGCTGTGTTTTGTCTCTAGCTGCTCACAAGTAAGGCCATTATTATGGCACAACAGGTTTCCTTAAACAGAAATTGGGATCAAGTTGTAACCTTCAGTCACACCCATCCATACATCTCCTTCCATTGTCTTCCAGAAATTACCTAAGAGCTGTAACCAGAGATCATGTGTGACTGAATCCTGACCTCTCTATTGATCCTGGGGATCAATCAGTGTACTCTCTGATCAACGTCAGCCTTTCTGTCCTTCTCCCATGGCATTCCAGCACTGTCCCTTCTGCAGAAAGAGGCCACGAGGAGCAGAACTTCACAGCAGGACAGCGAGGCACTGAGGCCAGCAGTGCAGACCACATGCATTGTTCCTAATGCAATGGCAATTGCACCTTGTTATTTGGGGCAGGTTATGAAGTGTGTATAGTAAAATGGGGAGGAAGGAGAGGGGAGGTTAGGGAAGGAACTCCAGTGTGGTACAACAAACAGGAATTCCTCGTTGCAGTCCCCCCTTGCAAATGAGACAGGATGTTCCAGCTGCCTGCAGCTGCCCATCTCCGCACCAGTGCTGGGGAGGAAGGAGAGGGGAGGTTAGGGAAGGAACTCCAGCGTGGTACAACATACAGGAATTCCTCGTTGCAGTCCCCCCTTGCAAATGAGACAGGATGCTCCAGCTGCCTGCAGCTGCCCATCTCCGCACCAGTGCTGGGGCATCCCTCAGCCTTCCCACCATTTTAGTCTTCACTGAAGGGAACTGAAGCAAGTATGGAGAAGTTGCGACCTGCTTCAATGCGTGTTTAGTATTTAAGGAATGAATTCCTGTTACAGCAGACAAGGAAAGCATTTAGCAGCTTTCTTAAAATGTAATTTCTCTTGGTGTTATAAAAGGAAAAGAAAAAAATAGAAAAGCTGTTTCAGATTTGATTTTTTTTCTTTCTTGTTTCAATTTCATTCTGTCAAGGCATGTGGGGCAATGTGCCGCTGACAAACAGAAATCCGTGCTAGAGTGTGCCCAAGTTGTGGTATTTGAAACAAGTTGCTGTGTTGAAGCAGATTTAGTAAAGATGTACTGTGACTGAGTGGCGATGCACATGACAGCATTGCTTGGTGGCATGCAGAACCAAGGCTTGTTGCTGGAGAAGAAATTCCCCGTAAAATAATTTCCTATGAGAATATTATAGTATACAGGCATATATACATGTGTACATCATGCGTACATGCAGATATGTTTTTAAAAAATAACTTAGGCCACAGTTAGTGTTTCACTTGGACCACAGAAGGTTCTGAAATCTCTTCCTACAGCTGCAATATATACATCCTCATAGTCAACTCCAGCTATTCTGAACAATTATACTCTCAGTAGCACTGAGAAGAAATATTACCTGGAAAAGAGTTTAGAAGATAGAATAAGTCCTCACTAATATTGTTAACGCTCAAGAAAAGTACTAGTATTAGCTTTATAAATTACAGAAGAATGCTAATTTTGCAATAAAGTGCTGAAAATAGAAGTTGACACAGGAAAAAATAGATATTTTAGGGAGTGCAAACCAATGTAAAAAGATATTGAAAAGTTAGATTGTAATAGAAGAAAGGTGTATTCAAACTTAATTAGAGGGATTTAGTAACCACTGTAAATTCTTATTTAAAAAATAGAAGTGCATAGCACTGGAACAGGCTGCCCAGAGAGGTGGTGGAGTCTCCATCTCTGGAGACATTCAAAACCCACCTGGATGCCATCCTGTGCAACCTACTCCAGGTCTACCTGCTCTGGCAGGGGTGTTGGACTAGATGATTTCCAGAGGTCCCTTCCAACCCCATATCATTCTGTGATTCTGTGAAGTGTCTGAGACATAGAGGAGACAATTGTGTCTTTGGCCAGCCAAAATGTTTGCTGATATTATGAGATGGAAGATTGAACTTGAAGTATGAGATGAAAAGGAATTGTTTGACACTAAAAAATGAGAGAGATGGCATCAAGGGATCACTATGCAACTTCTGTTAATATCTGTTCTTTTAAATGTGAACAGGCTTACTTATATGGTGGCTGCACGTGCATTTTAATGGATTTAAATTATATGAGCTTAAATACATTTTCAAGTTACAATTAAATGAAAATTTAAAATAAGACTGACACATTGCTAAGGCTAAGCCAGTTTTATGATTAAGGTTCAATTAAATTATATTTATCATTGGACCAAATGAAGTATAAAATCACAAACTGATATTTTTCAGTGGCTTACTTTGGTGGAAAGTGTAGCCTGAAGGATGGCTTCAAGACTTTTATCTTCCCTTCTCTCCTAAAGTAGAAATTAATTAGTGCTAAACAAGTGTTGGCTCTATGGTCAGACCCCCATCCTGAGAGTCTTTCGTGGACCAGTGGTCCAGGAGCAATTTACTAAAAAAGCTGTTTTGTGATGCAATGTATTACATAATTTATTTGGGTTTAAGTCGGGGAAAACTTTATTTGGCTAAGTTAGGGGAAAAGTTGAAATTTTAATAATGGTTTAAGGAACTAACTGGTTTTGTTGTTTTCATGGAAGACACTTTTGGCCTTTTGCACTCTCAGAAGATCTGCTAGGATCAACTCTTTAAACACAGTTCTTTCTCTTTCCACATACTTTCTATGTAAATCCTAAATGTCATGAGTTTTGAATGAGTCAACGGGAGAATGCTGGTTTTGTACATGCAAACTATTTCTCAATTACATCCACTGCACCATAACATGTGAGACATGACATTTTTCTGGCTTGCCACGATATGATCATCAGCTTTATGTAAGTGTGGTACTGCTCTGTCTTTCTGATACATTTCCTATAATTCATTATTTATTTTCTCTTCACTTTGTTCTACAGAAATGTATGTAAAAGGAATAAACTCTACATTCTGTTTCTTTGGCTTGGTTTTAATTTTCTAATCTAGGTCATAACAAGTGGATTAACTTTGGACATTAAGCAACTTGACTTTTTTTGACATACTTAAAAACTGATCCACACCATCATAAAATTTGTACTTTCCAAAATGCTATTCCTCTCTTTTATGAAAATGCTCCTAAGTGACGTTAAGCAGAAAAACTTAACTTCAATTACACCTAAAAAAACTCCTTAATGTATTCAGCTAGAAGATTCAAAAAAAGTGATGAGCTGATATATGACCTTCTTCTCTTTCAGAACATATGTACATATTCAGCAAAGTGAAGTATGATCCTTGTGTTAGCACTTGGATTTTTGTTGTGTGTTGCTAGTTATTGCAAAGCCTAAACATGGGAACAGTTGAATACTCAAAGGCCTAATTACAGAGAGAATTCAGTTCCTGAGTCAGAGAAGTCTCCAAAAGCACCCATTGAGAAGTACTTTCCTTAACAAGAGCATTTTCTTGAACTGGGACTCTTTTAGTCTGTTAAGCTGGTCAATGAGAGGGCTAAGAGTTGGTCCTTAAGCTGAAGACACTGATACTGTGTCAGTCTTTCATGGCTGCATCACATCCCTTGTGTTCTCTTTGGGACTTTAGTGTTCTAGAAGAATCAGTAGGAGCTGATTAGCTGAGGTTTCCTTCGAGCACATTAGCCTGACAGTCTGCCATTAATATATGGCAGTATTCTATATTTTTACTTAGTGTCTTTACCTTCTTTCTTTCAGGAGCTAAGTTGGGTCAATTTGCATTTGCAACTGGCAGATTCCAGCCACTATTACTAGTAATGTGGGCTACTGGGGAGAAAGAAGCAGCCTGCAGTTTTTAACAGTAAACCTGAATCTGTGTTTTGGAAATCGTCCAATTAGATTTTAGCTGTATGCCACAAATCAAACACCTGATTTGTCAACTTGTGTTACTTTTACACAGTAAGAACTTGTCAGATCCTTGTAAAAGGTTGCTTGTGATTCTTACTGCAATGAATCTGTTAGCTGTAGCCCCCCAAATTAGCTAGTAGGCATATATACCCAGCAGAGCATAGTAAAAAATGTACACTTTTCCTTTTCCAATTTATTGTTTTCATACAGCATCTCTGATGAAAATGGGCTAATATTTGTTAAGCAAAAGAGTTTTGTAGAAAAATACTGTAAGTGGAGGACACAAAAAGAAGAAAAAATTGTGAGAAAAACAATTCAGTTTTACTTAGGGAACAATCTTGCTTTTCTTTGATATTGTTAGAGACAACTTAGAGTTTTAAACGCGATATTCTTGAGGGGTTATTATTTTGCTTTATCCTGACATAACTATTGTTTCTGTGGAAAATGGACTTCTTCCATACCACCGAACCAGTTACCCTATATCCTTAATGCAGGGAACAGCTATAAATGTTTTAAAGTATTTAAAGTGTTTTCAGTATATGCTATTTGGTTGGTGTGTTGTCTTCTTTCTGCAGTCAGTTATCACATCAGCATTTACTGGTGCAAAACTGCTGTAGTGAAGAGCCATCCCATAATTTTCCTCATTCATTGTTCTCATTTCTGTCGTCATTTTCCTGCTCTGCAGAAATTCATGTGCATAGAGGAAATGACCAAAAAAAAAGATGAGTAGTGCTTTCTAACGTATTTCATTTCATAATTGTAAGTACCTAAAGATACTGAATTCTGCCCTCCAAAGATGGAAAAAAGTCACCAGAGTAAGTAATGAGCAGGGACCTACAATTCCCTTGTCATCCCTTCATTGTAGGTCCTAAATATTGCATTACCAGCAAGGCAGTTTGGCAGATTAAAACACCAGAAAGAAGCCACGCAAACTTTACGTAGAGTTCAGGAGATGAAAAGGAACTGCCGGAAGTAATTGAGTCCCAACGTTTTGATAATATTTGGGTTGCTTAATTACATTCGCCTTTGTTCCCTTTTGAAAATGGGATGCATCATTCTCTCTCTTCCAGCACTTAACTGAACATAGCTGGACTAATAAATAAGCTTTGCGGAGTAATCACATGCATATTGCATCTTCAGAATCTTTTTATATTATCTACTCAGAATATTTTGTATAAACTAAAGTATTAGTACACAAGAAAGAGAAAGTATTGTACAGTACTCTTTATGTCTGAGCAGCCCAAATAGGGAATGCATGATTTACTGCATTCGTGGCTGAAATGCAGGAAATTTTTTCCTGAGTGGAAGTGTTTTTAAAATGCTCTATAACATGTGTAGTAACAGTATGCATCCTTTTAAGGCAGGAGGTAAGAAGAAAACATTTCAAGCCTTATTATTTAGGAAAGATTTGGATGCTCAGCATGTCTCGTTACATCTATCACAAAAAGAGTCAAGAGCATAAAGGATTATTTGGAAGTATATTGATGGATTGTTGAAATGTAACTACTCAAAGAAGCTTTTGATAACTCTTGTATGTACTTGGAGTTGGAGGTGCTGACATGTAACAGAGCTATATCTCATTAGCTTTATGTAAGAAAAGTGGTAATTTTTTTGATTGTATTTCATGCCCTCTTTTTTTCATTTTTCAGTATACATAAGTCTTCTTTTGGGAGATTTTAATATAAAATACTTTCTTATCCTATGGACAAGTCACTGTGAGTTACTTAGAATTTGAGATCTTTCTAATGTCTCCAGTTGGAGACATAGTGTTAGCTCAGGTAGAAACAAATTGGAGGTAAACTTGTCATCATTGTTTCACAAAGGGAACAAATGAACACTTGAAATATTAGCAGCAAATTTTTGGTAATTCATTTACATCACAGTGAGTTACAGCTCTGTATTTGGCTCTTAATTCATACTTCCTCAGAAAGTACTGACATTTGGATTTAGGAGGAGGTTGTAATTTTTGCCTTGACATCTGGGGGTTTTTTTGTACCCTTTCTTAATTCATATTTTGTCCAATCTTAAGGAATTATGTAATTTTTTTAATTGGAGGAGATTGTGAATATCTTTTTCTCTTGGAAAAAAAGAAAATGCACAAAGGCAACTGAACAAAGTGAACATAGTATTACTCTAAATTGTCAGATTGTGCATAGGTCTCTCTAATACTTCTCAGATTCTAGTCTGCTGGCAATATAGTTTCAATAGATGCACGAAGGAAAGTGCCAAGACCAGCTTTGACAGGGTTTTCTTTTTTTTTTTCTTTCTTTTTTTTTTTTTCCTCGTCCTCTTTCTCTTTTAATCCCTGTGGGGCTCTGTGATTTTTCATAGCTGGACTAAAGTTGTGTCAACGGGAGACTTGCACCATAAAGACTGAAATGTTAAAGAAAGCTACAAGGAACAGCTTTGAGGCAAGGTTTCAAGCTTTGTCATCACGCTTGAAGAATTTTCTGTTTAATGTACTGTAATGCAGTATTCAATGGGGACAAGTTTAATTGAGTTTTACACAACCCAGTTGGGAGTAGCGCTGCAAGGTAGGTGATGTCTAGGTTTTTAATCTTCCACTCCAGAGAGGCTTGTTGACGAAGTGGTTCTTTCTCTTTGTAAGAAAAAAGGGAAGCATGAGAAATGATACATCCGTGGATAAAACCAATTGGCAACCCCCAAAGGAATGAGGGCGATAAGGCGAATCCAGCACTTGTAAGAAATAAAAGAATCCGACTGTTCATTTAAATGAGAAACAACACATGTGATTGAGGAGGCAGGGAGGCTGGGCGCTGGAGAGGGGAGGAAGGGACTAACAAACAGAGCAGCTGGTGTCGGAGTTAAGCGTCCCGCAAAAACAAACTGGGGTTTGTTAGGCAGGTTACCGGAGAGATAGTTAACAATGTGTATTTTTTAAAGAAAAAGGAGAGCCAGGCATTCCCTGTTTCAGAGAAGGTGGCTGAAGTGGCAGGAGGGAGGAAGCTGCTGTTAGGCAAACCCTACTTAAAGAATCTCTATTCCTTCCCTGAGGCCTAACAGCGGCTCTCTATCAAACAGCGTAAAAATAGCACTGGACCCTGTCAAAGAGAAAATAATACCTTCTGTATAAGCCTTAGTGTATTTAACTGTAGTCCTGTTTGAGTTACTTCTGCTAGAACTTAAGCAGCCGAAAGGATAAAATTGTGCAGTCAATATACTGCCAAATTATCTCTCTGCTTTGGCTCTGCATCCCTCCTACAGCAAAAAATGTTTAGCATTGTCTGCTCTTCGTTAAAAAGTCTGCTCTTACCAATCATGTACAAGTACGTGTTACAGCATGTTTTAATTCTCACCTGTAAAGCACGACTGATGATACTGTGCCACTTGTTTTCTTTTAAAATATTTAATAGATTTGACTGATGTGTGGCATTCACTGGAGGAGACACTGTGTTGTGCGGTGATGGTTTTCAGGTTGTCTCTGCCATCTTGACGTCAGATCTCTCATTTTGCGTCATCAAAACCAAGAGCACTTAACACGTCTTTTTCATAAAATATACTGAATGTCAAGGTTGGCATGGACTTAAACAAGCAGTAGTTGGGGGGTGCATTGCTACCAGGGACCCTCTGGGAGGCTGTGGGGTGAGGAGAGCAGCCGGCCAGGCTCACCTTGCTCCCCTCCATCCCTCTCTGCCACCTCACGTGGCCCCACAAACGAGACCCAGCAGCAAGTTTAACCTCACTCCGTGTTAAAAATCTGCCAGTACCCCCTTGCTTTTGCCCAGATCAGGAGTCTTTCCCACCCGGCCTAGGGGAGGGAAGGTGGCCATGGCTGCCAGGCCAGCCTGCTTTTGGGAGGAGAGCAGGGGGTGGGTTTCTTAAGAGGGTGGAAAGCCTCAGATACCAGCTATTGTGTGGGAGGGTTGAATTTCACCCACAGAACACATACAGTGAGACAAATTGGAAACTGCAGCCGAATGTGCAGAATTTTGCACTGTGCTTCTTTCCGAGGTACCACCAGAATCCCTGTTAAATTTATAAATACAGTACACATGCAAAGTAGGGAGCTGAGCAAATAATTCACAATGAATAAATTATCTGACAAATTTAGCCTTTTTTCTGCTCATGAAATATCCATGAACAGATCTGTGATTTGTAACTGCAACCTTTAGAGTGCATTAGCATAGGGTTTTTTATTTTTTTGAGCCTCTGTGTTTGGCATAGAAAAATACAGAATTGTCTTTTATTTCATGGAAGTAAATATTCTGAACAATAATGTACAATGAAGCACACCTTTCAGAATGGGAATGAGGTGGGAGGGCATGGGAGGATGGGGCTGTACCCTCAAATTTACTTAAGAAAAATGCATAATTTGAAAGATTTTGGAGTGTATCTCTCTTTTAACACATAGACTATGTCCACATTATAGCCTGACAGTGGCATCCCTTCGCATGGACTAAAAGAATGGGGAGAAATAAGATTCATATTTCACAAGGCTTTAGTAAAATTTGAAGCACTATTTTGAGAATTAATTGGTTGTGGTTAACTAAACATAAATTAAAAGCCTGGGGTTTTCTGAGGTAAACAGTTTGAAAACAGCATTAGGAGACAAGCTTACTGAAGATTCTCTGATGGTATGGTGTTTTTCAATATCTGTTCATCTTTGTATTCTAATACTTCCACTACATCCAAGCAAAATCACACTATTTACTGTGAACTAAAGCGTTAAGAGTTTAACCAGTTTCAGTTAAATTGTCAATTGAAATTTTTACAGCTTTGTTAGAAATACAGTTAGATATTTTTACTGGTGATAGCCTTTCAATTTACTGAATTTCTCCCATGATTCCAAAACTCCCAGAATATTTTTTGCCATATCGCAAATTTTATCTTTATCTATGTTATCCTATTTTCACCTGAGATAGAGTTAATTTTCCTTCTAATGGTTTCTGTGTTTTCAGAATAGGTATAAAAGGAATGTCAATAATGCATATTGTTTTAGTTGTTGCTAAGTGATGTTTATACTAGTCATGGACTTTTTTCAGGTTCCTGTAGAAGCTGAGAAGGAGAATAGACAAAACAATGGAATGGCCAATAGAATATTTCATACCATAGATACCATGCTTGGTGTATAAATGGGGGTTGGCTTGAGGGGGGAAATCTGCAATCTCTGCTTGGGTCAGGTTGGGCAACCAATTCACCGAGTGGTGAGAGTGAGTTGTATCTTGTATATTTTTTTAGCGTTATTGATGACGATGATGATAATAATAATAAAGTTATTTTCCTTTTTTATTATTGCTTATTAAACTGTCTTTAACTCAACCCATGGGATGTTTTTTTCCCTTTCCCCTCCTTTTCTCCCCCTTCGCCCTACCCTTCTTGGGGGTGCAGGGGGGAACAGGGCATGAGCAAGAGGCTGCGTCGTCTTAGTTGCTAGCTGGGGTTAAACCATGACACATGTAAAGCTGTAACCTTAGAGATGGTGTTTAAGAACTATACAGAAATATAAGAAAAATTTTTTGAGAAATTTTAATTAAGTGGGGCTACTGTAACTGATATAATGCATTTGTGCTTCATTTGACATATTTAAGGATAAAATATAGTTTGTGAGGCTCTCGCAGATTTAATATATAGCTCTGCTCAGACTACAGCTTTCACAACAATATCTATTTGGTCAATAATCTACTTAATGTCTGCATTCACAATTAAATGTGTAGGCTTTGATGGGAAAAAAGTTTATTCTCTCATTTCTAATGGTTCGGCGGAATTCAATACAGCTAAAAAAGAGTCAATTGAATTTTACTTGTATGTATCCGCCTCAGAACAGTTTAATAATTCCAAGTAGTTCTATATGAGTACAAACATACTGAGGGCATTGAATGCCTTGAACAGCTGCCATAAAAAAAGACCTAATTTGGTCCTCAGAAACACCATACACAGCGATGAGTGATACAGAAAGAACCCAGTTTGACTTTCAGAGCCAGAATGAGTTTACAGAACTGTTACTTCTTATAAATGGATCCACTGCACTTAGAAATAATTGAGGTGTCACAATGGCTCAGCCTCTATTTATAATAGACCATGACCACACATAATAAAGCAAATAATTCAATAATTTCTATTTTGGTATTACATAATAACAAAAAAAAAAAAAAAACACAAAAAACTTTAGGACATTCAAAAACAAATTCCACAGCAATCAGCTGAACTTTGTATGAAGAAAGAAGGAATTTTGGCATCTCTCCATTCTGAGGACATAAGACAGTTTTGTTTGCTTATAAGAAAGATAGACATAAGATACTCTACTTCTTTACAAAGCTGTTTCAAGCAAAGACAAACTCAAATGTTCTCAGTGAAGGAAGTATTCATACAACCCCCCCAAAAATGTTGGCATAAGTAGATTAGAATTAGAATATAATAGATTTAGATTTTATTAGAATAGATTGGATTAAAATATAATAAAAGCAGATGCTGTAGCAGGTCCTCTGGAATAATCCCAGGTGCTAAGATCCATCCATTCTCGCATCCATCTAAATTTATTGAAATCAGTGCTCAAACTGAATGGAAATCTCTGAGCAGATCTAGCTAAAGCCAGGTAAAGGAAAATCTACATTTTAAATTAAACAGCATCCTGGCTTGTATCAGAAATATGTTGCCAGCAGGACTAGGAAAGTGATTGACCCCCTGTACTTGGCACTGGTGAGCCTGCAACTTTAATACTGTATTCAGTTTGGGGTCCCTCACTACAAGAAAGACATTGAGGTGCTGCAGTGTGTTCGGAGAAGGGCAATAAAGCTGGTAAAAGGTCTAGAGCACGTGTCTTATGATGAGCAGCTGAGGGAGCTAGGGTTGTTGAGCCTGGAGAAAAGGAGGCTGAGGAGAGACCATTTCACTCTCTAGAACTCCCCGAAAGGAGGTTGTAGCAAGGTGGGGGTAGGTCTCTTCTCCCAAATAATAAGCCGTAGGATGAGAGGAAATGCCCTCACATTGCGCCAGGGGAGGTTTAGATTGGATATTAAGAAAAAATTCTTCACTGGTTACTAAGAACTGGAACAGGCAGCCCAGGGAAGTGGTTGCATCACCATCCCTGGAGGTACTTAAAAGATGTATAGATGTGGCATTTAGGGACATGGTTTAGTGTTGGACTTGGCAGTGTGAGGTAACCTCAGTGATCTTGAAGGACTTTTCCAACCAAAATATTCTATGATTCTAAATAGACAATAGTGGAACTGATATTTTGCCCAAACGGCAGACTATGCCAAGTCTCTAGATGTGATTGTGACCTCTATCCTTCCCAGTGTCCCGTTTGTACATGTCACAATTTTGCCATTTCACAGCTGATACTAGAATAAAATCAGGGGACAAAGGATTTTCTGAGTGCCACTATACTGGACATCTTTGTCCCTCTTACAGATGTATAAGTGCATTTACATATTTGTCTTCTAAGGAAAATAAGCCAGAACACTACTCTCCAGAAAATTCTCATGCAGAAAACCAAAGCAATCAGTAGAATCTGTAGAATATTTCCTTCACGTGGAAAGGGTTTGTATCCAGAGATGGCAGCCACACCTATACCTGAAAACGTTGGGGTGGTTAGCTACTTGTTCTTTGATGTGCTTGCCCCAGAAGGCATTTTTTTGAACAACACATCTACTGCTTTCTTACGATGGAGAGGAAGACTGGTTCTGTACATCATGCTGTGGGAGGGAGACTTGGGGTTTTGTGACTTTCTGGAGATGGAGTGAAGAAGAGTGAGAAATGCAGGGGTCACTGAATGGAGAAATCACAGGTGAACCCAGGGAGGAAAAGAAGTGTTTAGTTTAAGCCGGGATCTAGTGGAATGATTGTGTGATTTAGTAATGGGAGTTATTTCAAGCCTGTGTTTCAATGGCAAATCACTGAATTTAAATTGATAACTCTTGAGAGCAGTACAAATGAGAGCTAAATACCTGTGCAGCTGCAAGAATTTTGTTTGATTGTTTTTTCTTACTAAAAAATGACAATAAAATAATATATTAAGATAACATAATTGGGTAGGAATCAGCAGGGCTTAAATGCAATCAGTTCTATAAAGGAGGAGCATAGAAGCTGTTATAAACACATGAAAACATCACCAGAAGCACAAGCTGTGGAGATGAAAACATTCAGGGAAAGAATAAGGAAGTTAGAATTTATCTTTCATTCATAGACGATAACATCAGTACACCTATTATTAATAGCATAATATGTAATCATGAATATCTATAAATTTCCTATAAATATATGATAGGTATTTGTCCTGTCTTACATTATAATTAATTTCTGATATTGTCTTGATGCAGATGGAAACAAGTTCTAAGAATAAATTCTCAAGATTCATACTTGCAAATATTAACTATAAAGTCTAATAATGAGCTCATCTATACAAGTGATTCATTATTTCACTTGCAATCAAGTACAGATCAGAAAATAAAGGTAGTATCGTACTATGAAAAGAAAAAACTTTACAGGAAATTTTATTTTGGCATTAGACAGTTTGGAGCTTTGTAATTACTTTCTGGAAAAGCATTGTCTTAATTTTTCCCATCTGGTTTCTGAATTTTATATTCAAATTGCAAAATGCCTTCATTTTCAGATTTTTTACTGCAGTACTGTAAATGCTGCCTTAAGCTTTCCCACTACATACTGAGATTTTGCCAAAACACACCGGTTTACAGCTGGTTTTGCCAAATAAGAGAGTGAGTTTCATTTCCATTTCACTGATATTTAGGAAAAAGAGTTCAAATGTGAGATCACTGAACAGCAATTTAGTCTCCTAACTGATGGCTTAGTATTTGGAGAAGAAATAAAATTAATTCTGTCAAGATTGAACTATTTTTCAATACTTTTTTTTTTTTTAAAGAATGGTAAGTTTTCTATTGAACCGGAAAGCTGTACATTCTTGGGGTACAGCCCAATTCTGTTAACGAGATGTGTTGCAATTGCTAAAGAATTGCAAGGAATGAATGATTCCCGGGAAATAAACAATGGAAAGTATGGGTGTGTTAATCAGTCCATTTTGTCTTCCTTTTGCCAAGAAAAGAAAAAAAAAAAAAAAAAAAAGAAAAGGCAAGCATGCAAGCAAGCATCATACTCGCTCTGATATTAAAATCTATGGGAATTTGATGAGATAAAAGAAATGTTAAATGAACATTCTTCCTCTAAACAGACATGTCTAGAAAGGTAATTTTAGTAGTACGGCACTATAGCATTTTGTTTTTTCTGCAATAAAGCCATCAGATCAATAAAAAATTATGTAGTAGATTATTATTACACTGTGCTCACCATAGCTCTAATCATAAATAATACAGCAGTTATCCTGGTTATATTAATTATAATTAGAATGCAGATAATGCAGACGGTCTTTTATTACTAGAGCCAAATCAATTTTCCAGTGTTATTCAATGCAAGGTCACACAAAGTTGTTGAAGCTCTTAGACTTCTTATGAAATGACCTGCATATGTAAGAGAGGGTTTGGCTCAGCTGTGTAAGACACATTGACTGGGAAGTGCATTGAAATAATTACAGCCATGAACTCTTGCCTATAATGGCAGAATTTCATTTTATAAAGTAAGCATAGCTGTAATCCAAGCTCCTTTATGGTGGGAAGCCTCATAAATCTTTCAGGGAAGACCAAGTCTTTCTCTTATTTGTAAAGCAGAAATCAAAATGAATTAGTTTCAGTTGTTATTCTTTCCATCTGTACTGTTGTGTTAAAAATACTGAATGTGTTCACATTTTGTATTACTATGGAAAAAACAACCTAAAAGAAGAAAATAGTTAACAGAGATATTTCTCTGCATTATTTTAACATACACTGTTTTAGGCTGATTTAGGCTCTGGAGCTCTCCTGGATCACTTAAAGCTTTTATCATCTTTTAGGATTGCACTGGCTTAATGTATTTGTCTTCTATCTCTCATGGCTTCAGTTTAACTCAGACTCACAGAGGAACTGATATACTGTCTGTCCTGTAGCTGATGAGCAGATTAGTAGGACACTGCCAGATAATCATCTCTGAGATGCATTGGATTCATATGCGTAAATGACACATGGCACAGAGAGGGAAGTATCACAGAAAGTGTCTTTTAGTTTTGTGCTTTTCCGGTTTCTTTAAGCATTTATACAGATGGCCATTCGATATGCTCTGCCCCGGATTCTTGCAGTTTTGAATTCACTTTTCTTCTTTTTGTTCTATCCATCATGTATCGTAGTGCTTCCAGAGAAACAAAGCAGACAACAGTAAACAGAGCAGAGGCTGCAAGTAGGAGCTAGTTAGTGAGAGGCACAATGCTAGGAGCAATTTAAAGAATAAAGGGTTTGCTGCTATTTGCTTGCTCACTTACTTTGTTTTGGGTTTGGTTTGCTTTGTTACTCAATAGAACAGATGCTATAGAAAATAAAAAAAAAAGGAATAACCCTCCTCAGAAAAAACGTGCGTCTATTTGAAGACAGTAGTGATACTTGAATCTTTAATATTCCTCTACAAACTGTGCTCTCAGGTGGGTTTGAAAATTTGCTTTTAAATCGGCAGGAGTTTGGCGTGTATATCAGAACATAGTGGTCCAGGCAATCTCCTACAAGCCCATGTGTGTTTAGTCTTACATCTGGCCTCTAAGTCATACCTTAAGTCAGCAGCGTGATGGCATTTTAAAAAGGATCTCTGATCACTTTTTGCATTTTAGCTTGTCATAACTTCTATTATCAGCAGTACCTGAGCTTGAGGACTCCAGTCATTTGAATCAAAATTCTTCCTTTTGACAATAACCAACGAAGGAGACAAAGCCATTTGGCAAGCAAATGAATCTTAAGTACACACACTGGAAATGTTTATACTTTGTTCTAGATAAATGTAGCCTGCATTTTGATACTATATCACAGTGTTCAGCTTATAGAATGTGAACAGGGTTTATGTGTGAAAGAAAATGTGAGAGAAATAGAGGAAAGGGTGCTAGGGAAAACTTGGTATAAATGGACGTTGACACTTTACTCAAATATTGGAGACTGGAACTTTCAA
>JAOQGH010000012.1:133727071-133749571 GCA_025769975.1 Gallinago jamesoni
TTCTTTTTGTTTTAAAGTGCCAATAAATCTTTCTCCCTGCCCCTCCACTGCTAGATTAATTATTTTCTGACTCCCCCCCCCCCCCCCCCCAAAAAAAATGTTCTTCAGAGATTTTTCCATGACATATGTAGTTTTATACCTATGATACTTCTCATGGATATTTCAGTTCAGTGTGAGTTGATTTAATCTTATCTACAGATGAGTTGATCTCTTCGAGCCCCACATGCCTCTTTATTTTGGTGGCAGTAATTTAATCAGGATTTCCCATAAGCCTCCCATTCTCTACAAGCACATCGCTGGATTTGATTGGTTGCTTTTGTGTTTTAATTATAATAATGTAGTGATACTTATGGGTTCAGGGCATCACATCCTAAGCTTGAGGCGTAAGGCAGAACAAGGTAACAATGGGGCAAAATTGATTTTAGTTTATCAGTTTCAATGAAGTTACTGCTCCAATTTACCTGTTAAAAGAGCCCCACATCCTTTTCCTCCTTTTCTTCCAAGTTTATACAAAGGAAGAAAACTCGCACTTTTGAGAAGTTCATGTTAAAACCAAGCAGTACAAAGGCACACTATATGATTGCTTGGTGTACAACTTTCTCTTTGCTTTGCTTAAAAAATTTGGAAGCTTATGGTATATATTCTTGTGAGGGTTTTGGTTTTTTTTAAGGCACTCTATCTCAGAGGTAGCATGTGTGTCAGGGGAGGGAGGGATTGCTATGGTAAGTACCCCTGCTTCAAATAATAGGATTTGGGAATTATTTTCAGTCCAAAACATAAGGGGAAAAAAAAGTCTAAAAGTGACCTTGTCGTCTGAATTAACTTCCATGAGATTCCACTTTAAAATTATATGCCCAGTATTATCATTTTACTGCCAAAAACTGGGAACACTTCCAAATTTTGACTTACAAATTATTGTACTTCCAACTGAAAAAAGGGAAGCTTTTTGAAGTACTTCTTTTTGTTGAATACTGTAATAGATGGCTCTGTAAAATCCTGCGTAAATGGCCAAGACCGCAAGTTCGAGCTGCCCCCAAGGCAGTCTTATCTTACACACAGGCTTTTAGAAGATTTTTGTTTTGTTCTTGAATGTGTGTAGTTTATGTGTTTCATCAGAAGATGCCTGTTTTTTTGCCTGACTCTACACCCCCATGTCAATACCACTCAGGTTCACAAGGGGAGTTAGCTGCAGGATTTGCGCTGTGCTGAAGAAGAAAGATTATCTTTCCTGTGGGGTGGGAGGGGGGAGCACATTGTGCACATCTCTAAAGTAAAGACTGCAGGAAAAAATGAAGAGGGCATAACTTTTTCATATACAATAGCATTCCTAAGTTAATATAGCATGCTGGAATTTAGTGGAACATTTTATTATTCAGTGATCATTTTTCTTTACATCTTGTAAATAAAACGTTGCTCATCTTAACGGGCATTCATCATCAGCAGGGTAGGTTTCCAATCAGCTACACAAACCGCTGCTTTAAGTGCACTTGATAGTGTCTCCAGCAAATAGCTTTAGAAAATATCCTTCCCACCGTATGTACCCTCATGTGAGGATTACCTGCAATGATACGATACATCCTCGTACATTCAGGCGGCCTCATGTGCCTCTTTCACTGCCACTGTTTCTGAAATGGCCTTTCTGCCTCCTGATCACAACATGAAGCAAAAAAGTACCATCTGGACACTGCATGCTAAAAAGTCAAAGATCTGTATGCTATATTATGCCCAAAAGGACATTTCCTTGTCAGTTAAGCTGCCATGTACTTTAGTATGTCACTGATAACTAACAAAATTACAGTATGGTAATTTTAATTGGAAGCTATCCATTTTTATCCCTCAGGTTTTTGGGTTTTTTTATTCCCCATGGCAATCTTCTCTTGCAGCAGGCTCCTGTGCTGCAGCACGGGCAGAGCCCGGTGGGAAGGCAGATGTGCCCGGGCACCGCAACGTCCAGCTGCTGGGGTGCTGTGCTGCTGCCACCGCCGCTGCTGCCCGGGAGTTTTGCCGGAGCCATCGATCCGAGCTTAGCACTGCGGGTCCTTCCTGTAATTCCTTAATTCTGCTGGTTTTTTACTCACCTGGAGTGCCACAAAGCCACCCAACAATTAAGGCTGTAAAAAGGAAAGAGGTGGTGTCGTCAGTCCCTCCCTGCCCCGCCCCCGTCTCTGCTGGGGGTTGGAAAGATGCTGATAGAGGCCAGGGAAGGAGGCACAACAGGGTTAGATGGAGAAGGTGAACCTCCCCCTGTCTGAAAGCTGTAAGTAAGGGTATTTAGGGCATCGGTGTTGTCCTTACTGTGGAGGCAGAGAGGGAGTGAGAGCCTCTTTCCTGAAACATGAATAGCATCGGTGACTGCAGGCGTACAGAGGAGGGGGTAGCTTGCTCTTAGAGGGCAAAAACCAGGGTAAGGACAGGAAAGTGGAAAAGAGGCAAAGGAACAAAACGTGGGATCTGAAAGACTGTGCTTTCCTTTATATGTATACATAAAGATTGTTGTTGTTTTGCTTATATTTATTTGTCTGTTGGTTATCTGAGTGGTGCACAGTGCAGGGAATTTTACTGTTTTTTCCTTTTATCTGGATGACTCAGAAAAGTAAAAAATGCAGCTTATAATGTTGGCTTATGGCCTGGCAGAGTAGAAGGGGGTGCAAGCCAAACTCCCAGTCACCTGAATCTCCTCGTGGAAGAGAATCGGGTATACACTTCACACTTGGAAATAAATTCAGTGTATGAACACCCCAAAATAGAACAAATCTGCATATGGACTTGGATGTACAAATAGTACTTTAGAATCTCTTTTAAGACAGTTTGGGTCTCTGCAGCAGTAGTGCCAGATTAAAAACAGAACATACATATTTTCCAAGTTATAATTTTGTGGAGCTGAACCTAAAGTGCCATTGTCCATTTTCACAGCACCATAGGTCAGCAGTGTTACAGTCCAATACCAAAAGTTGGTGTGATACCAGCTGAATTTTGAAAAAGCTTTTAATGAAAAGATATAAACACATTCTAAATTTAATAGACTGATATTTCTCATCACCTTAAGAATTATCTTTAAATATACAAAAACCAGAAAATGTGAAAACAAGCATCATTGTCACAGTCTAAAGACGGGGCTGGAATTGTGACTGAGAGAACAGCACGGGAAAAAGAGAATGACGTGGAAAGCAAGTGCCATATAGCCTGGGCAAAAGAGTTCTTCTCCTGAGTTTTCACTGGATTATGTCAGAGGCCTTTTTCCTTAACAAAAGTTAAATGAAGTGCTTTGTTTAAACTTCAGGGGATGTTTATATGGGAAAAATAAAGAAAAAATATAAAATGAGCAACGTTAAAATTCATCTACCCAATGTGCAGCTAAATTTATGAAAACAAGTTATTTTTAGTTATAATTTTATTTTTAGTTTTATAGTGTAGCTACGTTTAGTTACTTTTGTTCCTTCAAATAAAAGATGGAAAAATATTAAACAAGGCATTTGATCATGTTCTTTAATAGAAGAATGGTAGTGGTGGGTCCAATTCAGTGTTCTCTGGGTCATCTATGCAAGGTTTTGCTCCCAAAAAACCCCAGCTGCATTTCCCTGCAGAGAAGGCAAGTCTTTTAAGCTGTAACATTGATTGGCAGCATCCCACGCAGATCCCTGGCAGGGTAGCTTTCATGCAGTTATGCTGGTGGTGTTTCCTTGCTTAGCTGCTACCTCTAGAAGCCTTGCTGAGGAGACAGAGGTGATGAAAAGGTTAATGGGAAGGCCTGATAAATCGGTAGAGATTGCCTCTGTCTGTATCATTAGAATCTCTTACACATATCAAAATGATAGCCTACACCTAAGGAAAACAAAAAAAAAAAATTTTTTGTGAGGTTTATGTAGTCTTTATAACAGCAAATCAGTGTGGTTCTCATTCCCAGCTCAGAGCAGCAGTGGGCTTTCAGTGAGGTGGTGCTGAAGTGCCTGGGGTGCCTGGGCAGGAGCATGGTACCTCCGTGCCCAAGCATCCGCTGCCGCCGTGCACGGAGAGTTCCCACAGCCTTTCCCAACCTTCCCTCCTCAAGAGGAAGAAAGTTTTGGATTGCAAAAGATCCTTATACATGGGCTGAGTCTTCAAAAGAGCACATCTGACCAGCAGCTCAGTGCAGACGTTCCCCATGCAATGGCTCCTGTGCCACCTGGCTAGTCCTCAGGCATGCTCCATTGTTGGGTGTCTGTCTCCAGCCTGAACCACTAAAGGCTGTCTTCCAGTCCCTCTCTCCAACCAGCCTCTGCCCCAAAAGAAGGAGACATTTTATCACAAGTGATATTTTCCCAACAAACTTACAAAAGGCATATGTGATATTTTCTTTCCTAACAATGCCTTGCTATCTATGTTTATTTTAGCCTAGTCACAATCCTGTTACAACTTTTATCAGACCTTGAAAACTGAGTAGAAAAGTAGATTACTGCCTTTTCCTTCCACTTTTGGAAAGCCAGAATCCAATCTAACTTGAAACATAAAATATACTTTTGTTACCACAAGATTGCAGCAGAGGTTAGTAGCAATGTACATTTTATAGTATATTTTCTCTGAAGGGAGAGTTCATACTATGGCTATTCAAACTATATAGTGTGTGAATTCAGGACAAAAATGAATTTAGTTTCCATTTTTCCATTCATCAGAGATGAACACTAAATGCAAAGTTCAGGTTCAGATAACAATTTTTCCAGGTCTGAATCTAGTATTTTGGGCTGATTCTTTTAGAATTCATGGGGATAAGCCCCACAATAATTGAAAAGTCCATATTTCACTACATGTGGGAAGCATAAACGGGCATATATTTTCTTGGGAAGTGGGAGTCTTAACCCTATGATAGTAGTAATAGTATTTGTAATAGGACATTATATTTATGATAACTTCATTTAATTAGTCTAGCTAACTTACCTTTAGTGACTTACAGGCTGGATAACAAAAATGTGAAACCATTATTTAGATATTTGTTGACTCTAATTGTTAACCACTATAATACTGTCCTTGAAGTCTATGTAATAGTTCTGTATTTGTGTGATAATTTCACCTTAAAGCAGGACTAAATTCTCAGTATATTGTCACCTCATCTTTAGATTATATATAGACATTTTTCATAGCATCTTTGTATTTTAAATGTATTTTTCCATACAATTTTATTTATATTTGCAGGGAAAATATTTAAAATGTGTTTCAAAATCTTGTATCTTTTTTCATAACTTTTTGCTGCTGTTTCAACAGCCACATCTTGCAATGAGGACACGACTGGGAAAAAAAAAAAAAAAAGAGGAGCTTAATGCAGACAGATTATATGCTCAAACAAGAGGGAGTATTTAGTCAATGTGGTTTACATTGGTTTCAGCATGCCAGCAGCAACCAAATTTATAGATATCTTGGAAGGGGAAGGGAGATTTGGGTTTGAAGGAAGAAGAGGTAGCTCTGTGGGTGCTGATGGAGGGTATGTAGTCTGAGGGGAACTGCAGAAAGCACAGCTGTGGGGTTTTGACAATGTAGGAGTGTGAGTGTGATTTGGGGGCTTGGCTTAAGTATCAGGGGAAGATGGAGTGGACCTCATGATAATGAGTGAAAGAGGACGAAAATATTCCATGGAAGTGAGGACAAAGATTGTGTTTTATCCAGTAGAAGAGAGAAACCAAGAGAGACGGGCAACGATAGGCATCACACGGCCAAGGCAATGGAAAAGAAATATCATTGGGTAACAGCATTCTGACTTGATACAAGTACTGTAAGGTTTTTGCAATTAACAATGTGATCTTAGTTGTGGGGATGGATAGGAAAGGCTGTGCTTTTGAAAGGTTAAATGAGAGGGGCAGAAGTAGCCTTAAGTAAGATCTGAAAGGAGATAAAGAGCTGCTTTATCCAGGCTGCAGTTGAACTGGGGAACTGGGCATCAGCGAAGCAAGACTAGCTGAGCTTTAGTATGAAGTGGAGTGGTGTATTTGTCACTTAATTAGTCTAAGATTCCTATATCCCAATACAATCTTATCCAATTCAGGAGACAGAAAGAAGTAGGGTGTTCATCAGACGTGCTGCTGTAGAGAGTGTTGAAAAGGAATCTGGGAACAAGTAGACTGAGAGGGAGAAATAGATGCAGTCTTTTTAGAGATGGAAAGTGCATTCCAGAAGTAACTACAGAGGGGAAAGAACAAAGGAGAAAATTGCAAATCATAAAACCAAGTGGGACATGGGCTAAAACAGGTTTAGGTTAGAAGACAGTAGGACTGTCTTGATTTCTTCTCAAAGTACTTGTTGATTTCTAAAGCATTACTCTTTATTTTGCAGCACTAATCCTTTCTTCCTCTATGACTACAAACAAAACCAAGCCATTAAACATATAGTTTAAATTTCTATCCATATTAAGTTATGTGTGTGTCACTTAAGGCTGTAAAAACCTTAGGGCAGGAATAGTGTTATTTGTATTTGCACATTTATTTGTATGGCACCACACACAGAGTTATTACTAAACGAATGGTTGCTGTGAGTAATTAGTTGATCTCTGTCTTTAAAAGTTTCTGAAACTAATAGCTAAAATGAAGATGCTACCTCAGTCCATTGTTAATAGATTTAAGCTTTCTTTTACTCTTGGGGTTTTTTTTCTACTTTTACATACCCATTTCCCTTTCACTGTGCTGCTGCAGAAAATTGTCATTACTTTTACATCCATATAATAGCAATTTTTTCTGTTGGGAGGAGAAGAAAATTTAGTCTCTCACCCTTGGAACTTAAAGTAAACAGCATAAAATAATAAAAAAAATCTTGCCAGGAAGATATAGGTATGGAGTATGGTTCTTCCCCTGAAACAGGAAGGGAAAAATTAAAAGATTGCAAAGACCATTGAGTCTTTCAGCACCTTCCTTCAAAGGCAGCTCTGGTGTTCCTCCTACCAAAGGAGAAAAATCAACTGAGAATATTAAGAGAGAAAGGGAAGGTGGTGCAAGTGATAATAAATTAGTCAAAATCAACATATTCACAAATGATTTCACAGAGCAGCACTTAAAAAAAGAATTAAGGAATAGGAATTCTAATCCAGGCAGTTATATTTTTGGAACTGTAATGTCAAACAAATAGTTCCTTTTACAAGAAGAATGAATGGATCCAGCTTGGGATCCATCAGTTTGGGACAAGGAAAGTGAAGCTCTGGAGCAAGTTATATAGTCTGCATTATTAGAAGTCTTTAAGGAGAGAAAGACTGGATGAATTAGCTTCTAGATGAATTAGAGTACTGTTGATTCTGTCTTGAGACAAGAGGATAGAACAGATGATCTCTTTTGCAGCTATACACTGCCAGAATTTGAGGGAGCAGAAGAGATAGCATTTAGAAGATAATGTCAAATACTTAACTGATCAAACAAGCACTACTGTACGTACCTCTCAGGGCTTATGATTGGTTGCAGTATCGGAGATGACAGGGTACCCTTTGCAAAAATTCATTCCATGCTCTGGAATAATGTAACGTCTTAAAAAAACAGTGACCACTTGCACCAAATGTAATGCTGTAAAATTCTTTCAGACCTAGATGCAGGAAGTCCAAATTCAAATGTTCTTGATATAAAGGCAATAGTAAGAGAACTATATGGCTAGATAAAACAGAGTTTAAAGCAAAATCATCACCATTTCTGATTTAAATGTGAGCACCTTCTCCTGTAGTCTTCTTTGAAACATCCTGTCAAGTCTAACATTAGACCTACTGGCAAAAATGGTCGCCAGTAGATGTGCTAGCATTGGTTAAAGGATAATCTTTTGCATTAAAGGTTAAAAAAGAGAGTATATATTCTAGATGTGTTTGAAAAAGGAAAAAACTAGTAAAAAAATCTCTATAGTATAAAACCAGTCTTTGAAATGTCCCTCATTAGTCTATTTAGTTCTTTCTTGTTCAGCTCCAAAATAAAATATTAGCAGATTAAGATAGGTATTCTTTCTTTATTATTAATTTCTATTCTTTAGCAGAATGTGAATTTTATAAAAGAGTTAAATCTAGATTAAGAGACAAAGGCTCCCAAGTTAGCCATGCAATCCCTTTGATCGATGGATTGTTTTCAGAGAGATGGCCGAGTTCAAAAATACTAATGTCACAAGAATGCTGGCTTTTATATATAAAATGACCTTGCATATGCAAGGCAGGTTAAATGAACCTTCGCACAGGTTCTTGATCAGCGTGCTGGCGCTCCTCTAGAATGTGACCAAAGCAAGTGAACTGGGACCCATTGTAAAATAATTGCTGTGGGATATACCAATATTCAGCAGCCGCTGTTCACCTTAGCTGCTCAAATACATGATGCTTCTGTAGAGATAATGAGGAAAAAGAAGCTGGAAATTTTCAAGGCATAAAAAGAGTTATCTCCGTGCATTGCAATCTACCACTTTTTGCCTTTCTCTCCTCTTTGAGAAATATTTTTTTGCTTTTACTAATGAATAAGAAGAGAAGATTACACTGAGCTGTGAATTGCCTTTTTCTCTGTTTTTAGTTAAAACAAGGCACGGAGAGATGCGAGTACAATTATTAGTGCTGGAGATTGTGAATATCTTTTGAAATGAAGGACATTTGCCAAAAATCTGTCAAACTATAAATGACCTGGGTCTTGCTCAAGAAGCCATTATTAAAAGTAGTGACCCACTAACCTCATTTTTCCAGAAAGAGTGTTGGGCAGTTATGGCAGGACAATCCAAGAGATTTATAAAACTTTTAATTTCTTTGGGGGTCAGACAGTAAGCTTAATTTCAGAGGCAGAAGGAATAGAAAATCACCAGTAGTTTAAGCAGGAGGTACTGTTGCCAAATGAACTGTGTATATTTAGACAGTTTTGTAAATGTTCAGCTCTTCCGATTCTTGACTATGTTCAGGAACTGCTGAAGATGTGCTTTTACTCTGGTGTTTCTTTTGTCTGGGTCCTCTGACACTTCATGCAGTCTACTGGGAAAGAAAATCTCTTTCTTCATTTTGTAAAAGTGAGATTGTACACAGATTATTGGACATGTGCTCTTGGTACTTAAGAACAATTTTCCTTTTAATATAAGCCAAATATTGCAATAGTTGTTGCCTTACAAATATTCATAATAACTATCATTATCAATCTGCTTTCTGTTGCAATAAAATCCATAAATTGAGCCAGGATATCAATTTACAGTCAAACTCAAAAATAGTAGAGGCTTTCCTACCATTTTGAAAAGAGGATGAGAGAGAACAAATTAATCATAGAATCGTGGATGCTGGAAACATATTAAAACATCTAGCCAGTCTCTTTGCCATTCATTTACTTTTTATTGTACACCCTGCAGTATTCTGACAGTCTGGTTTTCAAAAGCTGTAGTCTTAAAAGTGATAGGTTACCATTACTTTCTCTTAAGAGTGTATGAGAATCTCACTGATAAAGAGGATTTCAGAAGTTTAGGAAATGAATGCTACTGCAGCAGTGAGAAACTAACGGTTCCAAATATATATAGGAATGCAAAGGGATTTTTTTTCTCCAATGGTTTCTTTGTGCTGAGTCTCCCTTTGAGATGTCTGTGCATATGTCAGTTTATCTATGTCTGTTTTAGAGCTGGAATATGTTCACACTCCTTTAATAATCACCTCCTCACTTTCTGTACAATTTAAAAATTATGTCTGGCTGGAGGATTAAACATGTATTATTAGTAATGTAGTCTTAAAATTCGTTTGACTGTGCATTGTTCTCTAAAGTGCCATGTTTAGCTTTTAACAAGCTTGGAAATATTGTTTATTTTGCCGTATGATGTGTTAGTTGCTAATTCTGCGCTTAAAGACGTGTGCATTCTCTGGGCTCTCACATGGGGGGAGGAAAGTGTCCTCCTTATGTGAGAAAGCTGCCACCACAGCTGAGGTACCACTTAACACTGGAGGCTCTCCAGGGCCTGAATGTATTTGCAATGTATTTTGCTATTAGTATGACCAACGTTTATATACAGCACTAATTCAGAGAATAAAGTAAGTGCTAAAACTCAGATTCAGATGCTCTAAATGGCAGCATCTTTATTGCTCCACACTGGGGGGGAATGAGCAAATAGTTCTGCAGTGGGCAAAGGAGAGCGATGCAGCGCCCTAACCCCAGAGGCAAATTCCTTTCCACCCCATCTGCCATCTCAAATGCAAAATCCTAGAAATGCCAGTTTCCAAAGTAGCAGGCATTAACCATGTGTGTGAATTTTAGTCACTAGTAAAAATTATTCCAACCCTCTCCCCGCCCTTTGTTCAGCTTTCATGAATTGCCAGAGCAAAGAAAAAGGCCAAAGCTGGATGTGAACTGTGTTACTCTGCCACTAACTGATATGTTTCCTAATTTCTACAATGGAATATAATGAACGGCTTTCAGTAAGATAGGCATTTCATTTAATTCATCTACTGCAAATAATAAAGACATTTGGCAGAGGGAAGGTGTAAGGCTGGATTCTGATCTAGTTTGTTTTGGGACTTGCAGACCCCATATCGTGGTACCCAGCTGAAAGGGAATTGCAAAGAACTTGTATATTGTGGAATAAAATATAAGTTCATGGTAAATAACTATGTGTAATGGATGCTGTCTGCAGACAAAGAAAATAGGTAGCTGGCTGGTGGTGTATAGGTCTTCCACTGAAGGAGCATGGTTACCGTAAGCACCTCTCCTCCTCCTTCTTCTCCACCTTTCCTCTCCCTTCCTCCTCCTTTTCCTACCCACCAGCACAGGTTTTGAGAAGGCTCTCCTGTTGCTGCTTCTCCCACCAGTAAATGGCAGAAGAAATTATATATTATTAAGTGCAGAGGTAGGTACGGCTTAGAAATCCGAGCGTTGGGGAACATTAGTGCTGCCCTTTCCTATCCCCCCTGCTTTCAGACCTTTGTTTCTTTTTGTCTAGGCAGGCTGCGTGTTCAGTGGAGTGGCTCAGAGCACAGCATCCCTTTGAACCATGCTACTGCTCTGGGAAACTCTTTTTTGTTTTTTGTTTCTTTAATTTTTAAATTTTTTTTAAGTGATAAGGAAATATGTGTTACTTGCAAGTTGCTCCTTTTGGCAAACACAGGATAGCCCTTTTTAGTATGGATTCCGCTCCATATGTGATCGTTCCGTTTTTGCCAAACTTTCTTAGATGTGCACCAAATTGCAGAAAGATCAATACCAACTTCGCATAATTTGAACAAAAAAGCCTTGCAGTGCTACTTTTCTGTTTAATTTACAGGGGAAAAAAAATTATGAGATACGTAGGACATAAGTAAGGGCAGAATAGAGCCCTTAATCTTAATTATGCATTCTGCAGTATTATAAATGACTAAAGATTACTTCCAATGTTTGGTATAATCTTACAGTGTGCAGATGTGGTTCTCTTTCGTATATGCCATCTTTACTGAACTCACAATTTCCATAATGCTGTCACATTCTGCATGGGAAGCAGATTTACAGATAGGTAATCCATGTAAGGTATTTTAAAGACAGCTTATTAAAGGATTGAGGCCTGCTGTTAAATTACATATGCTTTCAATTGCTATGAGGTGCAAACAGTATCAAGAAGTACAATAATTTAGCTACAGCTGGAGAAAGGCCTATTTAAAGTTTTGATGACAGATCCTTTAAACTTTTCCTTTAAGTTCTTTTCTGCTTTATATCTTCTCCTGCGTGGTACGGTATTTTCCTTTATACAATGTAATTTCACCAGCAGGTCGGCTGTACACACGCTAAGAAACTGAAATGCATTCCTAAACTGATAGATAGAGTTTACAAAATGACTGTGGGCACCGGGCTCCACGCTTGATGGCATTATCTAAACACCTGACAGCGAGGATGGAGTCTTTGCAGTTTAACGTTGCTAATTATTAATGGTTCAAATTGTGTTGGGTACCACAGCCGTGCCGCTTTCCCCGCCGCGGCCGCCGCCGTGACCTCTGCTGCTCTGCCGCATTGTGCGCCGGGCGGGATGCTGTTGAGCATATTGGCTAGTGCCCCCATCTGTTTCTAAAACACAAGGCAATGTGTCACTTACGTGCTGTCTGCTGTCCTTACCCTTTACAGAAGGAGGTACAAGAGATTGCGTTTCCAAATAGATAAGTCCCCTCGCTTTAACCAGAATAAGGTGGCGATGACCACAGTTTAGAGCCGTTCCTTAAATCTGGGGGCTGGGGAAGTGTGTGGTGGGGGGAATGTTTAGGGAGTTTTCCCTAAAGTAACAAAATAAATGAGAATTTTGTGATGATATTTGGAGCTAACTTCAAGTGTCACACTGTACGATGCAAAAAGGGGCACATTATGCAGATGTGAGACAACAAAGCCCGAGAAGGAATGTGTTAAGCAATCATTTTATAACGATGAGTCTGTCCATGTGTTTGCATGTGAACATCATTACAATCTGAAAAAGAGAAAATGTTATTATGCCACGTATCTTTGAGCCATTATTGGAATTAGGTTACAAAGCTTCGGCTGCCAGGTTATTTGAATCTACTGCTTGTTGTTAATTTCATGCTTTCTATTTAGTTTTTTTTTCTTATTAGTTATGAACTAGTAACCTATGAAAAAGGAAATATTTTTTAAAAATGTGTCTATAACCTCCCACCACAGGCATAAGCATATTTTTTCATCATATATATTTTAAAATCACAGTAGTTTGTGGGCAAAGCTGTAAAGCTCTGAAAGGACAAAATAGTAAGAAGAAAAAAAAAAAAACCGAGAAAAAGCCTCTGAGAGTTAAAATACAATCTTTATAAAGTCATGTTTGTTTTTTTATTTAACATTGCTATGTCGCAGAAACATGAACAATACCGAATCTGAATTTGGAAAAAAAAATGTTTTCCTGCAAAGGACGATACGAACATCTTTCCACATAAATATGTTATGGCTTGCTTTATTTTTAATTTTTGCTTTTTCAATAAATGAAAGATGGTATTTTTATTTTGAAATATTTATAGTGTAAATTACCCACATGGTATTTGCATCCTCCTCTAATAAATCTGTTTTTACATAAGCTGTAGAGGTTAATGGATAGATTTTTGAATTGCACTAGATTTCTTTAATAAATGGATATGTTAGACAAGACCTTACTAAGTAGATTTTTGTCTGTGAAATCTGTCTTCTTCAAATAATTTCAGAAGTCAAAAATGCAAAATACAAACTTTGCTTAATCATGATTTTTTAAAATTTTATCACTATAAATATTAGTATATTTTAATTACAGAAAATGTCTTTGTTACCAATCAGTAGCAAAGTTCTGTAGAGTCTCTGAAACTGTTCTTTTTATTCCAGTATTTAAACTGGAACATACTTTTCATAAGGGAAAAATGCTATTGATAGCTCTAAATATGAACTTTGAATTAATGTAATGCCAATATTATCAAATATTGATATATCAACCTTAGACTGCAAATGTATTATCAAGTCACAAATAATTAAAGTAGTTAAAAATTAAACTGAAGAATTAAAAGATGATGTTTAAATAAACCAAAATACTCCAGTAGAAAATATTGCTAGTAGGCTGCGTAGATCTCATTGCAGTGTTTCTGCTGTTACCATGTCTTAATGTGTTTTTTTGTTTATGGGAAAAATTGTTTAAGACAGCAAGAATCTTGGGTCTTCTCTTTTTTATGAAGGTCAAAATAAATTCAGAATTATAACTGAAAAATGAAATGTAAATACCTAGATCTTTGATAACAAAGTAATTAAAATGTATGGTTTTGCCTACTGTGTATAATAAGGGCTTATATTTGATCAACCATAAAAGTTATTTAATCATTTTAACCTTGGAATACTACCCCACAAAAAACTACTTAATGGAAGTTAGCTGAGAAGCATTAGAGTATCACAACATCAAGAAGGCTGAGCGAGAGGGCACTGAAAATTCAAGCACAGCTTATTTCTGCCATAATACTATAGCAGGTTGCATGGCAACCAGTGGCTGTGGATTTTGAAGTTACTTTATCCTTATTCAATGAGCAAAGACTTAGCCTGTATTTATTTGGGTAATTTCTAATATTAATCAGGTGTTTAAGGCTCACTGTAGCATAAACTTGCTGTGATTTTGCGATCGGCAAATGAGTTTTTACAAGTGTGTTTGGGAGAACATCTGGAAGAAGAAGAGAGCTCTTCTTCCTCCTGATGTTGCAGACAGTAGGTATTAGGCGAGCACTTGGATCAGCAGCCAGTTTTGAGCAAGACTGTGGCTTGCAAGCACATCCTTGTGATTTAGGTTAGTCATTTAGGTGGACCCTGGAGTTTTCAAAAAAACTGTCGTATTTCATTTTAAAGTTTCCATTAAAGAACAACGCTAAGAGAATTTTAACGTTTTTCAGCTGAGTAAAAGCTGTAATCATAAGCCAAAGCCACAGGCACAAGTAGCATGGCACCCTTGTGTGCATGTGCTACTTTGGAGAATACGTTGATATAGAAGTCTCAAAAAATGTTTTAAAGTATTATTTAATTTCCATTGCTGCCTTTAAAGTATAAAGGCAACTCTTTCAATACCCTGTTGTTTAATGTGTCCATAATTTGGCCAAGTTTCTCAATATCCACAGATCTTACTGAAACTGGAGTAAATCAGGAACACTCAGAATTACACAGGCACAAAATGCACATACTGATACTTGTAATGAATGAGAGGTGTGAATTGGTACCTCATTTAATGAGTGCTTTTTAAAAAAGGATTTTTCCAGAGGATATGAAAAATCTGTAGAATATTTCCAGGTTTGAGAAGCACTGTATATTCTTGTTGTGAAAGATACCATCATAATGCTTATACATATAGGTAGAATTATGAAACAAGTGTTCTCTTCACATGTTTCAGTTCCTAACTTTTCAACTTTTATGCAAAGTACACATCACAAACATGATCACACACACAGCATGAAAGTCATCATTAAATCAGGACAGGCTTTCACAACCCTGACTTATATCGTGCACTCCACCAGCCTAGCTTTGAAGAACCTTTTATCACTTGTTCATTAATTTAGTGGATTTACGTGACAGCTGTATCATTCTATTTTAAAATGTATTTCCAAAAGTGACATTGGATCAAGTTCAGAAAACCCCAATAAGAAGCCCACAGTGCTCCTTAGGTGGAAGTGGTCCCCCGGCCAGTCGAGCACTGCTGACTTAGGGAATGCTGTGACTCCAAGCCAGGCCACTAAAACACACAATTGCACAACTGCGTACATCTAGGTGCCTTTTCTCAGAGGCTTCCTCATTACCCAGCTACTGCTTATGTCCAGAAAAAATGCATCCATAGCATCCATGTTCCTGGATTTGCTCGGTGTGTGCTGGTCATTCCTAACTTAACAGGACAGAAATCAGTTCAGTTAAAATTAGAGCTGAGATGGGTAGTGAATGAGTTGCCATTTGTTGCATAGGTGGCCTGGAGCTTATAGCATGTTGGTGTGCAGCAGCAAGAGAGGGGCCATGGATGTCTGCTTTCAAGCAAAGTGTGGCAGTTTAGGTCTCGCTGTGCTTGATGGCACATAAGAAACTCCCTAACGATTTTCTCAATGAAATGAAGTGATCACTCTTTGCAGCAAAGGTACAGTGAAGTTATTTTAAAAATGCATGATTTATTTTGTCAAAATCTTCACTAGCAAGCTAGTACTTCTGGGAGCTGTGAATGTCGTTCAAAATATATGTATTATAGCCTTAGTGATGACAGTTAAAAAGTTATTACTACCAAAATATTTTATGTCAACAATAAGCTACTGCAATTTAGGAAAAATGAAACATTTTCCCCTGAGCCAGTTGTGTTTTCTTTGAACATAATGGGAAATAAAACTGTTAAACATTTTGGGTTCAGTTGGTGCTGTTTGAATATTTGTGTTTTGTACTTTCCAGAAATTAGTGAATTTTAGTGACCTCATTTCTGGTCACCATTTTTAAAATGGCAAGCTAATACTAAAAAGCAGTAGTATCAGGAAAGTTGCAGTTCTATAGCAGTTCTATAGCAGTTGGTATTAGTGGTGAAACTAAGAGATCTGTACGGAGCAAGTAATTGTGGCAATAAGGGGGCTCCTGGCTTTTCTAGCTTCTGTCCCAACTGAAAAGAAAGCTGACCTGTTCCATTGTCTCCTCTCGATCTTCTCTCTGGGAGGTACATGAAATCATACCAATCGGCCACAATGTAGCTACCACTTGTCAGCTGGACCAGTATAATTTATCCTTCCTTAGGCATTAGGTAAAATGTATTAACATAAACCTCGAATGCTGGTCCGGTATAAACATATGGAGGGAATCCAAGAGCTGGCTTGAGCGTCGGTGCAGAGGAAGCAAGGACTTTGCATCTTCTTCATTTCTTCATTTATGCAAGCGATGGCTGCAGCAGGAAGCTAATCAAACTGATGGTGATCAACACAGTGCTGTACCTCACCTGCAGCCTTGGTGTAGCTACACAGTGGACAAAATGGTAGAAATCATTTTATCAGAAATGTGGATGGATGAATTTTAAATAGGGCTTTGAACCAGTTGTTGGTAAAGCTTTTATTTCTGTATGTATTTTAGGCTTAGTGGCTACACGAGAATTGTAGAAGTTCTGAATTGCCCTTGACATTGGCCCTCCATGTGCTGTGGAGATGGACAATCTGATTATAACGCTTAACAGGGTACTTATGCCTCAGTTTTTTAAAACAGAGAAAATTGAACAGGCCAGAAATTACTGTCCAAGTAAACTGCAAATACTTATGAATGAGGAATAACAGATTTGTCAGGGCTATGATCTATATCAATAACTGGGAAAAGGAACAATGTTAAGATGTCCGAAAGGAGTCAAGGCATGGGGCTTTTTTCCACTGAAACCCCTGGCAGCCATGAAAACATGAAGGTGATTCTTTTTACTCCAGAGTCCTCAAATGAGAGTCTGGGAGCACAGGCAGACAGGAGTAGACTTGTGGCTCCATTTCTCCCTAAATAATTTGCACTCCCTGCAAAGAAAGGAGTCATATTTATTTATAACATTCGAACCTGGGATTAAAATGTAAAACCTATAGCCAAACTCCCATTTACAGGACAGTGCTTTGTCAGTTACCTCTTCTCTTTCCTGACAGCGATGACTGCTTTTGCAGAGCACCCTCCACGTGCCCTATTCCTTTGCATCACAAACTCATTGGAAACAAATGTGTTAGCTACACTATCCAAGGAAATTTTCAGGATATTGTCCAGTTTCAAAAATTATACTAATTATCGAGTATTCATTTAGAGTTTTAAAACTCAAAAGTATGACTATTTGGGCAAAATGTCAGTGGAGAGTAAATCTTTTATCAGCTAAGTGCATACTTCTTCTCAAAAATAGCCATAGAACCAAATATAAGTGTTTTTCTTCCTTCACATTTTTCTCTTCCAGGGTTGCCTGTATTGACTGTATCAGAGCACACAGGGACTAGCAGTACAAGTCTTTTTCTTCTGCCTAACACTGGGAAAGGTTATGTCCTGAAATAACACATTTAGCAAACGATGAGCCCTGTAAGACAGGACCAGAGCTAGAAGGATTGCAGACAAAATGTGCTCATAGCTAGAAAAAGAGTCGCACAGATTGAAAACTAAACCCCAACGCTTCCTGTCCATGAGAGGTTTTATATTGACACCTCTGAGATTATAAAGAATAATTTTGCAGCCAAATGCTCTGCTGATTTACAATCCTGGAAAATCCACCAATTTATGGAAGGTTAATATATACATCATGGTATATTCTTGGTTTTACAGGTCTGAACTGCAGTAAAGTACATCGAGCACCCTTTCTAGTTTGCACCGTATTTTGTCTTATATGGCTTTGGCTGCTCTAACCTCTGTGTACCTCAGCATTTCTGATGCGTCTGTCTTCACAGCCACCCTGTGCAATGTAGGCTATACTGCACCATTTTACACTTGAAGTATTGAGATCCAGAGAAAATAAAGATGAGAAATGTAAAGGTGTTTTAACCCTATACAGTCAGCTATGTTCCTAACAGAAACCTCTAGGTTTTCTAGCAGCCCAGCTTTTACAAATGTCCACAAAAAGTGAGAACACACATGTGCGTGAAAATTCAGCCCAGCACTGAGGGGTCTGGGATTTGAAAATCTGACCTGGCATGATTTGGGTGAAGTCATGCAAAGCAATAGCAGAACAAAAGGGAACTGATCCATTTCTCTGAAAATATTGGCTTATATATAATCCTTAAAATATCTTTCTTTTTGATAATTTTAATTCTTTTTTTTTTTCATTTAGGATATGTGGTAAATATATTCTGACATCTTAGGAAGTAATTTTTGCTTTGATTCCTTCCTGCTTGACTTTCAACGTGAATCATTCGACACGTATTCCAATTCCACTGGATCAAGTATGACTTTGCATTCATTTCATAGGCATATCTCTCCTCTCAAAACAATAAAGCTATACAAGAGTAAAAGGGAGATGCTAGAGGGAGGGTTAAATTCTTTAAATTATAAAGTAAATTGGCAATGGTTGCACACTGAGACACATCACAGTCCCCATGTACTAACTGGATGGCACTTAAAAAAATATGAGAAATGTATGTGAAACTCCAGGTCTTCCAGTTTAAGCATCGTCCTAGTTTTATACTGATATCAATGACCACAGGTTGGGTAGGGTTTTTTTTTTTCCTTTTTTCCCCCACTGTGGTGAAAGTAAGATGCCCAAAGGGAAGCAGAATTAATTAAAGTTTCTGATGAATATTGGACCACTACTGGCATTTGCCTCAGGATCAACAGGTAGGTTCTTAACTTTGTGAGGGAAAACATTATTGAAGAAGGTTGCATTTCATGCACAGATCACGTTGTGCTTTTAAAAAATAAAAGAAGTCAGTTGGTGGTCTTGCTTTTAATTATCGAGGCTGCAAGGATTCAAATGACATATTTGCCTCATTTACTTAGAAGATATTCTTGTATTTATTAAATCATTTGAAGAACATCTGTAACACTTTGATAAGATTTTCTTTCTCATCACAGGAAGCAGGCTGCATTTCAATACCAGGAAGTACTACTATTACGAAGTGTTTCCTAGTCCATTTACAGGAGAACAGCAATGTGTAGAAATAAAATTCACCAGAATTAAGAAATGTTCCTTTTCTTAACAATATTGGGCATAGATAGTATCATAGCATGGGATTAAAGGAGCCAGTCCCAATTATAGATTATTATTTAGCCTTTCCCTTTATCACTGCTAGATTACAAATTACCTCTTTCTTACCATTATTTTTTGCTCAGGATTTCCCTCACTAAAGCAAAAATCTGTAGTGTCTTCTGCAGAAACAGTGCAGTTTAGATGCCAAGGAACAAGTAAAGCATTTTTAACATCAGCTGTTAAATGACAGTAAAAAAAAATCCAGCTGCTATAGTGACTATAGTTCATGGGTCAAACAAAAATATTTCAACATAAATAGAAACAATCTATGTGCTTTAGATCACTCAGAATTAATTTTAAACAACTTGAAATTTCATCTCATTGAAGCTTTAAGGCTTTTGTCTGTTGAGAGCACCTCCTGTAGGCATAGAGGGCAAAGGTCCAGTGTCTGCAACTGGTTTTACATATGACTGAGGTTTAAAAATCAACATTCACGGGAACCAGACAAAATCAGAGTCCATAATATCAGACAAAGCAAAGGGACTATGCATACACTTCTGTTTACTGTAGGAATCCAGAAGTTGAACTGGAATTTCTAATGAGGTTTTACATGAAGTCTGCTTTTTAAAATTCAGAGTACCAGGACAAATCTCACAGTGAAAGGTTAAATCACACATGACATGATATTATGCTGGATAAGACAGATGTGACATAATAATCTCAGCAGATGTATGAGCATGTGCAAAATTTTTTATGCATATACATAGCATAAATATGTATATAAGTGCACGCAAATATCAATATTGTCTCTGTGCATATAAACACTAGTTATCTGCAGTTGTATGTTCACAGGTATATGTACCTGCATATAAATCTGGTCTTTCTCACTTTAAAAAGCATAGTAACTACATAAATAATATTTCTCTACATTTCAGAGATAATTTTAAGAAACTTTACTGTAAAGTACTAACTGCCTTAACTCCTCCTTAATTTTAGTCAGTGGTTTGTCTCTCTCCTGAATTGTTGAAAAATATATATATATAAAAAATAGGAAATGTATTTTTTCTTCACATTAACATTTTGTCGCAAAAAAAAACAAACAACAAACAAAACTAGCATGTTTACTATAAAGGAGCTAATATAATGTGATTTTTTTCAGCCCTTTGTTATGCTTTTTCAGATCATTTGATTAATGCCTAGTTGCTTTACCAGTTAAATATTAGTCTAATAGATGAAACCAAATTACCTAAAAAAAGTAAAAAGGGCATATTAACGCTAAATCTCTAAAGGTTACTCAAGAAAGTCAGCAACAAAATCCCTGTAGTCAGTACAGAGAAGGGGCAGGGTCAATGTGTTATTGCTAGACAAAAAGGCACTGTTAGATAGTCCATCTCCATAAAACCCTGGAGTATTTAAAGAGCTACTTGCATCCATGGGTAATCCGTAGGATACCAGTGGATACTTGTATGTTCACAATTTCATTTCTCTGACTTTTAAATCACCAATGTCTCACATCGTTATTGCTGGGATTTTTTCATTTGCCCAGTTCTCAGTTCTTCCTGTATCTCATCCTCTTCCTGAAGAAGGTGTTGATTTTCATCTTTTGCTTTTTTATGTATTTATTTGTCCATAGGCACTACTCATGAATCAAGAACCTGCTGTGCTAGGCTTCATATAAAGTGAACCAATTTATGTTCAGTCTTTCTCAGTTGCCTCTCCCAAGTTTGCTGTATTTTTTGCCATCAAAACACACTGATACCCTGATAATTTTCTCCTTTAAATTTCTTTTTTGCTCCTTTTCCTCTCATATATCTCTCTTCTAATCTATCCAACTCTTCTATCAAAAAGTGTCACATGCCACAGCACTCTAAAAACGTATCCCTTCTCATAAATCTTCAGAGTAACTTTTCCTATGATTCCATGTGCTACACAACCTGCCCCTCACTTTGAGCACTCTCTAACTCTGTTGCTCTCATTTTCCCTCTGTACCTCAGTCCATTTTGGTTTTTCACTTTTCACTTGCAACAGTCTACTGTCATCATAGACCAAAATTTTACTTCTCCCTCTTAAAAGCAGTTTGTAAAATAAATTGATTCCCTAAAGCATGCTAATGGGAACACTTTGTGGCTTTTCTTTCTGACTGTTAGCTTCTACAGCCTTCAGACTGCAAATTTATTCCAGGGTGGATTTCTTTTCCCTTCCATTTTGGTTTAACAATCTAAATGCTATCAACTGTTAGGCAATTACAATACCATGTAGCAATTCAATAAACAATATGTGAATGGAAAATACAGTATTAACTTTTGGGCAACCCTGTGCTGCTCCTGTAACTTAAAACTCCGTATACCATCCAGCTGCGATTTTCCATGGGCAAGAGGGACCCTGTGCATGTACTTACCAATGGCAAGAGGTTTCTGTGGCTCTGTATCCACAGCTGAAAACATGATAGCTCATACCTTTGATTTTGTGTAGGTTGTTTTAAGTAGCTATTGTAGTCATATTAGAGCATTACAGAATATGACATCAGTCACATGCTTGTTTTTTCACCCTCTTTTCAAAAAAGACTTTTGTTGTTGATTTTAAATACTGCTGTTTCTACAACTAGTTCTATCTTTGGTTACAGCAAGGTCAAAGAAATATGTTATTTACCCCAATGGGCATCTAAGGCTTGTAATTGTATGCAATACTGTCTGTTACTTAGAACCCCTATACATTCTCACTGTGCTTAAATCAGTTTTGGTTGTTAGGCTGCCAGTGTTCTCCTTAAATATGTATTATTTTTAAAAATTGTAAATAGTGGAGTTATTCCATTTTCCTGGATTACTATCATAGGTGATTCTGTATATAAGAAAAAAGAATGATTAGTTGTTGAACCACCCTATGTGTTTTGGAAACAGACCTGGACCAATTCCTGTCACTGTTCTGATGCTGTTCAGGTCTGTTACCAAACACACACAAAAAAAACCCACTTAATTCTTTTTAGCACAAAGGTCTTGATGCTTATAATTTCAGTGATGTACTTTGCCTTGAGATGCTAGCTAGTTCTGGTTCCCCTACTCTTCTGACAGATTTTATATTCACAAAAGCTGTTTACTTGAAGCTCCATGCACTTGCAAGGATTGCTGCTGAGAATAAAGGCTTTCCTAACCCAAACAGTCTCTTTACATTGTTCAAGGTGGATTGCTGCAGTGTTCGTGATGTCTTAACTGCCTTACTCTTCTCCTCTCTACATTATTTTAATCAACTCTCTTTATGTTGAGGCATCCTGGCATGTACAGTATATTAAAGCCCCAGAGGGAACTGCAAGCAAAAACACCTTGTTCTTCTAAGAACTCCAAACTTTTTTTACTGGCTACAGAATAAATGCTGCCTGAATGAGTAATGATTAGAAAGCTTTTGGAACTGTATTACCATAGGTGACAGCTCTGAAGAGATAGGCAGGTAATGTTAAGAGGCAAGGATAAGAGGCTATGACATTATGTC
>JAOQGH010000012.1:133754571-133877153 GCA_025769975.1 Gallinago jamesoni
TGACGGGTGCAATTAGGAGCCTCGACAGAAAATGAATGGAAGGAGGGACTGCCCTGTGCAGTTTGATGCAGGATTCCATGACCCTTTATGTGGCTTTCAAATCCTTTGCAGCAATGTACTCACTAATATGGCTGACATCTGCTTGCATACTTAATTTTTTCTTCCTAGTATTTCTGAAGTACCAAGTTGTGATACAGGTTTTGTCTGGGGAGAGAGTTTAAAATATAAATAGGGCCCACATTTATGTGGAAGACTGCAGCTCAGCCTGTGCTTGTGAAAAGAGGTGGAAGGATGGTAGTCATCCTTTTCACCTGTGAGAGTTTGTTGTGTGTCTCAGATTGGCCTCCAGGAAAGGTTTAACCCTGGAAGTCCCGTGTGCCTGGGGAGTGGAGATGTTGGCTGCAGTCCTCCATGTAAAATCTAGGCAATTTTCAGATGTTGTAGACTCAGACTGTTGCAATCCTTGAATAAAAGGAGCGAGAAGTGTAACTTCAACCAGCAGTGCATGAGCAGCCCATATACAGTACAGAAGTTGAATTTGTCCTGGTTGCAGCAGGTCATATGGGTGGATGAGATCCACTGCTGTGCCGGGAGCTGCCTGGGCTGCTGACAGGCTGGTGGCTCCATGCCCAGCCCCAGGCTGGTGGCTCCGCGCCTTTCTGGGGGCCTGGCAGGAGATGGCATGGCCTCAGCCACCAAAGGAGGCTGTTGTCCAACAGTGTAGGACAGGCTCTCCTGAGCAACCAGAGACAGCTGAAAGCTCAACATTAGCAAGTGCATTGAGCACTTAGTAAAAGCAAATAAATTTATAGACATTTCACATGCGTTATTGAAATAATTTTTTCTTTCTTTCCCTTTTTATTTTTCTTTAAGAAAAGCATTTTTCATAGTAAAATTTGTGATGTGAAAGTCTTGCCTATATCCAGCATGGATCTGTGGAAGAGTTAAGTCATCACCATGGTTCATTGCAGTTTGGCATTTCTGAGGCCTGAGCAAGCCTTGCTCTGACATGGAAATTTAAACTCAGTGAGACTTGTGACTGGAGAGAAAAGCAGGATCTGTCCTTTACAGATAAATTAGTTCAAAGTTAAACAAGGCAACTTTTATTTATGTTCCAGATATTAAGTGGGAGGCTAACAATTGTCAAAAATAATTCACATGCTTTAGTGCATATACATAAACCATTCAAATGTGTTAGTTAATGCTTTTTAAATTAAAAACATAAAGATCTGTGAACAAGATGAATTCTTAGCAATGAAAAAGAGACCCTCGCAAAGCCTTGTCAGCTTGAATCCAGGTTGATGATTCCTATTAGAAAGAATCATAATCAGATGTGCTAAAACAATGACAGCGCTGAATAAGTCAGCAAACGTGAGAAGCAGTAGCAACAGGACCGGCATGGGATGCTGCTATTGATGATTCATTTCACTGAGTCTCAGTAGATAACGGGGCACTGTTTCTTGCTTGGCTATTTTAAAGCATTTGTGTTATGAGAGAAAGAGTCAGAAACAGAAAAAGTCTTAACCTTGTAATTTGAAGAACATTTTCGCCTTCCCCCAAATGCCTAGGAAATACAAAAATTTTAAATTAAAAACCCAGCCTTAATGTCAGCCTATGCTAAAGTGTTGTTCTTTATACACCAACTTCTGTCATGGTTTTGCAATCATTTGAACATTAGATAAAATTAAAAATAAATGGAACAATAGTTATTCCTATTTTACTTTAATTGAACAGAAAGTTGGATTTTTTGCCATAGAAGGCAAGGCTTGCATCAAAACAATCTGTAGGCTTAGAGTTTGCAAGGAATTATGGAGTGTGGTATGTGTCTGGGTTTGTATACTTTATTTATCATCACTGTTGTCTTGTGAGGGCAGGTTTGTCATAACTCACTGCCTCACTTTTCGTGAGTTACGGTCATGCTTTTGTTCACAATCAATAAGAATAGTATAATTTCTCTCTTTTTTGTTTTTCTTTATACTTACACTCAAATATACACAGTGTAAATCTGTACTCCAGTAAAAAATCCCTGCAAAGTAAAAATGCAGTTCAGATAAATGCTTGTGCACATTAGAAAAATATAAATACAGAGAACAGGCTTGTCCCAATATAGAGCAGCATTTAATGCCAGCATTACCTATTCAAATCAGTGCTTTAGGCTTATGGTAGATGCGTGTATGTTAGTTTAGCATAATACTGCTAAAATTGCCAATCTAAAGCCCAGTTGCTGTAGCCATTAAAAAAAGAAAATGCTCTTTCCCCTTCATTTATAGCAGTATTTGGTCAGTGTGCAATGTGATTAGGGTGATATTCCATCACACTGGACTTTCATTAATCAACAGATAACCCTCGCAGTTGAGTAAATTCAGTTTCTCTCGCATCTTAGGGCTAAGAAGACAAAGTATGAACCCTACTAGTTGGGGAAGTCTAGTCAGCAAAGCAGGCAACATAGTAATAAGGCTATTCTTGTTTCCCTGCCCTCTGGACCATGTCTCTGCCCTTGTGCAATCCCTGTGGTATAGAGCAGTGTCCGAGAGGAAGACAGACAAACTAGCCTGCCCTAGTTTGCTGTGGTGGTTTCATCTGGGTGAGTCAAGGGGCACAGTGCTGTGATACACAGATACAGAATTACATACAGAGATAGTGGAAGAGGATCACGGTTCTCCATGAGCAGTAAGAAAGCCACAGCTCTCTGAGTCAACCTTCACCCTGGGCAGCCTCAAGCCCAGGTGCTCGTACCGTGCTCATAGTCCCACACTGCAACTCTTTTATCTCTCTTCTCCATTAGGCCTCTTTTAAAGGATTTCTTAAGCAAAGGAGACCATGGTGAAAAGTCATCGTTCTTGCCAATGGGCACTGGCTATGACATCTGATGGCTGCCAAAAAAAGAGACTTCTTTTTCCAAAGTGGAGCAGGTGGCAGTAGCTGACTGGAACACCATGCTGGCACTCATTATATCATAGCACTCACAGCAGTGCTGGAAGCTAACAGGTTCACAGTTGCCTAATGTCATCATGCTGAAGACATTTTTAGAAAAGTTATGCAATTGATTAGCTGGCTACATACACCTTTTTTTTCAAGCTGAGTTGCTGATATTTTTATGCTACCATAGCTAATAGCAATAAAATAGATTTACAGACAAAGTGTTCCAAATGAAGTTTTTAGCAGGTTTTGGCAGCACGTCTTCCAAGGGCTCTCACACCATCCCACAAGAGCTCCTTGGATGTTATATGAAATGCATAGGAATGTGACCACACTAATGCGATTCCTAAATCCAAGAGTGATAACTGGTGGTTTCTCCTAAGGAAAAGTATTTTCTGTGTGCTCTTGTTGCTGTGTCTCTCAGACTGCTCCACCTCTCCTCTGCAGAAGGACACGATGCCACCTGAAGAGACAGTGAAGAAGGGCATTGCATGATTTCTCTTGAATGGCAACTGCACCTCACAGCACTGCAGTCCAGATTCCCCCTAATTTTAGACGTGTATCCAAGGCATATAAATTGAGATCAGTGTCAGCCTGGCTGTTGGTAATCCCAGTGCAAAGAGTAAGAAGAGGAAACCCAGGACAACCACCTCCCTTGTTTCAGTGCTGTAGTTACGTATCTCAGTGTTTAAAGGATTAAGCCAGGACTATGTTGTCTCTCAAAACTGATCTGACAGATGCAGTGAAGTGATTTACTTCAGCTTAAATTGTGGTTTAGTTGCAAAGTAGCCGGCAAATACTTAAAAAAGACAAATTCTGGTAACATTGATACATGGTTGGAAGAAATGACAATTGCTTTCCCTCCAGCAATGATGACAGAAGATACGTGATGCAGCTATCAATCTCTGAATCTTTATTAAAGTTTAATGGTAGCTGTTGTAGTGAGGAAGCTTTTTATTTTGCTTTATTATGTGAAATGATTGCAACATTTTCTTTTGGATGAGAACTTTGCTAGAGTTACTTCTGTTTCTAAACCTGACAAAATAGAGCAGAGCAGTATGTTCTATGTGGAGCAGCAGCGTAAGGCTACGGAGATGTCAGCTGATCAAGCAGAACTCGCCATTAATAGCAAAGCTTAGAGGAATCCAGTCTAAAAAGACATTGAGCATGATTTGTACAGCTTATACTTTTAAAAAATTGCAAATACTGCTTAGTTTTGCAGTGGAAGAAAAGAAAAAGTTTGCATTTCAGTAACATAAATTCTAATTAAAAATATTATTTTCTGGTGTTTTTTTCTTTAGCTGAAAAAGTGGATGTAAGCTGCACCTTTGAATGTTTCATTTTTCCCATGCTTTTCCTTCCCTTCCTGCCTTTCCCCTTTTCCTTATTCGATTGTAAGTAGTATCGTACTTCAAGAATGGGGAAAGAATGAAGGAAAGGTATATAAAATCCAAAGTTCTGGGGGAAGAGGGAGTTGAAAATCAATAGCCAAATAATAATGAAAACAATTACTTTCTGGTGCCAATGTGTTCATTTTCCTAGTAGGACTTTTGACCCTGAAATGTTCTACCTGCTGTAGCTCCCCATATTTGTTAATTATCAACCCACACTTCAAAGCCGATTGGTTTTCAAGGGCTTTTGTGGAGGTTAGCTCAGGAAAATGAGTATTCAGTACGGCAGGAATATGTTTAATTTGAGGAGGTTTCATTTTGGTAGGGCTTGGGTTTGCATGAATGCATTGTACCTCTCAGATGTCCTTAAATCGTATTAGGGATAGGCCCTTCAAAGAAAGAAAATAAATGTATGCAATATAAAAGTCACAGGGATATTTCTGACACAGTGTCATATGATTTTGCATTGCAAGATAGCATCTCTTGGAAAATGATAGCTAAATGGAATGTTTTAAAAATATATATGGTGTAGTAGTTGCTGTACTGACTGATAAGGACATGCAGAAAGCTTTCTATTTTGTTTCACTTTGTTATATCTTTTAATAATTTAGCCTAGATATTATTTTTGTGCTGGTAGTGTCATTTCCGATCTCCCTTGTCCTCTGCCCCCCAAAATACCTTTGAAACTTAGAAGTAAAACAAAGTACCTAATTCTCCCTTCCCTATTTACACAAGATTAAAGCTGAATTTTGCCCTAGAAGGGCTGCATGGTCAGTCCAATGACCTGGAAAATAGAAAAAAACAGTAATACAACTAAGACTCACAAAATATTTGTTAGATTTTTTAATAAGTTATTAATTTCAAAGAAATTTATGGCTATAAGTAATTCTGGATGCAGCCTAACACACATGGGCTTTGTTATTAGTAGAAACTTTCTGTTATCATTGTCTGTTTTTAAGAATGAAGAAAACACTTCTTTCATGTGCTTCATTACTCCCCCATTGCTGACTTCACGGAACCAAAATTTTGATATTAAATTTCCAAATTATATATTTGTTTTATAAATTGATTAAAGAGCAACTTTAGAAATCAGTTGACCTAACGGTTAAGTGCAGACCACCATTTCAGCCCAAAGTAACTTAACCCTTGTTTAAAAAGACCTAAGTGTAAAGAATAAAGACAGTATTTTTCCTTTTCCTTTTTTTTTAAAGAAGCCACATGAAATGTTCTCCGAGTTAAGTTTTACCATTCATAATGAATGCAGTCTCACCATTCAAATGCGACCATAAGTACACAGAAGATAAGAATTTAATTAAATGTAGATTAAAACCAAACAGGAAAACACACTCGCTGATAATTTTATCCCATCCTCTGGCCATATTTTTTATACTTCCTTCTTGTTCTTCTTTGGGCTATAGCTTATCAACATGCCGATAGTACCATAACTCATTACATCTGATGGTGCTGCTGAAATGTGCAGGCTTGGTGCTTGAATTTCAGAGGCACTTAAAATGCAAAGCATGTAAATGTCTATGTTAAATATATTAGTGTGGTAATGTTAGTGAAAAGAAAGTGATTTCTTACAAATCCTGGTACCTCGCATCATACATTATCATTGCCCAGTCACAAACTGGTTTTAAAAAAATCTGTTGATGTTTTCTCTTAAAATACATTTCTCTTAAAATACATTTCTCTTAAAATATATTAATTTTGTTTTCATATGTCCTAACTGTCCATTTTAATTTTAATTTCAGTTACTGAAACAAACTACTGAACACATAGAGATTAAATTTTTAATGCTTAGTTAAATACCCATAAGATAAACAGGTAACTGTGAGAGGTCTGATTTACCCACATAGTGTCATGATTCAAGACCAAATGACAGTGTGAAGGCTAAACAGACCTGGATACCAAAACATTTTTAATCACAGATACATGCAATTTTACAAATCATGTCATCTCCTTGTTCCATGGAAGGAGATGACCGGGTCCAGAAGCCAAGTGGTGCAGCTGCACTCTGCATGGTCCTGGGGCTGAGCTGGGGGGTCCCCAGGGGCCTGGGGAATACTCCCAGTTATAGGGTAGGTAGAGAATATCTCTTTCTTAATTGTCTGGCTTTAACAGCTATTAACAGATTGTTAAACTGAAATTACCCCTTTATTCTTATAGCTGAGATACTCTCTTATCCTATAGGGTTAACTGAAGTTCACCCACTTATGCTAACACTGTTGTCAATTGGGCCCCGCGAAGCTGCAATTTGGCGCATCAGTATTAATAATCAATTTAGAAGGATTATTATTCTTTTTAAATGTAAAACAAGAATAAAGCATTTATGTTTTAAAGGTCAGTCTCTTCCTGACCAGTACCCTCTAACGCATCTGCAACAAGTTCTCTAGCTTACCAGCACTGCAAGATAAAAGAAAAACATGATCCATAAATTATTTAACCTGAATTTTTCCACTATTATTTATTTCCAATGTATTTTTCTCACTACATATACTATACTCTTTAGGGAAAGAAATGAAATAGTTCAGGTCTGTGAGGGTTTCAGTGATGGTAGAACAGGCATCGGACCCAGCTCAGCAATATGGAGATCAAAGTAGTAGTTTTCTTAATTAAATATTATGCTAAGGTTTAGAATGTCAATGTATTCTTTAATATGCAATCTTGATTTATTAAGCACTATTAAAGCATAACTGAAATCATTTCTATGCTTATGCTATCTTATGTTTAGAACCAAGGCCTATAAAAACTGGAACATCCTTTAGTTTTGCAGTAAGGAAAGAAGGATTTATTTCTGCTGTTTTATCAGCAAATAAATTATTTATCTATATTTTGCTTTTAAGTGATTTAGAATTGTCTGAGAGTTGCAAATGTGAATATGAACTTTTGCTTCAGCTCTTAACCAAGAGGTATTTTCAAATGAAGAAGATGGATCTGCAACTTTTTATAATTAGATGGCCTTTGACCTGAGCTTTGTGGATCAATCAGAAGAGAAATTACTTCATGTAAAAAGTTTAATAATATTAGAAAGTAATTACTGAGGCAATCAGAGCAAACTCTGTACCTCATCAAGAACCATACCTGACCTGCCATCGCTCAAATTTAGGACAGGATTTGAAAGCAAGTTTTCTAGTGCCAGACAGACCAGACAGCGCAGGAAGTGTATGACACCTGAGTTAGCATTCCCCGCCATGTCCCTGAGCGTATCGCCATGGTAGAAACTAGCTTGCATTAGTTTCTTCCACTTGACACCAAGACAAGGTGAGATCCATGAGAACTGGCATGTAATTTTTTTTTTTTAAATTATTAACCTTAATAATAGTTTGTGTCAGGCAAAACTGAATTTGAGTCTGAATGCCAGCACATGGCAAAACTCTTCAATGTTAAAGCTGTTTGATATATTTCAAATGATACACCACTGCACTAAATTTTTGGACATACTGATAGAAAGTCTTAAAATCAAGAACTATGTTTAAATAGGGTTAGAAATAAAAGTATATTTCTTTTACAACATCCACGGCTGCCTTGTTAATATGGAAAAGTCATCCCAAAGGTCTGTAAAACAGTGCAGCTTCAAGAGAGGTTATTTCTGGTCACTTCAGTGACATTTTGGGATTAGTTTAAAAGGCAACATGTTTCATAGATACTGCAGGACTTTCCAAAGGAAAAGATACCACAGCTGTTGAGAAAACCTGAAATGGTGAAAGCTGAGTTTTTAAAAGCATTGCTTTGAAAGAAATGGGAGTAATATTTAAGGTGTTAATTCAAAATGTTTAAAGAAGGACTCTGTTAGCATGGAGATCGCAGGCTAGTTACACAAAGGACTAGTGCATCAAATATAGCTTATATTTGGAGCAATGAGACAGAGGAGAGAGAGCCTGTATTAATGCTTTGGTGTCTGAGAGCTTTTTGGGGTGCACTGTGGCCTCTTTCCAGGACCAGCTGAGTGCCGCCCCACAAGACTGATGGCCTCTTCCCACATCTGCAGGTTTAAGGGCTGGTATGCAGAAGTACTGATTCTTTTGTATACAATTCCTGGGGAAAGGTAGAAAAAGCTGCAGAAAAGCTGTAAAATTCATTTTTCATTCATTGTCTCTACTCCCTAAGTGCAGGAGGCAGCACTTTTTTTTCAAGAAAAGCCCTTTTCACAGAGAATTGATCCCCCAGTATATATATATCAGTATATATATACCAGTCTTGATTTCTGCCGCCTTTAAAACATCAACATTACCTTTTGTCCCAAGTTGCTTGCATCCTCATCAAGCACTTTAATGACTGAATCATCGGTTCAGCGTGAGTAGTTTTAAGTGAACTACAGGGTAGAGATTTCATTAGATTAAGTAGCTTTCTGCAAAATATTTGTGAAAATAAACCAGGAGAAGTAAACAGTTGTGAAAGACAAAAGGAGAAAATTACCCCTGCTAATAACATAAGATTGCAGCCAGTAATCTCTTCTGTTATTTTGGCTGGATGATGGGTTCCTTAATAATTCCCTCCCTTCCCAATTCCTTTTTCTGCATTTTTTGTTTTACCAACACTCCAGTTACAGACTCACAGTAAGCACAGCTCCAAGTACAAACAGGCTTATGTACATCACCTTAACGGCAATATCTCCATCAGGCATTACAAGAAACACCCTCACCTCCCCAGCAATGGCAATATTTTAATTGACTCAATTTCCAAATTCAGTGCCCATCCTCAAAGTCAGATTGCAGCTAATGCATGTGGCAATGTTAACAATAACATATTCTTCCCAGAAAAACTAAAATGACAGGTGTAGCTATTGATGCTTCAAGCACATACTCTGACCTAAAGACTCGCAATCTGCTGCTCAGTCCAGCACATACTGTGGGAACAGAGCTCTGCTGGAATCGGGCTGGAGACAGACTGACAAATGCTACCTACCAACTTTCACTTCGTCCCCCCAAAATGTGGGTTTCGTTTGCTTCGTCAGCTGATTGGCGCTGGAAATGAGCATCTCCCTATGCCTTACTGAGAGATTATTTTCTTCCTAGAGTACAACACGATGGGCTGTAGGGAATATGTACGTAATGCGGTCTCTTTTCAGATGTTACAATATTTGAGCCTACACCCACGGTTAAAAGGCTGCTTTTGTGAAATGTGTATCCTTCAGTTAATTCGTGCAGCCAGAGTCTTGCTGCATTATAATTGCAAGTGGTATTGCCCTTCTGATTATTTCTCCTGACTTCCCTATTTCTGCAAAAGAAGCAATTACAAAGAACCAAGGCGATAATACAGCAAACGTAACTTTAATTCTGCTTTCGGTGATTTATCAGTTATTATATTTTGAATTTCTCTGCAGATCATTGATTCCAGTTTGATTTTGTTCATACATCAATTTTGTCTAATTCTAGGTAAATATAAGTCACATTTTTTACATTATACCCCTCAAAGGGCTTTATTTTTTCATTTCAGTAACCATTATTTGAATCATAAAAAAACACATTACAGTATTCATAATGCACTGCTTATGTGACAGTTTTTGAACTTTAATATTCTTTTCTGTAGTGTGCTGGCTTAGCAGCCTATAAAAGAGACATATTGTTTATAGTGTTTCTTCGCCACAACAAATGATGCACTTCTAGGGTTTATGAAATGGCAGTAGTTTTCTAAATTTGTGATTCTTCTGTGTTCAGCAGTCAAGAACAGTTGTGCATCTGCTCAGCACAGACTTTAGGAGACTATGAACTTTAATTGAGGAAAAATAATGAGGGTTCAGGGACCACTGATACAGAGTTGGTTGGGTAAGGCAGGTGCCCTGCTGCCAGATCAATGGATTATTTACTCCTTTGTCATAAACAAGAAACAGTTGGGTCTGTGTAGAGATTACATTCATATTCCAAAGCCAAGCTGCCTTTTTCTGTTCCCTTGTAAACATGCAGTATATTGAATACTTTTAAAACTTGCTCTGAAAAAACATAATAACTTTGCTACTTCACTTAACAATGTTATGTTTACCTTAATAGTATGATTTAAAAGAACAATTTTAAATGCAGTGATATTCCTTTTGCCAAAATCCTAGTGAGCATATTAATTAATAATCTGTACTTTGTGTGCATTGAAAGGATTCTGGAGGGGTTGGAGGGTGTTTACATGTGTATACAAAGGCGTATTTGTAATGCATAAAGCTAGATAAAAATATAGTATGAGAAAGACAATTATATGAAGATATTTAGAAGGGAAGAAAAACGATGAGAAATACAGATGAGCACATTTAAGCCAATCTTTTACAGTCTGACTGCCATAATGATAATGTTGTTTCAGAACAGAGTTTATAAAAATTTTACACACCACTGAAGTGGAATTTCCTGATGCTTTAATCAGAAAAAATACAGATTGCTTTTCCATGCGAGTCATGCAAGTAATCAGGAGTTTCAGTAGGCATTCCTAATCCTGGGTGTGCTAGTGGCTATCTTTTACACACCTGTGTGACCCAACAGGGCAAGGGCAGCCAAAAAGGGCATGTTCTGATCTAATAGGTATTCATTAGAAAAGCAAACAAAGACCACTGTTCATGACTGCATGGAATAAGCCTTAATTTCCATTTTAACAAGTCACTTAGTCTTACATTACTCCTTGCCATTCAAGAAAATATGGATGCTTAAATCACTTGTGTCAGAGGTCACGGGATTAAGTTCCTGGTAATGGGCTGAGGGCCAAGGAGATCTGACTTCTGGAAGTAGGGTGTTAATCATCCCATTGCCTACATTTCTCCCCAAATTGCTAAGTAAAAGTTGTTTTCAAGCAACTACTTTTTTTTTTTTTAATCTAATGTCATATGTGGAAATATTTTTTCCCAAGGATGGTTCTTTTTCACACTGCACCTCCATATTTTTAATTAATAATTCTGAGCTAATCCTTTGGGGAATCTCAGGTTTTGATGCCTAATGAGAATTATATTGGAAAATAACTATGACAAAACACAGTTTCTAAAATACAGATATTTTTTTCAAAACATTACTAATTAAGTTGCTAAAGTTATCCAGACTACATCCAAGCTACATCCACATTTAATAAATACAGGAAAGTAAATCTTTGTCTTGACAAAAATACAGAATGCTCCAGTTGTAAACCTTTATTTTATATAAGATATTTTCCACCCCACCTTTTTGCTGTTCTGAATAACACGGGATAGATCATGCTTTAAGTTCTTGGGCATGTATTTTCCTCCTGCATGGTCTGCTCACTTTTTTCCTGATGTTTTACAGAAGCGATTTCCATTTCTTTGCATATTACCATTTCTGCACCCATTTTTTTTTTTGCATTTATGGAATTTTCATATTGTAGTAATTCTGCAATAAAAGCCAATGACTGTAAAATGTATACATTAAAATGGATAGAATATTTGTACTTTTATTGATAATCAGTAAATTTGTTTATTACCTAGTCTACCTTGGAATTTTGGAATTAAAAGGCACTGAATTTTAAAAGAAGAAAAATTCCAGTATGGGATTCCTGTTTATAAATTAATTATAGATCTTGAGAGCAGCTAGCCTATATTTCCTGCAGAACTTGTTAACCAATGGTCAGATAATATTTTAATATACTATTATGGCCACCAGTAACTACAGTGATCATAGCAAATTAGTATAGGTAATACATATTGCTCATATATTTAATTTGCTAATTTTCATTTGTTATGCATAATTATACTCCAAAGAGATAGGTACAGCTTTTAGTGTTGAAGGATGTACTCCAAAAATAAAGAGCTTGTCTGGTGTGTCATGATCTGAAGCTACATGCAAAAAAATCCAATATTTGTTAATCTTTAAAGCTGTGCACAGAACATTACTATTTTATCTGCTGTCCTGCATCCTCAGGAAAAAAAAACCCTACGTGTTTCTAAAGTGTGTTGGTTTCAGTTTGACCACCACAAGCTTCATCTACACTTGTAAAAGCTGATGTAACAGCTGTTTGTATTTCATACAACCATCTCCTGAGTGAGCCATAGGGCTTAATCTGGAGATTAGTAGCTCAAATCCCAGCATTTTCCGTAGCATAGTTTTCAATTTTAAATTGTATGCTGTTATTGACAGTCTCCTTTCCTTTGTTAATTTTGATATTTAAAAGGACTAAAACAGTATCTGAATGACAGCAAAGGTATGTGCAATTAAATTATGTGTTTCTTGCTGGGTTTTTTGTATATATATGTTTATATAAACATGTATATTTATATAAACATATATATTCACAAAAGCTTACTGTAAACATGGTTAGCATTTGTGATCCTTTATAGTTTTCCTTTATGTTCATAATCTCACAAGGTCATCTACATTTTGGACCTTGTAGCATACTGAGCATCTGACTAACTAAAGTGTTACTTGTGAATTTAGATAACTTATTGTAAAATGGTATTTTCACCTGGAAGTTTGGCAGAAAATTAAAGCTAACAACATGTGCAGTACCCTGAAATACTTTACAAAACTGCAAGAAATGAATGTACCTTTGCAGTCCTGGCTCCATGTGACATTTTCTACCTGTCACTGGGCCAGAGAGAGACAGGCTGATTGTGTCTCTGATGCTTCTACTAATCTCAAGTTTTTTTATGGGATTAAAGTTGTTCGTTCAACATAAACAGGATCCCACAGAGGACTATACTGGATCATTTTGAAATTAAACCAATAATATTATTAAATTATTTTTACTGGAAAACCTCTAAAAATCTAGCCCTTTTTCTGAATTTCAAAAATCTCCAGTTTATATTAGTATTTTCCAAATAGCTTTATTTTCATCCCTGAATCTACTGCTATTTTGTCTTTCTCTTTTCCTAATGGCTGTCTAACCCAGCAGTAAGGATACTGCAGTATCCAAAGGCTGGATAGCAAGAAGAGCTCAGACTGGAAATAAATGCTAAGACGCTGAGGTTAATTAGTCCTTGAAACAGTTTAATTGTGATATATTCTCTATTGCTTTGCTTCTTTTAATGGAGGCTGCTTACTTTTAGAAAGGAAAAATTTGACCACAACTGGTGAAGCACAAGCAGTTCCCAGAATTACTGGTCAAATTCTAAGGTATGCAGCAGGCAGGATGCCAGACATGATAACCAAAACCCTTCAGGCGTCAAAACAGTAGAAATGCCCTTCCATTATTTTGTTACTATCCTCTCACTCATTACTTACCCCCATGTTTTCAGTACTTCTTGCCATGCCTTTAGATCTCAGGTGGGAAGGCATCACTTACTTGTGTATTACAGAGTAGGATCCTCTTGGGAGACGGCAGAGCACGATCGCACTGTAAGCAGAGACACCGTAAAACTTCTCCTTGCATCCTTACCTGATTCCCAGCATTTGAACCTCACACGCCAGGTGCCTCACAGTGGCACCTGAGATTGCTAAAAGGGAACAGTTTGCCAGGTTTTCAAAGATACTGTGTTGGAGACATCCTTTGAGCTGAGTATCTGTTAAAGAGGACTGATCAATCTCTATGTTGTGGGTTCATCTTTTTGTTTGGATTTTCTTTCACTTCGATTTGCTTTTTTTTTTCCAGGTAGATATTAAGATCAGATTCTGGTCTAAGCTAGTAAAACCCTTCTTTAAGCCAACGAAGGCCAGGACATGATTTCTGACCTCAGTGGTGGACTCAGGGATGTACACAAACCTTCCCTAGGCGTGGAATTATTTTGGCAGGTGGCTGCCAAAGCGTGTTACACCCATGTGAAAGGGACTGGTTGGTGCTGTTGAGGAGAAAGGGAGGAGAAAACTTCCCCTCTGAGTTGTGAGGTGAAGGGCAGGAGCTGTGGTTGAGGGCATTGCGAACTACAACTAGGTTTATCTATTCTTAATTACTTATATAGCCAAATGGCATCATGTCAGGATCTTTTTCCACATAAAGGGAAATCCAGAAAATCTAAGTTTTATGTTTTCCTTCTTGACATTAAGTCTACAGCACAGTCACTGAAGCTGATGCAGATATAGGGACAGCAAGGTGGAAATCAGCTTTGCTCCAGCACGGCCTTGGTAGGCTGAAGGCCAGTACCAGTGGGTCAGTGTGACAGGAATCCCACTAAAACATGGGTGCCACATTCTCTGTTACAGTAGTTAAGCTGTCAGCTATTATAATTAAAAATGAATGTGGGTATGTTTGCTTAAGTCAGAGTGAAATGTTTTACTGCAATTGCAGACATGTCTTTTACATGAAGCACCGGAGCTGTAGCGCAGGATTGCGAGCATGAACGCAAAGTCCCACTTTTGGAAGATCTGTAATTTGGCCCACATCAAAATATCCCAGGAATAATAACAAATAAAGAGGAGATCTAAGGGGGGAAAAAAGTGTGCCACAGGCCTCTCAAAAAATACACACAACATTACCATGCTATGAACTCTGAATGGAATGGTCTGTCACAACCAGACTTACAGGGAAGAAAAGGTTATTTTATAGATTAGCAGTTAGTATAATGAAGTTATTTTGAAGGAAAAAAAAATAATCAATGCTTATCCTTACACCATTGTATTTATATAGAGATAGCAAATTCAGCACACTGGATGGGACTAAAAAGTTCGTTCTGGCTTTTTTCTTTTTTATTCTATAAGAATTACTGCACTAGATCAGACAAAAGATCTTTCTAACCCTCCATGTTATCCCTAGAAAATGCTTCATCCATCTTCTTAACACCCACATCCCTGAAATTCATATTTACTTTTTTTTTAAAGAGATAAGTCAGTGGATAAGGGGGATTGATGCCTTATCTGACAAACTGACCAAAGCCTGAACAAATGCAGTCTAATTGCCCCTTGCTAACTCTGCCAGCCTGACTACAGCCGCCCTCCCCCCTTCCCGCACATCTACCTACATTTGAGCACGAAATGGCAGCATCTCATGAAATTCTTTCCTCTGGGATAACATGGAGATATCAAGAGAATCTCATCCTTTGCCATATTTCTTTCTTCTTCCTTGAATCAGTGAAAGTACAATAGGGAAAACACCGGTTATCTAAAAATTCAATTTTTATGTTGTAAAACTTGAACTAAAAAAAATAATAAAAAAATTAAGTGTACTGTATTTCGTGGATTTGGTTAAAGAAAGAGACAGATCTGATTAATGCGAGAGGTGAACTTACTTTGATAAAGAAAATGGGATTTGTCTGCATTCAGACTCTATTACTAGTTATTCTGTTATGTACATAATTTTGTGAGTTAAAGTTACTATAAGACTGAAAAGTTTGAAATATTTGGCAAGACTTATTTCCTGAATATTTTGTTGGGCTTTTTTAAGTTGATTATGAGAAAGGTATCTAAATGCTGTTTCTGTGAACAAACCTAAGTGCTCTGAAGTTACATTTTGAACAGACCAGAAGCAGGTTATCACTGAGATTGTCAGGAATGAAGTAAGGTACTTTGTAATTGAAGTATTCTTTCCATCTTCTTAAGCCTTTATTCCAAAAAGTGTCCTCATGCAAATAGAATAAATCACATTGCAAGCCTTTCAGAAATGCCATTTTCAGACTCTACCTTCTGATGATTACTGTTCTCTTTTTTCTGTAAAGTTCTATAGAGAATATATTTTAATTAGCTTCCACTTGATACCACTTCATACACACTGCCCAGATTTGACCCAGTGTCTGATCGTATAGAATGCATTACAAAAGAACTGGTCATTTGAGTGCTTTAATATAGCTTTGCATTAATGTGAGACATCATTTAGACAAGGCATTAAAAGTGTTATTTTAATGACTGAAGTGTGTAGGGTGGGAAGAAGCTTAATCTTTATAGGAAGAACAATTTCAATTAGCTCTAAAATATTAATTTGTTGGTATAACTATATACTCTAATGTATTTGGCTACAAAAAAAAAAAAATCTAATGAATAATACATTGCTAGATCCCGGTCTAATTCCTGTGTTGTAACTAATACTGTCAGTTGAAACAAGGAAAACAGTCTTTTAACATTCATGATTTTGGTTGGGGAGGGGGGTTTAATCTGATTGCTCATAACAACAAAAATTTTTTCAGCATAATTTGAGAAGGTAGCATAAATCAGGAAAATAGCATGTGGCAAATGGGTGATTTGTAACTAGAAAGTCAGTATTTGTTTTCAGAAAGTGCATGTCTTTTTTGTTTATCCAGTAAATTTAAAAGATATTACAACTGATAGAAAAATGGTATCCTCCTGTAGAAAGCATGAAGACTTTATCATAAAACACCTAGGTGCTGTTGATCCATAATGCTGTGTCTGAGAAGCATGCATGTTGTCCTTGTGACTCCTGCTAGCCCATAATTTAATTTCTTAGCCTTATACGCCTCATTTCTTAAGGCCAGCAGTACCCTCTCAGGCACTTTTATAAGAGAACTTCTCATAAAATCAGTGGGAATAACATAGTTAAAATCATTAAGTACTGAGAACACCTTGTTTGCCATAAGTATATCTAAGGCCTTGGAAACCAAATATAGTTTTAGAATTTCACCTTTTTTCTTAAGAAGAATTTCTAATTATTCTGCAAGGATGCAGAGTTGCCTTGCAGCTTGTTAACTGCACAATATCCTGGACAGAGCCTTCTCCAAGACAGTCAATCCATAATATCACCTATGCCCATGTGAGTGATTCTACTGGTGGAAAAGCTTAATTTTCTGAAGTTCAAAGTAATCTTATTTCCCTTCAGTGTCAGAATTGGTCACAGACTGTTTTGTGAAAGAACAATGTGAGCCTGCTACTGCAGGGGGTTTTTTGCGCTTCATCCCCTGAAAGAAGCCAAATAAATGCTCAGCTTGCATAAGCGGCGTAGCTGTATTAAAGCCTACGAGGTGACAGAGTACCTATGGAAAACGCAGTGCACGCTTTCTTAGTGTTTTAAAGCATCAATACTGCTAATTTAAGTGCTCATACTCAGAAAAAGGATTCCTTATTCCTGCTTACAAAAGAATGGAGGCACCTGGTACCCAGACCTGGTAGTTCATTTACAGAAGGAGACGTGCTCCAATGTGATGAATTCCTCCAGGTCGACACACCAGATCAGTCCCCAGATGCACTATTTTTTTTCTCACTGATTGAGCAATGACTTGTTATGTACTTTTCTTAGGTTCCCAAGTCACTTGCTAGAGTGGAGACAGTCTGGCTCTACAGGCACCATGTTTGAACCTCTGAGGTGCTTGTTTACCACCTTCTGGTGTGGTCTGGTTTGTACCATCATTTCATAGCAAAATGAAAAAGGTATGTTTACTAACAAACTGTGCCTATTGTAATAATTTTTTTTTCAACAAATCATCTCAGTTCAGGTAGTCTAATTTCTTAGTTTGCATACTCTGGGATAAAAATGCTTCATTTCTTATTTTTGTCAGCCTATTGTTTTTTCCTATTCTTCTGCAATAAATGGTGGAAAGTTAAAGAAAAAAAAACCAACCTAAGAATCTTTTAAAAGAACAGAAAGCTATTTGCAGTTTCAGAAACTAGGTAAAAGAATGCTTTTGTAATAGATTTCATGCAGCAGTTGGCATTGGCAGTACTGCAAAAAGAGATGTATTCTGTCGTGCTCTGTTTGATCAAGTGCTAAACCCGTGTGATCAATAGAGAGACAGATGTCGGGTGCAGATGGCGATGCCGTGATACCTGGGGCAGAGTGGGCCTGCCAGAATGACAGAATGGGAACAAGGAAGAGCAGCAATGCAACAGAATGTGACAAATGAAATTAGGGTTTATACTAGTCGATAATTTACAGCTAATAGAAAGTGACAGAATTTTTCAGCATACAGCACATTTACTCTCGTAATGCTATAGTCAATGCATTTTTCATGCAAAACAATAGGAGCTGCTATGAAGACTAGGTTCTAGCTATATGTATTTTGTTACATTGCAACTTGTACAATTGATTTTTAAACAAAGCTGGTAACATCACATTTCAAGTAAGCACCAAGTATATGAAACAAGATTGTATTTTCAACTTTGAAATGAGTCCATCTGATACTCATATTGTGTAGCAGACCTCTAACAAGAAAACAAAGACATTATTACCTGTTTATATGAATATAGAGATCCACCACAGCCACATAAATAAGCATTAAATGGCCATTGTTATTTGGAGACTGAGTTTGTCATCTATTTCATTCTTTTTATTAATTAAAATCATGGAGTGAGCACAATGAGATGTCTTCTCTCCCCCCCCCCCTCTGAATTCCAGTCTTAAATCCATAGTTAATGCACTTGGCAACTTATTGTGTTATATTTAATGCTGATATAATTCAGAGTAGCTTAGGGTTATATCCTTTACATTAAAGGTTAAAATCCCTTATATTTCCTTTTCTGGATTTGCTGAGTCTCCTGAACTACCTGAATTACATATACATGGCAAAATATACTTGTGTGCATGTATGTGTGTGTAACGCACACACACACATATATAAAAATACATATATATGGAATTTTAATTCAAAATGAATCACACAGTCTTCCATCATACTCTCCAAGTTTATCCTGATGTCAACTCTAATAAAACCAGGGCTCCCATCCTGTAAAAACAGAAGGTTGTGAAAGTTGTATTTATGACTGAAAATGTAATGTGGTGGTCAGATCTTTTATTGTGCAATTTAACATTTTCTATTTATGGAAGAAAAGGAATGGACGTTTTTATAATAAAAGAGCAGTTAGGCCCTATTCTGCAGACTTGATTGTCATCAGTTCTGGGAGTGAAGGGTCTTCCTTTAACAGCCCGTGATACGGCATTCAGCAAGCTGAACTGAGTCACAACAGGAAAACAAAAAAATCCCTCTTGCTCATCTTTTCCTGCTACCTACTACTGCTCAGCTCGATACATTTTTCACACTAAAGGTAAATATCTCCTAATGCTGATGTCACTTGATATTTTGGGTAAAATCTGAACTTAGTTTGGACACAGTAAACACAGAAAATCACCATTATGAACACCAATGCCTTTCCTTCAGGCCTCTGACAATCTCCCCAGCTATCTATCACACTCATTTCTATGGTGTGTTAGTTCCAGTGGACACTCATTTTGACTCGATGTCATGATATTCACACCTAGGTGAGAGAAGACCTTTTGATGTAATTTTTCCTCCTGAAGCTGTGAAACTCTGTCTTTGTTATGGTTACATAGAGCATAGATAAAGTTTCCATCAATAATTCCTTGAATAATGATAGATTAGTTTGACAAAAACAGCTTTATAGGCTGTTGCTACATATGGCTATTAGTAAAACAATGCATTTTCCCATTCTTTTATGTGCCTTTTGGCAACATGAATTTGTTGCTTTTTCCATGCCTACAGACAGCATATATCTTTTTTTTTTACCTAGGAATTTAATTCTTGGCAAAGGCAGGTTTGTGCACCAATAAATGCTATCTTTCCTTACAAATTCAGGGCCTCAAACAGACTTATCTAGTAGGAAGAGGAAATGTTTATCTTCGTTCTATTCTTCTTACACTAGGTATGGTATGGACAGTTGGAATTTCACAGGTATGACAAGGAAGAGTAAATAGCTACGTTCAACATTTGTAATATTTGCCACAGATAACAGATATTGAAAATGTATCATTCATTTTTTATACATTGATTGATTGTTTCTGTGAAACAAGTTTTAGGGAGTATCACACAGAATCAGAGAATGATATGGGGTTGGAAGGGACCTCTGGAGATCATCTGGTCCAACACCCCTGCCAAAGCAAGTCCACCTAGAGCAGGTTGCACAGGAACATGTCCAGGTGGGTTTTGAATGTCTCCAGAGCGAAGGCTCCACCACCTCCCTGGACAGCTTGTAACACCAGAAACTTGCTGCTATTACCAATCCAGAGTATTGGTGAAAACAGCATTGAAAGACTTACCTCCAACAGGTCTAATATCCACACCTGTGCTTGCTTCAGATTTATCTAATATGCTTAGCTTGCATTTAGCAAACTTTACTGCATTTATCACTGACTCTGTCTAACAGAGAGGGGGTTTGTCTTGAATTACACTTGTGTTTGGTAAATCAGATGGTCAACCCTGTAGTGCAGACAGAAGCATCAAGATTCAGAGAACTCTTGAAATAGGAAAGAAGCTATTAACCTTGAAACACAAATATCTTACAAAGGATGGTGTAATGCTTAAAAGGGAACATAATTTTATTGGTAATATATTCTTCCCCTCTCCAAAGTTGTAGCCAAGCAAAACAGAAGAGACAGCAGGTCTTCTCCTCTGAGCACTGGCACAGTGGTATCATCTTCGAAAGCCAAACTGGGAGAAGAACAATCATCTGTGATATTGAGAGTCTGGCATGTCTCAGGTGCCATTAATCCACACACACATGCCCCAGCTGCTACACTGGCTGGAAGGGGCTCACCTGTTGCAAAGAGATCGTCTATCCAGTAACTTAGGGAGCTGAAAAAGAATGAGCAGATGTGTCAGCAGGAGCTGGCACCACATTAAGAAACAAATCAGGACCAGAGGTTTCTTATGACTGTTGGCCACAGGTTCAGGCCTATAGGAAGGGCTGACACTTTATGCAGGCTGAAGCTTTCTCAGAGATTTATTTTGACTTACACAGGAATCCTTGCTAAAAGCCTAGCAGGTTGTTCAAATGGCAATTGAGGGAAGAATTCCTTGTAGAAAACTTTGGTGAGCAAAATAGTATTAAATATTCATTCTTCAGTCTTTTATTGTTACCTAGAAAATCACTGAGCATTTTCAAGTAGCTTCTCAGGTATAGAAAAAGGGCACTGAGTATATAGTTAACTGAAAAGTTCTTAGTATGTCTGAAGCTGTATATACCATAGCCCTTTCATATTATAAATTATGCTTATATTATGGAACCTTTCACCATTAGTATGATCATAAGGCTTAATCAATAGCTACATTATCAGGTGTGATACACTGTGTCCCTTTGTATACCATGAAAGTCAGAAGTACCAAACAGCTCTATTTCAGTGACAATATACAGCTTTATCTGAGCCCCAAAGGCAACCATTCAATTGTATGAGACTAGATTTCAAATTTAAACACATCTAAAGATCTTTTGCTACAGATCACAAAAGCCTATACAGTTTTTAGAACAAGATAGAGGCTGTCAGTTTGCCACATACGAAAGCTCAGTGCACCCAGATCTTGAGTCCTCCGTGCAGCTCTGATCTCCACAGCTGAAGGAAGGCATCTGGAGTGATCAAGGGAGCAGCTATCTTATGACAGTAGACAAAAAAATCAGAGACTCCTCCATTTGGTGAAGGGAAGGCTGAGGCGGAAATGTGATACAGGCTTACAAAATCTTGAAGCTGGTGGATAAGGTGAATGAAGAACTGTTACTCCTCAAATCCTGCAGTGCTAGAGGAAACTGGGAGAAGAACAATTTAAAACAGATTATCCCGGCAGGGAGTTAACTTTGTGAACTTGATGCCACAGAAGCCTGTGAATGCAGACAGTATCAGCAGGTTCAGAAAGAGATTGGAAAAATTCATGGACGACAGATTTGTAAATGGTACTAAGAGGATGTACCTGCTAACATTACTAATCCATGTGCATGCTTAGGAACTCTTCAGGGAATGAACTGCAGAAGGAGGCCAAGTTCTCATATTCTTACTAAATAGCATAGCCTATTGCCACTCCAGAGACAGAATCTGAACCAGACAGACCACCTCTGTTGCAGCAGGGTATTTTTTATGTTTCTAAAGATGATGCAGTAGTACAAAGATCATAAGAGAAGCCATTCTCCTGTCAACAATATGAAATAGTAGGAGAGATTCTGAGTTATGGGTTTTACTAGAACTATTAGTAAAGGAGACCCTTTAAAGACATTGCTAAATAAGGATAATAAGTAAAATTGTGTTTTATTCTTAAAAGCAAAATACCAGTATCACTTGAGATTTTAAAATTTTAAGATTTTAAAAGGTTTAAAGACAATTTTCACATTATTGTCATTTGACCTCCCAGTTAGGCTATTTAATGTAACCACGATTTGATGGTAAATGAGAAAAATGTGTGTTTCCATCAGCAAGTGTAGAATGCCATGCATGACGACACACTCTCGGACAGGGCAGACAGCAACAGAAAAGCCAACCAAAGGATACAATTATCATAGGTATGAATATAATATTCCTATCAGTTAAGCTGCTACCCAGAGGATCTTTCTGCAGAAGACTGATCACTGCCATATTCTAGAGTTTTTCCTTCATCACTTGCATTTTTATGGCACCTATATCATGTTAAAACTGGCATTTCTTCTTTTTAGTAGGCACAATTCCACCGTAACAGATGGCCATGATGATAGACATGCCAAAGAACCAGTATGTGTATCAAGTTTGATTATTAGGGATGATATTCCTATCCAAGAACGTTTGAGTGGCATTCTGTACCGATCGTCTGAACCTATTGGCATGGGTTGGAACAAATGGTGTTTCGCTAAAGTCAAGGGATGTGTTAACTACAAAATAGGGAGATGAGAACTATTAATTTAAGGTCTTGGTAAAATGGAAATAAGGACCACTGCCTCTGGATCACTCACTCCAATCTAGCAAGAATCAGTCATGAAACAAAATTGTTAACTTCTACTGTCTATCTAATGGTATAATTTAGTATTTCTGGTGTATTTCCTAGTAAATAGTTGTTCTTTTGCAAATGACATTGTAGTTGGCCACCATAGATCCTACTGCACCACAGACAGTGCAAAAATCTGCTGAAAGGAGAACTGAATCAGTAGAAAGCTGGAGCAATATGCAAAGGTTTATGAAAGCTGAATTGCCCATCTCCTAGCAGTGACTCCTGTTGTCAGAAGGTATGTTGTGCTCTACCTGATTTTAACACAGTGCAAAACTGTCACATTTTTCATAAGAACTCATTTTAAAACAGCATGACATTTTAATGACAGCAGAAATATTTTAGCTGGTTTAAACTGAAATTAGTATGTTGTGAAAAAATTATATTATCAAGGTCCCCACTCTTATTTGTGCCAGAGGCAAATATGAATCACAGGTGTCAAAAAAGGCATCTAGTATTCATGTTTTCCCTCTTAAAAAAATTACTATGAAGCATAAAGAAAATCCTAGAATCTGAAATCAGGTTTAACTAGAATTTCTGTTAAATATTTGCTTATAGTTAGTGGCATTATATTCCTTTTTTAGTTAGTCATGAAGAATTTTTTTGATTTTTTCTTTGATATACATTTTTACCAAAGTACTGCTGAGTCATCAGTATTGATTTTTCATACTTTTTTACTTTTTTGTACTTTTGTTTTGCATTTTAAATACACAAGGAAGGGTATTGAAGACAGAAGCAGAAGTTTCTCCATTGCCTACAAATGTCCATCCATTATTTCCATTGGTTTATCAGGGATCACAGTGGTATAGCAAAACCAGACATTTACTTGACTGGTCTAGTCGAGATACAAATGCAGGTTTTTTGGTGAGATAATAGTAGTAATGACTTGACCTTTCTTAATGAAAGTCATCGATGCACTTCACAATGCATTGTGGATGCATTAAGCTATAAATTACACTTGTGGGGTCTATGTGGTACATTGATTGAGATTAGCAGATCTAAGTGTTCACTCACTGGCAGGTGTATAAAGGCACCCAGTAACCCCACCACTACTGTCCTTTTCAACCCATGATCTGTGACTGCTGAACACATATAAGGAGTGTCATTTGCAAATCATATAAAAAATGTTGAGCAAAAATGGTCACAAAATCTTTTTTCTAATTATTATAAACACAAGTCTTTCAGAAGTCTTTAGAATTAAGATATGTTCACAGGGATTTTATTTCTTTTGAGCTTTTCTTCCTCAGAATAATTTCTATTAATTTTTTTTTCTTGATTAGTAATAGGAACACAGTTCAGTAAGAGGATTGAAATAACTTAGAGATTGGGTTACTTTGGCAGTGGCAGATTGAAATTTAACTTCACTGATCCAGCCTGTGCCTTTTGCAGAGGGAAATAAAACCTGCAAGAGTAGTGGTTCCTATTGCTACTTTTACCACCATTTCAATCTAAGGAAACTTAGGGAGATGTTAGAACACACCAATGTGCATGAAGGGTTGGTTCATTTACTGCCCAGAGCTGCCCAGCTCTGCTGGCTAGCACTCCACTTTCTGGGCTGCCCCGTGTCCTTTGGGAATGCTTCACTAGAGAGAAGTTTGCATCCCTAATTCTCTCTTGGCTTGGCCAAGACCCTTCTTTTTTAGCTTTTTTTTTTTTCTTCAGAGAAGCTTAGATTTTTAGCATATCTGTTTCTTTTATGTATATTCTTCAGTGATAACCACTGTAATGCTTAATGGTTAAATGCAGGTGCACTGATTTTGTTACAACATCCAGAGCAAACAATGCTGAAACTAGGCGAGAGATGCTATTCCATTTTCCAGTACCAAATCTTAAACAGTAAAATACAGCTTTAGAAATTATTATTTGGGTGTTATGAGGTAGATTTTTTAAAAAGTACTGTTCTGCCACAAGATTTACAGAATGATTGTTGATGGCAGATGAATATTTTTTATATATTTAATTTTCAAATACAAGATCAGTTAAATAGAAGATAGGTCAATCAGATAATTTATCTGATAAGCAGTGTTTCTTGTTTAATGGTAATTCTTTAAGACCGGTAGTCTTAGGCATCGTTATTAATCTATTGGCAGTATTATAGTTAGTAATGCCACTGATAGATAAGTATTCAGTACCTGTGCACATTTTTAAGATCAACATATCCACTCTCCATGTCTTTACACAGTTAGTTTTGTGCTCTGTCTTCCTTGTGAAATTACAATTTCTATTTTGATTTACCATAAAATTCAGTTCAAACTTGTCCTACTATTTCATTCCAGAGATCCGGCTGCTTTTATTTAACAGATTGTCCTTTGATCTCAAGGAGACAATCGCTGTTTTACTCCTTTAATGAATCTTGTATTATTATAGACAAAATGAATATTAGACCAAATGGTAGTAGAAATCCCAGAGGGAAATATGCTCCTCTGTCTGGATCTTGGAAAAGCAGAATAATTCATTTTAGTCAGTGATTATATTCAGTAAACCCATAGTCCTTGTTCTTATTTACTTTTTCTTTTTTTTTACAACTGAGAGACAGTACTTCTGTATATGAAATTAAAGGTACTAATCAGAATTCCTCTGTCACTTGTGATACAATGGGCAGCTCTTAAGTGTTACTGAGAAGAGATCAACTGGTAAAGAAGGTAGGAGTAAAACAGGAGACTTTATTTATCCTTTTAAGCAGCTAATACCCATTTCTTAGCTGGCCATTCAAAAGACATCAGTCGGGATCATGTTCTTGTGACTTTTGGACCCTTACTTCCTAGAACCTGGGAGAGATCAGATTGGAAAGTGACATTTCAGAGAGAAAAAGGAGCAAGGATGTACATGCATGGAGAATAGAAATGAACAGAAAATAGATATACTTGAAGTTAAAAATTAGTTAAACATTTGAGAAAGGAGGAGCGAGGAGAATGCAAGTGACATGAATTTTAGCAGCACACAAACAGTCCCTTTTCCCTAATACGACACAATGGTAAGTGGTCATAAAGCAGCATATTTATTAATAGCTTTGGTAAGTTGTTTTTTTTTTGCTCTTGATTATTTTTCCAGCTACGCTATCTACTGTAGACACAGGCACAACTTTGGGAACACTATCATTGGTTACACCACGCTGCTGAGCTGAACATTTAATTTGGAAGTATCTTTGGGCATGATGTCATTCTGTAGGAAAATGCATACGCTGCAACTACGGGCATGTTGTAAGGACATTCTCAGGTCCGTTACTGTTTGCTGCAAGATGTCATCACAGAAAAAAATGCAGCTCAAAAGAGGCATAGTTTGACCAGAGCAATGGCAATTATCTCAGTACAAATTGATTTGATGACCAGAAAGATACTGGTACTTTGGCAGATGTGCAAATGTGAGGTGCTTCACCTACCCGATTTCTGACCCTGTTCTGCTCCAAATCCTGAAGCAACACAAAATATAAGGAAAGGAGAACTGCTGAATCAGCACTAGGGAGTGCAAAAAACCATAATATTTATTGGTTTTACAATTATTAAGCAAAACTGAACAATCTCAGAATATGCAACGTTTCTAAGAGTTAAATTTTTCATAAAGAGAATTCTAACCCTGGCAATCAAAATGTGGCTGTGAGTAACGATAATGTGAGCCACCCAAACTATTTATCTTCTGGATTTAACATGGAATTCTTTCTAATACAGGTAAAATAACTTGCAAACATTTAGCACCTCTGAGCAGAAAAGATAAATATTTTGTCAATTCTTAGTAAAAGGTATTCTTTTCTTTTTGGTAGGATAAAAAAGAATTTTATTTCTTTTTCTGCTATGTTTCTTGTAAAGTTGTGTTAGAGAGCATATAGGAGCAATGAACAAAGATTTAAAGTGATGAGCTGTCCCATGCCTGTTTACAAGTCAGAATTTCATTTTACATAGAGTTCTCTGTATCGACTTTTTAAAATTTAAATTAGAAACATGGCTAGCAATGCATGCAAAATGTTCATTCATTGTAGTAAACTACAAAAATATTGCTTTTATGCAATAAGAATGCCATTGTAGAATTTTAAAAGGCATAGAAATAAAAGACTCCGGATTGGAGTGATTTAAACAAACTCACTAGGATATAGTAGATGATTAAAATACAATCTATAATTACATTACACTGGTATCAGGTAAGGATAAAAGCCTATAAATACACTGGGGTCAGGGTAAGCATAAAAAATGAAACAGTTATTTGAATAATCTGAGATCAAGTTGCAGTAATTAAAAATGAATGTATTATTCAAATGAAGGAATTAGGTTACAACACTTCTCATATGAAAATATTATTGTGACAGTCTGAAATAAGTTGGAAGCGATTTTGATAAAAAATTGGGGCAAGAAATATAATGATTTACATTGGGGAAAAAGTAGACAATCTGCGTGGATGAGAGTATTTGCAACTCTTCCTTCAAATCCCTCATCAAAACTCCTACCTTTCAGCTGGCCTTTGAGAATTATCCACTACCCCTAGCCTCTTCCTGGACTTCACTGTCTCAGATATAGAGATCAATCTATTAAAAATTAAAAGTGCTGTAGCTAAGGACTCCACATGCACTCACAAAGGAATTAATGGGATCTGCACCCACTAGCAGGCATATTGTTTAATCTACCCCACACATTAATGTTTATCCATTTTTATTGCCATTACCCAGGTCATTTCTGTCATTTGTCTCCTGTTCTTTCTTTGTCATCCCCTGTCAGTTTGGAGACCAAAGTCACATAAGACTGACACAAAATGGTGTTAGTCATGTAAATAGTTGATAGGTACTTGCAGATTAAGCACTTGTTATTTATTATAAATAAAGGTTTTTTGAAATCTGACCTTTCCATGGCAAACTCCTTAGGGCAGGAACCTGTCTGGAGGTGTCTTGAATACGTAAACCAATGATATTTAATTATTAATAATCATTAATAATGAAAGAATCTGAAAGCAACTTGGTATTTTTTTCAGGTAATAATTTTCATATCCTTTTTATTAATTAACTTTTACAAATGTGCTTTGAGAGCCAGCTCTGAGTCGCTCCTTGCACTTGCCCTTAGCAGAAGGGCAGAGAGCTGCTCTGCAGGTGCAAGTATGCCCACCAGCAGACCTGTCTGAAATTCTCCCAGATAAGCAAATAAGAACACATCTGAAGTTAGAGCAAGATCATTTTTGCCCAGTGATTGCTGCCTTAAATTCTCCTCAAACCTTTCTAGCATCTGCAAAAGTCTATTGAGAAGATAATTTGGCTCACTTAAAATATGCCCAGCTGTGCCCTCTCAAATCCTCACTTGATCCTTTTATCATCGCATAGTACATTTAAGCCTCTCATTCTTACCTGTAAAATCCTTCATACTTCTCTTTGCTAGATTCTTTTGTCTTCCCCTCAAAATACTGTGTTTGCTTTGCTCCCCAAAGTGGTTGTTTATCCATTTTATACCTTTTTCTTCTGCAATGACTTACGCATTTCTCAAAAGAACCTCCTTCTGGTATTGCCAGCTCTTTTCTTTAAATTCCTACTCAAATATCGTGTTATCTTGGCACACTTCCATTTACAGAAAACTGGATGTATCTATTAGATACAGATTAGATATCTGAGCTAACATTTAAAAGGCATGCAATTATACATAGAGGACTTTAGGTCACAAAGCTCAATAGTCATGAATGACCTATCAAAACCAGCCAAATAAAGCTTTTTTTTTTTTTTAATAAAAAAAGTTCAACTACAGCTTTCTATTTCCATTTCTCAAACTTTATTCACTCTTCAGCTGTCTGCGCAATTAATTCAGCCAATAATATGCATAGGTAAATGAACAATGAAATAAAATGTTAATTCAGATTCAGAGAGATGACTTGTACAGAACTTCCCTGAATTGATAACTGAAGGATACAAGGCACACAGGGTCTCATACATAGTTCACGCGTCTCTGCTACTGCCATTAAGTAATATATCCAGAGCAGCTGCAGTGTATCTGTACAACAGACTCTTCAACTTTAAAATTTAAAAATAACTACGTGTTTAGCTGAATATCATCCCAGCAGACTGATCGCAGTGAAGACTTGAGAGAATTTTTGTAATGGCCAGTTAAGTCAGACACTTGCACGTGTATACGTATGCTAGTGTACAGTATATGCTGACTGGCATATAGATTAACAATAATCAGTTAATATTTTATCAGTTTGTATTTAATGAAAACTGAGAATGTGGAGTGGGCTGAAAGCTGAAAGAAAATGAGAAAAGAGAATTAATCAGGAAGAAGATACCAGATGAGAACCCCCTAGCTAAAAAGACTTAAACATACATAAGAAGCTATACTGAAAGGCATTTTATACTGTTACGTCAAGCAGTATCTCCCAGGACTGGGGAAATAGGTCTAAACTGTCTCTTCTACACATGGACAATATTTTCCATTATGAAGATAGACACTAAATCCTGTTTCCACTTCCAGGGCATAGAGAGCATTGATTTTTCCGGTGTCTTAATAAAGAAGCATGAGGAGACATTTTTTGAGATAGGATAGTATAGGATCATCTTCCCAGGACCAAGGCACACATTAAGGGAAAGAGTAATGGAGCATTTTAGTGATTCTGAGTTGCAGATGCAGATGGTTGTGCACCTGAGTGCTAACTTTTAGCAGAACAAAAAGATATGAGACAGTGAAGCATCTTTAGCAAGTTGTGGATACGGTGAGGTTCACTGCTTGTAAACTGGCTTGCGTTCAAGAGACTGTGTTTAGGTCTGAGTTATACGTATGGTAGGCAATGATGAGCTGCATTTTTCCATGGTGCCAGATTGCATTCCGTTTCCATCCCCCAGAGAGATGCCGAGTTGTTCATTATACTTTGTCCTGGTTAAAAAGGAAGAGGAGTAGTAGATAACATTTAGTGTCCAACAGGACTGGTCAGTGAAGTGAGGAGATGGGTCCCTCAGTGTGTGTGTGTGTAGGGGGGTGTTGATCACGAGAACAGCCTTAACAGCAGGGCAGATTTCCAAGCAGACTGGACTGGAAGGCTTGATAGCTAATTGCTGCCAGTTCTTCCGTTCTGCTTCATAAAAATCTTCTATTCCCAGAAGCATCCCAAACATTTAATAGAACTTTTTCTTTAATCTCTGTGACCTCTTTACTTAAGAGTAGCCTCGTACCATTCCTCTTAAGATTTTGTGCATTTCTAAGAAGGGGCCAGCCAGGACACAGGGGTTCATGCCAGCACTGCGGAGCTGGCAGAATTTCACCTCGATGCGTAATCCCTGCTCCTCCAAAAGCCAGATAGTTCTTTTGGGATCACTGCATGCCTGACATCGAGTTTCTTCATTACTCTCACGAGACAGAGATAAGTGTTCAAAGGTTTCCACAAACTTTTAACGTCACGATTCCCATGTGCTTCAGTGGGAGTCACGCGCCTTGGAATGCTGTTTTTGCTCGGCAACAGAAATACAATGAAGTGGCCGATGCTGGATAATTTCCCATCTCTGCTGCATCTTCTCCCTATCCAGTTGCACAGTAGAACGATTCTGGCGGCAATAAGTGCCCGCTCGGTGGCGGGTCAGCAGAGTTCAGTGCCGATGAACGCTGTTCAGACGGTGAGGGGTGGCAGAACGCCACCCTGGGCTGCCTCTCCTGGCCGCAGGGCGGCTGTGGCGATGGGTCTGGGGAGCCGGGCCGCAGGAGCGGGGCAGGCAGCGTCCCACAGCCGCCTGTCGCCAGCTGCCCTCCTCACAAATCTACCTCCCTGGGGGGCTTCGGCATCCCCTCCCAGTGCGCCCAGCAGCACCAACGGGCCGGCGCAGGTGCACCATTTACAGCCTGCGTTCATTTTTCGGAAAATTTTGTGTCTCGCTAGAGGAGGGCCCCGCAGGGCCCCCCGGGGTGGGGAGGGCGGCGGGGGCCGTGACCCACAGGCCGGCGAAGGAAGGGGGCGCCCTGCCGCGCCAGTGCACCGGTTTAGGCGCAGACAGGCATGATATCCAGGAACAGAAGGGAAATATTCCCGAAACACCCGACATTAATAATTCTTAATATTAAAATATATTTTAAAATATTAAGATGCATTGTGTGCTCTGCACAACAATCCGGCTGTTTATTTAAACACAATCAGTAGTTGTCCCCCCTGGCGGGGGACACACGGCACACACGCATCACCCCAGCGGGACCAGGGCAATACCGTCATCCGTCCCCATCGCACTCCCTCGCTCTCCGGAGCATCTGACTCTGTCGCGACAGGAAAAGCGCCGGGGGCCGGGGGTGGGGGTGAAGGGACGAGAGGAGGAGGGCGACGACACGATTGTCAGGAGAGCAGCAGGCACGGGAGGCGCGCGTGGGAAGGGCTTAATCAAACTTCCCGACACCTCCCGGAGTTATCAGCCCCGGTGGCGCAATGTGCAGTGTTGTGTAAAATTAAATAAATAATGGCGCCGGTGCCGTGCCGTCTGCGTTTCTCGCCCCCCCCTCCCCGACCCCGCCGCCCTGCGGCACGGCGGGGTGGCAGCGCCATCTGCTGGCGGCGGGGCGGCGGCGCGGGCTGTGGTGGGGCGCGCCCGCCAGGGGCGCTGCTGGGCGGGGCGGCCTCGTGTCAGGGAAGGTTCTAAAAGGCCGCCGGGGCCTGAGGGGAGCTGGGGTGCTTGTGTGGTAGTGGCTGGCCTGCCCTCGCCTCACGGCCTTTCCCCGGCGGGTTTGCCCCCGGATTCAGTACGAAAGGGAAATAGGAGTCTTGCACTTCGGGCTGTTTGCAGCTTGACTCACTGGGCATGAAAGAAAACACTAAAAATGACACAAAATCATTAGTTAATCCTGTGTGAAGGTTGGGGCTGGCTTGGCAACTTAGGCTGTTCATGTAAATTCACACATCCTACGTGCAAGAGATGTAATGGGAAGCGTAACTTTGAAATCCATAAACTCGAAAAGTGTTTCTGTGGCATTACCTCTGCCTTATTCTCCTAAAACTCCTCAGTCCCATGTTCAGATTTATTTGCATGAAAAGCAGATGATTGTGATTTTTAAGGAGCTTGAAAAAAGAAAAATAAAAAAAGGTTCTGGTTATTACAAATAATATTTCAATGGCAAATTGGGCAACCACGCAGAATTACAAATTCCTGCTCAGTCTCTTCCAGTCTTTTCTGATTTATTTTTTTTTGACCATTTTTTAAAAAGGAGTCATTGTAACGCAAATCCTTAAAACTGTGACCCTTCTAACTTCATAAGTTAGCATTACCATGGTAAGGATCTCGACCTACCAAGTTACTTAAAGTTTGTACTTCTTAAATAAGTTATATGATGAGTTTTAACTACAGTGGTCTGAAAGGTGCTTTTCATCAACATGTTTTACTGTGTAACAAAAATTTTTCTTCACTACGGTCAAAAAAACCCCAAATTTTCATACAAATGTTTTTTGTATCCATACACACTATTGTTCATTTTTCCTTCTATTTCACCCTTGGGATACTTTTGTATCCCAGTACCGTGGATGCGAACTGGCGTATGGAAACCCGGTGCAGCCAACATAGTCATGAGTATACATGATTTTGTACGTGTAGAATGGCTTTAGTTTACAATCATCATTGTCTCGAGTAGCGTGTATCTTAAGCAATTAAGTCCATAGGTTCCAAACTCGAGGTTTGATTTCTTTTTTTACTTCTGGGGAATGGGGTGGGTGGTGTTCTTCAGGCAACACTGGCAGTAACGCTGGGTCAGACAAAGGAGCTGCGAGGTAGAGAAAGATTATCACCGAAGGAAATGAGACTGCTTCTGTGAGCATGAGGGAGAGGATCATCCTTTAATTTCCTGCATTTCAATACAATTAGCAGGTCAACAATCAATTAACAGGAGGAACCTTCCTCTTTTTATTTTAGGTCTCCATTTTCCTCCCAGTGATGGCCTAAAATGTATTCTGTACGCATGAAAACCCTCCCTTCAGCGAAATAGATCATTTTAGTCTGAATTTGGAAAGTCGATGAGAAATCAAGTTGCATTTAAAGCATCTGCGTATTTTGTGCAGATATTTTTGAAGAGGTAAACTAATTGTAGGTCTCTGGTCACCGCCTTGCATTTAGAACAGTGGGTGGCTGAGAGTGCAGATTGCAGAAATACTTGGTCAAGTGCATTGCTCTAAATCATAGCGCAATTCTCTGTTAAATTCAATTTTTAATGCAGAAACATCTTGAGGGGCTGCCATTCTCTGCATGGTATCAATTCTCCTGTTTTGTCCCCATCATACTTGAATATTTTAGGTGTTTAACAAAGTGATTCCCCCTTTGGGGGGTATCAGCTTTAGAGCATGTGAATTGGTTAATTTTGAACTTTGTCTAAACTCTACCACTTTTCTCAGGACTAATGCTGAAAATAAAAACATGTACATTCACTTAATTTTCTGGAAGTCTCTCAACGAGGTAGGCAAAATGCACTTACGGGGGACCCTGTAGAGGTCCACAGAATCTGCAAAATCCCTCAGACCCTGGCAGATCCTCCCCTGGGGAGCCAGCACGCTTTAACTGGTTCCCCATTGAAGCGGCTGTAAGAAGTGAATGCATAAGAAAGGAAAGTAATGAAAACTGACAAGTTGAAAAGAAATTGAGAGTTTATTCTGCAAAGTTGTGCTTTAGGGGGCTTCCATCATGATATTCCTATGGAGTAGCAAAAAGAGGAAAAAATTAAGAAACAGCAGAGTGTGATGAACTTACATAATTTTTTCTTGCACCAGGCGGTATTTATTAATTTCTTTTCTGCCACTTTACAGCACCTCTTTGCCTCTCAAGAAGAGAAAATGAAGTGCACGAAACCTGGCAATCATAATGAACATGTAAAATGCTCACAGATTATTTATAAGCGTGCAAGTTATGTAGTTGTTGGAGATTCTCTCCCTTCTGCTCCTGCTTGGCGATAAAGAATGGTATTTTAATAGGCAGATGGTAAAGACAATTACAGTTTGGGGCTCAGCTGGGAGTTACATCAGTTTATTGCAAATTATTAGTTGATAAATGCTTTTGTTTACAAGCAAAGTCTTAAGCAGCTTTGTAATCAGTTTATCAGCTGCAGCCTGAATTTTGACAGCTTGCCTTTGGGTATACAGTCACTTCTTTCCTGGCCATTTAGAAATCATGCTGACCAGGCAGGCAGAGTGGCAGCTCCTGTGCACCTGTATGATACTCAGGAAACTGGTATTTCTTATTAAGCCTGTTTTGGAAGAAATCATTAAGTACAGAATCCCCTTTAATTGCTAATCCATGTTAGTGTGTACAGAAAGAGTCTTAGCAATTTGCTCATTCATAATCTATTGCTTTTCTTTTTATTTCAATTGCGGTCACAAGTAGCTGAGTCTTGCTGTTACCATTACAGGATTTGTTTTCTGCTGTTAACAGTCTTTCTTATTAGATGAACTAAAGGCTAGGCTGGCAGTGGTTTACAGTGCTTGTTTACAGTCCTTGTTTACAGTCCTTGTTTACTTTGGACATTGTATATAGCTGGGAAGGTGGAGATGCTTTTTGACCCTCATGAGTTTTCAGTCCATTTTACTTCTAGTTTCTACTTCAAAAGGCAGGACTATGATACCTGGTATCAATGCATCTGGAGAAAATCTGGGGGTTTAGTGTGGGTTTTGTGTGTGTGTGGTGTGTTGTGGTTTGTTTTTTTTTTAAATGAGGTACCTTTTAAATAGAAAAGACTGGGTTATTGTAGTTTCTGTGGTATTTACATTTGAGAATATGCTAACACGCAAATCTACTTTTAATGCCTTTTACTTAGCCGTTTGTTTCCTAAGAGAGCCGCTGATTTGTTACAGTCTTGTTTCACTGTAGCCAATGTGAAGTGTTCCAATGGCTTAAGTGGGAGCAAGATTTACTTGAATCAAGAAGTGCTGCTTTGCTTCCATGGTTGTTTTAGCTGAGGTAAACTAGTAACTGAACTTCACCCTGGGAGCTGAACGTTAGCGTGAGGAAAGGTCCAAGATAGCTAGCAACAATAGCAACTGTTTCCTCAGGGTTACAGTGCACACAACTGAATGCTCCAGCTTCTCTTCATTATAAAAGGTGGCTTTTGTTTCAGGCACAGCCTTGAGCTTTTTCTGAAGCATGGCCCCTGTATTGAATAAGCAACCAGGTCTCATAGCCAATGTTTATTTCTTACTTCAGTTTTGCCATTTTGTAACTTACCCATTTGTCCTTCTATTTAATGTGTTTATTTCCTTTACAAATACAATTTATCAATCCAGCTCCCTCTATATAATCCTTCCTCCGGCTCAGGTACCTTTGGCATTCATTCTGCATTTGCCCAGGGGCGAGAATCGAGCCCTACAGCAGCAGGTGCAGGACAGCAGAAAACCCATTGATAAGATGTAGCGGACTCTGCTTCCTCTCCTTTTTTCATACACTCCAGTCTCACAAAATAACTCTGAAAAGACAATCCACAGGCATGATTGTGTTTGTAAGGCTACAAAAAGGTCGCCTTACAGCTGTGCTGTTAGGGAAGCAGGGATTGTAGGAATGTGTGTATCCGAAGCCCTGCTTCAGAGTAGTTGGTTTTTCTCTCTCTCTGAAACTTGGTGCATCAGCAAAAGCTGGAGGCAGCACTGGGGGTCACCTGGAAATGTCTCCTGGGAAGTTCTTCACAGAGTGCCCATTCCCTGATCCTGTAAAATATAGAAAGGTAGATGAGTTTGCTGCGACAATAAGTCCTAGGTCTTTGGGAGCTAGTGGTGATGGGAGCACAACGTGGGCAATGTCAGCAAGGGTTTATCCGTTTTTTTCAAGCTGTTTATCACTTCCTTTCTGAAGGATTAGTAAATTCTGAAATAACACTCAAATGAGACCCAATTCAAAGGTAAAAAAGGTGCAGCACTCAATTCAAAACAGAGGAATTTGGAAAGAAAAGAGGAAAAAATGGAAGAAATTACTAAACTTGTGAAAGCTCCTTTGACTTCCTTGTTTGCGTTTATGCTGAATTAAGGAACTATAACAGATTTAGCCTTTGTGGCAGGCTTTAATTTCAACCTCTGAGCAGCAGACTTGACTTCTTGTGATGTGGGAGGATATTACAGTTTTCAGCTTCATTCCGTAAGTATTGCCATTTGTGCCAAACATTTAATAGTTTTATGCTGTGGACTGTCGTCCACGAGGAACTGATATCACCTAAGACTTTTTAGAGCCATCTAATAGAAAGATATGTATTCACTCTGATTAGCCCAGGATTTGAACGAGGGTCCCGGAAGAGATATATAAGCCTCTTAAATGCATAGAACTTCTAAGGATATGGGTTTAACTGTCTCCCCCTGTGGTAAATAAGCTGTGACAGCTTTATCGGGGGGAAAATGGCAAATAAAATTACCACATTATTTTTCCGTGAATATTTTCAGAGCACTAATCTATTTTGCCTCTCTACCTAATAGAACTCTGTTGAGTGTTACACCCAGCCATTTAATTGGGGGAAATGCGTAGAAATCCTGAAACTAACAAAAAGCAGGCAGACGAGAGTGGGAAAAAATAAAGAGGTGCAATCTAAGAGTTTGTTATATTCTTCACTCTTCAGAACCAATGTGCTTCAGTTGGGGTTCATCAGATCAAGGTTTTTGCAGGATTAATTGAAGACCTGCTGCAATACAGATCATGATGTTGGCAATAGTTGTGCTGCAGCCAGGGAAAGACCTACCCCCAACACTGGCACAGAGGTGCCAGCTCTGGGAGTTCACTCCTCTAGGACTGGCGAGTTCTGTTTCTCATCAGCAGCTGTATAACACCTGACAGTTTTAACTGTAAAATCATCTTCTTGTACAAAACCACTGTCGGCTGCCAGCATATGACTAAGCTGAAGTCAGGCCCAAAGCTCAGGTTGACTCAGGTGCAGGAGTAAGAGCTAGATTCTGAAGGAGTGTTTTTCTTCCCTGGTCAGGCATTTTATATCTTGAAGGGATTTTAAAGCCACCTTCTTCAGTTTGGGAAGTGCCTTTAAGCTGAGCATTCTTTTGTTGTTTTGTTCTGAAAAATATTGTTGCAATTCCTTTAGTTTGCAGTTTGTTCAGTGAGTGAAAATGAAGCAGGCTCCATATTTTATGCTGAACATAAAGGTAATAGTAAAAGTGGCAACAGAACTGGTTTGTCCACTGTATTGATCTAATTTTATAGAGTATAATAGATTTGACATTTTTTGCAGTCAGTACACTGCAGGCTTATAACGTGCAATGGTTTAGTTAAAATTAAAGGTCAAATATCTTTTGGCAATCTCCTTTGATCAGTAAACAAGGAAAAATGATAGAAGATGCTAGGGAATCATCTCATTAATCTTAATGTAGCAATGGAACTATTTTTTGTGAGAATTTGAGAATTCTGAAATTGCTGGGGTGATATTTGGGACACTTCACAGAGAGATGGTTGGAACCTGGCATTAAAATACATGAATAGCAGAAATGCTGTGCAAAGTATATGTTTTTTGTACGCATGTTAAAAATGCGAAGAATTATTTAGCAACTGGAAAGACTGTTCACAAAATGCTTTTGATTTATTGCTGTATATATAGCACAGATCCATATCACTTATTCTAACATTATTTTATTCAAAAACTTGTATGAACCATGAGTTGGCATGTTGTAGAATACTGAAAAGGCATTAATCAACCTAAATAAACAAGTACATAGATCTATCTAACAACTATGAAGTAGTTAATAAATTTTTAGCAATTTTATTATAGAAAAAAGGTCTAAAAGAGTAGTACTTCATTATCTGGACTCCTCTGTACTGGGTTCTCTTTTGATTGCATTAATGAAGCAGCTGGCCCATTGTTTCTCTTTAATTCCTCTATTGTTTTAAGAATATGTCACAGCTCTTTATTCTTTTATCAGGTGCTGTGCAGGAGGATCCACACAATACCTCATATTCCTACTGTATTTGCCAATGCACAAAGAAACCTCCAAAGCATTTTTCAAAGAAGGGGCACACATAATTTATAAGTTCTGTTCCTTGTACCACTCTACTGTCAAAAATTTCAACAGTATTGGTTTTGAATTAATTATATTTTTTTATTAAGCAATGTGTCTACATATAGATATATGTACTTTGTTCATGTCAAAAATTAGAGATCTGCCCGGTAACTTGTGCCACACTGAAATGATATTCATTATGCTGAGTCGTCACAACCCCATGGGTGAGAAACAGAAGGAACCCAAATATGAAGATCCCATCCTATTGTGATGTGCAAATTTTCCTTAAATGCTTAACCTGTGCAACAAAGGAGAGACGATAATAAATTAACTCCAGCCCCCATTACCACTACTAAAAAGCATCACTTTTTACAAATCGGAATATTTCATTGAGAGAAGAACGTTTAATTCAGTGCCTGGAAGTCGCTAAGAGTAAGAGTCTGTTGTTTAAATAAATTCTGATAGTCTTTTGACCCTTCTTGCAAAAAGATGTGTGTACAGGTAATGGGCTATTATGTTGTTGCAGCAACACAATCAAATCCAGTGAGCACAAATTTTAATACACAAAATTAGTACTTCTGAATTAACGGGCACTGAAAATTGGTTTAAATAGAAATTGCCATTGACTTTCTAAATTTCTATGAAAGATGTATGCCATTTCTGGGTCAAAAAAACTAGATTGAAATGGTTCAGCAAGGAAAATTAACTGATACTAAAGACAGGAAAACCAGCATTGCCTTTGAATATAAGTTCATATTGTCGTTACGCCTCTTCATCTGTGAAAAAAATAGCTGCACTTCCTTCCATAAAACATCTGTACTCAATGGAAATGTTGTTTTTAGCTACTTGCTTTCTTAAGTCACTTTTCCTAAAGCAATGGTATGAATCAAGAGGCTTTATGGTTCCATCCATTATGAAGCTCTTATCTCCCAGTGGGGTTAATATGGTAATCTGTTCTTAAATATTATATTTTTTTTTTCCAGACTGTGGCCCACAGACCCCAAATGATCACTCCTTAAGCTCTGCAAAAAATTAGTGGGAAAAAAAGAAGCCCACCATCTCATTGTGCTGTGGTCTGTGTCTGCCTTGGAAGTGGTGTAGGGTAGCATCAGACAGATGAAGGGCCATAGCTTTAGTTAAATCTTCAGAGCAAATTGATGATTCCAAATAGAAAAATTGAGGTTGCTTAGTTTAAAAAAATAATCCAAGTGTAGAAGGGCTATTTAAAAAAAAAAAAGCAAGTTTCTCTTGTATTTGGATGTCTGTCCTACATGAAACAAAATTGTGTATTAGAATGCATATCTATCGCCATAGTACTCCTTATTCTGAATACAGAAGATAGAGCATAACTGCATCGAAATATGATTTAATTGGTTCAATTTACTATATATTTTTTATACTAAGTGTGGTTAGTGTGGTCTTGATGAGCCCAGATGTAGTTGTGCTTGTGGTTTACAGCATCCCATTGCTTGCATTTTATTATTTTTACAAAGCAAATGTCTATCAATCATAGAGATAAATTAGAAAAAAATGTGCAAACATGACACATCGCTAAGATTTTTTCCAGCATGCTATGTAATTATTAACCTGATTTTTGCCATTGAAAGGAGCCATGAATTACAGATAGCATGGATGAAGTTAAATGCTTTTATATTAGATACATTTTGCTTATACAATATTCTATAGGTATGGCCATACAATATAATTGAAGCTTTGTCAGCTCTGTAGCCTAGCAACAGTTATACTGTTAGGTTACTGAATTGCTCCTGGTTGACAAGTAGGGAGTATTTTTTGTGTTTATCATCTTTGCTAATGATGGGATCCTTTCCAAAAGGCTTGTCTTAATCTTAATTAGAGTTTATCAGCAGAGGTCTGCGTGACATTGTGCAGACACTGATTTCATAAATAATAAAAAGTGCAAGTGAAAAATTTGGCAGGAGAAGAAGATATTTAAGACCACTGATTCTTGTAAGAGCAGCATGAATTTCCAAAATGTAATCAAGTTTGAACTGTGACTCTATTCTTTATTATCGAAACTTGCAGTACACTCCACTGCAGTTTTGACAGCAATTATGAGTATGATTTATAAGCTTCCTGTTAGGAACCAGATCTGTTTGCACAAGAATCTTGATCATAAACATTACAAAGAACAGTAAGTCCACAGTTTTTCTGGGACTTTACTTTTTCCTTTGCATAGAAAGTTGGTTTGTTGGGTTTCTTTTTATTTAAGGGTGTTGGGGGGTTTTCAAGAAGCAAAAATATTTGCAGTGGAAAATGCAGGCAAAGACGAGAATCCTGAAATAACCTTTTCATTTGGTGGAAACTCCGAAGGTATCAGATAGCTGCTTCAGTGGCTGATGTCATTTGATAAAGAGCTCATGCCAGTGCAATTGGAATGTAATTTTTTGCTCTAGTTTGCACAACACGATATTCTCTAACTTTCTCAACTTTCTGTGATTAAATGAGCATTTCTAATTCCTTGCAAAGTGAACTAGAAAAAGTTCAAATAAATATGCGGGGTTTACAGATTTTTTTTTTCTCTTCCTCTGCTTGACATGTGTGTGTTACATATCACATAATTTTTTTTTGTTTAATCATAGATATAAAACAATACATTGCAGGCTCCAGAAGCTCATTTTCAGTTTCAGAGCCAGGACTAGACTTTTAGAGAAAACAGCTTTCCGATGTCACAGTCGTCCAGTCTTCCAAAAACTTCCCTTCTTCACTGGAATAAGAACCTCATCCCACCACGTAAAACCAGTAAGACCTTTTTCAGTAAAGCGGATGACCAGTCTACACATTACAGCTGAGAAGAGGGCCAAAATCACCAGCCCACCATTGTCTTGCCTTCTAACCAAATAGCATAACCACAACTTTGTTTCTGAGGCTCTGTCAGTCACTCATCCTTATTAGAGCTTAACTTTCTTTCCTTTCTCTTCTTCTGATGGCTGCATCTGTCTTAGGACTGAGAAACTTGGCCTGGTAAAGCTTTGGTAGAACCATTTCACCCCCATAAGCTTTTTCTGACAGAGGGAACAGCTTAGTTAGAACTTCATCTCAAGTAAATAACAGACCATTACATTCCCTTATGAAATCTTCATGTCTTGCAAATACTTAAAGCAAACAGCTTCCTGTCTCCTCCATTGCCACCAGTACTTGGGAAAGACTATTTAGAGACATTCGTATTATCCTTTTGAAAATCTGTCATTAACACTGCCCTTTGCTTTATGAAAAGGTGTTGTGCTCATGAGAAATTACTGTGTATACGTCAGTTGTGTCTTAGCTTCTAGAAATGTTTGTGAGAAGCAAGAACTTTTTTCCTGTTTTGTAACCACTACCTGTAAGGAAGGGCTGATCCCTGATGAGGGTGGCTTGACAGCGTAATAATTCACATGATAGTCATGATTGGAACTTCCTATTGAATTTGGAAACCTCTGCCGGGTTCTCCTCATTCTGTTTTCCTGTCTGTGCAGTAGAAGGCTCCAGAAGACTTCTCTTCCACTTTTTTTTTGCTGTGCACAAAGGCCAGCATGCTTGCATTCACTGCATTAAGGGGAATAGAGTTGTTTGCATCTCTCAGAACAGCAGCTACTGCCTAACCCTGTGCAACCAGGCACAGAAGGGGACAAGCGGAGACTGTGCTGTGTCCTGTCCCTGTGGGTGAATGTTGCTGCAGAGGTGGTGTATTGCCTTTCCAGTAGCTGGAAGCTGCAGCATTTGGGAGTTCATCTGGGGATTTAACAGTGTAGTGATGGGAACGTGAACATACATTTCACAATCCCTTATTTTCTATAGAGTGGGATGAAAGAAGACAAAATAACAATGTAATTCTTAGGTCTGAATCCTGCTGGGCTGATAGTTTGCATTCCAATGCAGGAGTGGGTTAAGCTTCTATAGTCCTGTTTTCCTTTAAAAACCCAAGCAAGAGATTGTTGTGCTTCCAGAGCTGTTGCACATCCCGCTCGGCTGTGCCTGCCATAGGTGTGACAGCCTCCAGGATCTGGGTGGTGCAGGCAGCCAAGGTCACTGCTCCCTTCAGCTGTCCGAGTCTAATCTGCTGCTGGACATGAGTCAACACCCTGAGGAGCTCTAACACCAGGAGACTGAGTCAGCCTTTTAGCCCATCCAGACCGATTGCAGCTGGAGACCCAGTAATCAACTGCGCTTTCTTATTTTTTTCCCTCCCAAGGGTACAGCATGTCAGGATGTTTGCTGGGATAGAGAAAGTCTCAGTTGGTTCTTCTGCAGTGACTCATTTTTATATTATTAAGAAATCCAGTGAATAATACAGCCTAGGAAGAGCTCTAATTCTAGATGAAAATATATTAAAGCATGTTGGTTGATTATTGCACCTTTTGATTATGAATGAAATAGGAGTGCATGTTAATAATGAAAACCTTGTTCCTTCCAGAAAGTGAACTGTGTGGTGTTCGCAGTAAGAGTACCCAGTTTCAGGTTCTCAGATTGCTTTGTGTATCATGTACTTTCATCCACAAGACTAATTAAATATGCTTTAGGAATTTAGTCTGGTTCCTTCATGAACAGGCTTTACACCTCTTTAACTCTGAAAGCTTCTGTATGTTTACTCATGACTTAGAGCAGGCAGTAAATCAGACCGTACTTTTCAAATGTTTGAATTCCTGCTTGGGCATTAGGATTTTGCATTTGTAGATGTTTAGGGTACTATCTTCACATTTCATCATCTTATTCTCTAGAGGAAATTACTCAGATTTGTACCATTTAACATCATCGTTTTGGAGGGTAGTAAACCTTAATACACTTTGGTCCTGTTACGGTAAATTGTTTGTAAACTTTTGAGCCACCTTCAACTGCTGTATTATGGAAGGGTAAATACAAAGACACTTTTCTGCTTTGAAACTTTTACACCACTTTGAGGTCTGGAAGCTTAGCTTTATTTTTCCACTGAAACACATTGTCACTGATGCTGTTTTGTTTGCTCATCTTTGAAAGCTAATAGACTGGTTTAATTAATTGTCCAAGATTTCTCTAAAACAATGTCCTAATTCTTCCATTTAGCTGTGGCATATCATACACTGTTGTTATCTCCTCTACCACATTTTTGCAACAAGTTGTTTTAAAACTATAATCTCTTTGAGGGGAAAAAAATGAAGTGCAGTTGAAAAGGCAGTTATGCCGAAAGATAAACACAGCAATATTACTTATCAAAACCAGTACAGTTTTTGCTTGCCTAATGAATACAACATATAGCTTTTTCTATATATACAAAACCTGAGAAAAAAAAGCTTTATAACATATAAAGTATGCAACATTATTTCAGGCATAACTGCATTGGATATGTATCTAGGCCTGAGAGTGTAGATAACACAATATAAGTGCTTTGCCTGTCTAAACATGTTAAATAAATGAGCATTCACTATCGCATTCAAATACATTAGTAGATGTACTCGCATAGTTAATTTTCTTTTTAATGCACCACACGTGACATTTGCAGCACAGAGCTATAGTGTATCTTACTGTTTGATGAAATTTCTTCCACCTCCCCCCACTTTTAAACAAACCTTTATTTGAATAAGCCTTTATGAAACAGATCTTCGGCATATCTTCTTTTCAGGAAGTTCAGTCAGTGTAAGCAGAGATAAAGCAGTCATGTTACGAAGAATATTACATAAAGGAAGATTTTTCACAGAAAGAGGGTGGCAAACATAAGGGAGGGGAAGAACGCCCTTTAGAGGAAATCTGATTTCTTTCTTGCAGCTGTTCAGCATTATTGTGCTGTGATTTGGTATTCAAAATAAAACAAACTTGGAGTTAAGAAAAAATATACAGAAAGTTTGGTGAAAAGTAATGAATAGAAAAGTGCCATATAAAATATTTTCACCTATATTTTGATTTTCATTGTGCTGGCCTTTTCAGAGACAAAAATGAAAAATTAAAATGAATATTCATGCTGCAAGTAATTAGGAGAAGTATCTACAAAATGTTATTTTTCTACACTGAACATTCCTACGCTGATAGGAGGAGGATGGTAAAGAGAAAATTATTTGCCTCTTTACCTTGAACAAACCACCTAAATGTAAAAAAGAGTGGCAAGATATGGCACTGATGTTTTAAGTTTTGGAATCTGATATCGTCAATTAAATCTTTCTGCTTTTATGTTTCCTGTAGGAGGGCAGCTTTGGTGTACCACGACTAAGGCCATCTCAGAGGGTGAAGAGCTGATTGCCTTTGTTGTAGATTTTGACTCAAGGCTGCAAGCTGCTAGTCAGATGACTCTCACAGAAGGGATGTATCCCGCGCGCTTGCTGGACTCAATACAATTGCTCCCTCAACAAGCTGCAATGGCATCTATTTTGCCTACGGCTATTGTGAACAGTAAGTGATGAATACTATTCTCTGGCTTTTTTTTTTTTTTAATAGCGGTACTTTAAGGCACATATGAAGAGCTAATACAGCAATAGTGAATTCCAGACCACAGAAACCACTCGACTTGAAAACCACAGCTCAAAATCTGCTTTTGCCCATTATCTCAGATGAACTCACAGACAGCAGAGGAAAAGAGCGGTCTGGCAGCTGGGCTCTGCAAGAGCCTCACCGAGTACCTTACGTGCCCTCATGTGGAGGTTCTGTGATCTGCTCCCATGGGCAACAGGATCAGAAACTGTTAAAGTACATCAGATAGGCCTATTAGCTCACAAAGTCCAGCCATTAATGCTCAAGTAAGCTTGTTTCTTAACAGCTGCAGCTTCTGGTAAATTCATGATAGTCAATGGAAAGAAAGAACACATCTTTTCAGGGGCTGTTTCAAAATGCCGTGGAGGTCATGCCTTATAGCAGCCCTATTTATTGTAATATCTCCACTCAGTGTGGCTACTGAACGATGGTTTTACATCCTCTGGACATAAATAGACCCTATCATTGACAAAATACAGCATTTATGTGCTGTCCATATAGAGGAGGAACATGAATACATGATATGTCAGTTACTGAACTGGGACAATTCAGCTTGAATTAATTTCTTTAAATTTTTCTTATTACTGCCTTTTACCTTTATACAGCCCTAGTTCCTCATTCTCTTGTCTAATTAATTTTCAAATATCTTAGCTGGTACTATGATCCTCCCCAGTTATCACTTAGACCTGTTGCACATCCTTAGCCCTCAGCACTTTGTAAGCCTGTTCATTTAGACCAGATGTTGGAGCTCTTCCCCATTCTTCTTGTGGTTTGTAAGTATTTTAATTAGATACAGTGAACTACTGAATACAGTACTTAAGGTGGGAATCCACATGCAGGCACATGATCTGCTACTCACACCAAATAACACTGTGAACAGTCACACCATCACCAAGGACAGGACTAGTTAAAATATCTGTGGTAACACCTTTCATTCTGTTTGTAATTGCTTATTTTCTGGGTAAAAAGTTGTGATAGCTACACATTTATTGTTAGTCTATTCAGCTTTTAAAAGATAAAGCTTAAAATGTCCAAGTCATCCAAGTCCTCCCTTCCAGAGAGTGAGTTGGCAGCAACCTCAAGCCCTATAGCTAAGCACATTCATTTTTACCCTACAAGTGGGGCTGCTGTGAGCTGACATACCTGTTCACAGAACAATCAATTAGCACCATACAGGACATTTCCAATAGAAGGTGTCAGAAGCCACTAAAATGGACCACCTAGTTACTACAGTTCGGGCAGACCAGTGTTCATAGCTAACAGCTACAAGGGAGCCACCAGGGAGCTTCCTAGCCTAAAGGGCAACTACTTACTCACACCTTGTGTCAGCTGAGGATGTATTTTTGTGCAAAATCTTCTTCAGGGCCCGCTGTCGGCCAAAGACAAGTAGTCAGATTTCTACAGATTCAGATTTCTGGAAACACCTTTTGCAGAGCCCTGGAAAACTGCACCTATCATCACTACTTCTGCTGCTAAGAGGGGTCCAAATTTACCATCAGCTCTTGCTACATGGTCTTAGCAGCAACTTGGAGTAACCTCTGCACTCTTACCTCCAGGAGGCTGCTAACGTAACAAATCTCACTATCCAGAACTTCTGCCCTCCCCCCATGCTCCAGTTCTGACTCTGCCTCTGACCAGATGGGGATGTTTCCATATTTCATTGTTGAGTTGGTAAAATTCAGTTTCCTCAGTAAAGTCTTGAGCCAGATGTGAATCCAGTAATATGCTAAGTACACCTCTGGATTCGTAGTGAGACAGCTCTTAACCATTCTTTTGCTAGATCTCTGAAAAAAAAATCAGTTTATAGAAAAAATAAGTGTAGGGTGGTTTTTTCCCTAACATTTTTTTAATTGAAAAATCAAAATTAGAATATCATCTTGGCTCATTTAGCTTGAACTTGAATGTTTCATTTCCTGAATTGGTCCATTGAAATATCTGGAAACTATCCATTGAAACAAATTGAAATATTTTGCTTTTAAAGAATTAAAATACTCCCTTCAAGTGGCTTTTATCTCTTTTGCATCACTTTAGGGGAGTAATAGTTTCAGATCCCATCCCTATACATTGTTCTCCCTGGAATTCCATCCTCTCACTGTGCAAAACTCCTCAAATGTATTTCCTCTGCATGGCATGTTACGGTAGTTATATATTGACCATGCATAACTGGAGCTACAGACTGCCCAAGGCCATCTAGCCCATAGGAAATAAAGATGTCTGGAAGTCAAATCATAAAGATAATAAGAAAGTTCAATTCTTTGATGGAATGCAGTCAAATGAATTCAAATTAGTCATGTTTCCCATATAAAAATTTCCTATCACTACTTGTGGACTTTCTCTTCCGTGGAAACCTCAATGGTTCAACTTTTTTAAAGCATTTGAAGCTAAAACCAAATGCTGAAATGTCGGCTTTCACATGAGATGGACATTTCAAATGATGCAAGCTGTCTCAGTAATGTTTTAATAGTGGCATATACTGCAATACTAACTGTGTAATTAAACGTCTTAAATTCATGCACAGTTATTCAGTGGGAAAGGGAAAACTGGTATCAGTGAAAGTATTTTATGCAAATTCAGGAGCAGAAAAGTTGACAATCATTAATAATGCAGTCAGAGAAGCAAACTAAGTGATGTACATTTTGGCTGCATTTGTAGATATTTAACAAATAAAAGACACACCCATTTCACTGGGTTGGAGTGTTCAAGTTTGTTCACCCAAAAGAATTGGAACAGAGCAGTTGTCCTGTATACATCAATGTTTGAAATTAAACACAAATTGTCATGAATGATAATGAATTACATCATCAGATACCTGTCATATTTTCAGAGCGGACAGCCATTCTTGAAGACTAAAATAATTACAATCACTAGCAGCTTTTCGCATTTTGAAGTCAGTGGAAGTTCTGACATTGACCAAGATGTGTTTTGATGTTGACTGCAATTGCTCATTCTCTGATGCTGGGGCCAGCTGGCACAGTCTGGCTGCACTCAAAATTTTATCCTCTCTTAGTCTCTAAAACAGACAAGAAGTGTTCAAACCAGTTGCAGGGAATGATCCTAGGCCTGTGGTAACTCCTGAACTGTACACAGGAATGGGGAAGGTGTTAATCGACTTAAGCAAAAAATGTGGAGGTGATCATTCTTGTGATTTAAACAAGAAGCTCCAGTGCTCTGGTCTGGACCCTATAGCTTTTAATTTAGTACCGTAGGTATACCCCAAAGGGCTGAGGTTTTTTCCATGTTCTTACTGATAGGATGACAAGCTCAGCTTTCAGAAAGATAAACCAGGTCTTTTGTCCTTCTGAGACAGATGCACAACATGTACTGTGTAGGTATCCTGACAGGATATTAACGACCACATATCTGTCTGCTTTGTGCAAATATACAGTATTCATTATTACATGAGTGAAGTATGTAGCCTTCAGTACATGATCAAAGTATCTACTCCCTCTGCTGCTGGGAAGCACTCTGTGCAACCTGGGCATTGTCTTCCCCTCAGAGAGGGTGCTGACACTTTGGGATAGAAGACAATGAAAAATTGCATTATTCTTAGCAAATATCCCTCTTGCATAGTGAAGAGTGGAACAGCAACAATTTACCAAAACACAAGAGGACAAAAGTACATTAGAAATTCTAACTTCTGATGTTAATAACAACAGGAACCCAAGAAATAAACATGCTGCTTAATATATTACATTCAACACTGTAGGATTTTAAGGAAACATAATCCAGTCCAGCCTCCTGGGTGTCAGAGCAACAGGATTTTACATTAATAACTGCATAAGTATTCAGAATGATCTGCAGTTAGCACTCAAAAATTCCAAAATCCAATTCTGGAAAGACTTGTGCACACAGGAAAAAAAAATAAACAAAAAAATTGAAAGATGTAGTGATATATTGGAAATACAGCTTAATTCTTTATTTACTACTGCATATTCATAACAAACAGTTAATTTCATTTTTAAATAATTACATTCCAAAAACTTCTAGGTTTTTTTAATATTAACTATTTTTAAAATATCCTTTTGAAAGAAACAGCTGTCTCTCACATCCAGTTTCTTACATGCAAGTGACATTTTAATAAACCCATGACTCTGTTTTCAGTATTTTATTAAATAAGCATGCATTTAATGGGGAAATGAGGGGAATTAATCCAGCTGCGTTAATTGGTTGGCAGTGAGTGCACCGTGGCTAACAAGCACCTGGTTATATTTGCTTGTAGAGGACATATTCCCTTGCAAATCCTGTGGCATTTGGTATCGAAGTGAGAGGAACCTGCAGGCCCACCTCATGTACTACTGCAGTGGGAGGCAACGAGAGGGACCTCAGCTGCCAGAGGAGAATGAAGATAGTGCTCAGCAGATCTCCAGTGTCTGCCCCTTTCCGCAGTGCACCAAAAGTTTTTCTAACGCAAGAGCTCTGGAAATGCACTTAAATTCTCACAGTGGTAAGTACCATGTATTTTCCTTTATCATCATCTACATTTAGCTATTTGAAGAATTACTCACTATAGACATTCAGTGGATCAATGTCTTTCCAAATATATGCAAGCCTTGGTTGTAGATTCTACCAAAGAGTTTCTGACCTGTGTTCTACACCAAGCACAGCTCTCAGGTAACCAGTGTCATTTCTCTCATCTACTAACCCTACCTGAATGCTGTCTTTCTCTTAATGTGTATATACATGCATCAGGCAGCATTTCTTTACTGACAAAGGTATGCTCAGCAATCCAGACACAGTTAAACTGCTGCTCCTTGGTCTCTCAGAGATTCTGCCCACCAAACATGAGTCTGTTAGACTACAGTTTCAGTGGAGAAATACACACCATTTTCTTTCTGAAATAAGATCTTGGGGTCCTAGGGGGCTTTAAGGACCACGGTCCAGAACTCTGTGTGCTTTTTGCAGGACACTTGTTTCATAAAAGCTTTTTGTTTCACAACAATATTCTTTTCCCTCCTGTAAATATAAATGAGGATAGTTTTTTCTTTGTCCCTGTTGTTAAAATTATAATACTAGATACATGGTAAGTGGGACTACAAAATTCCTGAGATTAAAGATCTGGAAATCTGCTCCTGAAGGTCCTTTGAGTGTGCTGTTTGAATTTGTTCTGAATTGGGTGTGGAAACACAAGTTACGAGTTTGCAGAACATTCTGCTTATTCATTAGAAGAAAAAAGCTACAAATGTGTAGTGTTAGTTGTAGGGCTGTCTAGTGCACAGAACTGTGTCTGGAAAGAGAAAAGGGTCCTACAGGAGTTCCTGATCCTCCTGTTACATGGATGGAGTCTAAAGGACACTAATGTGTGCTTTATTCACAGAAGGAAGCCTTATTCAGCTGCAGTGTAAAAACTGCTGGCGTAGCGGGAGTCTACTTTGTGGACTTGGTGAAGTGAAAAATGTTCCTCTGATACTTGGGCAGCAATTATAAATCCAGAAGGCGTCATGTTGCCTTGGAGGATTTTGGTACCTCCCAGAACAGGACTGAAAGAGTGCTGAGTGAGGAACTTCTTTATATGTACAACAGTTAGCCATTCACTTAGAGGTCAGATCTTTTTGTGCTTCCAGATCTTAACTTTGAATAGGAGTCTATTGCCTTTGTCTGTCTCTTGGCTAGCAAATATTTCACTGTTCAGTGAATCAGTGGAACAGTAGGAATGGGTTCAACAAAAGCAGTTAAACAAAAGCATGTCTTTCAGCCTAGTAATTAGAACCAGGTACTCCTGGAAGATAACAATTTCATTTCTCCCCAGGCAGAGGAAAATTCTGAAATCTTAGCCATCGTATAAAAGGGTTGTTTCAGCTATTTGCATTTAGTGACATACCATTGGCCTAGGTGTTGAGAGGGTTTTCAGCCATGAGCTGTGAGTGGCTGTGTCTTCTTGCAATCTAGAGATAAGCATCTGGTTTCCTTGAAAGACACAGCCCTGAAATCCTGCTGAATTTCCAGTAAGAATCTTTTTAAGTATTTCTTAGATCAGAGGCTAGACATCAGGCCTTCCCCTTCTTCAGGGGAATGATTCAGTTCAGTCATTCTTGCTCTCCTTCAGATCCTGCCCATCTTTATTTTTCTATACAGACTATCACAAGTTATAACAGCTTCTGCAGTAGGAATGAAGCATTCATTTTCCAAGTGCCCTGTAAGCTAGTGCTGTGTTTGCTTCAACTTCTGCTCCTGTTCCCACGGGGGGCTGTAGCAGACCCGCACCACAGGAGCATGGAGAGCCAACTGAAAAGTCTATAGAGGCACTCCACTGCGACTATATCACATGATGTGGAAGCATATGCAACACCATCTCCCTGCAGTGGAGGAGCTAAAGCTTGGTACACTTTACTAATGAAAAAGTACCTGGCAAGGAAGAAGCACTGTTTCAAGTGCTGTGTATCTCAGCTCCCTTCTGGCCTCTGAGGCCAAGAGAAGTTCCAATTCAAATGTCGCTCACAACTGTGAGCATCGCTGATGCTAGGGGAGAAATGAGGACCTCCGGATACAACAGAATGACGTGTTAAGCCACAATATTGTTACAGCTTTGTATTGTCCGACCACCATAACCTTGTTTACCTGACCAAAGTGTGGTATACGTGTTAGTGTGTGTAAACAGAAGAAATACCCATTTTAGATTCCGAACATCATCCCTACCAATATTTTTTCAGTCTTTATTGTCTAACAGGTAATCAGAGTCTGTGTTGTTGCAGTAAAGAAATTTGGTTTTAAATCTTTTTAAAGCATGTTCAGTTTCAAAATGTGAAACATGGGGGTTTTTTGTTTCAGCAGTGATTGTAAGATGGCTTTGAATGTACTGTTCTCGATAGGGAAGGCTGTAGTGATTTCATGAGGAAAAGGTGTATTACAGCAGTAGGTACCTTCAGCCATTATATGTGGAAGATGAAGTGTTGGTGAAGCCGACTTACTCCTCTTTCTTTCACAATGAACACAACTCATCAGTCCTTTCTGACAAGGATAGTTCTGTATCCTCTTCCCACACTAAGGCAAAGAACTGAGCATGAATAATGCTGAAAGTGCTGCTTCTCCTCTGTCTTGGCTGTCAGATACTGAGTTTGAGAGCTGTACTTCAAGCTACATCATAACCTTGAGCCTTTTGACCTTTCCGAGCATTCAGAATTTCCACTGATTGTGTGTGGAACATTATGTTCCCTTTAGTTAAAACTGTAATTTCTAAGGCTTCTTCATTTAGAGTAAGTCCAGTCTATTTTTGTTCCTTCCCTTGTTCTTTCTTTCCTTTTGTCTCTGCTGAATGTAGGTGGATGCTAAGGCTCCCCAAAGTAGAGCAGAAGTCTGGGAATGTCCTCTGGCAGTTCAAGGAAAGAAATTCTGAATCAATTCAAGTATTTTCAGGATGACTAATATCATACCATCAGAAGAAAAGTAGTTGTTCTCACTGTGCTTGTACCTTCTGATTTTCTGGTATACTTCATGACGGTCAAAATAGTCACCTTATTTTTGCATTTTACTTCTCTTTTCTATAGGAGTGAAAATGGAAGAATTTCTCCCGCCTGGTGCTAGTCTGAAATGTACAGTTTGTACTTACACTGCAGACTCGGTGATTAACTTTCATCAGCACCTGTTCTCGCATCTTACTCAAGCTGCCTTTAGATGCAATCACTGCCATTTTGGCTTCCAAACCCAGAGGGAGCTACTGCAGCACCAAGAGTTACATGTCTCTGGCAACAAGATTCAGAGAGAGAGTGACATTGAACATTCTCCAATTGGAAACGAGGAAGGTTTACAGCCTGCAACGGACCTGTTGAGCAGAAATGATGTTCCCCAAAGCCAAAAGACCATGCAGACTAAAGATGCAAGTTCTGATACAGAGCTTGATAAATGTGAAAAAAAGGCTCCACTTTTCCTTCCAAACCAGAGGCCAGAAACCCAGCCTGCAACAAATAAGCAGAGTTTTTCATACACTAAAATAAAATCTGAACCATCCAGTCCAAGACTTGCTTCATCGCCAGTTCAACCTAATGTTGGTCCTTCTTTCCCAATGGGACCTTTTCTTTCCCAGTTTGCTTTTCCTCAAGACATCACTGTGGTTCCTCAGGCTTCAGAGATATTAGCCAAAATGTCTGAACTGGTTCATCGAAGACTGAGGCATGGAAGTAGCAATTATCCTCCTGTAATTTACAGTCCTTTGATGCCTAAAGGGGCTACATGTTTTGAGTGTAACATAACATTCAATAATTTGGACAACTACTTGGTACACAAAAAGCATTACTGCAGCAGCCGATGGCAGCAGATGGCAAAGTCACCAGATTTTTCCAGTGTTCCAGAAAAAATGCCAGAAGCTGTAAGTCCCAGTAATGGTCAAAGCTCAATAAACATCCTAAATGCAGCTCCTCACACATCAGATGCAGAGAATCAGCTTCTGCAGACATCTTGCATAAACTCTTCCAATGTGTTAGATTTGATCGGGCCAAACAATAAAACGCATGAAAAAGACTTTCCAGCACAATCTAAGAAGTTGTCGACTGCAAGCAATGGCGATGAGAAGATAAACGGAAAACCTTCTGATGTGAAGAATCCCAGTGCTCCTTTAGTAGAAGGGGAGAGCGATCCTAACAAGACCACGTGTGAAGCTTGTAATATTACTTTCAGCAGACATGAAACATACATGGTCCACAAGCAGTATTACTGTGCCACTCGCCACGATCCCCCACTGAAGAGGTCCGCTTCCAACAAAGTGCCTGCCATGCAGAGAACAATGCGGACCCGGAAGCGAAGGAAGATGTATGAGATGTGCCTGCCAGAGCAAGAGCAAAGGCCACCACTTGTTCAACAGCGATTTCTAGAAGTGGTTAATCTTGGCAATCCTTGTACATCTACTCAAGAGTCAACGGAGGGCCTTGGAGAATGTTACCATCCACGATGTGATATCTTTCCAGGAATAGTCTCGAAGCACCTGGAAACATCGCTGTCTATTAACAAGTGCGTTCCAGTTTCAAAGTGTGATACTCCCCACTCCACTGTGTCTTGCTTGGAGATGGATGTGCCAATAGATCTCAGTAAAAAATGCTTGCCCCCATCAGAGAGGACGTCCACTTCTCCCAAAAGGCTGCTGGACTACCATGAGTGCACAGTATGCAAGATCAGTTTCAACAAGGTTGAGAACTACCTGGCTCACAAGCAGAATTTTTGCCCTGTCACTGCCCATCAGCGTAATGACCTGGGGCAGCTTGACAGTAAGGTGTTTCAGAACCAGGAAAGTGAAAGAAACAGTCCAGACGTCATTTATGAAAGAAGCATAATCAAATGTGAGAAAAATGGAAGCTTGAAACAGTCCTCTCCTAATGGAAACTTATTTTCCACACACTTAGCAACACTTCAAGGACTGAAAGTCTTTAGTGAAGCAGCCCAGCTTATTGGTACAAAAGAAGAAAACAAACATTTGTTTCTTCCACAATGCCTTTACCCTGGAGCAATAAAGAAAGCTAAAGATCAGCTTTCTCCATATTATGGAATAAAGCCAAGTGATTACATTTCTGGTTCTGTCGCCATTCATAATGCTGATTTAGATCAAAGCACAAATACAGAAAGTGAATCTCCGAAAGGCCAGGTGCCTTCAAACGGATGTGCTGTGCCGAAGAAAGAGTCTCTTCCGCTATTGCCAAAAAACCGAGGCATGGTAATAGTTAATGGGGGACTAAAACAGGAGGAAAGACCTGCCGCAAACCCACAGCAAGAGAACATTTCCCAGAATCCTCCGCATGAAGATGGGCACAAGTCTCCTTCTTGGATCTCTGAGAATCCCCTAACTGCAAATGAAAATGTCTCTCCAGCAATTCCTACAGCAGAGGAACAGTTGTCTAGTATAGCTAAAGGCGTGAATGGTTCTACCCAGGCCCCAACCAGTGGGAAGTATTGCCGACTGTGTGACATCCAGTTCAACAATCTTTCAAACTTTATAACTCATAAGAAGTTTTATTGCTCGTCACATGCAGCAGAACATGTCAAATGAAACAATCGGTCAGCTTTGGTACCTGTGTTTAGCATATTGTTCCATACAGTCTGAAGAAAGCTGTTTGAATTACATCCGGACAATCAGGAGATTTCACTATTGCTGAGTTGAAGACTTAAAGGTGTAATTTCATTACAGTCCATTAGTAAAGTGTATTATTGGTGCCATTTTCAAATATATTAATTTATTTTACCAGCAGTATTCATAGCTGTAGTTATGTTATTTTTTATTTAAAAACTTTATATTAAAGTCATTTGTAATGTTATTGTATAGTTATTGTGTAGCACATATGGTTTGCACTGTATAGTAGATTTTAAAGAAAATAGTCACAAACAATACAGAAAAGCATTTTAGAAATAGCTTCAAAAGCACTTGTGTATCCTGATTTTTTTTTCTTATATGCTGTTGCAGATATATGTATATGCTAAAATATAACTTGCAAAGAAGTTTCACCTATGCTGTAAAATTCGCCTTAAAATTTCAATTTTTTTGGACAATTGGGCTCAGTTTGCACTTTATATTTTAGCAAATACAATACCTTAGTCATTAGGCTTTGCATTTGTATGTAGCAGTATGTTTCTGTCCACTTTCTTAATCTGAAACGTACGTTAAATGAAGATGGCAATTTTTTTCTTGTATAGTACTTGTATTTTCTTTCGCTGATGCATCTCTGTCTCAATTTTTAAACCTTTGCTGTTAAATGCAATACTTTATAAAGAATGAACAAAATTACTGGAAGCAGTATTGTAAGTAATGAGGTCATATCAATCAGTTTTATCTTTTGAAAGGCACAGTCTAAAACAAACCCCTAAACTCAATGCTGCAATTATGAATCTAATTCATATATAAGATATATTTAAATATAAGAGTAGCAATACTGCAACTGGTGATCACAAAGATAATGTTCTACTTCTGATAGAAATAATTTCTCAACAAATGTTGTTACTATGCATGTATATGGATGGAATAAAATTCCAGATCATTGGAGATGTTTGGCAGTAATTTCTTTAAATTTGTTTTATTTTGTTTTTTCAAGGGGGATTTAGAACTCGCAAACTGTAAAGAACCTCTTAGGAACAGGTTATGATTGCCCCCTCTTCAATGGAAGCAACAGGTTCAAAGAGAAGATGAGTACAAAGGATGCCTCCACTTCAAGGGACAGCTCCTTGCTGGCAGGTCACTACCACAAACTAAGTCTAAGACAACCCACTGAACTGACACTTAATATGTGAGAGTCTGAAACCTCTTTATTGGAGCTAAGGGGGACATCCCCGACAGTACCTCCATGTGTCAAAAATCAGTGGAACAATCTGCTTTATAACACCTCTGGTATGATTCTATGTATTCAGTGGTCTTACATGAAATACAATAGCATTCATTTAAATAGAACAGCAGTTTGCTCCACTAATTCAACAAGGAAATACTATTCAATAATTTATGTTATATTGGAATCTGAACTAATGCACATTTAATACTTGCAGTTGTTCAGTTTCCTGTATCGTTTTTCATAAAAAAAAAGGTATATTACGGAAGTGGCCTACTGATGCATTCTTCATCCTACAAATTTGAAAGCAAAACCATGACCTGAATAGTCATATAATCAGTTGGTTTTAATTTAGTTCTTAATTCAGCCAAAGAAACAACTCAGAACAAAATACGTAAAAGGATGGTATTTCAGCTAAGCAGCCAGTTGGAGTCTAGTGCAAGAATATGAAATTCCACTGACTTTCAGCAATCACATCCCTGTGTACTTTGGAATCGAATTCATCCTTTTTTTTTTTTATTTATAGATGTAGGTACACGTGGTCCAGTAGCAAAAATAATAAACACTTCAAAAACTATTTTTAACAACTCTGATGGTTAGCTGGGCTTTAAATACAGAACAAGAGTGCTTAAAACTGTGCTAATTTTCACTCTCAGCAAAGATAAGAGGTGTATACAGTAATATCAGTAGGGCCGAAATTGGTCCTATAGCAAATAATTTGGGTTATGAGACTTGTGAAGGAGAAAGAGCATAACAAACACAGCGAGAATAAAACAGACAAATCATTCATTATTATAAATTATACATTTAGGAGAAAACACCTCACCAATATATCTAAGACTCCACAATATTTGAGATAGACAGTACGTTTTGACACGTTTGGTGGCAAACATTATTTTGAAGATTAACCATCGAACAAAATTTGTTTAAAGAACTGTTTGTATCAGGATTCAAATAAGCTAACTCTGGAAGATCTACATGCATAGATGAAAATTTCTGGGTGAAGCTGGTCAGAAAGGCTTAGGTATTGTGATGTACAATTGGTGAGCTCTAGAAGACCATGAGAAAGTAAAGGAGAATATAGGGGTTAAAGGGAGTACCTCCCTGAAAAGTGGTGCCGTAAGGGAAAAACCTTATCACAAAACATTTCTGATCTGGAAATGCTGAGGGTACCGGAAATATTCCAGAGGTAAATTAAAGCCTGCCATGCTGCATTATGTTCTTCCCACTGGCTAGTCCAATTACTTTCACATGACAGAACATACCTGGTAGCTTTTTCTCCTTAAAAATCACCTGTTTGGTTGACCGGTCCCATTTTTTAAGTTCAAAACAAGCACAACCTGTTCATCTTTGGCTACAGATTTATTCAATTTTATGCACATTTTACACATATTACATCACTGGAGCACCCAGCAACTCTGACATCTGCCAAGCCCCAGAGGTACACCATCACACTCTCTGAAAGTAAAACTTTACACTAGCTAGTTAGGTAGCAAATATAGATTACTGACATTTTAACACATTTGTTAAAAATTGAAACCTTTAAATAAAGATAGCTGCTCACATAGTTTGGCTGAGGTACCATCTTCTGCCATAATTTTACATGATATTTTCCATTTTTTTCACTTTCTTTAGTGAACCCATTTTTTAATTTGCTCATTTGAAATAAGAATATAAACAACTCAGACAGCCAGAAATCTCTCTCTGGTCTTTTAAACCAGTTTGCCATATACTGACTAATCCCAGCTGGGGCCTTTAAGCACATCTATGTTAAAGTCGTAAGTATCATTTGCAGAAATAAACTACTTAAACTTGTTTTCTGACTAAGTGATTGTTTGTATTCTCTTCAGATTATATCTGTGCTTTTGGTCAAGGTGATAATAGAGCAAGCAAACTACCTATTGCTTTAAAACGTCTCTTGAATATAGACTCTTCTCTAGTTCTGCTTTTAGGCTTTTTTAGCTTTACTAACTATTTATCGAATCACCTATGCAAAGAGAGTCCATCCTTAGTGATCCTTAGTTTGTGATACCTAGAACTCAGCAGGACTCAGAGCACCTCGGTTAAATGATTTGGGTCTGCTAATCCTTCTCAGCTGGAGTCAGTGAATAAATCTTGGGGGCTCTCTAGTGGAGATGAATTGTTCAACAAAAGGCATTAAAATGTGTCTTAGGTTTAGGATACAAAAAAATAAATTTGCTCCACATGAAGGCCGAATATAAGATCTCATTCTTGCCTGACCGATTCCCAGGCGGCTTTTACGTTCAACTTGATTTCCTTTTTCATGAAGTGTCCCATCCAATTGCAGTGCTCAGAACTAATGTTGTGACCACATCTCTGCCTCATTTATTTGTCTGTATGCTAAAATTCAGACTTGAAAAGGCTGTTGTGAGTCCTCATTCCTATCACAATTTTCACACATTTGTCATGCGATTTCTCACATCGCCATCTGAATTTTTTACACGATAATGATTTTTTTCATTGTAACCATAAATCAGGTGGACATGCCTAATGCAAACAGTAAAGGCTATTGCTACAAGCTGATGTCTGCTTGTCTTGAACTAATTGTGATAACGTTAGGGTTCTGGTGACATTTTCCATTGCTGCAAATAATCATAAAACTACATCATTTATACTTGCTGTGGATCCACACTGCTAACTTTCCCAGTCTCTCATTTCTACCAGATAACCACTGACTACATCCATTGTCTGACACTGTCTACAGGAATGTAGTGGTCACATCCCACACACTCTGAGAGGGTGTATGAGGTGATTGCTCCCTTGCACAATAAATACTGTACCACTGAGAAATGCAGAATGAAGAAAATAACAACCAAAAAAATCATGTAGAAATTAAAAAAAAATTGAATCAAGTCCAGAACCACCATCAGAGTGAGGTATATATGGGCTAATTCATTTCTCTGAACTGGAATCCACCCTTAAAAGGTGGAGCTGAGGTGGAGCTCTGAACAGCCTGGAAGCTAGCGTGGGATAGTCTCATTGAGGGGCAAAGACAATACAGAGAAAGGGAGTTGGCACTTCGTTAGTCCAGGGCGTGCAGTATGGGAACACTGATGGCTGCAGAAGGATGCAGTGACAAGGCAGCAGCACTACAGAAACACTGCACATCCCAGGAGGCCAGTTGATGTGGCATGATACCATGCCACAATACCCATGTGGCATATCCATGAGGCAGTATCTTTGGAGGATCACCCAAATGCTCAGTATTGCCAGCGCAAAGATTTCATCTCTTGGTCATGTCCTTTTCCCCAAGGCTGACAATGAAGCAGGGAACCACATCTCTTCCCACCTTCCAGGTCACCTTCACAGCCGGGGCACTGTGCTGCCAGGAGCTGTCGGAGAGACAATGCCCAGAACGGCTGCGTGTGACCCTCTTGTGAGTTAGCGATATGTCAGATACTCACGCTTCAGCGGTGTTAGCCTGTGAATGGTCCTAGTCCTCTCCTTTGAAGTCTTCCACGTAGGTCACTGGCAGTGCTTTGAATCCAGACCTCCTTTGAGACCCCTTAGAGCCACAGAGAAATGAATGGAAATAATACTGGTGGCACTCGTGTGTGGAGTGAAACAGAACACAGGGCGGGGAGGAGGGAAGGAATTCTGCACTCACATAAAGCTTCCTCGTAGTATGGAGACACGGGACAAATGGATTGTGACTGGACACACGAGACAAGCTATTGTGCTGGGGTGAACAGGAAACATTAATTCTGACAGTTTCAACTTCTAAATACATGTTTTTCTTGCTACTTACAAAACCACACACATCTGTTATGTATAAGACACACACAGAAAGATGAGCGTGTCCAAAACGGGAAAAGAGCTTAAACAGATTAAGAAATTAGATCAAGCAGCTGGATGAGGTGATCAGACAAACAGCATTGCTGCTGTTCTGAAAGCCCATCTGTTCTCAAAACAGGTTTCTGCTCAATTTTTCACATTCACTAATAATTTCCTTTCTTTACGAAGAGAAAATTCTGCATGCCAGATGTTCTTTCCTGTAGTTGAGACCAGCTGATACAGAGCAGACTGTGGAAACCACAGTCCTCAATCTACATGATGGCAGAAGCAGCCCTGCCGTCCCCAGTCCCGTTCGAAGTGTTAGCCTCGAGGGTGGTATATGGAGAAACGAAATGGTAATACGGCGTCAAGTCGATGTAGCCCTAAAGTGTCCCTGCATTATTCACTCACTTGGATTCACCTTCAATTGGTTTGTTTTCCCTTTTTTGAGGAAGCCTTGTTAAACCCCTTGCAATTTGAGTGTTGGGGAATATAGGGAGAATACCAGTGGGTGATTATGATGGTGTGTGGCTTGAGGGAGAACAGACTACTACTTTGATGCTTTGACATTTTTGATCTCGTGCTAATTCTGATGAAACTACCCCCAAGAGATACGTTTATGGAATCTAATAAAAGACCTGTAGGTTCAAAGACTGATCAAGGAAGAAAATTGTTTTAGAGAGAAGCCATCGCAGCCAGTGATTGAAGTTTCTCTATTAGGGTAAGTATGCAAAGGGAAGGGAACATGTTGGTTTGCTGCCACAAGTTTTCAAAGCAGAATAGAAAAGGAAGCCCCGCAAATGATGTTTTTTGACAAAAAGAGCAAGTAAGAATAATTTAGAAAAAGATAATCTGTTTAGATAGATAACCTTTGAACTCTTCTCTAGACCAAAGGAAGGAAACTCTGCAGATGTAATTTAGGGAAGATTAATCTGAAAATCCTTCCCCTTCCACCCCCTTAAAGCCCAAAGCACAACTCACACAGGGCAGTGCACACAGCAGCAGCAAGGTGCAGGGTGCTGGGGTGCAGCCAGGAGTGGCAAGGGATACCCTGCCTGCACTGGCCACACCGCCTTTCCCATGGCCCCAGCCTGGCAGGTCTCTGGGGCTCAGACAGGTGAATATGGTCCCTCCTGGTGCCACAGACCTGCCTGGGTGTGGGACAGCTGCTCTGGCAGCTGTTCCTTGGCCCGCAGCTGCCAGCAGCGCTGGGTGGAGGAGGCACGAGCTTTGCCAGTATATCCACAAGTATATGAACAGTCACGGATGGCCAGCTGATGCTGCACAGCTTACTCCCCCACGCTAACTTGTTTATTTGGTTTATAAGTAACACAAGAGTGATTTTAAAGGATTAAGCATCAAAAGGTCAAAGAGCTACCTATTAGGAGTTGCAAAAGTAAGAGCAGTTTATATGTTTTTAGGATTTTTTCAATATAGTATTTTTTTCCTTGTTGCTTTAGAAATTATGCCTCAAATGCATACAGAAATATACAGTGAGACATTTTTCTTTTTGTTATTGCAAAAGCACGGTTTGGTTTCTGGTGCTGAAGGAGAAAGGATAGATACCTGCAAGGGAAGAAGCAGAGTTTAGCACAAGCACTACTGAGGGGAAATGGATATAGCATAGACCTCTGCCCCTCAGCCTGGACATCTATCCACGCTCCAAGGTAAGGGACTATGCAGTCTACTCCCACTGGACACACAGAGGCACTCTCCTCTTGAAAAAAATGTTTAAATGCACTCAGCTGGTCCTCATCTTCTCTGGTTAATACCCTGGGCATCATACCCAGAGCCTCAGTGAGTTGTCTGCTTTTGTTTAGAAAGATTTCCTCATGGGAAAACTCCATGAAAGAATGGGTTGGACACACATTTTGAATGACAATATTAATGCTCACTGTATATGTAATAATGTAATATTGATCCACAAAGTGTGGGCTGGATTTATTGTGCTCATCAGCAGTTGATGTCTAGCCAGCTCTTAGGGCTGTCAGGACAATGCCAAGCCTTACACAAGGGCAGCTATAGGGATGGAGAGAAGTCAGCATTTACCGGCTCTGGCCTGTGTTACTCTGCAAAACAGAGGCCATCACTGGACTGCAAATAGAGAATGTGGAGAAGGGATCTGGGGATTCTGTCCTCATGGTAGTTTCCGCCTTTTTGTGTTAAGCAGACATTGGGAAAATGTTGTTCTACCAGACACTGAGGCTTATCTTCGGTGTTACAAAACTTATCATACAGTACGCTTTTGTGAATTATTTCCTTTTATGAGAAGTGTTTTTTCTTGGTGGGTAATTTTTATAATAGTGTTTTTTAAAAGTTGGCAATGTTTGCAGAAGTTTTTCATATACTAGAATACTATAGTGTCATTGAAATCTGTAGTATCACTAAAATACATTCGAAGCTTTCGTGTAATTTATGGAACTAGGTGTTATAATTCTGTAAGAGATGTTGACATTATTTCAGTTATTTGAGTTTCACTGTGTTAAAGGGTACCAGTGTAACTTTGGAAAAGCCACTTCACAGAAGAAACTGTCCCTGCTTTGCAGGAATCATCCTCAACAATAACATTCTGTGTTTCTTTTTCCTCAAACATCAAAATATACGATAGTTTATATCTGCTATATTATATTTGATTCTGATATTCACAACAATACAAAAAAATACTATTTATATGAAGTATTCAGCTTGCAGATAGCCTTTATACCTTCCTGATATGAAACTGCTGTGTATACTTGCCAGCCAAACATGATGGTAAAGTGATAATATCAGGTTCTTGCATTTGCTTTAAGATCACAGCAAACACAATTAATCCCAATAACCAGCAAAGTTAAAGTAGGCTTTGTTTTAGATGATAAACTGACACTTTTCTTTCCCAAGCAATGAATTCCAAACCTTTTGTACCACCAGATAAGATTAAAAAGAAAAAAAATGAAATGTTGTACAACTTTGTCCAGTAACACTTATGAACCATTTCTTTACTCTGAGCTGTGGAAGATCCTGTTGTGGATGCATCACTGATTGCGGAGAAGCACAGTTCAAGCACCTCTATCGATGTTCACAACCAGCACTGAAGTGAGAGATGTGATGCAGGCTCAGATAAAAATAAATTACTTGTTTCATTACAGTAAACAGTTTGATGCAAAACGCAGCATTCTGAAAACATGAATTACCCTGCTATCAAAAGTTCTTTTAGAAATGGAGATGAGGTAAATTTAGTACTCTGCTGAGTATAAAAACCTCTTCTCTCTGCAGGATTACCCACTGCCGCTAACAAATCACCCATAAAAATGCAGGTCAGGCATTTGGAGCCTACACCTAATACTAACAAAACTCCCATTGAAATGAATTATGGAATTGCTCACTCTAGTTGCAGTGTCTAGGAGTAGATAAAAGAGAATATGTCTTCTTGACCGTTATACAGGCTCTGCTGCATTTATATACTATACAAATAGCTTCTTTTGTATTTGATGCCACTGGCTGTAGTGGAGAAGCCAGTAGCTCCTCAAAATTATAGAGTGGTAGAGCCATGTCCCAGCAAAAGTAATGTCACAGGATTGCTGAGGCTGTCAGGCACCTCTGGAGATCACCCAGTCCAACCCCACCCTTGCTCAAGCAGGGTTAGCTATGACACCTTGCTCAGCACAGTATCCAGTTGGAGTTTTAATATCTCCACAGCCCCTCTGGGCAACTTGTTCTAGCACCTGCGGTTGTTCCGACGCAGGGGCAGGACTTCTTACTTCCTTTTGTTGAACCCCATGAGATTCCTATTGACCCATTTGTCCACCCTGTCCAGGTAACTCTGAATAGCAGCACAGCCATCTGGTCTGTCAACCACTCCTCACAGTTCTGTATCATCTGCAAACATGCTGAAGGAGCACACTGTCCCAGCCTCCAGGTCACTAATGAAGATTGTAAACTGTATTGACTGCAGTATTTACTCCTGGAGTACAGCACTAGTGACTGCCCTGCAGTAGGGCTTTATGCTGCTGATCACAGCCCTTTCAGCCCAGCAGTTCAGCCAGTTTTTCAATGCACTTTCCTGTCCATTTATCTGGCCTACACTCTATCAATATGAGGATTTCTAAATCAGATAGTCATCTCTGCACTGTATCCCTCCAGTGCCCAGTTTCAGCTTGGCTGAATATGTGTATATAAGGAAAATACAAAGTAATTTGCAGTGAGATGAACAAAACTCTCAAATCTGAACATTGCTAAACTTGGAAGAGTTTGAATTTAGATTCAGACTCAGGCTATTTTTGTCACCACGTCCCAGACTCCATCTGACAAAATATAGAAGTGATTTTTGTGAGAAGGGCAGTTTTGTCTGCAAATGGTCAGTGAGGATGAAGTGTTTTGTCTCCAAGTGCTTTGTTGATATTAATTCAGACCCTTATCAATGAGTTGGTTTTCACATTTTTTACACCACCTACTCATCAAAAAGAAAATTTGATTTTTTTTATATATATATAAATTTACTCTGGAACAGTTATTCCAGAGTTGTGTTCACCTAATAGGAACGCAGCGAAAACAAATCCAGCCCAGCCACAACATAAATTACTAGGAATGCAATGAAGATCTGTCCATCCACATTTATATTACAAATGAATTAATATAGATCTGGTAATTTTTCACTGAAAATAGATGCAGTCATGCAGTCTTCTACTGAGGATGACTGTTGAGAAAGGTGTAGGAAGAGCATGACCACATGATCTACAAAAAATAGAAAAATAAAAATGATTTATTTTTCCCGTGAGCTGTTGCCAGTGGAGCTGCAGGGTTATCCACTGCAAGGGAACAGTGTGTGGGGCTTAACACTAGTACTGACATACATGACAGAACTTTTCATAGTGCAGAACTTTGCATGGTGCAAATTCACCGTTTGGGAAGCAATGTACATCTAAAGAAATTTGTCTCAGTGTCTGCTCAGGCCTGTTTTCCCAGCTGGTTGTGTCCTCTCCATCTAATGGACTTTTAGATAAGCAGAGAGCAGACATGGAGTAGTGATATCTCCCGTCACTGCGTCAAAACAGTCTGTGACTCCAACAGTTTATGTCCCCCTCAGACAATATAAGATGTGCTCCTTCATACATTTTCTGACGGCAACTGCTGATTCAGCTCCAAAGATAGGTACAGTAAAGTCTTCCTCAAGTTTCAAGACCATTGTCTTCCCATTCTGAAGGGTGGATGAACCATTTTTAATATATCCATAATTTTGATTTTCTCGGTAAAAATTGGGCATTAGGAAAGTATGGAATTGCTTTTTAGTTTAATACTTATGTGAACATTCAAATACAAGTTTTGTCAGCTGCTGGTTCTCTGGAGGCACCGTTAGAAATGCTGTAAATGTTCTTTTGCCTCTTAAGAGCTATATCTCAAGTATTTTTGTAACCTCTTTTCACAAGCATCAGTGATGCTTCTTGTTGAGGGAAAGGTGAGATGTGACACCTATCCAGGCCTCTGTCTAGAAGAAGGCCTACGAAATAATGCACTATTTGAAAATTTCTAAGTGATATCCCTGTAAATTGTGGGAACTCATAAGAAAAATGGCCCCTTTCTGCCCTACTCTGAGACGTAACAGAGGTTTCCTAAGACCAATTCAGTATCTCCACACAAAAGCAGTTCATTCAGGAAATTTAAGTTCAGATTCAGTAGGGCAGTGTAACTGCATGATGTGCTGTGCAGATGTAGATACGGGATATAGAAAACAGACAAGCTTGGCTTTAGGGGATATAATCACTGACAAAATGATGGGATCTCACTGGTTCAGCCATGAGCAGTTCAGATCCTGAGCAGTAGACATGTTTAAAAAAAAGATTATTCCTCAGGCATAAAGTATTATGTGAATGCAAAGTATTGTTATTTTCCAAATTTAGTGGTGGTGAATGGTTTCTTCCTAAGCAAATAATCTAGTTTAAACATGAAACATAAAAAATATTTATCTTTGATGAATGGTGTTTTGCTTTTATTTCAGTGCAGAGTATTTAAAGATAATAATTAAAAAACAACACACAGACTTCAGACTTGAATAAATTACAGTTCTATCTTCCATGTAACAATTTTCAGAAGGTTGAAATACTTTCAATATAAAAGCACAAGCATGCCATACCACCATGCTATTCCATATGTCTCTTCAGCCTTTTGAATAACAGGAGGTCAATTTAATCAAGCCATCGTGGCAGACAAATGTAATGATATACCTTCACTGCAAGTGTTTATTATGTTTGGCAGGTGCTTATGTAGTGGTCAGGCAAAGTGCAGCTCTGCATAGAGAAGGATATATACTCTATTGTTGGGGTTCAGGAAAAGGATTACATTTGAATTGCTTGCATGTGATTGCTTAAGAAAAAGCAATATGTTTTTGTAGAGGTGAAATGAAAGGCCTTACTTACCGAGATTGACTGTCTCTCAATAGCTCATCCCCTAAACTTTTCCTAACGACAGCCTGAATGCCAGCTGGCGTCTTGAGCAGGAGTATAAATGAGCTGTGAAGAAAGCAGGGAGGACTGTCTTGAATTTGAAAGAGAATTTCAATTTAGCGACACTCTGGGTTTTGTTGTTGTCAAATGTTTTACAGTGGAACATACAGCTTTTGTGTAAAGGTGATGTTCTAGACCTGAGCTGCAGACTCCATTTTCTAAATTCCCCCTGAAGAAGGGTAGCTGGGCCTGTACTAATGAGCTCAGGAGATACTTTGCTGGTGAACACCAAGCAGCCTGTGACATACTTAAACAATGTGAAATAGATTTATGGGATTGAATAGTATTTATTTCCCTAATCAGTTATTTATAAAATAATTAAAGGGGAAAAAGTGTTCAAAAACAAATTTTGAGTAATTTTGATATGAAGGTGATTCAAGTATGTTGAGAAATAAAGGCAAAATTAATTGAAAGAGTCTTTCAAAGAATACCCAAATTTTTGCTCCCAGTGTTCCTTGACTATGGCTATTTTAGGGGTACTCTTTATGTGAAATATGGTATAATAATTTAGGATAGGCATCTATAACTTCCAAGGAATTGTGTGCTGCAGTTCCTTGTTCCTAAGTGAAAGATGGAACCCATGTGTAAGGCCATGTGGCTCTGTAAGACTCATTCATTAATTGGTAACAGGAGATATGAAATAACATATTTGTATCAGGAAAATCTCATAACCATGTGGAAAACAATTAGGATCCTAGACCATATGTGACAAAAGTGTGTTGTGTAAGTAATCTACCCAGGAAAATCTGTACTGAGGTGAGTAAAAGTGCGTATATGTTTGTTATATTTTCACGTCCAGATATAATTCCAGGATTTTGGCCTTGTATTTCCCAAAGCCTATTTCACTTTGCATTTTTAATAACTACTACTGCTCTCAGTTCCCCTTTACAGAAAATCCCCTTTACATTACTTAAGCAATGTAAGAATATGCTGAGGGAGGTGGTTGTACCCTCTATAGTTGTTTTTAACATGGTGCATGGGATATGTTCATCAAGGCTCTGTTTCCACCAGTTTTAGTAAAAATCACAAATTTTTACTTTCCATTGCCCCTTTCTCATATGGCAGCAGCCTCATCAGCCATTAAAAACCGCCACTGGAATTAGTGGTCCTCTCAGAGCAGAGTTTAGAGCTTTTCTTGGAAATATGTGAGGGAACCATGACTATTTCTTAGCTCTAGTAATATCAGGGACATTTGGAATAAAAATAAGAATGTAAATTATTCCTGTGATGTGTCCTAGCACAGACCATACTGATTAGCTGTTTTCCAGAGTGAGCGCAAGATTAGTTCAGTTACAGGCAAATCTTCTAATCAGCTTGGGTCATGTGGGAAGGGAGGGATTAATCTATATTCACAGACTGATTCTTTACAAATCATCATGTAGCTATTTTATTTTTAAAGTAAATGACCAAAAAAACACCCATGTTTTATATTGTGGCTTTGATCAGAAGGCCTATCAATCAGGTAATCCAGTTTCCACTTAAAAGATAAACTAATACTGATAAATTTGCATTTTTCCCCTCATTCTTTAATCTGACTTTTGTGAATGACATTGGATATATATAGTTATACAAAATGAATATTTTGTTTATGTATATGGATTCTTCAGATTACCCGCATTAACGACTCTTAACCTTTAAACTGATTTATAAACATGTAAGAATAAAATGTCAGCATTCATTTGTCATCTTGCAGTAAACTGTCAGCATTCGTTTCTCAGCTAAAATAGAATATCTGTCTAAGAATTTACATTAGGCTTTGTAATCAAACTAGATTAACACCAGTGCAGCTCAGCATGAAAACTTGATATCAAGCATACAGACTCCATTAATACCTTAATGTGCATTCCAGGCTACATCTCACCATAATCTAGTGAATTCAGTAGGACTTGTTGCTGAAAAATGTGACCGCCTCATGCAATCTCTTCGTCTAACACAATAGCATAATGCTCTGCTGGTCCATAAAAGGGAAGGGACAAAGTTTTAAAGGATAAATACTGGACATTGGCAAGCAATGGTGTACATTCATGAGAAGTGAGAGAGAAAACTGCAATGAATGAGTCTTGGCTTGGAAACAATGGCTCTACTTCTGCTGATCAAAACATGAGCGATAACATAGCTGTTTTTGTTGCTAGATGAAAGGAGCATTCCCCATTCAGGTTTATGGTATCCACTCAAGTGTGTTTCTGCAGATGTTCTGATAGTTGGTTAAGATGAGTTATTGCTACTTTGGACCTGTATTTTGTTTGCTAGAACAAACCTGAAACATTTACTAAATTGCCAGAAGCACCTCTTTGCATGAAAAGAAAAAGCAGACAATGGGGGTGTGAATATACCCTGTCTGAAACTACTGATCTGACTTTCTTGGATGCAACGAAAGGATTGAAACCAGGGAGGAGGAGACATGCATTTGGATGGTAAGACAGTATCCAAAATACGGAGCAGTGGAAATTGCGTAGAAGGACCCAGTCACCAAACTGAAATGGTTGCTATATGGCTGGTAGTGGCTATACTAACCAGTGGCTGTTCCTGAAGGTGTGGCAATGTGTTTCCCAGTTTGCTGTTTCCTCGCAGGTCACTTCCACTCATCTCTCAAAAGACTGGCCAGAGTGCAGAGCAGAAGAGCTACAAATGCAGGTGTTACAAGAGGCCTGTGCATCCCTGTCTAGCTGAGACTTGACTGAGAGAGGAAGGGGTCTCACCTCAGCACCTTTCCTGGCCTCTCCAGACCCTGTGGTAGATGCATAGGCATTTCTTGCTGAGTGCTGGGAGGGCTCAGTGCTGGCTTGATGATCCCAGGGCCACAGACCCCACTTTCTGCAGGGCCTGGAGAGAATTCAGTAGCCGAGTCTTGCCATTGCTCTGAAAGATGGGAAAATCATCTCTGAGCAAAGATGAGAGGAGAATGTGTTTCTGTAGATGTGTTAAAGCAGAATTGTAAATTTTACGCTGAATCCTTGCATTTAAATTTAAATATTCAATAGCTACAAATGCAGGAGAGTCTGTATGAGGAAAGCCTGGTTATTTAAAGTCTAACAGCTTTTGTTTAAAGCTATTCAGAGTATTGTAAATACATTTCAGCATGTTTTATATTGTTCACAATGTTTTCTGTGGGTATGTAGTGTTTGCTTACTCAGAAACTATATAGAATTCTCTCTTTGAAGAAGATGGGGAGTTGTTAACATTTATTTATCAGTGTTTTACATACCACCATTCCTGATTTTTAACTGTGTAATACTTGCTCAAAAGTCATAAAAAAGCCTGGCTTAAAATTGAACACAGAGTTAAGTTTTGTTGCAGGGAAGTTAGGTCTACAAAACAAAGCATAATATTATCTCTGTTTCCCTACTGTGTAACACAAATATTTCCAAGTATTTAGTCTCAAGTCAAAAGAAGTATCTTTGGGTGTTTTAAGTGCTGATCTTTGAATTAGTCAGAACTTCAGCCCTGTGGTGAAAGGCATGATTTTTTTCTTCATTACTTCTGGCAGTAGGCCAGTCTAGCTGCTGCCACCCTTGAGGTGCCCGTGGGTCTTTCCCGGGACAGTGTAGCTGGGCATTACAGTTCCCTGACCATGTACAACGTTGCTGCCTGTGGATCTTGGCTGAGTTAAAAGAAAGAGCCTTACCTTTCTCACGGCCAGTGCTACTGCACATGGTTTTTTATTTGCCCTTCAACCAAATACAGAACTGACCAGAACTTTGTTATTTTGAAGAGATATAACATTTTCCTTAGGCAATTACCCAGATTTTTTTAAAAGTCAGAATGAAGTTTGGAGTTTGAACTAGCTGTCTTATACGTATTATATCCACATTACTTTGTCCTAAATGTCTGCCATGGTCCTGCTTCAGCAAAGTTTGCTTAAAAAGGGGTAGTATTTTGTAGGGTTTTCATATTCATGATGTCAAGTTTCACATTTGTTCTGAGGAACAAACTTCTAATCCTGGACTTCCCTCTTCTGGCAGTTCAGTGTATTCTTCAGTCTTGACTTAATGTGACTCAAACACCATCTGGCTTGGATGGTCAAACATAACAAGCAGTGTAAACTAAACGATGAATCTGGAACACTCAATATGACAATGTGAAGTAAAAAGAAAAAGAAAACTGACTTCAAATTTGGTGAACAAATTAAAATAATATTGAGAAGCACGACATATTCCTGCACATAAACATTATTCTTCATCTGTTACAGATTCTTTATTGATAAAGCATATTAGTAAAGGTAGCTCTCCAGGATATATTTGCTATATTCACAGATCATTTTAATAGAGAAAAATATTCTTTACAATTAGTTGAATCCCCGTCAATCCTAATGTAACACTCCTGACCATGGGCAGATTAGTGTGAAATTTAATTTGTGCTAATCTGTCCAAGACCAAGGAAGCACAAAATATATTTTATTCAGTGTTTACCCACTTTACCATATATAGATAAATGCATGTGTGACAAATCATGCAGCTTCAGGTTTACTAGAGAGAATATCTATAGTGCCGTTAGGCCTGGATTTCATTATTTTATTTTTGTTGCCATGGGAAAACAAGGACTGCACTCATACTCTTAAGCAAATATATAAATGTAAATCTGTTTAAGTTTTAAAATAGGTTAGACATATCAACTTGTATCTACAGAGTAGCTGTAACCTTTCTACTACTTTAATATGGATAATGTAGAAAAGATTCCTTTCTTCCAGTTGTATAGTATCGCCAGTATTTTACAGAACTTATCTAAGTAGGTGTCTTTGGAAGGAAACCATGAAAAGCTATATATTTTGTGACTGAAACCAAGAGTGTAATTTGTTACATGAACATCTGAAAACAGCTGCTCCTCTGGTTTCAGCTGCAGTAGGAGTGCTGCTGGATTTCCCGGCAGCTCTTGTTGCCGGAATTGGTTCTGATTTGCTTTAGCATGTTAAAACCAGATGTGCAGAGCAAACCTGCTCGTCCACCCACCGCTGTGTATCCAGAGTCCCTCAAAAATGTTTTTACTGCTCACGCATTGTCAAGAGCTCTCAATAATTCTCATGTAGTTTGCTAATACACACGTGGTTCTCCCAGAAAAAAAGCCTGCAGAACAGTGGGATGAATGCTAAAATGTGACACGGTTTGACAGTTATTTATAAGTGATACTTGGGCACGCATTTGCTCTAAAAGCGAGGGCCATCTAGTAGCTTCCAAGAGAGTTGTTTGGCAGTCACTCATTTAAAAAAAATAAAAAAAAATAAAAATAAAATAAAAAGAATTATTTTCAATGATTTGTGTTTCTGGACAAAACAGAATCGAGTATCTTTCCATTAGGAGTCTGGCAGGGTTCAGCTCGTGTTTTGCTGCCCATGGACACGTCTGTCTCCAATTTACTTTTGAGCAGTGGCAGGGATGCTCAGGGTGGATAAACAGGTGCCCTGTATTTCTGCGAATTTGGACATATTTCTTTATGGTTAAATCCAAATTGGACAACCAGTACATTGAGAGAATTTACCCATTGTGTGATTGCAATCTGCTGTGGACTCGCTTGCGGAAGGCAGTGTCCCACATAGACTTGACTTTGCATAAGTGATTCAATCCCATCAATATCCGCTTCCCAATAGATGGGAGCAAAATCCTTATTTTGTGCAAGTAGCACTCTGCTTTTAGCAGAGTCAAAACATCTTCACATTTGTAGGTACTTTCATTGCTGGCCTGTGGAGACGATTTTGACAGGATAGCAACAGTCTTTTACAAAGGCAGATTTTGATGGGGGTTTATGCAGCAAATGTTCTTTCCTGGTATTTGCTGCTTTCCTTTTATGACTCCCTGCGTCCACATTTGCCTGTTAATCAGGCATAGCCTGTGTTCAGGTGGCAATGCCATGCTTTGGCAGATGGCAGCTCTGGATCCTGTTTGCTTTTTGTAACCAGACAACGTACCAGTTCACTTTGAAAACCTTTGCTGCTATGGTTCACCCTCATAGTTAATTAGTCATTATTATATATTATTTATTGTTCGTATAAAACCACAGAGGCATGGCATATTTCTATAACAGGTCTGTCCCTCATACTGTGCTAGCCAGCTAAGGCTGCTCGTGAGCCTCTCCAATTCAAATAGCAATTTGAATTTCAAGCATGCAGAGAGGAAACATTTTGCCTTCTCAAACCCAACCTGTTTAAGGGCCAATAGAGTTCTGGCCTGATTTAGTGTTAAATATGCCTTTGCCTTCCCCGCTAGGGTCCCTGATACCTGCCTGCATGTTTATGGCCTGAGTTTTCTCTCCCCGGGCTGCACCCCTTCTTAGGCTAAAATCCAAGATTTAGTTGGAAACGTCTATGTTTATCCTCACAAAGGGTTTTGATGGTGAAGTGAGATATTTGGCCAGTGTATACCTCTAACCTGAAGAAGTCAGCCCAATGACTGGAAATTTTTAAATCCAGGCATTACGCAACTGTGTTTTGCCTTGGGATCTTCCAAACCCCAGCCATGCCCAGTCGGTGGATTTTATGTCAGACTCCTTCTCCAGATGCATTCTCATAAGACCTTGTCACCTAAAGTCCTCATCACCACCTTATCCCTTATCCCTTGGTGTACCAAGCCCAGCAAGGAGCCAAGAAGGAGTCTTGGAGTGAAATGCTCTGTATCATTTCCCCAGTGTTTTCAAAGGGAAACATGAAGATACTTCTCCTTCTCTGGGATATATTTCCTGACAGTGCTGCTATTGCTGCTAGGTCAAGAGAACAGTGAGTGATATAGTAACACAATAAGGAATTCATAATAATATTACAAGCAACTCCTAGGCTATCACAACTAGTTCTGTCATGAAAAAAAAAAAATCAAATCCTTCTTAGAAGAGTTCAGGAAGGTTGGCTTGCTTCTAAAATGGATGTTAACTGCCTCTGCTTAACTTGGTTACTAATACACAGCATTACTTTAGCTTCAGCTATCTGGACAATACTTTTGACAGTGAAAGAGACTCTAATATATCTTTTGTAATGTGGGGAAAAGGGCAATGCACATTCAAGTGAAAAAGGAAGTTCCTGAACTCCATCATGTGCAGAAGTGCATAAAGGAAGAACAAAGGAGAAATGCAAATACCATCTTCTAATGGATTTTTCACAATGTTATATCCTGATCAAGCAGCAGTTGAACCACAGTATTCTGGGTACTCTTCTGTCTCACTGATGAAAAGAGATCAAAAATATAGACTAGATCAAAATCTTTCCTGTGTGATTGACAGATCATTTCCACAACTTTTTTAAATTTTTCAATGTAGTAGGATGGGTTGATAAGAGCTCTCAGTTGAAAAGATCCTTGATTACATTTAGGACTGTCTTATTTCAAAAGGACCTTTCAAAACTATTTAAACTTCTTTCTCAAGCTCATTCAAGAATTGGGCCCTAAAATTATTTACAATAACTCACTTGCTGTGTGTGAAATTTGAAATTACAGTTCAAATCACTTTCTAACTCCCTTACACAGAAAATATATGATACTTGTGCTTACACATTGCAGACCCACAGTCCCAGTTGCAGCTGGCATTATAGATTATAGATTATAATCTGTGCCTTTTATAAGGTCATCCATTCCTTTCTTGTTGACTTACAAGTTTCTTCGCTCGTCATTTAAAATGGTATCATGTCTATCGATCATCATCTTCATGTCTTCAGTTTTCATGTCAGCCTCTTGCTGTCTCAAATTGAAGCTTTAAAAATTCTTATCCTGTGCAGGCATTGTAACTGGAATCACACCTAACCTATTACAACTGCTGTAATATCTTCCACGTGATTACTGTAAGTACAGTATATCTGATAGGATCTGGGAAACAATGTACAGACTCTGTAGCTGATAGTGACTTTTCTGCTGCCATTAGAAAACATTTTTATCTTCCCTGGAATTATTATCACCAAGGAAAGCTAAACAATTCAAAAATAGAATAAAAACTAAAACACGTCTGCCAACAGTTTCTGCCCATTTCACTTCTCCATTCAAGTACAAAGCCTACAGAATTCCTACCGAAAAGACTTTGATGCATTTAAATGATTTGGTTTAATTAGGAGAACATGAAAACATCTGAGCTACACAGAACAACAACAGTAAAATCATACCATGGGTGGTTTATCTATTCTGATGAACTCCATGAGTTACCTGGACTTAAGCTAAAGGAAAATCAACTTTCTAGAACTTTTGTGTCTCATTTGTAGCAGAATCGCATAAGACAGTGCAAACGCTTTTCTTCTTCCCCTTAGCCATCCGCAACTTTCACTTAAAGGCAACTGAGTTATCAATAAAATGTTGCACAAAGGCAAATAAAGGCTTATATTGATACAATAGCTTTAAAAATATTGAAAAGAGTTGGCCACTAATATTGCCCATATTAGTGAATATTTACTGTACTGATAAATTGTTCTGTCAAGGCTGAGTTCAGTGTTGAATTGAAAAGCCTGAACGTTTAAGGTGCAACTAAGCATTAACACATCAGCAAAGCAGAAACTGATAGTTGAGGTTACACACTGACAAGATTTTAAAACTGTAGAGAAATATTTATCATACACTACTGATATTTACAATTGTTCCAGATGCATTTTAACTTTATTTATTGCTAATGACTGTCATTACAAAGAGTGTAAAGACCTATTTATGTATTACTTTTTATACATATATATTTAACAATATCAAGTTTCTGTGTGTTTTTTTTCTAGGAAGTAAAATTTTATAAGTAGGTCTGTACATAACGTATAACCAAAATTATTGTTATTGTAAATACAAATACCACATCAATTATTAGTCATTTTAAATATTTGCAAAAAGTATACCATAGCCACAAGTTACTGCTTTACTTCTAAATTAAGCAGAACCAGTTTAAGGTCAAGCTGTGTCCCATAACTGCCCATTCTGTTCAGCTACCAGCATGTTCCCTGGCAATTATAGCCCAAGTTAACTAGCTTTCTCACAGGCAAACCCGAGCATAATTTGCTCTTAATGACGTTTACTGAGCAACTAGAATGCTCAGCCTCCTGCAGACTGCAACACTGTGATCCTGAAATAGTAAGACTAGAAATCCAAATAAAAATGTTCAGAGAAATCTTCTGAGACAGAGATCTGAAACCTCTCTTAATTTTTGTGGTGCAAAAGGATTCGGAGGAGGGGTTTCATATTTGTTGTGAGAGCTGCTCTTCCATCAAAAAAAAATCTAATGCACCCAGAATTTAATATTCAAATCCTTCTGTGTTTACAGCACACTAATCTTTCTGAAGTTGCAGACAAATAAAGCAGCTATGCCTGATTGTGACAGCATAGTACATAAGACTGTGAAAGATTTGGCAGAAGAATGAGATTTTTATTCTTTTATTTCTAACTGGTCCTGCACAGTAACATCTCCAGGTGGTTTTATATGTAATGATGATGTCCTTTACAAATTAGGTCTGTAATGGCACACCTCCTCTGCTTGTTGCAATAAATGCTTTTGTGTCCTCAAACACCTTAACACAACTGTTTTCCAGCCTGTTTCCAGAAGTGAATTGATTACCTGACTGGAGGATATTTTCTGAAATTCAGGTACTCATAAATTCTTCTTCTACCTTAATAATATTAATACCTTGTCTCAGAAGTTCAGTGGTTCATAAACAAAGTGCAATTTTTTTACTACCTGGAGAGATTAATGAAGAATTCTGTTTCCATGAAACCAGAAATTAAAGAGAAAATATTGTGGTGATTAACACAATTAAAATTAAAACTCTAGCACACATATATACTCAAGGTTTAGAAGTTCATGAAATATGTAAATAATTTCTGTAAGTTATCAGACATTAAACTTACTTTGTAGAGGATCCCTGCTCTTCACACTCTTTTAAAACATTAACATCTCAGGCAAGCCAGTTTGCTGAAGTCCCTAGGCTTAGTTTACACCATTGGGTTTGGAGTGAACCTGTAATATTTTTGGGGAAGTTCAGATGCTTTCTCCATGTCAGAGCACTTGCCGGACTGTACTTTCCTTGCAGCTTCATGGAGTCCCAGCTTGGCTGAGGCTGGTGGGCAGCTCTGGAGTGAGTCCAGCCCAGCCCCTGCTCAAACAGGGTAAGCAAAAGCAGGTTGCTCAGCACCATGTCCCTTTGTTTTTTTAATATCTCTAAGGATGGAGATGCCAGAGACTCTCTGGGGAAACTGTTGCAGTGCTCCTTCAGCCTCACAGTATTTTCATGTGTTTGGATGGAATTTCCTGTGTTTCAGTTTGTGCCTAGTGCCTCTGGTCCTATCACTGGGTGCCAAGGAGAAAAAGGTGGCTCTGTCTCCTTTATTCTTCCCCATCAGGTATTTATACAGACTGATATACTTGTATATGTATCCAAGCCTTCTTTGAACAGCCCCAGCACTCAGCCTCTCTTTGTATGTCCAGTGGTCCAGATCCTTAATCATCTTTGTGGCCCTCTGCTGAAGTCATTCCAGTATGTTCATGTGTCTCTTGTACTGGGGAGCCCAAGAGTATACACAGCACCTAGATGTGTCTCACCAAGACAGAACAGAAGGGAAGGGTCAGCTTTCTTGGCTGCAAGAGCTTGCTGCTGTCAACTGTCAACTCGTCCACCAGGACACCCAGGTCCTTCTGTGTCAACCTGATTTCCAGCTGCTTGGACCCCCACAATGTGCTGGTGGAAGAGGTTATTTTTTCCCCAGAGGCAGGAATTCATGTTTTTCTTTGTGGAACCTCATGAGGTTCATCTCGGTCCATTTCTCCACCCTGTCCAGGTCACTCTGAGTGGCAGCACAGCCGTCTGATCTGTCAACCACTTCTCTCAGTTTTGTATCATCTGGAAACTTGCTGAAGAAGCATGCTGTCCTGGCCTCCAGGTCATTAATGAAGATGGTAAACAGTATTGGCTTCAGTACTGAGGACACCACTAGTGACTGTCCTGCAGTAGGGTTTTATGCTGCTGATCATAGCCCTTTCAGCCCAGAAGTACAGCCAGTTTTCAGTCCAATTCCCTGTCGATTTATCTAGTTCATACTCCATCAATGTGTCTATGAGGATGGTAAGGAAGACAGTGTCAAAAGTCCTGCTAATGTCAAGATAAACAATATCAGCCCCTCTCCACTCACCCATCAACCCTAAAAGGCTTTTAGATTATTCAGCCATGATTTCACCTTAGTGAATCCATTGTGACTACTCCCTTTTTATCCTCCATATGTCTGGAAATGATTCTCAGGATTATTTGCTGCATCATCTTCAAAGAATTTGAGGTGAAGCTGACCAGCCTATAGTTTGCTGGATCCCCTCTTGCTCTTCCTTGAGACAGGAGTGACATTTGCTTTCTCTTGGTTCTCAGCAGCCTCCTCCAGTCCCTATGGCCTTTCACAGATGATCAGGAGCGGACTCACAATGACACCAGCGAGCTTCCTCAGCAGACATGGGTGCATCCCTCTAGGTCCCATTGACATATGTATGTACAGTTTGTTTCAACGTTCCCTGACCTGACCCCTGTCCAGGAAAAGTAAATCTTCTTTGCTCCAGATTTTCCCTCTGGTCTCAGGATTACCTTGGCTGTCTGCACAGTCTTTGGGTATCCCAAGACCTCTTTCAAGGGCAACATCAGACAGACAAAGCAAAGGGGGTCATCTCCCTGGAGCACTTGGATTTTGTGCCAAAGGGCCCAAGTGAGCTTTGTCAGCTGAACACGGGAAGGCTACACGAGACTGAACGTGGGATGGCTACAAAGTATGGCCAGTCTCTGGAGCACCCCGGATTCAGGTGACTCCAGGAGCTGTCAGATACCCATCTGAATTCTAGCCCATGGGATCTTCAAGGAGTTCTTCAAACTAATGACAGACATTGTATAGGAGGAGAAGAGATCAGTCTGAGAGGTGCACAAGCAGTTCTTTATTCAGGCCTCTGGAACTGGGGTCTAAGCCAACTGTAAGGCTTAGACCCCAGTATGACGTTTCACCTTCAGTGACACATCATACGAAATGTAAAGGTCAATGTGGGCAGAACAGTTAAAGTTTGTATGGCAGACGTAAACTAAAGGTAAATTGTTGCCCAATTTACACATAGTCTCACCCTGAAAAATTGATTTCCCCTTCATGAAGGTATATTTTTCGGCATTTGCCTTTGAAATTAGGGAGGCATCATATATTTTGAACCAAAAAGTAGAAAAAAACCCACCATCATTTCATTTTGGAAACTCTTTGCAAACCAAATGTTTTCTTAACACAAATGTCAAGGTTGAATTAATAAAAAGGTGTTCAATATTATGAAGGGAGAGAGCTTTCATTTTGGTGGCAGTGCACAAAACCTGTTTCAATCTGTTCATTGATTTACTCCTTTCCAGAAACAACATCCAACATATGAAAGTTTGTAATACTGCCCAAGATGACGTATTCTCCGCTGGCCCTGCACCGAGGGGGAAGAGGTCTAATGCACCCAAGGGATGCAGAAAGCATTTCCAGCTCCTTTTCCTTCTCTGGTGTGTTCCTGGGAAACTACAGCTTCCACATACCCGGTGCTAGGGCTTAGAAATAAACTCTCAGTTTACCCCTGAAGAAATAAAGTGCCATGTGAAAGAAGTTACACAGATACACAAAGATCCAGTGAAAGAAAGTTCTCTTGGGTTAAAAAGAGAAGAGAGTTTCCGAGCAGCATCTGATTATAAAACTGGTAGCCCTTGTGTTGCCAGTTCATTGCATCGCTAGGATCACTGAGTTTGACGAGAAAATATCACAGCCTTTGCTATGGTTTCAGGCAAAATCATTACAATTCTCATCATTTTCTGCACAAATTAAGGGAGGGCTCCTTTAAACAGTCAGCAGCAATCCAGCTTGTGCTCATTGTACAGTGGTTGCTGTTGCTAAGGTTATATCTACACAGCAGAGTGCATAATAAATTCATAGACTGTAGTGTGCAGGAGTACTCATGTTGAGTATCTGCCAGTGCATCCACAGTGTTTGAGCACGATCCCAGCGAGCAGTCTCCTGGCTGGCTTACAGATTCCAATGCACTGTTGCGACTGATGCGCCTATCTCCACAGCGGCTGAGATTTAAATACAAAAGCACTGCTGGAAAAACAAAAGGCTACCTTTACCTTGGGGACCTCCTGCACTATCTCTTTACATGGGTGTGTGGGACAGATGCAGGAGAAAGAGATGAGGTAGAGGGATAGTGACAGATTTTCCTTTAGATAGGTGGGTACGTGTTCAGGTGTCCTTCAGGAAATGTAGCATGCCAGAATTGGATCCCCTAGTTTTAAAGACTTCAGACTGCAGTTAAAGGTGATACTTAGATGCAGGAGGGGAGTAACTATAATGGCGTCCCTGTAAAAGTGCAAAATATCTCAGTGGGGAAAGGTTGCTGGCAGTGACAATGAACACCCTCAGTAAGGTGTCATGTCCACAAAACACAGCCAACCTATATAAACAGAGATTTCCTATGCTTCTTTTAAGGGACCAAGGTAAGGGTTTTTCTGTGATTTTTATCCAGGACCATCGGCAACCAAACCTAGGCTTAAAAAAACAGATGATTCAATCAAAACAACCTGAATAGGTAGTACCCACACCAGAAGTGGCACTTTTCAGTTTCTAACAGTCCACGTCCAATCCCTCAAACTGAGGCTTTATCAATCCTTCTTTTTTTGCCCTTATTTTTTTTTCCCTAAACAGCATAAAATCCTCAGAAGCTATTTAAAGTCCCTGGCCCAGTATCAAATCCTCAGATTTGGCAGTAGCATGTTTCAGCTGGATTTTCTGGGCAGTAAGTAACTCAGCAGCAAATTTACTCTTTTTAATACAGTGGCAACAGTCCTTGGAAGTAACAGGAATGACTTCAGATGGTGCCAAAATTTAAATGAAAAATCTAACTATAGCTGGCCTTTCAGCCTGCTGGCAGCACACACTGTGCTTCTGTGGGAGACCAGGGTTCAGGTGTGAGCTCAGAGGTCCTGCTTGGCTGCTGCAGACACCTCCAGGAGTGCTGGGGGATGGCCCTTGAACTGCCATGGACTGGCGTGCCAACCCGACCCACTGCCTGGAAGCCCAGGGAGGTGGAAAGATCTGTGGCAGAGTATGGAAAGTATGCATCTCTTTGGATGCATGCGTATTCAACAGGAAGACTCAGAAAAGCCTGAAGATCCAGTCTACGCTGCTTTCTAGTCTACTGCTGCCAGTCTTATTAATTTTCCATTCTTCTTCCTTTACAGTAATAAATACACTATTCCTTTTCACAGAAAAGATGTAAAGATGACAAAAACCAGCATTTTCCTTTAGGAACTACAGAAACTAGATGTGTAGTTTGTAAGATTTGTAGGATTTCTTTCAAATGCAACTCATGTAGGCTTGCTACCTCTGCTGTACAAATGTACACAGTCATCACTTTTGAGAAAAAAAAATGAAAAAATGCCAATGGGCAAGTTGCAGGTAAACTTGCATTTCCAGATGCCCAATTGGAAAGTCCACATCTTCTACCCAGGCTAGTCCAGTCTGATATCTGCTTGGGATAAGCCTCAGCTCTCTCCTGGGAGATGCAGTGGGTAAGTGGATACGTAGAGCAGTATGTATTCAGGCTGTGAGATCCATCCTGGGAACTGGGAAGCTCGCTCAGTTTTGCTAAGATACACATGGCCTGCAAGGCTCCCTTGCATAGGAAAGACAGGGTCAGCACTAACTCCTGGTCTTTCTTGGCCTGCCAGGACTAGCACAGAGGGAGCTGCATGTTTTTACAACAGCTCAGCCTAATCAGTACAAATTTTAAGCATCTTCCACCACTCAGAAATAAAATATAGGTTGGACATTACTTAAGTTAGTCCAGGAAATTAATCGCAGCCCGTACGCTTAAGTTAAGCACATGCTTCAGAGCTTTATTGCAATGTGGCTTCAGCAAAAGGACTAAGAAAAGGAAAAATTTTATTAGCACAACTACTTGGATTAAAGTGCAGTATGCTCACCTGTTTGCTTCTATTAGAGCATACTATCAACAAACTCCTTTTAAATTTACTTGCTGTGATGCTGGGAGCTTTTTTTACCTACTTTTGGGAGAAAAAAGATCAGTCTTCAGTCCAAGTTGTAAACCCTTGAAAAAGAAGTTTTGCACAGATCCCCCACTGTGACTGGAGTAAAAACATACCGGGAAAAGCACGTGTTGGGATGTCTGCCTTATGAGAAACAATGGCTTCTTCTTCTCAATCCCATTGTGATTGCTAGTTTCAGCCACCTACCTAGACATCTTGCTTCGCTTCTCTATGAGCTATTGCAAGTTTTGAAATACACCCTGGGAAAGAAAACCACTGCAGCTGAAATGCCTAATAAAGTTGAAATGAGTCACTTATTTTCGTTGTTTTAGTAAACACAGAAACAAAAGTATGGAGTGAATACAGATAGCAACGTAAAAGAGATTCCAGCAGAAGTTTGTAGTGGTTTTGAAACATTTGGGTTGGGCAAGCCTTACCAATAAATTTTACTACAGGTATTCTCAGGCACACTTTGCTTCTGATTTCTCATCCCGACTCTTGTCAAACACTTAGCACAGAATGCATTTGCCTCCATTTCAAACTCCAAAATGTTTGAGTGTACAAAGCAAATTTCTACACATTTTTGTGTGTCTTCTCTTCAGGATATTAACTATGCCTATTCTTCCTTTTGTGTGTGCACTTTTCTAGCTTCATGTTTAAAAACTAGGGGCACATTCTTTATCCTTCTGCCCCCTTTTTGACATTGTACTTACTGTAATACAGTAAAATTAATTGTGTTCATAAGATGGGTGGGCTATTTCAATTTTTTATTTGTATTTTTCATCTTGTAACTTTTTTTAGAAACTTTGGGTTTTTTTATTACATCTCAGTAAGATGTAATGTCTTGAGCATGGGTTGGCTTGTGAGGGGAAGAAGCAGGAGAGCTGTGGGGTTCCTGCCACTGGGAGGAATTCCCCCTTACTTGCTAGGCTGGGCCGGGGTTCAGATGCAGAGGTTGAGACCTGTCTTGTTGAGTGTCCCCCAATGAATATGGATGGTTTTCGATACCCAGGTTCTTGCTGAAGATTCTATTGTGAACAGAAAACCCTGAGCAAGTAGTCTCTTGCTCTCAAGTAAAGGAGGTCAGGAATCACTACTCAAATCTCACCTGGTTGTAAAAGGACCTAGCATCTTCTGCAAATCATCTGAAGTGACTGTGGATTTGCTGCTTTTTACTGCTTCGCGTTTAACTCACGCATTATTTTTAGTTTATAAAATACCTGTCAGCGAGTGGCTTCCCCATCGGCTCCTGTGAGAAACGCGGTCTTGGTAAATCTCAGCTTCAGCTGAAGTGAACCTTCCGCCACAGGAGGGCAGCAGCTCAACGCACCGCGCTGAAACTTCGGCCTCTCACTAAAATGCGATGAAAACACCAGAAGGGAAAAAAAAGAGTTATATCAACAAATACAAGCCGCAATAACTGGCCTTATTCCCTCCTCTTCTGCAGTGCTAGTTACTGTGTTGGAGTGCTCTGAGTGTAGCATAAAAGTCATTTTTAGACAAGTTGCAGATAAGCTTTTTTTAATATGTATTTCTCAAATTATATACAGATTTATAGCAACCGTATGAAATTTATTTCTTCCCTTTCTTTATACAAATCATATGCAACTGGCATACACCCGACCCTGTGGAGATTCTCTATCATGGTGCTTCTAGTACGGCCATTAATTTCATTCAATGTTTCCCATGGACTTTGCTCAAGGACATGTGAAAATTTTTATCTGTGTTTATATATTTGTTTTCCTGCTCTATACTGTAGTACAAATCTTACTGACATAAGTAACGGAATTTATTACAATAATAAAGTTATTAAAACAAAATCTTCAGCAACAAAATTAAAAGATATCTGAATTCATTACAATCTTAATTGTCATAAAATTAATTTGACTTTAATGAAATAAAACAAGGAAACTAGGTGAGAAGCAGGTTATTTTCAGTGAGGATTTAGAGGTGAAAACAAGCTTTCCTGAAGTTGGTTTTTGAAATGCAGCCCTATTGCAAAGTCTAAGAAACCTGGCTCAGTGAAAATGAACTGCTGGTTTTGTTTGCCTTGATTGCAGAAGCACAGACCCAGGCACAACCTCCTGCCTGACCTACGTGCCAGGCCTCCTCCTGCAGCTCAGGCAAGCTGCCCTCATCCCTCTGTCACTGCTCCTTCAAGCAAAGAAACCCTCCTGATCTCCTGCTGCCTCAGTGCAGATGCGGTGAGACTGTCTAGGAAAAGACACACACACAAGATATTTTTCCATGTGTAAATCCGTGGATCATGTTCACTATGGATTACAGACAAAGAGCACCTGGGTAAGGCTGTATCAGTGCCACGCGTGGTGCTGACTGAGTGAAGTAAACCTGTGCTAAAAAAATTGCAAGAATTCAAGTTGGCTTTTTCCGCTCAGGTTCTTGGGAAAAGTGCCCAAAGCTCACTCTGCAGCACAGGCTTACCATCAGTCCCTTGGCTTGACTGCTACACTTAAGTATAAACATCATCAGCTGGCAACAGCAAAGACAAAAACCACTCTAAGTTCAACACCAGAAGAAAAATATTATTTTTTATGTGTATGAGCGCTGCAGTAAAACCACACATTTTTTTTTCATTTTTAACCCCACAGAATCGTTTCCTTTCCGATTGTGGCATCCAGATGACCATGTAGCCCAAAACAATATTGTTACGGCTGACGTTAAGCCATCTCTAGTCCCCAGTGTTTTAATTGCTAGGTTGGGTTTTGGATACTTTGAGAAGAGTACTTTCTCACAAAGCCTTGATGAGCTGAGCTCTGCGGTGTGATTACCATCCTGAGCAGGGCAGTGCCAGCCAGTGCTTGAAAGGAGAAACCAGACTGCCAGAATTTTTACTTTGATTTTTGCTACTGTAGTGATTTCAGATACCCACGAGATGGTGCTACTCTGCTTCGGTTGAAACTTGCAGCAAGGCTGGAAAGAGCAGAAAAAAAGCAATATAGATCTTAAGGCTGGAATATGTCAGAGCTGTTGAATATATTCGTATTGCACAGTTATCGTATTTTTGACAAGTATAGATGGAGCTTAATTGCGGTGAACAAAATCTTCATAAAAATATCTTAGTGAAGGACAGTAGAGCACAATAGATGAGCATCTGTATCTAATACATCTACAGGGAGAAGCTTAATAGCAATTTTTAAATATCAAATTCAACATTTCAGTTTACAACAAAAGATTCCTGTCCAATCAAATCTCATCTAGATTAAATCTCTCCTTTGTGGATCCTACAATACTACCATTATGATGAGAGGATATAGCTTTTTTTTTGTTGCTTGTTTGTTAAGGATCAGAAGAGAAGATGCAGTCACTTGCTCCTGTCATTTATGCAGAAAATAATGACCCACTGGTGTTCAAGAATATAAAAAAAAGCATACCCTTTTTGTCTTCCAAATTATTGAGGTCACTGTACTATAACAGTAAAGCAGAAAAAAAAAAAGCCTAAGTACAAATTTAATCCAGTAAAAAACATTTGTATTAAACAAGAAGAGATTAACTTGGACACGTGATACGTGGGAAATGACATGATTGTGCTTTAGTACCCAGGAGAGCTGTTGAAGCATGCCAGCTCTTACACTCCTGTGTCAATCTCTTGCCCAAAGAGTGTCTTCATGCTGGCAGCTGGCAAAGGTCAACGAGTTGCACCTCTCTCCTAAGGAGCAGGGCAGGTAGTAATATCAGAGCTGGTGACTCCCCATTAACTGCAAAGTGGAAGGTTTCTAAAGTGGGAGAAACGAGCTTGTGCCTTGAGCAAGGGACAGTCTCCATCCAGCACTTCCCAGACTTATCAAGGCAGAGGACTTTTGGCAGAGTGATTGATCTCCAAAGAAGACTGAGAACCTCAGCTACAAGGAAAATGAACAAAATGGGGACACAATTTAAATGTCTAAGGCAACAGTGATATAAACTGCAACAATCCAAACACCAGGTCATTTCTTTCTGTTCAGTGAGGTGGTTGAATTCATAACTGCTGTGGCAGGGTCACCATTCTGTGAAGTACATAAAAATCCCATGCCAGTCATTGTGTAAGAAGCAAAGCAGGACAGCCTGTAACAAAGAAATGAACAGGACCACCTGCTTATCATACCTGCCTCTCATAACTTTTCCTGCAATACTCACGAGACATACAGTAATTGTTGTTTTTTTTTCTTTCAGCACATACAGATAAAGAGAAATATGAGACATGCCAGTGCCTATGAGACCTGCAAAGCCGAGTTGTTCATTAAAATTCAGATGAGATAAGTAGTGCCCCTTGAGCAACATCTGTGCATAGACTGGATACTGCCCACATCATCCCAGATGGCGTGCTACTGCCATGTAAAGTGCAATTCTCCCAGATGACACTACTGTTAGTGGAGTCGAGAGGCAGCATTCAGTACTTAGAGGACGCTCTTATTCAGGCTGTTTACCGGAACCATTAAAAGGATAGTAGCTGTATAGCGTTATGAATGCTTGAAGCTTTCCCAGTTGCTGTCCCAGATACTGCAGAACAACAACCTGTTGGCTTGCTATCAGTTCTTCCGTCTCACGTGTGAAGACCTCCTCTGAATGAAGGCGAAATCCAGGACTACCCTCTGTGCCAGCTGACTCTGAGGGGCTCTGAAATCAATTATCTAGTTCACTCACCTGGAGTCGAAATCGTTGCATGGCTTCTCCAGGGTCCCTTTTTACATCAGTTGGAGCACTTTGTGGTATTTCTCTCATGACGTTCAGATTGCGTTCTGCATCTTCCAGATGGATTTGAAGACAGGTAATGGCTTACATGACATAAATTTGCCTGTCTGTGACTTATCCCTTCAGAGAAGCATTTTCAGCTTGAACCTTTTCTGCCCAGTGCATCTGCCCACGGTGGTGAGAATTTTCTTCAGCCAGTCTGGTGTTTTCATCCATCATTTCCATTAGCTGCACCTGTAGCTCCTCACACCTTTGGCTGAGAGTGCTCATGGTATGAGCCCTCTTCATCTGCAGCCAGTTGGGCCTGAAGCTTCTTAATTGCCTCCTGTGATTACACTTTGAAATTGCACATTCAGACAAAGCAAGTCTGGTCATACAAGGCCATACAAAACTGCTCTTGCCATCAGTTTTCAATTGTTTGCAGAGTTTCAGATATATTTTGACATTTGGAAACTTTATAAAGAATGTATCATCTCTGTGTATCTTGGATGAACTTATAGAATATTTATCTTTGTTTTATAATGCAGATTAGATTTGAGCTAACTATTACAGATGTAAAAATAATTTTTAACACAGAGTTGCACTTATCTAGAGAAAGTAACCCTTTCGGATACTCTGCAAAAGACAAGGCAGCACCGAGAGCCTTGCGTGCTATCTCAGACAGCTGTGGTGGAGTAGCCTTATTGTCACAGCACATTACCAAAGTTAATAAAACTTTTCCGTACGTAACACTAATTACCCAAGTCTGAGCACCATACTTTTCAGTCATACTAGCTTATGCTAATGTATTTGGGACTATCATGAATATCTTTGCACAGCACTACATTGCTTTTTATGTCTGTGAATCTCTACCAATGACAGTAATATGGACGTCTTCTGCATTCAGTTGTTTTCTTGCCAGGAAAATTTGCAGAGCCATTAAAGAATATAGTGTACTTTAAAGTCTTAATAACAGGCTGGTGATATATGTACCAACATGAAATACAGTTACACAGATTTTTCCAGAGACACCACGCATGACTCATGCTGCTGGAGATAAAGTCGGTAAATAATGTATCTGTGAGGGCAGGTGTCTTACTTATCCTGTATATATTTCATTCACCATGTCCTCAAAACAGATAAAATTTCCAGACTATTCTTAAATATCTCATCTCTTAGGAGACCACAGAAGTGATGCATCCATAGCGTTCTTCCAACTCATTCCCAGTCTGTGCTAGAAGGGCATTGCATCACTTTGCTATGGGGATTTATTTACAAAGAAACAATTTATCTGAAGGCAGTACAGATCCCACAGATTTAGATTCTGAGATGAATGTGGGTAAGGGTCTTTTGTCGGTGTAACCGACCTAGCTTAGAGGAGCTCACTGGTGCTTCTGGATCCCTTTTCTTGACCTAGAACTTGGTCAAGGTTACTTATAGCTGTGGGATTTGTTATGCACGCAGCTGCTGTCAAGTGAATGTACAGCACTATCAGGGCCTTCTGCATCGCTGCTTAAGCGCTTCAGCTCCAAAATCTGTCATGGGTAAAGGTTTCTGCCTGTATCTTCAGCCGATTAAATTCCAGTCTGAGGACAAATTAATTGTAAACTTTACTTTGTGATTAGTGTTTCCTTTTGACTACTATCTCTTTTGGCTTTGGGTCCACCTTCTGAGCAGGGAGTGATGTGACAACTCCGGGGTCAAGGAGCCTAAACCCTGGCAGCAGGTAGGTACTAAATCTTTGCTCAAAGCTGCCTTTGTCCTGAAGCCAGCTGAGCACATCCCGTGGGACATGGGAATCTTGGCGTCTGCTCACACCTCTGAATTATGCAAAGTGTGGGCTTCTACTAGGATTTCTTCATCCCAGGAGTGTTTTCTAATCACTGCAGTGTTAGATAAGCAGAAAAGTAGCTCATACTCTTTTGTCTTTCTTTTGTTTATTCACTTGCTAAAATTTTTGAAAGGTCTCCATGTTCTTATTTGATGGATTGAAAACAAATTAATATTTCTGTAAATTTTTCAGAGAACAGAACCTGGTTTTCCCAGGCGCATTCTTATGAGAGCTTAACTAGAGATATCAGTTTAAAACTACTTGTAAGTCTTATCACAACTTCCCCCACCCCAGGAGTGAGGGAAAGGAGTAAAAATTTCCGCTTCCTGATAATGGCAGAATTCCTGCTTAACTTCTGTTGATATTACTACACAGTCTCTGTGCTGCTGAGACTCAGATGCCGGTGTGAACTCTCTGATGTCTGTGTTTACAGAGTTTGGAACTGGATCTGTGTACCTGCCTGCTCATGGAAGAGATTTTTTTCACAGAGAATAATACAGTTATTGTCCATCTTGTTCTTAGCAAAGTGTATATAAAGATACTCACAAAACTGATACTTATTCTTTCTGATGGCTTTCAATACTGCTTTCTTCTCTTATTTACACCAATCATTTCTACCAACAAGGACTATAATTAAAGTAGTTTGATGAAGCATACCCTATAACCACAAAAGAAATATTTTGCACAAAGTAAAAATAAGTCGACTGAGTTTTAAGTTTGGAAATACAGGGCTAATAAGCTTTTTCTTTGGATGATGTAATACATTGATGTCAGTTAGGACTTTTGTGCACTGTCAAAAGATATAGTAACAGTTAAAGATTTTGTTAACCAAAAGTTAGGATGGTGAAATACAAGTCAATAGCATGTCAAAGCTGGTAGACAAGTAAAGGGATTGCTCTGATCAAAGCTGTAGTCCTTGGTTTGTTGTTTTTAGCCCAGCAAGTCAAATCCACACTGTGCAAGGAGCAAATGAATTCTTCTCTTAGCAGCTAATTGCTGTTCATTAATCTGTGTGAAATGAATTTGGGATTTCAGTCTTTTTTTAAGTGAATAGGCGTTTTAGCCTGTGAAGCTAGAGACCACCAGGCACACGTGACTCAGTCTTCCCTTCCACAGCTTCTCAAACTGCTGGGTATTCAGTGCATTGTCAGCAGCAGCATGGATTATAAATGAATGCTGACCACATACTATGAGGCAGACATCCCTTTGCCATGCCAAGGAGGGATGTGAGTTTCCATGGCACAGGATTACCTTTAACATTCAAGCTGGAATGTAGCCTCCCTGACTGTCTTCTGTCTGGGACATCACAGATCTGCTAAACAAGTACATAGACAAATGGCATCCCAGCATGTGAAACTGGCTCTGTGCTATGATGTAAATTCATACATTGTATTCTGGGGGCCAGAAGGCTGTGTTTCAAACTGGCAGGTGTGACCACTCCTCCCAGACCACAGGCATCGTACATTCAAGTTCAAAGTACAGGATGCCACGGTGGAGGTCCCCAGGCTGTGCATGTTCCAAGAGAATGCTGCTTTTCAGGACTGATGCTTTTCCATCAGTACTCACTGCGAGAGCGAAAGTAACAAAGGATATCCAGGGAGTTAGCTCTGCTCTGCACAGCCTGCATACAATCTCTTCTTTTGAACAAAGGTAAGAAGTGCCAGTTATATATATATATAGCAGTTATAGCTATAGCTGGGCCACTAAGTCCTAGAGGAGACCTACAGATGCAGATGATAACTTTTTAGAGTCTTAAATTGATTATCATTTATCTTCTCAGGAACAACTCCTACATTTACTGGAAACATGAATAAAAAGGACAAAAGAGAAACCAAATAACTCTGAAGTACTGAAAAAATAATATAATGGCATTTTTGTGTTGAATAAATTAATTTTTGTTTAAAATTGAATGATTCCTCTTTTTTATATGTAATTCATCACAGGCAATCAAGAAGTAGAGGCTGAAACATATGCAAAGCCTGTTCCTGCTGTAGCCATATTCTAGCAAGTTTGTCAGCTGACTTTGTTTCAGTCTTGTATTACTTGCACTCAAAATAAAATACATTACTTTGACTAAGCTCAAGTAAGGACCAGTACCACATGTAAGGTTTTCCTTATTGTCAGACCATTCTTTGAGTCAACTAGAGACTGATAAAATATTATATTTTTACACTATAAATTCTGTGATCCTTTAGGAGAGCAAGGAAGTTGGATAAGTTGCTAGGTCAAAGAGATAATATATTTTAGGCCTAAATAGAATTAATAAAATTTTAGTCTAAAATGATATAATATCTCCAGAATAATTTAGTCTTTCTTTTTCATTTTTCATTTCTGTGTAATTCTTGACCCTATGCAGTCAGATGTCAAAATGAGCAATATTTAGAAATCTGGATGAAAACTGGAAAAGAAAGTAGGAAGCAGTGCATAATCACACTAAGAAGCCGTATGTTAGAAGTCATATTTTTGAAGAAACTGATATTAATTATTAGTAAACTTTATGCCATGTTCATCAGTGCACAAAATTTTCTTTCAAGCAATAAAACTTTAGGATTAAGTTAACTAAGTTAAATCTATGTTAACTGAAAGTTAACTTCATACTGATATTGGTAGAAAACCTGAAGTGTGCAGTCCCAGGCATGTGAAGAAATGGCTGGAGGTGACTGCAAACAGGAAAATATACAGCAGTGACTTGGGGGAGTTGCAACTGGGATATAGCTATGTTGCAGTTCTAAGTTTTGGCTTCTGAAGTCCATTTAAGTTGTCCTTTACGTACTTAAACTCCTCTGAAATTCCTGTTTTCAACATGATTCTTATAGATTGAAACTAGAACAAAATATTTCTTGTTTGATCCCGTGTCTACACAAAACACAGAGAATTTTATAAGTGTATTGTATAGGAATTGTATAAATATCATCACAATGTGACTTGCAATTTTTAATTCACTTGGTCTGGCCCAAGAACCTCTTCCTGCTAAGGAGAATATTCTGATAAATGTATTAAAGCAAGTAATTTGAAAATGCTGCTAGCCCACTTGACAAACGTGTAGGTTTTGGCTTCTAATGCCAGGCTTCTTACAGCTGAGATGTTAATTGATGACGGTCTTGGTTTCTGGAAAGATGTAGTAGTAAAACAGTACAAAGATTTTGTCCTAAAATTCAGTAACTGGATAAGATTTTGTAATATTCAACTGGGAAAATCACAATATTTTTTCATTATTATGAAAAATGAAAAATTTATTACTAGTCACACCCTAGTTGATGTAGTATAAAAGCCTGGAAGAGAAAATGCGACTTCTCTAACGCATGAAGGTACAGGAAAAGTCCAACTAATTGAACCAGATAATAGTTCCCAACCTTTTTGAACTACATTAAAATACCTCTGACAGCAATTGAAATGTAATTAAAAGTGTTCCTGTTGATCTCTGAAGTTGCACGTTACCAACATGCTCATGAGGTAGGTTTTGTTGTTGAGGTTTTTTTTGTTGTTATTTTTAACTTATTGTACACTTAAATTAAGGACTGTAGTTATAAGGCAGGGCTGCTGCTTAGTATAACTTTCTCTGCAAGTCCTATCTTTCTCTTTTTGACAGGTGAGCAAACCAAATATACGGAGCACAGGATTATAATTAATAATAATTATATTATTAATCAAGTTCACACGCGAAGTAGTTGGGAAATGCTGTAAAGAAAAAGTATGCATGGAAATCTATAGAGCTTATACTGATTTTTCATAAATTACAAAGAAAATTGTATTAATCTGGAAAGAGTATGGTTGTCCAGGAATAGCAAAGCATGCAGACATGCATACTTTCCTGTAAGAGAGGAACCTGCAAGGCAGGTCATCGAAACTACCCCTGAGTACTACTACAGCACTGAATGATGTAATGTAAATAACGTATGATGCAAAAAAAAGAAAAAGTACTCTTGACTTGTCTTTGAAGAGGTGGAACTTCAAAACAGAAGAAAAAGATTTAGCCCTGTGTATAATCCTTGATTTGTCTATCTCTGTAGGCAGAACCACGGAGGCAGTCTAACAGACAATCAGGTGAAACAGAGAGAACTGGCCTCTGGGCATCTGAAACCAATGATGCCAGTTGATCACTAACGTGAAATCTTGTTTGAGAGAAGACAACCTAAAGAAAAATAGCCTGGAAAGGCTGAACTCGATGGAATGGAGAAGCTGCACTACTCTGAGAGACTCTGATGTAATGGTGAATCTCTTGATTCCTCTGTCTGTTGATAATTTGCCTTTAAGTTAGCTTGACTCACAACCTTTATTCACGACCTGTTGCATATCTTTTGTCAGTTCATGTGGTCTTTATGGCCATTAAAGTTTCCTGTTGCTGCTTGGAACATTAACATTTTTCTGATAGGGAGAAAAACTACATTATATATTTTTCTCTCTGAACCTGCTGTTCTAGTTTTAAGTGGTAATGCGCATGCATATTAACTTTGTTCTGTGCTTTGCCTCTATACTGTAGTTAAATGTTCTCTAGTGTCGATGAGATCCAGGTTTTTATATGGCAATCCTGTGAGCAAAGTGATATTTCCAAATGCAAAGGTCACAGGAGCCACAGTGATGTCCTGAGTGGAAATTCAGTCTGCAGGAGAGTTCTATGAAACTTTCCATTTTCTGCTATGGAAACTAGTCACTTAAACAAGTACTCGGTCTGTGCTGTAACCTGGACTTGTAGCTTGAATCTGCGAAGAAGTCTTTGCATGTGGAAAAGCTCTGGGCCAGTCCAACAACTAGGATGAGCATAAAAAGTTTCACTGCTTATTTGTGTGTTCTGTACTGAGATGGAAATATCTGATATGCACTTTATGCCCATTTGTTTCTGGACTGGACTTGGCAACCTTTACCTTTTTGCCCTCTTACATATGCATGGTCCAAATGTTCCAACCTCTTCACAGCTAATGAGAGTACCAGGCAGTAAAGGCAATCATAAATGGTCAAAAAGGGCTGGATTATGACCTGGCTAATCACACTGTACTGGCTGTAATAAAGGCTAATAAAACATGAGAGAAATAATAGTCATTGTGCATCAGAGTGACATCCTCAATATGGAGGTTGAAAAGAAGTCCTCATGTCTTAAGTACAGATTATTCCATAACTCCTTATTGCCAGAGGAAGGATTGGACCTGGTCTGATCTGTTATCTCAATTCCTCTGTAACTAAATAGCCTCAAGCCTGCCTTTGACAGCAAGGGAAGAAAATAGTTTTCCTTCACAGCCAGTAGTCTTGAAGTTCTGTAACCAAGGCTGGGTGTCTCTCTCCACCGATGCCATATTACTGTCACATTATCTTCCTTCCCAGGTGAATGTTTTTGATGACGATGTTCCAGCAGTTACAGCAACATTCTTTTACCCCAGAGAGCTGCGTAGTCCTTTGTTGAGAGCCGTGCTTTGACAAAGACCAGGTATAAGGCTCTAGGGATTGGCTTGTGTTGGGTAATTTAAAGTTTTTCCCTCCAATCTGGATGTACAACAAAGAAGTGTCATTGTGGAACATGATCTGATGGATAAACCCTTTGTTATTTTCAGGGACTCGTGTTGGCTGCTGACTTGACCAGAAGAGCTGTTCCCAAAATCTGTAATGTCGAGCTTCTGTTTTGGGCTAACTGTCCAAACATTTTCCAATTACGGAGTTGCTGGATATCCTAAAGCCCTAAAGGACAACTTCTCCAATGAGGACATCAGATAAAAATAGGTGCAGCCAGTATTTTGACTGCAGTTCTAAAATTATATTACTTTATTTAAGACCCCCAGCTAAAGGCAGATTTATCAGTCTGCACTGAGCAGTAGCTTCTCATAAGAGCTCAGCAGTAAGCAGACAGTAAACTGCATTACTTGAATGAAAAAGTGAAGTGTCATATAAGCTCTACTCTATTGGAAATGGATTAAAACAGATCCTGTGGCCTTCTCACTAAATCAAAAAAGGGACTTACTGTTGTGAATATTATTTTACCAAGTTTTTCAAAGGAACTGTTCCTATTAAGAATTCTGGGTTCTTTCTTTCTCCAGGCAGCTCACCTCCAGATAAAACAAGAATTTTTCAAAGGGACAGAGTAGCCCAGGATGTTCAAAGAGCTCTTGTTCGTTTTCGGAGCAGAGGGGTTGAGATGGCTGTGCTTTCCATGTGAGCAGTGCTGCCTGCTGAGCGTTCTCCCTTGCAGAGAGAAAGCAAAGAGAGGAGAGACTTTATTTATCCCCTCTCTGCCCTCAGAAAGAGGAAGCTTCTGAAGAGGGTATACAGTTGTGAAGTTGGTACAGCTAATGCAGTACCTGGAAGAGGAAGTGTCTTTTTGAAATATTTGTAAAGCTCTCAAAATGGTGATCATCATGTAGAAGATTCAACACTTCCTGACTCACTAGCAATCACCCATGTAAATAATTGAGCACTGCATTTTAGAAGGCAGAAATTGTTTACTGACTATTTTAAAGTCTAATTGCTTCCAAACACAAAGACGGAACCTTGTAATATACATTTATCAATGATTTAAGAGACACTGCCTAACTTGGCACTGACGTAGAGGTCAAACATATTTCATATATTTTGCCAGCTGAATGGTGAGAGCACACAAGGCAATGCAAAGGCCAGTACCTGCAGCCAGATCTGCACTGAAAATCCCATCACGTTACTAGTTAAAGCACATGCTCAATCAGAATGCAAAGTTCAGAGGTGATGCGATTATAGATTTGAGGGTTCTTCCAGAACAAACGTACTTGACAGTGCTTTGTCTTACATGCCCTCTCACTGTTTAGCTGCAAAAGAAGCAGGTAGCCGAGGGATTTATTGATTTTCTGCAGGTGTTTCTGATACGATTGGGTCAGGCTTGGACTGTGTCTGTGGACCAGCAGTCTTAATTTCAGACTAAGTGGGGAAAAAACATCCAAAAATTAATTTTGTTTGGAAAAAAATTTTGGTTACAGTCTCTAATGAAAAATCAAACTCCTTTTAAAAAGTCAGAGCTGAAACAGACATTTCCCTCGTTCTCATTTTTGTCCTTAGTATAAGGCTCATCCAACAGCTGAGATTATTTTCTTGATGAAAGCCTAATTTAAAAGACTGAATTCCAGAGAAAGTCAAATTTATGAGGTGAGTCATATTCAAGTTCTAAAAATATTGACAGTGTTTGATTCTGATTTTGATTTTAATCATATGCTTCCTCTCTATTCCGTTAGTGAACCGTGTCAACATGTTTTGATTTACATGTAAAAAAGAAAAGTAGTGATTCACAGTAAAGGTCAGCTGCAAAACTAATAGCTTCTGTGACGAGACTTTAGCAGATCCTATAGGGTGAATATCATGGGGTAAACATTTATGTAATCTGTTGCGTTTTTCCATGATAAACAAACAAATGGGTAAATGATAAAAATCAAACCAAATTAGTCATCTGCTAGCCACCAAAACTAGAATAAAGCATTAGTTCTAGAATAAAATATTACACAATCTATTTGTAAGCTCTTAAAAGATAAAATGGAAAAAGTATGATGGAAGACAAAGTATGCTTATGAAATTTGCTGACAGCTCCAAGCCAGGATGAATGACAAGCAGCATGTGGGACGGGATTAGAGTTCCAAATGATGTTGATGCATTGGAGAAGGGGGGGCAGGGAAGCAGAGGGGAATGAAACAAGAGGGAGAAGGGCAAGGGAAGAACTCTATATTTAAAGAAGAGAAAGAAAAGTAATAAATACAAAATGTAGAGTAACTGGCTAGCCCTTAGCATGGCAGAAAATGCTGTGGAGCTAGCAGTGGCTCAGAAACTGGGTGCAGGTCTTGCTGCTCTAAAATTCTGTCACAGAAGAGGCAAGTTACTTAGTAGGAGCTATTAATGGGAGACACAATGTAAAACTGATGGAAATCCATTATTGTTAATCGTGTTTTTATCTAAGAGAGATTTCTCTAGCTACAGGTGGAAAGTTATTTGAAATTATTCTGTTACTTATTTCAGGAGCTCAGCCAATCTTTTATACCTGAAATGCGCCTATGGAAAAGCACAGATAAAATGCCGGGTGTCTTATCTTACAGGGATCAGCCCTGTAGCAGTGATGCTGCTAGCTGTTAAAAATTAGATGACTCCCATTTCAGAGTCGGGTTTTCAAGACTTTATGTAAGTTGGAACTATAAAGAGAAAGTGGCACGGAGGTTAAAGAAGATCCAGTTTTCCTGGCTCACTTATCTTCTAATTTCTGAATCTTTCAGTCCAGCCGCCCCCGCAACCTGGCAATGTCAGTACTTAAAGTGCTAGTGTCTTGCAGCTGCATCATCTCTTCAATTATACTTTCTATTTTAAAGAAACCTAACCAAACCTACAGCAAAACCCCTAGAAATGTTTATTTATCATGCTTTAAAAGTTAGGTAAATATTTAGACCTAACTTGGAGATGGGGAAGTACTATTTAAATACCTTCAGTAACGCATCAAGGAGAATGTAGCTCTGCTTTTAATATGAAAATGATTGCTTTATTATTGCATTCTTTTCCCAGAAAGAGACATTTTCAAATCCCATCAATCTCTGGGTGCTGTGCTGCTTATCTTGGCTTTATCACTCAGGAACTCTAAGTTGACATGTACTTGATAGTGACATTCATATTCATTGTGACAACTGAGGAAAACACATCACTGAACAATATAGCTAAGTCAGTTAATTCTCTGTATGTACCCTTAAAAAATGTATAAAGCAACATTTACAACCTTCATGCTTGTCTACATAAATGAACCCTGGAGACAATTATTAAGCCAGGGTAAATAAGGCAAATTTTTCACCATTTTAACTCTATATACAGAAGAAATTGTGTCTTCATCTATTATCCCCTGTGCCCATGTACAGAAATTGAGAGGTCAGTGTGCCTGATTCATCATGAGCGATATATATTAAAATCCTTTTTTTATAGAACTGCAACAACTTATTTAACATATAAATAGCTTGCACTTAAAAGGCTCTCAGAGTTGCACTTGTGTTTTGAGTATGCATAGCTTTGTACTGTTGGGTTTTGAATATTTACTGACTTGAATACTGATGTACAGAAGTGGTAGAATTTGAGGTATTACCAGATACTATTGGTCATGCTATAACTTGAAAAGAAACAACATCTGTGGTAGAACAAAACAGAAATACCGATATAATTCAATAATAACCTTAATAATCTTTTCCCTGAGTTCAAAGTAGTCTTTCCTGCTTCTCAAAAGAACAGAAGGCAGAGAAAGTATCTAGGAAGTCAAGACACTTATACTACTAAAAGTTAGGGAGCCTGAAAAACCGAAGTCTGAAAGGAAGAATCTTTATAAGAACATTAATTCTCTAGGTCTTCAGACATTTCCTGGAGATACTGACCTATTAGTTCCTCTTCTAGTAATCTATAAATATGTACAGGTAAGTATTGGCTTCATAGTGCTTGGGCAGAATTATTGTACAGTTGGACATTTTTCACTTTATTCCATAACAGTTCCTCTTAAATTTTCATTTTTTGATTTACACTATATTCTTGTAGAGACATAGATATGTGTCAAGGTTTTACAGGACACCATTTTGTTCCTGAGAAAAATATAAGAAACTGGGATTATGATAACTGCTGGTGAGCACCTCTTGACTCAAATCTTAACAAAATAGTACCTTTTTCTTTACATTCTCCTTCACCTCTCCCCTATATCAGCAGCCAAATTTATCCTGTTTTTCACTAATCATTCCTGACTTGTGGCTGTCAGAGTCTGAGAGTCTATTTGGCCTTGGTGTTGTCTTTGAAGCATGGATCCGGAAAGATGGCTAAGACATGTTTCTCATTCTTTAATGCGCATTGTATGAAAGACCCTCTTCACTTTTAGGTAGCCTGCTGTCCAAAAGGAATGAAGTGACCTCATCTGTCAGTTTTATGTGCTTTGTCTCACAGAACGCTTGCCTCAAGCGCAAAAGTGGTAGATGTATTTACAATGTCACCACAAGGATCGCTGCACAGCATTTGTTCTGACTTTTCCAGAAGGCCCTGAGTTTGATAATGCTCTAGCTTTCCACCAAATTTAGTAGGTGATAAAAATGAGGAAGCCCAGCTCTATCTTTTGATCACATGCTGTGCTCTCCACACAAATAGGCTGTGAGTGAATGTCCACACGACGTTGTGAGCAATACAATTGGCTACATTTAAATGTTTACATGCCATGGCTAAACTACTCATTGCACTGCTATCTGTTTTCACCACATAAATAACACCATATAAATACATTGTTTTACTGTTCTCAAGGCTTCCTTCCCGTAAGTACTAGAACAGCTACCGAGCTCTCACTCAGCAGCGTGTCTCCAGTTTCCTCATTCCCACGTTTTCCCATTGTTTTTTCCCTCATTTCTGCTAGAAAAATCAGGTCTTCAGAATTATTTACTACCTGCACCTAGATGATATATTGAAAACTGTTTCTTTTGTCTGAAAGGTCAGTCTCTGCCAGGCCTCTTGTTTCTTCTGCGCCCCTGGCAGAAATCTCTGTGCCCCTTTCAGTATCTCTGTAACACTGGGTTGCTGGGTGGATAATAACAGCTTCACACAAATCATAGACTCATAAAATCAGTTCCTTTGGAAAAGACCTTTAATATCATCGAGTCCAGCTGTAAACCTATCACTACCAAGTCCACAAAACTAAACCATGTCCCTAAGGGCCACATCTACAGGTTTTTTAAGTACTTCCAGGGATGGCAAATCAATCACATCCCTGGAAAACCTGTTCCAATGCTTGACAACCCTTTTGGTGAATTTTTTTTTTGCTAATATCAAATCTAAACCTCCCCCAGAGCATCTTGAGGCCATTTCCTCTTATTGTATCACATATTCCTTGAGAGAAAAGATAGACACTCATCTTGCTGCAACAATTAAAAGCTGATAGTACCAACTTTATGTTGCTCTGAAAAACATAGAAGTGAAGAAGTAAACAAGATTTACTCATGCTACAGGAGAAGAACGAGCCAAGTGGCAGGCATGCCATTTTTCACTAATAATCACCATAAGAAAATAATTGTACTAGCTGGAGACCTTGCTGATATTCTTTTTCGGTGAGAAATAGTTTGCGAGATACGCACCTAGATAAACATACCTGAAAAATACCTGGAAGATATAGTATTAGAAAGTAGAAATAATGGGATTGCAATGTAGGCAATGGAGAAAACCTTTTTACTTAAATACGGCTGAGTGGGGTTTGTATCCCTCAGCTTAACTCATAGCTAGTATTAGACCAGATGTGTACAACGTCATGGGAAACCCAGGTGGAAGTATGAAGGTGGAAAGGTATTCAGATCTTCACAGGGTTGGCTGTGTTGCATCCAGTTGCAGGATTAGGATTCTCTAGCTGTTAGAAGACATATTCAATTCTAAGTTCTCAAACCTTGTCAACCATATAATTTTTGAAGAACCACAGTACTTATTTAGACCATGTTGATTTTTGGCTCTTGTGGTCTTCTAGGTAGGGAGGCTACCTGCATAGAATTGAAACTTTTTAATCATGTCTCAAAACAGAATTGTGTTCACAGAATAGTTACTTGAGAAATTATTCCCACTAAGAGAGGTTATTTCTGACTCTCAAATCCTTCGTCCTGAGGGAAAGTGGGAGTCATGCATGTTTAAATTAATAATCAAATGAGCCTTTCTAATGTAATGAGTTGTTTGAAAGTTAGAAAAAACCATATTTGAAGATGATTTTTCTTCTAAAGTCAACTTGTAATTCCTGAAAGGTGTCAACTGATCTTATAAAAGATTTCTTGCATATATACCAACTATTTTAGAGGGAAGCAAGCTTTGTTGTTTTAAACTTCTTAGCTATCTGCATCACAAAATATTAAGTAGTAAGTAGGTAAACTTTAAATAAATTTGAAAGCTTACAGAGACGTTTCCCAGCTGTGCACAAGACACAGAGCCCATGAAATCTATGCAACTTCATATTCTCTGATAGAATTGTGGTGAAGGAGAAGGGAATAAGGAAAATATATACACATATATTTTTCTACTTGAGCCTGGAGGAGATATTTTAATAGAGAGAAAAAGGGCATTCTACTCCTTTCCAATATTTCCTCTTTCTCCTATTTACATATTGGAGTCCTGCCTCTGTGCCCAAATGAAGTATACCAGTGATAAAACTGATGTAACACCAATGTTATGAGCGGCACTAGGAAAACAATCTGGAAGACTTCCAGCAGAATCAGATAATCAGGATGCAACACTTCACATATGAGTTTGTAAAACCCAGTTTAGCAGACACAGCAGGTAGACACACAGCCCAGACACTTTTCCTGCACTGCTTGCACAGTGCACGGCATTGCACTGAAGAATGCATTGGAGAACCTGAGAGTGGCTAAAGCCACCTTTTTACACGTGTGTTAATTTAAGTCATGTATAAGCAGAGATTTTTGTCCTGCCTTTGTGCCTCCAGAGCTGCTCAATATGCACGTTTACAGAAAAACCCTGCAAGGTAGCAAGCATACCTGTGAGAGAACACCACAGTTCATCTGTTAGGCACCAGTATTGTACACTCAATACTGCTAAAACATTAATGTCTCCAGTTTTCCTACTATCATCTCAGTCACTCGGGTCCTTGGTTGCTTATGCCTGCAATTCTCCCTTGCGCTAGAGGTCCTGTGCTTATCAGCTGTGCCTTTTGACGGCAACACCATTTGTGAAACGTTACTCTTGTAGGATGTCAGACAGAAAGTCAGTGACTTTTCATTCATTGCAGAGCCACGCTGCTGGTGCTGGTCCAGGCACATAGCTATAACTGCCTTTCCAGATTTCTGCTTTGGTAGAACCTACTGGAGGAATAAATTTTTGGGCCAGTCTTACTCTTGGGTTTCATCTGCCACTTCTTCTGCTCCTCTGCCAGAGGCACACCTCTCTCCTGAGAGGCCATGGGAGCATGATGCTCTCAACCTTTGCCTGTTCTGTGGATAGCCTGCATTTATGTGCACTGTCTCCTCTAGGTTTCACTTTGGACAGTATGCAACTTGTCACCAGAACTGCAATTATTGATCTAATTAAAGATTGTATTTAAGTTTCTCAAATGACTACCCTTGGATGCCTCCACCCAGCATAGAGCTGAAGCAGTAGAGGGCCAATGTGTCAGTATTTTATAGTCCAGTCCAGAACATATGCATTAGAATGAGAAGGCACCTTATCCTGAGAGAGCCAAGACGAGACAGGCACCATTCAAACCTCCGCCTTTGCTGCCAAATAGGCTTTTGTCATGTTCTCCTTCCCTCCACAGCTGATAGCAGCTGCTCTCTCACTCAGATGGATGAATCATTTGGGTTGGAAAGGGACCTAAAAGGTCATTGGGTTCCAACCCCCTGCGATGGATAGGCTCAAAGCCCCATCCAGCCTGGCCACGAACACCTCCAGGGATGGGGCATCCATGACTTCCCTGGGCAGCCTGTTCCAGTGTCTCACCACCCTCACTGTAAAGAATTTCTTTGTAATATCTAATCTGTATCTCCCCTCGTCCAATTTAAAAAACATTGTCCCTTTTCCTGTCGCTACACTTCCTCGTAAACAGTCCCTCTCCAGCTCTTCTCTAGCTCCCTTCAGACATTGGAATGCTACTATGAGGTCTCCCCGGAGCCTTCTCTTCTCCAGGCTGAACAACCCCAGCTCTCTCAGATTGTCTTCATAGGAGAGGTACTCCATCCCTCTGATCATCTTCGTGGCCCTCCGCTGGACCCGCTCCAACAGGTCCATGTCCTTCCTGTGCTGAGGACTCCAAAACTGGACACCGTACTCCAGGTGGGGTCTCACGACTGCAGAGTAGAGGGGTAGAATCACCTCCCAATACCTGCTGGCCACAGGTATTCTTGATGCAGCTCAGGACACGGTTGGCTTTCTGGGCTGCCAGCACGCACTGCTGGCTCATGTTGAGCTTCTCATCCACAAGCACTCCCAAGTCCTTCTCCCCAGGGCTGCTTTCCAGCCCTTCTCAGCCCAAGCTGTATTTGCGCCTGGGAATGCCACGTCCCAGGTGCAGGACCCTGTACTTGGCTTGGTTGAACTTCATGCAATTTGCACAAGCCCACCTCTCCATTCCTCTGGATGGCATCCCTTCCCTCCAGCGTGTCAACTGCTCCACCGAGCTTGGTGTCATCAGCGAACTTGCTGAGGGTGCACTCTATCCCACTGTCCATGTCACTGACAAAGATGTTAAATAGTACTGGTCCCAGTACAGACCCCTGAGGAACACCACTTGTTACTGGCCACCACTTGGACACAGAGCCGTTGACTGCAACCCTTTGAGTGCGGCCATCTAGCCAGTTCCTTATCCACCGAGTGGTCCATCCATGGAATCCATGACTTTCCAATTTTGAGACCAGGGTGTCGTGCAGGACAGTGTTGAATGCTTTGCATAATTCCAGGTAGATGATATCTCTTGCTCTGCCCTTGTCTACCAAGTCTGTGGGAGTACCATAAAAGGCCACCAAATTTGTCAGGCATGATTTGCCCTTGGTGAAGCCATGTTGGCTGTCTCCAATCACCTCCTTATTTTCCGCGTACCTTAGCAAAGATTCCAGGAGGATCTGCTCCATGATCTTGTCAGGCATAAAGGTGAGACTGACTGGCCTGCAGTTCCAGGCCAGTTACTTTGAGACGTGGAGTCCAGCTGATGTGACGGCATCAAATCTTCTGGTGGTGTAAACACGTATTATCGTTGCTCGTTAGCATTAAGAGGCCAAACTCCGCCTTAAAATTGGCTAGGCTCTTCCCTGATATATCCTATTCTAAGATTATTTTTGCATACCACATGCACACTCTTGCATGTAATTCTGTAAACTAGATGATTTTTCTGTAGATGCTAGACTAATTCATGTTTCCATAATTTCAGTTTTCCATTAAAGCCTTACCTTTGACTCTAATTTTTCAAACTAATGTTGAGATGGCAATCAAAATGTAGTAGATATTTTTACAGTTCAAGATTTATTTGTGAGGAGTCCATGTAAGTCAGGCTCCGATACCATCTTGATTAGCTAATTAGAGATAAAGTATCTTACAAAATGTATTTCGTTACTATTAATTATCTCACTGTATTGAGATGCAACTGATCCATACGGCAGTGCTCAAAAATGATTAATTTATGTATTAATTATAAAAAAGCTGCTTAACAAAGAGTGCTATGAACCCATCACCTCTCTTTTCATTAAAGTTTTCTAGTTAAATTATATCACAGAGACAATATTATTTATAACTCTCTACAAAATAGCTAAGAAATCGTAAATCTAAGGATCTTATAGAATTAAAATGCTGAAGAAACTCTACATTATTGTTTCATCAGGACGGAGACACTATCATTAGGCTGGTTCAGACTAATTGTGTGTGTTTGGAGGAATCGTTTTAATTTCTATTCCTTTTGTTTAAAGATAGATAAAGCCCTAAAATCTGAGAAGGAGGATAGAAAGTGTTTTGTACGAGGAGAAACTGATAGAACTTGGATTATTTATGTCAGTAAATAGAAGGCTGCAATGGGCTATCATCATTGACTATGCCTTCCAGAGTAGTCTTTGTTTCAGATAGTACATCTTCCATTTATTAGTTCAAACATAAGTGTTAATTTTCTGCATGTTAATAAAATGTCATTATTTGCCTATTAACACGGTCAGCTTGTTCATTTCTGTACTCTTTTGGTGCTTTAAGTAAGACTATAGAAGCAGAGTTGTCCCTGTCATCTTCCATACAGCACATTTTTAGGATTTATACTGTTGGTAGCAATTTATTTCTTTAAGGAAATTCATTGAATAAATTTCATATTTACATTCTAATGTTGAAAATTAATAATCTGAAACAAAACTATATTAAAGACATATATTAAACAGAGTAACAGTAATACAGCTGATGGTCTAGTAATTACCTTCTTCTTCTTTGCACAGTGTTTACAAATACAGTCAGAAGAACCACAGAGAGATAAAGATAAATGAGACAAGCAGATTACAAAGGACATTGAAAACAAAGAGGCCCAAGTTTGTTCTGACAAGACAAAGACTGATGTGCAAACTTCAGAGTGATTGAGCTTAGTCAGAAAACTGACTGGTTACCGTGCAAATTGATGGCATGTACATATGGGCAACACATATAAGTAGACCAGGTATTAGGGCATGCCGTCTACTCTGTAGGGATTTTCACTCTGTATAGTCATATCACACGTACCAGGGCAACTACCTCACTACATGTGAAGAGCCTGAAAAAGAAATAAACCTCGAGAAGCAGTCTGCCTTGCAGCAGCCTGCAGTATTGACTCACGTTTTGCTGCTGTGAGACGTTGCTGATACTAAAAATCGCTGTGCAAATAGCACCTCTAGATTAGGCTGCAAGTAATTGGGCATAAAAATTTGGTGCAGAAGAAGTAGTCCGTGTTGCTCCATTTGGATACACCGTGTTGGTCCACAGGGTTAGCCCGGACTGCAGGTAGGACATTGGATGGTCTTGTCAGGGTGTCTCTCCACCACACAGTGCACAAAGGTGGCCTCGCCACTGGAAGGGATAAGAAAAAAGGCTGATGGATTACTGGAGAATTATGTTGAATAAATAGTATTCCAATTTTAAGGCAGCTCAGTGGCTACTTCACTTTCTAAAGAAGAGAATGTCACTGACCTTTACCTTTTAATATATGAGCCCCCTGACCATGTCTGAGCTTCATAAAATTTAATTGCAGTATGGGACTCATTATTATATTACATTTCAGTTATTGGTGGAATCAGACATTAACTCAAGAATGTGAGTTTTCTAGTCATAAGATTTGTGAGAACAATATCTTCTTCTTGGGAATGGAAAGAATACAGAGAGTAGTTTAATCACACACCTTCAAAAGATTAATTTTGAATTGTTTTGCTTTTTCAAACAGTCTGATATTTTTCTGAGGTTTTACTCTACAAACTAATGTGAATTATGGCAACTTAATTTTACGTTGGCTTGTTGAATACAGTGGATTTTTAATATATATTATTTAAAGATATTAACACATTGAAAAAATTCGTCTTATAAATGTAGATAAGATAGCTTTCACCCTAAGTACCAAATATATTTCTTCTAAAAACGTAAGGAAACAACCTGTACTTAAAATAGATTTTGGCTCTGCACAGACGAGGCGAGGAGGTAGCAAATGGATGTTTGTCTCCATTGGAGACTTCTTCCATTTAATTATTTGCATGAATATAATTTGTGTATAAAATGTGTTCTGAATATCATTAAAATAAAATACCTGCAATACCAACCACATGTTATTCTCCATTTTTCCCCTCATGCACTGTTGTTAAAAAACAGGAGGATAGAAAAAACACTAACATTTAGAGGTGATAGATCAAATTTCTGAAGAACTATCCTCAGAACTATATATAAGATCAGATGCAAAAGAATGAATTATTTTAAAGTGGTCTTTTTGTGCCAGAAAACTTAATCTGAAGGCTTATCATTGAAAACAACCAAAATTTTGCTTTTCCACATAACCTTGCAAAAATGTTTCTTAAGAACCTAGTACATTCATTCATTTCTCTTTTGCCATCAAATGCAACTGTTTATCCCGGAAAACACAACATGAACCATTTTGTTGCAGTACTGTTTCTCCTCCTTCAAGCTGCTTCCCTCTTTTTCCCTGATTGCTTTTCTGAAGTGTATATTATATGTACAAAATCCTTATTTATTCAGTTAGCATTAGGTACTACCTAAGATTCCAGATAGCTCTTATGGTGTTTACTGTCTGATTTCCTGCTCCATTATACATGAGAAGCAGCGCTTTTAAGTCAATGAGCCAGCACAGATGGCACAGCACAGAAGAGATAATATTCAGTATTAAAATGTTGTTTAAAATATATCCTCAGTGGAAATACTACAAATAACATTATTTTTTTTTCTTGTGCTTTGATTGCTCTCTAATTATGTGACCAATGTTGAATATGCAAAATTTTACAGAGATTAATTGCTCTCTATTTACTCCAACCGAAGTTTTTCAAGGTAGTATGAAATTTGCCCACGTAGTGCTTCAAATAGTAGGACCTGGATGACATTAACATGAAAAAATAATTTTATATTAAAATTAGTGCAATTACAAGAGAAGTCAGGCATTAAATTTTAACTGTACACAATTTTGCTCCATAAGCTAGTACATGCCAGTAAAGTCTATAAGATGTTCTTACATATTTTTTTCTTAGTTTCCATTCCTCTATATCTAAACAAAGGAAGTAATGAGATTTGATGGCCTTAAATTCAGCTTTAATGTTTATTTTGAGAAATATATCCTGCTATGAGATAATTAAATATATTTTTAAGTAACTGAATTAAGAAAAAAAAAAACTCTTCTAAGTAATGTTGTTCGGTTTCTAGATCTCCAAACTTGATTAAGGAAGAAACAGAGGAGTCCATTCAGTGCCTTCCCTCTATCACTGATTTGCACCTGCCATCGGCAGGCACGCCATCGTGCAGGCAGCTGCCTGGAATGGACTTGCTCATGGAGTCCAATGGACAGCAGGAGTCTTCTGGCACTTGACCATGGACTCACCTTTGTAATGACTGACAATCCCCATGCGGTCCTGCTGCCAAGATGCCTCTGCCCATCCTTCTCATCGAGAAGTCTTTTTTGCTTTCTTAGCTACCAGCTTCTGAATAGAAAATACCAAACAGGTATTCAGTGCTCTATGGAAGAAAAACACTAGTGGTTCTAGATATAATGGAAATTGAGATGAGCTGAGAAAAATACTGGAATGTCTACTTGAGGTTATACAGAAACTTTACCGACATAGAAAATGCCATGCCAAATGACTTCTTTATTAAACACAGTCCTGCTGCTTGTATAAGAACATCTGCAATGACTCTACGTCAGGCAGGAAGAAGCTCACTTACTGAACTTGAGACTATGTTTCTCTGTTAGGAAATACTATGTTTTGTGCTTCTACAGAACTGCGAAAGTAAGAATTTTAACAAATATTGAAAAATCATTAGACTGAAATTTCATATTCTTCCATTTGCACCTGAAAAGTCTCTACAATTTGCCTTCTAGGCAAGATATTTCAAGTCAGGAGATTTTAATCAATTATAACAATTATGTAAGTCACCAGAGTCTGCCTGACAAATGAGTATGACTGCAGTGACCTCCTCAGATTTTCTCCCAGATACTATCTTTCTCACCACCACTACCATTAATCAAAGTTGTGACGCCTGTATCTCTGTATAAAATTCGAAATCTGTCAGCTGCTATAGATATATATGAGTCCTTGCAGATGCTTAGGCATCACTGAGTCATGACTTGAGCAACCAACTGCTTCAAAGCTGCATAGTATTTGAAGAACTCTTTCATAGAAAAGAAATCAGCAGGAACCTTGTTCCTAGTTTAGCTCTATTACATAACGATGTGTTGAGTGCCACATATTGCTATGTAGATACTGCAAGGATGAAAATATGAATATGTGATTTTTCTCTTCCTTCTCCACCTATTTGCAGATAAGATGAGACAATTATATATGTAAATTTTAGATATCACTGACCATGGGGATGTCAAGCTTTCATTAAAAAGTAGTTGACTTTTACTGTGATGTTTTTGTATTTCAACATATTCAGTAAAATAAGAATCTGTTGTTGATAAAAATATTGTAAAACTGGATATCGTGGTTACAGGACATAAAAGTTTTCACTCACTGGTCAGAAATTTTTGTGCAAAATTAAAGACTAAAAGGTGATGCTCAGCAAGCTGATTTTAACCATTTCAGTTAAGTTTACAATCCAAGCATGGCATTCAGGTCCTCTCCATAATCAAAATCGAGACATCCTACAGAAACTCTCTCATGAGCCAGTCACTCATTCCACCCATTTTAAAATTAAATGAAATACCCTTGGTTTTGCCTCTCTCTGTTGATTAACTAGATGCTTCATTATTAATTATTCATTATTAATAGACAGAGGGGAAAAATCTCTTGCTGTTTTTCTAAATCTAATGGACGGCTAGTAAGTATGAGACTTTTCTGTTCTATCTAAAAGTAGATTCAAGTATAATGTATGTTTGTGATTTTAATCCATATCCATGGAATACTTTTCTCCAAACCTCTAGGTCCTGCCTTATTGTGTCTGAGAGTAAATTGATCTCTGTTACTGAGATCTTCATCACTTCTCAGCAGGATTTCAGCAAGGACATGAGTATGAAACCTGCAGAATTTAGGAAATGCCAGATAAGATGGAATACTGTAACTATTGCCATTTTATTGAATCTTCCTTAATTTGTTGCAATAGATAAACATAAAATATTAAACAAAATATACACTTAGTTTAAGCCTTTAGCATAAAGCACTAGGCTCAAGATATTTAAAAGATCAACTAAAACACAGATAAAGGTCAAAGCTAAAAAATCTTACCTGACTGAATTAAACCTTCAAAAAAAAAAAGAGAAATTTTTTCCCTTAGAAATCTTTAGAAATGTTACTATTAAGAAGAAATGTTATAGCATGTACTTCTTTTCTACAGAAAAAAAAAAATGAAGATCACTCTTTTACACATAAGATTTCTATTACGTATATGAATGATATAAAATAGAATGCAAAAATAAGAAAATTGCTCTACCTGGGGAATGCTGTTTGTCTTAAACAGCTTTAACAGGGCTATAACTAAATCTGTAGGATTTCCAAATCATGGACAAACAATTTCCACCATATATACAGAGAAATTATGACAGATTATGGATTTTAGTAGATATACCAAGAATCCTGACATGCTCTGAAAACTGATTATTTCGTGATTGGATTAAGATCTGTCAGAGTGGTCTATATTTTGATTATTTTCACGGTAATACTTGCAGTCAAAAGAAATTGAAAATGAGTCTACTTTTCAAAGAAGGAAAACTGCCAGGTTCACCAAAATATAGAGTAATAAAGACCATTCCCAATACACGTAAAGTGATGTCACTGATCCAAATGAAACACAAGCTAAGATTACCTCAAGTAATTTTGGACAAATGCATCTTAGTCACTTAATGAATTTTACAGCCTATTTGAGAAATAGAAGACTACAAAAACAGTACCCTTAGGTAGGTTAGGTACATTTAACTACTTTATGTACATATCATAGGATAAGATCTATTGCATCCAAAAAGCTTTGTTTTTTTCCATTGACTGAAAAGGAAGCATACGGCAACAGCCCACATAAGGTTATCTACTTTACACATATCTGTATTTCACCCAAAAATAATTCCAAAATATTCATGTCTTAGCCCAAAAAGAAAAGAACAACCAGCCGGTTTCAGAGCACAACAGGTGAGATGCAGGGAGTTGTCATCCGACTCATCTTCATATCTGCCTTGTCTCCTCGATGCAGAGATAAATTGGGGGAGCTGCAAAACGGCTCAGTCCGGGGTTGTCTCAAGAATGCATCACAATAAGAAGCGAAACCGAATGCCTTTTCTTCCTTAACAAACAAAATGCTCTGAGTCCCTTCCCACCACTGTTGTTAGACATCACATTTGCAACAGCGACTCAGCAATCGCACTACCACCAGGAGTTGTCCCAGATAGGGTAATCCGCCCAGGCCTTTGAGTGCTAGACATCATAAAATTTGCAATGGAGACTTGGCTATCACTCCACCAGAGATAAAAATCACAGGTATGGTAATTATACTCTTGCACCCCCACAGAACCAGGAAATACAAACCGCAAGTTCTGGGGAGAAAAATGGGGAATCCTCCAGCGATACAGCTGGCCTGTAGGAGATCCGTCCCCCCACTTGTCCAGGACGCTGTACAAGGTAACTTCCTAGGGATAGAGTGACCTTACCTGAGAGAGAGGGAAAGTGATTAAGAAATATACGTATAGTATATGGCATGCTACTAAGATTGTGATTGGTGCACTCTTTTAAGGTATTCATGTCTAGCACGCTTGTGGTTGGTGGTGTTACTTGTCGGGATCGCTTGTAGGCTACAACAGTGTATTCCGTGGATTGTTTTATAATTGCTATAGTGTAATCGTCATGGTACACATAGGACCTCTAATTGGACCTGTGAGTGAAGTCCAAATAAATTAATTTGAACCTCGCAGTGAAGTCCTTTCTCCCCCTTTCGTCACAAGAAGTCAACTGATACTATTTCTAGACAATCTCACCAAGAATTCCTTTTACATTTAGAGAATAATATCCAAAAGTGATTGCGTTAAGAGACACAAATCATATTTATAATCACGGCTGTGATTATCTCTGGTGATAAATGGATTGAAGTGCCTTTGTGCACCTACGAGTGCACCAATGATCATAACTTGGTATATCTAAGTTTCAGTAATCATTACAAGTTGGTACCACACAAACGGAGGTAATTATCTCCTTTTTTTAGCTGCTAACAATCTGATTTCAAATGTGGCTGATTTCCGAACATGGATTATCCAAAATCTGAAAGACCTATCAATCAAGACAGATAGGAAAATCAAATGGGAATATATGGCTGATTTGGAGAATGTGAGTAAAGAAATTTAGCCACATAAAGTGAATATATGTTATATGCTAAGTTTTTTATCAACTCCATCAACTAGAAAGTCCAGAGCTTTTATCACATGATCACTAATGAGATATAAACATGGGTATGATCACAGAATTCAAAACAAACAGAGGTGAAAGACATTTGCATTTTCACTACAAACAGACAAGCTAATGAGTATAATACACATAAAATACTTCATAGAGCTCTGATCCAGAAAGACAAATCCCACTAAAGAAGAGGACTGGTGTGGCTGGTCAAGAAGCATAAGAAGGGTAGGTTAGCGTATCTTGATAAGTTTAAAAAGATGAAGGCTGCCTAGGTTATGTTAACCTCCTAACTGAATGACAATATAGGCATAAAATGCATACATGCCTTTAGGCTGAAAATTTATGGAAGACTCATTAAACATCTCTGGTTTTGAACATAACTTTCCATAGCAGTAGATATTGAGAGACAGCAATGTCATCTGTTTTAAATTGGAGGTAGGTAGGTTAATTGAAAATAATCCATATGGCAGCTGTTTTAAGTAGCAGGGGGCTTAATCTAATGACCCAGCTAACCTGTGTTCCTCTTAGTTATCTTTTGAACACATCAGACTTTTCCTTACTTCCATGTATTATTAGGTGTTCTGTGTTTCAAAAAGATCAATAAAGAACCTTGTTATATGCTGTGATGTCTTTTATTTTGAGGAATAAGTTATCACAGACTTGAGACCCAAACTGAGACAGCATATTTAATGAAAGATAATACATATCTAACACTTTGTTTCTATAACTGCATGTAGAAATCATTCTGCTTTCACTTTTATATTGCATTTGTTCATTTATCTTCATCTTTGCCAAAGTGTTTTAATCCAAAAAGTAGAATTTTCTTCTTTATTTCTGAGAGTTACCAATGTTTTCTCTTCCTTTCTCACAAAAAAAAAAAAACCAGCAGGAGCTTTAGGGAATCTTTTATCTTTCAGGAACACTAACATGTCCTTACTTCAATACAGGACCCTATTTCTTGTTCTTATGTCTTGTTTCCCTGTTTTCAATGGGTTACTGGTTTTATATGAATATTACTCCTTAATTTTAATTGGAATTATATTCATATGACATTGTAAAAATATATCTTATGGTTAAAAAAAAATGATATGTAGATTCCCAAGCTTTAGGTATAACATAATTTAGGTTTGTTGACAGTGTTAAAGCCAGAGCAAATTCCATTTGAGGCAGCCACATCGAAATCCTTCATTTCCTATCAGTCATATCCCATGCTATCAATAATTTGGTCTTTTTGTTCTTTCTTTTTCTTTTTTCTTTTTCTTTTTATTATTTTTCTTTTTCTTTTTCAGGAGGAAAGAGGCAATTTTCCAAAAGGCAGTTTACTGACAAATTTACTTGAGTTATTTTTAGTCATTTTCCTGCATGGCATGGTGCCTGGAAGTCTAGCAATAAAATGCAGGTTTAAACTAGTAAAGACAAACTGATATGCACAAATAATCCGTATCTAATTATAAGGCTTTTTTGGTTGGGATTTTTTTTTCTCTACTCTACAGGATAGTGCAATTAGGTTCACTGGTGCTTTTTTGAGCTCTGGTTTCAGCTACTGCCTTAGGCGCACTCTTTGGTCTTTAACAATTGGCTGTTCTTCCACTTTCCCTTCACTCATATTAAAACTGTGGGCAATATTGCATGCTCTAAATTAATGAAGAAAACAAGTGAGACACAGGCCCAGGACCGTGATGAGATCTGCAGCTAATCAAATTGAAAACAGTACGTATAACACAGCTTGTTCTCTTCCCACCCTAAGTCTCTGTCAGGGAATTAGAGTAGCTCTAAAGGTGACAACTGAAGGTCCTAAAAGTGCAAGAGGAATTTTTTTTCCTTTTTGGCAAGGGTAAAACAGATCATTTGCACTGTTTTATATCCAATTCCTTAACCTGTGTTCCTTAAATTAAAAGCCTAGCATATACTGCTCTTCTTTTATCTAAATAACTTTAGTTCTGAAGATGTTAATCTATATAGAGAAATAGGTTCAAATTTTTTAAAAATAATGTTATGTAAAATAATGTATGTATGTAATATATGTAAAATAATTTTTAAAATTAGATTTATATAATTAAACTACAAAAAACACAGTCCAGAGGAATATTGATACCTCTTTTCACATCAAAGATTTCAGAATCTTTTCCACTGACCTTCTCTTTAATTACTATGTCTTTTGGTAATAAATTTATTGGGACCTTTTTATTGCAGGATACAAGGTTACAAGGTTAAAAATATCCCCAGGAAATTACACACTGTCAAGAGTAAATTAATATTCTATTCCTCTTGCTGTAACTGGAAGCTCAGCAACTGAGTCAGATGTTAGCCTGTAGCATTTCGACTTTCAGTAACAGCCTTTAAATGGAATTAATATGCTTCAACAGGGCTTCAGGAGATCTTCTAAACCTTACTGAAACTCAGAGAAACGTAGGTGACACAGACATTATACATGCTGCATATGTCTGTACTTGTGCATCTGTGGATGTCTTTCACGTTTTATACATAAAAACAACACTCCCTCATCCCCTACAACCCCCACGCTGTGCATATATGAAATGTATATATAGTAAAGCGAACAGATAGAATGAAAACATAAACTAAAATACATTAACATTAACAGAAATTAGGAAGGATTTTAATTTAATTTCTTTGCTGTACCTTTAACACTGTATATTAAAATCCAGAACTAAATCTATCTCTGTTGCAAACAGTAATGCAGGCTGTCAGCTAGTACTGCTTTACTTTCTTGGGATCTAAAACTTTTCGGCATTTCTCCCCTAAATGATTCTCCTCTAAAATTTTGCAGTGCTCCAGTTATAGGTGGAGGACATGCTAGGTCATGGGTGAATAGTTGTAGTGAGCATTGGGAATGATCCGACAACAAACACTGAGGCCGACCTTTGCAGTAGTACCCTTGAGGCCTGAGAACTTCTCAGTAAGAAATAAAAGATGTTGGGGTGCTGATATCGCTAACGGGGGAGGTTTGGTGTGCACGTGGCAGGAGCTTGCCCAAGTCACCAACCTGGGGACCGTTTGAGTGAAAGCATCTTGGATACTTCCTCTCATTGAGCAGCTTAGAGTCATAAGGCTGAACAAAACCATTCTAAAAAAGAGCTTCCAGTTTAGGGACTCAGTTACTCAAAGGAAGTGAGAGTTCTCAGGCGAAGGCTTGGGTATCTTACTCTCTACTCACCAATTTCCATAACTCACTAAATATGATGGGAGAAGAAGGGGTTAGGGGGTGGAAGAATGGCTTTAGTTCCCAAATTGAGAAAAAACGGAGTTTGTCTTAAAAACATTATTTTGGTTGCCATTGTCATAGTTCCTAAAGATAAGACTTCTTGTTCTTTGTTCTGCAGCATTCCTGTTTCATCTCTTGCACACAATGCACTGGGGAGCAAAAGCATTTTGATTGTGATCCCGGAAACCTGGATTGTGCTAGTGCTTTTTGGTGGTAGAGGGCATGATTATATCACAAATGCACAAATGAGGGTACTGTAGCTAGTTTTATCTGTTAATTCTTCCATTTCTGTAGTTCTAAGTGTATAACTTGGAAGCTACAGCATCCTTAAAAATAATTGTATATAATATAGCCCACATTTTAAAGGAGCTACATTGGAGACTATTCCCTTGACTTTATTTTTCACGTCCTGTTTTCTATGCCAAATTCATGATATTTTATTTTTCCATCTAGCTAATGGCAGGTGAGTAAAAGTAAAAAAATTGCATAATAATCTGTGGCAAGTCCAAATGTATCTATTTGAATAATGTCAAATTATATAGAATATAAATTGGATTAATTTAGAATATCGCTGCAGTAAATTGCCAATCCTTTCAAATCAGCATAGGTACACAAACAAGGGTATATTTGATGTTTGTGACAAGGAATACCATGAAACACGTGTTGTAGATCATTTTTTTTTTCCCATATCTAGGAAAATCGCAAAAATAAAACGTGAGAACTACTTTATTCTAGAGTTCACAAGAGACTTTTAGCTGTACTTAAGAAAAAGAAAAAAAATTTCTTTGTGTCCTACTGCCTAGGACCAAAATGACCCTCTAGATTATACCCACAGTGAATACGCCATTCGGTGTTTGAAAATCTCTATTACCTGACCAGTAGCCTATATCCATTAAGTGAGCAGAATTTGTTTTGAGCAAATATTATTGGTTAGTCTTACCGCTCATAGTTTTGCAATGGGAAGATTATTACTTAACTGCAAGAAACTGATTGTGATAGAACCGTAAAAGAAGACAACAGAAACTTTTCAAACAGAAGTTGTCACTAGCTACTAGACCTTGCTCTTAATCTAAGACGTTATGATAAGTCATACCAAATTCTAAGAAATGCCTGTAATATTAAATGCTAGACAAGCTTCAGAAATACACCTCATATTGAGAGTATTGATGTTTTCATTAAATGAGACACACATTTTTTTTGTAAAAAGGTCTGCAGTGACTTGACAATGCATTACAAGTACCGCAATGATTTATAATGAGATTTGCGTAATGTATTGGCGTTTAATACCCTTTAAAATGTTACAAAATAGTTAAGAGGTTGCTCGTATTATTTAGTTTTTAAAAGCACAGGAAGACAGAAGGCAAGTGTTGCGGATAATGCATAAGACTACCACTTGGGAGACCGGACCCGAAATTACTAGCTCTGTATTGGATTCTTCATTTAACCAGCATGTCTGACAAGGATAACACTTTTCTTCTTATACCCATTTTAATATTTAGCTCTCAAGAACAGAAATATTTTCTTGCTCTATGTATGAAAATCACATGGTTTGTAATAAAGCCCTTGACTTGGTCACATTGACACTAGGATGTCACAAGAAACATCTTGCTATTATTTGTCTGTTTTTAGGATTTACATTGGTAAAGGCGATTGTGTCTGGTACACTATCACCTGCAAAACCCTGCTGCTTTCTTGGAGGTCTTTCTATAGGTTATGGCAGGAGCTTTCTATATTTGACAGATCTCACAGACTAATGACTCAGGATTAGGCTGTAATGAGAGGACATAGAGCCAGCATTGCCTCAATTACTTCAGTACCACAGCGGTATACCCATGTAACAATTTTAATTTTCACTCTTTTGTGTATCTGTCTTGATTCTGGTACTTGAATTATCGTCTCTGCACTTGGTACAGAGCCTGAGTAGTCTTATTTTCTTCCAAACCAAATCCCTGAACATTTAGGAATTATTGCAAGAAGTTCTTATGAGCTGAGATAGAAACCAGAGAAGACTCATAAGGATTCACAGTTCAGAAGTGATTCCACAAGGACAATCGAAGCAACCTTTTATTATTTGAAAATAGCCCGAGGGATGTTAAAATACTAGAAATAAGATGGTTAGTGCAATGAAAGTCTTATACGCAATTTTAAGGAACATGAAATTATCAAGAAACGTGGTCTGACTGAAGGCCTATACTCTCCTGTGAATTTATACCACATTAGTCTGTGGAATGCAGCATGTTTCAGCTGCGGTAGTAGCCCTTACATTTTCAGAATATTTCTCACATAGGGTCTGAGCCAAATGTCCTTTGAAGTCAACGGCTTTTTCCCTTTTTAAAACTAAGGATGATTAAATCAGTAGAACTGAAATCGTAGGCAGACCTAAGTGAAACTGTAAATCCAGAATTGGCATTAAATCTATTGTTCCTACCTTTGGTAAAATTCAGAGCCCTTAATTATAACTTCATATTACTCCTTCCTGAATAATAACTCCTCCAAGAAATTTATTTGCAGAGTTTAAGACTGGAACATCTTGATCTGAAGCATAAGATCGGCATGAGCTGGTAATTCAGAAAGGCTGCATCTTTGTCAGAGTCAAATGCAATCTAATTATCCAAGTCGCTAGAGGGAGACATATGCTGTATGTTGGTCAAGGGCATATTTGCAAGAAAAAAAAAGAACAGGTAAAAAGAGGTCTATTTCTACCGAAAGTAATTCTTCCCTGCCCATCTAAGCAGGTTGTAGCTGCACCTGGTATGGTGTGGATCACATGTAGTGTGCCTGTATTGGTGTATTTCAGAGGCTCCTTTGGTGGACAAATATGTTTTACATTTTCACTAGAGGAGCCTCAAGGTACACTCTCAGGTGCAGCACCAGTGGGCTGAAAAGAGATTTCTTTCTCGCAGGACCAAGGTTGAAGTTGCACCCTGTAGAGACGTGGATATATTTGCTGGAGCGTTGAAGTGGTGAATATCCTGAATACTACCTGAATATGGTAGTAGAAAAGAAGTTTCTGTCTCTCTTTCTACCTCAGCAAGATGTTTTTCTCAAGGATAGTATTGCACGTTTCTTCCCTTATTTTGAGTTTTCTAACTATGGTTTCTCTAATTAGCTAAACTGTACTTATGAAGTAGAAGTCCAGACGGGAAGTACAAATTGGAATCATTAAAGTTATTTTAGAAGCCTTTTCACAAGGAAAAAAAGAAAGAAAAGAGAAAATACTAACTTCAGTGCAAAGCATAGAGAATATATTTAAGAACTAACGAATTATTTATAGTAGCTGCAGAACACTGGACTGAAAGAAATGTAAAAATTCAATATTTGTAAAATAACTTCAAAGGAAAAGTGAAACCTACATAAGAAGAATTCTGCTTCTACAGTATTCACAATGTAAGTAGCAAGAACTTTTCTATGTAGAAACCTGGGATATTAAATCATAGAATTATAGAATCATCTGGGCCGGAAGGGACCTTCAAAGGCCATCTAGTCCGGCCTCCCTGCAGTCACAGGGACACCCCCAACTAGACCAGGTTCCCCAGGGTCTCGTCGAGCCTCACTTTGAATATCTCCAGGGAAGGGGCCTCAACCACCTCCCTGAGCAACCTGTTCCAGTGCTCCGCTACCCTCATAGTAAAGAACTTGTTCCTAAGATCTAATCTAAACCTGCTCTTCTCCACTTTATACCCATTAGCCCTTGTTCTGTCGTTGCTGGCCTTTGTGAACAGACACTCCCCAGCTTTCCTGTAGGCCCCTCTCAGGTACTGGAAGGCTGCTGTTAGGTCTCCCCGGAGCCTCCTCTTCTCCAGGCTGAACAACCCCAGCTCCCCAGCACGGATCCTTGAGGGACACCACTTGTCACTGCTCTCCATCTGGACTTAAAGCCATTGAGTACAAGCCTCTGGATGCGACCGTCTAGCCAATTCCTTATCCATTGAACAGTCCACCCATCAAATACATATCTCCCCAATTTGGCAAGCAGGATGTCATGGGGGACTGTGTCAAAGGCCTTACAGAAGTCCAGATCACATCCATAGGTTGTCTCTTATCTAGTGATATAGTCACTCCATCATAATAATATTACTGCTTATTGTGATGTTCCTATTGTACTGATCATGTGCAACAGTTTCCTCATACCATCATAACAATGCCATCCAAAATGACAAATAGATATCTCCAGATGAATGGGCAGGTAAAAATGGATCAGGAGGGTTTTTTTTCTTTAACTATGTAGAATTCAATGCACTTTATAAGGAGAAAAACCTGATATATAGGTACCTAACACCTCAGGATATGCAGTTTACCTTACAAGTAATGCTTATGCCAAACGTCCAAAACCGCAAAAAGACTTTAATGATGGATTAAAATATTAGTTTGCCTCTAGCATACCTCTAATTTGACTATAACTTGAATTGTCTTGTGGGAATTTTGCTTGTTTGGAAAAAATTTGAATTTATTTTGTCTGCATAAAGATATAGCTTAAAGAAAAACTGCTAGATTATATAATATCAAACAGCTTAACTACTACATCTAATTAGATTAAAGACTAAACTACTGGAAGCAATGAGACCACTTCAAATTTGATTATAAATATGAAAGCAAGTGGGAAGCAGCAAGTTTAACACAGATTGTGCTGTAATATCCTTGAAAATTCTACGTCTTTGCCATCCTTTCCAATACCAAGCTACATTTTATAGGTCATACTATACTTGGAAGAAACCTCCCTGGAGGAAATTATCAGAATTGCCTGTAGCAGCAATAGTGCCTGTTTTTGAAAAAGAGTAAAGCTGCAGTCTGATTTTCTTTCTTTCCAAAATCAGGAAGGAAAGGTTACCTCAGTTCCCTGCAGTTCACAAGAATGATTACAAAATTAGTCTTTACCAAATGATCTTTCAGCTCTTCAGATATGAAAATTAAACAAAACTGTCAAGTGGGCTGAATTTTTCAGCAGGCTAAACATCGCACTTGCATAGTGGGAGAACCTCCAGTTCAACAGCTGTAGTTATGTGGGCAGAAATACCCCCAGCTGTAGTGGAGAATGAAAACCTGAAGGCTTGCAGTACCTGACAGACTTTTCAAATAGGCTTAATCCAAAGTGAAGCATAACTCCAAAAAAATACAGAAAAATTCAACAAATCCTTTCTTCTTTTCTTTTGTGGATTTTTTTCTAATTCTCTTTTCTTAGTATTTATTTAAAAAAAAAATTGTAAAATGTGTGATTTTACAGTTTTAGTGATGGCTGGATCTGGAGCTTGATATAGGGCAATTTACTCTTCTGGGGCTGCCCTTCAAAATTAGTAAGAGATGTAGTGAAAAAATAACATAAAGTACACAAATCTTCTGCAGTGGAATTTGGGGAGAAAAAGGAACAAATGGAAATTAAAAGTTAAATATTTTTTTCTTATGCTTTTCTCTTATGACCATCCAGTCTATATCATTTCTCTAGACTTTCTTTACTACTGAAGTTTATTTTATTAAAATCACTTACAAGGTTACTATGTTTCTGTTTTATTTCATGTATTCTTCACAGGCGCTCCCATGAGTCTTTCATTGATCAGTATGGTCTGTGCATTTGTTTTGCTACAACTCTGTTGCAGCAGCCTTTCCTTGTTATACAAGGTATTAGATTTTCTGAGAAGAAGCTCCTGACTTGATTATTTCCCTAAAGTTAGGCGCATGATATTACCACACAGCAGAAAGGGCATCTGAGATCAGACTCAGGCTGGGCAGTGATGGAGGCTCCTGCTCCTCCAGGGTCTCGAGCCTGAGCACCGATATGTTGCCCAGGCAGTACAATGCTAAACAAGCAGGAATTCAAGTTACACGTGGGTCTGTGCTTAAAGCACTGTATTGAAAATATCTGTTTAGATGACTGAGTGTACTGCAATCTATAACTTCCTCAGTTGTTCACAGGCTGGGCACAAGTGGAAAGCCCCAGCCTGGGGTGGTCGTAGTGGGCCAGTACTCCCTTAAGAACTAGTGCTCCATATACCATGGAGAAAGTAACGCCTGCTTTGGCCTCACTCACCCTTACCTTGGGATGCAACGCAACAATCCAATCAACAACAGTAATGGCAATGAGCAAACAAGCTGTAGGGGTATAGACCTTCACTTGCTGCAGTCAATTTTGGACAGAGGAGGGAGAAGACATATGCTAATGCAAGTCTTAGTGGAAGCAAAGGTTGAATGCACTTTGCTGGCAGAATCATAAGAGCTGTCCAATCACATCCTTTCCTGCTTCCTAGCAGGTTTCTTAAGAAGGGACTATGTTGCATCAAAGACCTAAAACCCACAATAAACTATGTTTGGAGACATCACAGCTTCTTTAAAGGACAGCTCTTTGCCACTATTTTATGCTGACACCAAGTACTGGCATATATCAAGTGCAGGGACACCAACTGCTGCTTTATCTCCTACTTCTCTGACTGTTCTGGAGCCAAAGTATTTGGCATACAGAGATCTCTTGCTGTAACATCCTAATTACCAATTTCTGAAGTGTATCTGACATCATTAAAAAATAGGGCTTTCTTCATTTACTGTGCAAAGGTGTGTTTTGAGTCACAATCCTTTTGTTTTTTTCTTGGTAGGACCACATAAACCAGGGGTATTGCAAAGCAGGTATTTCAGACACCCTGGTAGGCTGGAGCTAGTGGCAGAGAAGCAAAACATATCTTCTTCTCACAGGAGACAGCTGGATAAATAAAGAAAAAAATAAGAGCGGCAAAATAGAGATCATGCATCTCAGGAAAAAAACCTTTCCATTCATAAATGGAAAATTTACCCACTCTAGCCGAAACAAAATAACCAATATCATAGGTGCCTTTTTTCAAGGACCTGCTAGGACCATGCATGAAATGAACCAGTTAGAAGGCTACACTGAAACTAAAATGAGTGATTGTTAAATAATGCTCTACTTCCTCTTAGCTTGTTTCAGTGACAAATTCAATTTTAAACAGTTAAATGACTACAAGCTTTGAAATTAAATTTCGGGATGAATAATTAAGCGGCACTTTCCAGTGTCGGTGAGAAATCACGTTCCCTGCTCTAGAAACAGAGTAATAGATACAGGAGTAGACTAGTAACACACTTCTGATTAAATCTAGTCTGTGTAGAACGGCTTCTCATCTATTACAGCCAACAGTACATTGACGTCAGCTCTATATTTTATGTAATTTATTTTAATATTAACAAATTATGAGAACACAAATTCTCCAGAATACATTTATATTGAAAATCAAGTAAATTTGGCTACTTTTATGGGAAATAGCCATAATTACAATAATTTTAATCTGAAATGTATCTTTCACTGAGGTAAATAGTTTGGGACTTCTGTTTTGACTGCCAAGAGGAAAAACTCATTAGAAAGAATTGTTTATATGTTTGATTTATAGACAAGACCTGTTCCAGCTTGGGAGAACCTTTCTTTTCCTTCTCGCAAAACTCAAATCATTTACTTATGGAAATTTAATTAAGGGTAGAAGAAATGTGTAAATCAAGAGTCACCTTTCCCTTGTGTCACCCCTTTCACCTGCGGTAATATGAGGCAGTCTGTTTCAAATTCCTTTTTGGTAGATTCAGACCAGGTACTAGAATGTGCCACTCTTAGAGAGTGGTTACTTGTTTTACAGCAGGGTCTCTTTCTTTTCTACTAACAAAGTTCCCTGTACTATTAAATATTCCCAGAGCTTGAGAGGCTTTTGATCTTGGAGTCAGGATATTTGTATTCTTGTCCATGTTCCAAAAAAAAAAATAATTTCCTGAAAAGTGTTTTACCCTGTGCTATAATGGAGAAGATTATATAGAAGTTCTATAATAGAAAAATTACTGACCACTGCAGGGCCTTTCGAAATTCATCTAAATAGGTATTTGTGTGATATCAGTGGAATATTGGCATGGTTCTGCCAAAGGAATTTCAGCCAGAGTCTAGATTTTAACTTCTTGGAGGAGATTGAGCAGCCAAAAAAATAAGTAAAGTTGAAAAATTATTATTATAAAATTATTAGTAATTGATTATTAATGCCAAGATATTGTTTTTCTCATGTGCATAAATATTTTATTTCAGCTTTGGAAAACAGGCTTATCAAAATGCAGTATTTACAAAGCATGGATTCTCACACGATGCAGCCATGCAAGCTGCCAAGAGTCTTTTTTCCAGTGATAACAATTTTGCTTTTTATAAATAAGAGTTACTTGTTTTGTCCTTCCTAAAGAAGGACTGTTCTTCTTCTCTGGAAACCAGATTGCTCAATAAACCTTTCCAATGGGCCAGGATATTAACATTTTTTCCTAGCTTTATTTCTTTTTTTTCACAACTTCACGTGATCATAAGTTTTAGAATAATATCTCAACCCAGCTGGAAATTAAAAGTGAATTTTCTTGACTCAGAGATTACTGAGTTCAGTGACTTCCATTGGATTTGGATTACACCCAGATCCAAGGAGCAAAAGGTTCTCATTATGTGGTCTAGATTTTCAGAAGCTCACCTAAGTTTTCAAAAGAGTTTAGCACCTTATCTACTGAGCCGTTTACTTAGCCTGACTGAAGCGTCAAAAATGGGAGCTCCTTGGCACAGAATAGATTTGAAAACCGGCCTCTAAATTCTGATCAGTATATTACCCTGCACAATTATTGTAATGAACAACCTATACCATATCTCTGCTTCTCTAAAGCACTATATTTGTTCTCACACTTGCTTGGAAATCAGCAAATGTTGCTGCTCCCTTCAGGAGCTTACTACATTGATGAGTCACAGTTCTTCAAGTCAGGCTTCAAAATAAGACCAGTATAAAATTAAAATGCACAAAAAGCAATCCACAGCTGGACTCCTTCATTGCTCTGCCTTGACACCCTGCAAGGATATGTTGTATCGATTAATGTAGAGGCTTGTAAAAAAAAGACAAAAGGCTGTTTTGCTATTAAGACCTTGCAGACATAGACAGATGTTCAGGCATCGAAAGTAATTTCATTGATAGTTTACATTTGCTGCCAAAGTTAAATTACAGTTAAATTTTTATTCATCATTTTTTTCAATTCATGATTATTTTCCTGTAGTATTTTTGCTTTCGTTTGCATCAGCAGAAAACCCTGCATACTATTTGCATATCTAATAGATCTAAAATCTGATATTGTTGGCATTAAGTGCATTATCTGGCTTCATAAAAATAGCAACAGTTCCTCTCCATTACAAAGGTATTACATTTCTGCTTAGCATATAGAAAATATCAATACATAATTTGCTTAACTTTCCATCAGAATGGAAATACCTTAGTACAGAATCAGGACTGGTATAATGTTTACAAAACCCCAAATTTTTCCAGAATGAATACATTCATATTGAGAATCTTTGATAAATATCTGTTAGTATGAAGCTTAATCATTTCAAGTGCAGATTCTTTTAACATTAAAATCAGCTAAGATATTAGGCTGAGATTTTTAATAAAATATGGAAATCTCTAAGGAGCTGCTTTGAAAAGCAACAGACAGACCTTCAGGCTTCCATTCAACGTAGATCAAGAGAAACGTGTGCTTAATCTCAAAAAAATATATATGCAGACTATGTTTTTACAGAGGTCCTCATTGTTACCAATTATTTTATTTATTGATCTGCATTAATCTAGAACTGCTATTTTTCTAAAAGAAGGCAGGACTCTCTATGCACAAGCTGGCCATCCCACACTTCAAGATATGCCTTGCCCAAGATTCTGCACGTAGTGAAGGCCTTCCTGGAGTCTGTGACGAAACTGGGAGAAAGGACTTCACTGCGAGGTTCAAATTAATTTATTTGGACTTCACTCACAGGTCCAATACGTCACTATTGCAGGTCCTATGTGTAC
>JAOQGH010000012.1:133877966-133892946 GCA_025769975.1 Gallinago jamesoni
GAGGGATCCGACAGGAGGATTTCTCTGAATATTTTAAGTCCTTATAGCTTATGCTGGTATTACACCCCATTTCTGGAGGATATGGCTTTGTGTAATTTTGACATAAGCAGGCCACACTAACTAATTGCCGTAATGAAGGGATTAACCACAGAGTCTCATGGGCAATAGCATCCACATGAGCAGAGGAGAAGGGCGTACTCTCTTCACAAGAGGGAAGGGATCTTCACATCAGCAGGAACATTTTCAACTAGATCAGGTTGCTCAGAGCCCTATCCACCCTGACCTTGAATGTTTCCAGGTATGCCCACATCTCTGGGCAATCTGTGCTGGTGTTTCACCATCCTCCTTGTAAACCATTTCTTCCTTCTATCTAGTCTAAATCTACCCTCTTTTAGCGTAAAGGCATTAACCCTTGCCTTATCACTACACTCCCTGATAAAGAGTCCCTCCCTGTGTTTCCTGTAAGGGCTCTTTAGCTACTGAAGGGCCACAACAAGGTTTCCTCAGAGCCTTCTCTTCTCCAGGTTGAACAACCCCAGCTCTCTCAGCCTGTCATCACAGAAGAGGTGCTCCATCCCTCTGATCATTTTTGTGGCTCTCCTCTGAACCTGTTCCAACAGGTCCATGTCTTTCCTGTACTGAGGACTCTAGAGCTAGACACAGTACTCCAGGCGGGGTCTCATGAGAGAGTAGTAAAGGGAGAAAAAAATGATCCAAAAGTTAAGATTTATACTCAAAATGAATGTCCCACATATCAAATAGTCCCAGTGTGTCCCCTTCACATCTTTCGACAACTTTCCAGACTCTCAATCTTCTCATACGAAGCTAGATTTTCTAAATCAAATAAGTTAAGTGGAAGCAAACTGTCAAAACAGCAAAGTCATAATTTGCAGACAGATTTCATACATCACATTAAAAACAACCCATACAAAACCATTGACATTATAGATGTTACACAGGCATAATTACACAGGTGTAATTGCATTTTTCTCTTGTATCAAATACCTTATGGAAAGACGCCAAATAAAATCAAACAATCCTTAAACAATAAAATGAGCTCTCACAAACACAATCAGAGAAACCTTTGTATGACTAATCTCGTACTATTCCAAAGATGCTGTTCCCTTCTGTTTAAGGGAGTCTGCAGAAGTGAATACTTTAAATTGTGCCATAACCCTGTAAACCTGAAGAGAAGCTCAAAAGGGTAGCAATATTAACTATCACAAACACATTAAATCTTTTACAGTTCAGGCAATCTGGAGTTTGATAAACTTGCAGAAATTCATGTGTACTAGATTCGTTAAATGATTAAATGTACTGTCTATGCTTGTCAAGAAACTCTGATCTAAGAGTTAACCACTGACTCTATGAACACTGCAATCACAGGCCACTGAATTTACTCTTGCACTTATTTTATTTGAGAATTAGGAGAATTCAGGAGAACTCACAAAGCCCTATGCTTCCCATCTTCTGGGAAAGCCAGATTTATCTTCAGTTTGAACCACAAGATGGCAGAGCTTCCCAATGGAACTAGCACGACTTTATGAAAGTTTTGATTATGCCTCCGTTCCAATTTTAAAGCTTTGTCATCCACGCCTGCAATGACTTATGGGAATGTGTGTCTTATAGTGACTTACTGTGAAATCAGATTTTTGCTGCCACATCTGAGCACCTAAGCTAAAGCAAATTGTGTTATAAGCTAATTTCTCACCCACTCATCCATCCTAATCCGATATCAGAGTTGCTTCCATCAACCCAACCAGGTGACAATTTAGATGAATAAAACACAGCAGGAAAATAGGGATTTTTCTTGTATCTAGCATTTTATTTTCAAAAAATATTTCAATGCATCTCTTTGATTTCTTAATAGAAGTCCCTGTTTAATTTAACTGAATTATAAAATACAATTTCTTTGGTTGCAATGACACAAATTATCTTTGAAACACCCAGAGGTGGGATACAGGCGATGAAGACTGTATTCCTAATGACTTGCTAAAAAAGAGTTATCTTTTCTCAGTGAGCAGTTTGCTGTTCTTAGAAACACCACTATAGGAAACAACTGGAGGCATAGAATACAGTGGGAATGAAATATTATATTACCCAGATTATGTCTGACAGGAGTTTAATGATTCACTCCAGAAAAATCACGTGGTAACAGTAGTTTTGCTTTAAGATGAACAATTTTTTTCCATTCTCTTAAACTTTCAATACTCATTATTTCAAAGCATCATCTTCTAAATCAGTACAATTTAATATTAATTCTTTTGATTCTGGAAGATAATTTCCAAACCCCTCATTATTTTGCAAAATTACTTTGAGACATCATCAAGCACAAGGAGTCACAGATCAAATATCATTGAAAATCCTTTTCAGGCAGAGGGTGTAAAAGTGATTGCCAGAAGGAAAAGTATACAACAACTGTCCAGGATCACATTCATTAAATTCATTACCGAGACAATTTTTTACTCTAAGTTGAATGAGATCAAAAAACCAATTTTATTCAAATTTACTAGATATTTCAGACTAAAAAAGATACACTGATGCTGTAAAAGTAAGTTAACATGTGCAAGAATGGTGCAGAAGACAGTATTATTTCTTGATTCTTTAATTGGAATTCTCTACATAAAAATCGTAATATATACAGCCTATTTTTACCAGAGAGCATAAATATTGTAAGGAACTAATTGCATAGCAGACAAGAAAAAAACAACACAAAAAACGAACCACAATTCTTGTATACCATATATACATTTTTAATACTGATCAATGAAAACACTTCACCACTCTTACGAATTTAAAAGATGACACACTCATCAATATTTATCTGATGTTAGACCAGACAAAGGATGTCATTCGCTATGACAAAGCAATGGTGAGTATTTTTATTCTCTTTACCAACCTGCATTTTCTTGTTCCTTGCTTTTAATTTAGCTTGTTGTAATAGATATGAAAGTTTTAAAAATAAACTTTCTTTTTTTTAATTTGGTCTATGAGGGGAGGTTATCCATAGATAATGACAACATGACAACAATGTGAGGAACCAGTTTGTAATTCAGACAATTTCTTTTTGTGACCTTGGTACTGAAACTGGGAAATTGGGATGCTAATTCAATCCCTCCTAGGATCCTTGCAACAAGGGATGTGTGTGTGCATTAGCTGCACTGTATTCTCTTCCTTGTTTGCTACAAGAAGGATTTCATCACAGTAAGAAATAGTTAGTTGTTTCTGCCTGTGGATGACAGTTTCTTAGAGATCAGTTCTTCCTGGTCAGTGACAGGAATTGAACTTAGAGACTAAACCAAAAAAAAAAAAAAAGTGTTCTCAATTTGTTTCCTTTGAAAAATTTCAATGACTACATTTAATTGAGTAGTGCAAATGGCTAGTTTATAGGCATGTCATTATTCCCTAACTTTCTGCAAGCCTCAGATTGTCTTTCTTGTCTTTTGTTTCTTTTTTTTTTTGTAAGAAAATTTTATCCCCAAATTTTTAACTACAACATTAAACGCAATCTGAGTAAACTCTGCAGGAAATCCTCCTGTGCAAAGCTTCAAATACATAGTTGTCTCACTTAGGAACAAGATTTTCTATTATGAGGAAGGAAGTAGTCCTATGGCTATCCAGGAGCAATTACATCTACTCTAATACAAATAAAATGAAGGCCATTACAGCATTCAATTAAGTGCTTTTCTAGTCTTCCTTGGCATGACTGCGCTCGACAGCAGCCTTTTCACCTTGATTTTGCTGGCATACAGGTCTATCCAGAAACACACTCAAATAATAAATACAGATGAAAGAGCCCGGGCAGAGATTTTTTTTAATACTTTATACAAACTAAGTCACAGTTGTTTTAAAAGTTAATTCCCAGCATATTTCCAGTGCATTTTATGAGAAATTAATGATTTATATGATTAAAGTTATTTTAGCTACAGTAAAAAAAAAACAGTGAGTCTGGGAAGCTTGATATAAACAAATATAGTTAATTTATAGAATTGACATATTAAAATCATCTAATGATGTCTGGAAGATGTCAGAGTTTATACTAATCAAATTTTTTCACTTGGAAGTAAAAAAAATGGTAATTGAATAAATTTTGGAATCCTAGGCCTATAAAGGAAAGGTTTTGGTGAATAAAGAAGAATATTAATTTATTGGTGTGTTTAAGACACAGATAAAAACCTAAAGTGAGTTTCCTTTCTCTTAAAGCTTGTTTCATGAACTCCACACTGCAGCAGCCTTTACCCAGCTTGTTTCATGAGCTTCCTCATGACAGGTGAGGTGACAGCAACCTTTAGAAGTGGAATCTGTAATCCTCTACAAAGGCACAACAAAGGGTACAACTGGTGAACATGATAGAAAATGGGTCTAAATCACAGACTAATTTTACAGAGGTTCAAAAACTAGGACTTAAGTCTTCAAAATAGCTGCATAGTCACTTCTTTACTCTCCAAGCACAATAAATCTGAAAGCAGCACAAATGCTGATATCTAGACATGGTATTTCTCTGAGAAATCTCTATGCTCCCTAACCGGTTACTCGTATAACCGGTATATGGAATATGCAATTTATATGCCACGTGGAAGCTAATATTTATCAGAAAATCTAAAATCTTGCCTTTCTGCTACTGTGATATTTCACCTCAAGCAGCATTTCTTTTTTCTTTCTGATCCACATATTTTCACTTTCAGTTATGCTGGGTTTTGAAATTGCATTAGATTTCCTAGCAGTTCCCAGAGAGGGCTTTCTGTCAAGACTCCAGGATAAATGAAAATGAGGCCTTTCTATTAAAGTATCTTCGTAAATGAAGAAGACAAAATAAATCTCACTGCACTGATAAATAAATAAATAGTAAACCAATCCTCTAAATATAAGAAATAAAGTCACTATTATATTACATAGAAGACTCGCTAGAAAAATTTCATTGCAGGAGTTCAACACAGAGGATATATAGAAGGTTTCTACAGTACTTCCTGAATGAAAACATGAATGCATCACGGAAACACTTATACTTTTTTTCTTCATAGTGTTAAAGAAGGGATTTTTTTTTTTTTCACACAGTGACTGAACCCTAAGGCAGAAATCAAGTCTGCAGTGGCCTTTATTAAGTATACCATAACCTCTCAGTCTAACTTCTGCTTCTCAGTAGTTGCGTATTTTTTGTTCTTCATTGCTCATTATTCTTCTAGATGCAAAGTCCTCTAGTATTAATGGAAACCTTATGTTCTTGGGAGCTGAGTTGCGTGCACTGAGTGGAGTGCTCTCGCAGTCTCTGGCAGCCCGCAGGGATCACCATTTCTGTTAAGTTTTGTAAGTCAACAAGACGGTATTATTTGTTCTCCAAATCAATACACAATGAAAATTGCCCTCTTCAGACTGTATTGTTTCTAAAAACAGAACTAAAATTTCCACAATTATAGTTCACTCAAGAACTTGAACTCATACTCCTGTGATGGTATCATTTGCTTCCACTCCAGAACACATATTTATAGGAGGAATCTTGCCTGGATAATGCACAGTGAATTTATTCATTTTGAGAGGCAAATGTCTGCTTGTTATTTGAAGTAAACACAATAAAAGCGGAGGAGTTTGGCCTGCTAGTTTGGATGAAAAAATACTACCATTCTATAATTTATTTTGACAGATATGATGACCGCAACCACATTAAGAAAGCTGCTAAGTTCTGAAGGACTTGTATCCCCAGAGCCTCTGACAATACAACTGTTGGACATACGAATATAAAACAGCCAATAAGCTAATGGAACCTATGTTACATTTCTGCAATGGAACCTATGTTACATTCTGATTCCATAGAATCATGGGAAGTTTAAAGTTCGAAGGGACCTTAAAGATCATCGACTTCCAATCCCCCTTCCGTGGGCAGGGATACCTCCCACCAGACCAGGTTGCTCAAAGCCCCATCCAGCCTGGCCTTGAACACTTTCAGGGATGGGGAATCCACAGCTTCTCTGGGCAACCTGTCCCAGTGTCTCACCACCCTCACAGTAAAGAATATCTTCCTGGTATCTAATCTAAGACTCCCTCTCAATTTAAAACTATTACACCTCCTCTTATCACTATACTCAATCATAAAGAGTATTTCTCTAGGAACACGATCATTCCTCTGAGGTATGAAACCTTAAAGTAGCATTTGGATTCATCCCACTTACTACCTCAATAACTGAAGTACCTAATTTAGGAGTTTTATAGTAAGTAGAGAGGAATAATCATTTTCAAGGGACTATCGAAATGTTAAAAAGCCTGAATTACAGAAGGTTTTTCTTGATTAATCTTAAATTAGTAAACAGGGAACTTTAGATACTTAAAATTCAATGAGGTAAAACAGAGTTTCACTCTCCCAATTTTACACAACCAACTGAATGCAGTAAACAGTAAATTAAATGAAGGGGAAATCGGGACGCAAATGGGTATGAAGGTAAACCAGACAGAAAGGGAGAGGGAATACCTTTCTGAAAAACAGGCACCAACACCTCCTCAAAAAACTATTTTCTGGGAAAACGATACAGGTTATTGTTCTTGAGAATCAGTGGATCTGGGAATGGAAAGATGTTCAATAGATACAATAATGGATATTTAGGTAAATAAGTAACCTGAAATGCATATTTTAATAAAAAGCAGTAGGGATGATGACTTTTCTGCAGATATAAGAAAACCAAATTTTGCTGTCTTTGCACTGAAGGTAGCCTATAAGATGCCAATTGATTTCAATGGGAGTGAGTAATAATGGAGTAAATAACTGCTTGTTTTAAATAAAGCTGTCAAAATAAGGTCCTGAACAAGTTAAAAGATCGGATGAATGATAGAACACAGAAGGAAGTTCTATTGGGGGAGAAAAAAAAGGGAGTTGGTAAAGAAAATTAAATGCAAGCAAAAAAAAAAAATACTCTTGCAAAACTGTTTCTGATTCTAAACTTCAATACATTAATAAAGTCGATGTTATTTTTAACCCATAATGGTAGAAACAAAATGAAAGAAAGATCTATTTAGAGTGCATTCACAAATATTCTGCACATCAGTCTCTCTTTATCACAAACTTGAAAGACTAAAGCTAACAATTTTTCCAGCATTGACATAGTGTCACTGGAGAGGTGGTCTGTTAAATGCAAAATGAAACGTCAGTAATTATCAAATACTGGAGAGAAAGGAATTTAAGTAGAGAACCAAGACTAATGGGCATGACAATATGTTAAGACATCAGAAATCTAAATAAAAGATCAAGAAACACATACTGCACTGCATAGCCAGAAGAAAGAGAAAGAAGGGAGATCACATGCTTACAGTGATAGGAGCTTGACAGGTTCTTTCAAGATAAATAAAGCATGTTGTAAACTCCTGGTATTTATCTAGCTGTCAAGGTGATGATAATGGTGGATAGCAATGATGAGTGACTGACTTGTGTATTTCATCAACATTTCACCTCCAGTCTTAAAGATGGGCTCATCTGACCTGAAAAGTTTCTGTACTACTAAGTATATATATATATATATATATACTTGCATGCAAGCCATGTATGTAAATTCAAACACAGAACTGGTAAAACTGGCTAGCATAAAATCGATATTTCTATAATTGTATTTACCTTAGTAGAATTTGCCAAGTAAGAACTAGATGCTATGTACCATCTCTAAAAAGATGCACTTGAGACACATTGTACGGATTTAGCTGATACCAATGCTGACTATCCATGTACACTACTGCAACTCATTCAGTGGTAGCTGGAGCTGCCTGTATAACGGACACTTTCTCCCCATTTGCTCTCATAGCAGTTTTATTGGCCTGATTCTCCATCTTTTGTCAAATAAGAAGTAAATGGCCTTGCATAACCACAGAGGCAAATTATGAAATGTCATGACATATACAAAATATCATGCATGGTTCTTACAATGTATTTGCTCGTGATACACACGGCGGATTCAGAGAACTGTCTCTGCAATCACGGAAGAATGTTTGGTCACACACTGCAGCTCCCTTGTTGCTTCCTATACAGTCCTGCGAATAGCTGGGATGCAACTCTGAATTTGGGGAAACCAGCGTAGTCTGGGTCTGTGTTTGTCTTGGTTTCTCACCGCGCCAGTCTGTTGCACAGTACCAGTAACTTCCCTAAAACTCTGTAGGACTTATAAGGAAATTTTGCGTCATGCCCTACTAAATGCAAAAATATTGGTCTTTTCGAAAATCCACTCTAAAAAGTGCTCCTGTTTTCATGACAGCTGATGACATAAATAAGGGTCTCACTCCTAGAAACAGTTCTTTGTGCATTCTTCTTTTTCCTGGTCCATTTTTTTTCAGAAGCTGCGTCTCCTTTCGCTATTTGTACTTAACATTGATTTGTGGCTCAACCACAAATCAATTGATTTGTGGATTGCTTTCTGGCTCTACCTTAGAGCTGCTCCTTCACTAATGGTTGGCTGGGCAATCACTGGGCTGTGGCTGACCCAGGACACTGTCTCTAGGCCTGATATGACCCTGATATTCTCTTCAGCATCCCTGCTCCTTCTTGCTGAGGTCAAGGCTCCTGCCAGCCATATCACCTCTCTGGCCTCCCTCCCGCCTTACCTGGAGGAGCTGCCAGCCTTTGTGGTGCCCTGATGGTGCTGGCTTTCTCTTCTGATATTAGACAGTGCTATAAAAAGACTTCATATAAGGTTATGGATGTCAGAAAACTTACATTATAAAAATGGCAAAACTTCCTAAGTGAAGCATCAGGAATAGCTGATGAGCTGACTGAGCACATGGCATCAGTCTGAAACTGCCTAGTTTGGTTTTCATTTGAATAAAAACCTTTGGCTCACAAAATATTGTGATGTCCATCAATTACACAGCATATACGAGTGCTTTGTAAGGTAAGAAAGCATCAGAAATGATAAGGCTTATTAAAGCACACACTTCAGTTCTCAAAGTTAGGTCAGCGATATATCTGTAACAACCTCCACTTAGTTCCTTTTTTCCTGGGAAAATACAAGAAAAGGTAGTCAACTGTCAGCATTAAAATGGAGCCTTTTTTTTGTTTTTATTTTTGAGATGTTATTCCCCTGTTCCTTCAATAATATTCAGATGGATAAGAAGCACAGTTCTTGCAATACCTCTATGATCTGTTGAAGTATTACAGTTCCCATACTAGAGGTGAAGCAGTGAAAGGGAGAAATCTAGCTATCTAGAAATCCATAGGCCCTTGGGGTTTTTTTGGTGATGTTACGAAATTTAGCCTTGTCTTGGAATAAGGCAAATCCCACTTTTCCCTGAAGAGTTGGCATACATCAGGGGGCTGCATGGGCCAGCAGGTCCCTGGGGCTGATGGCATAGGGGGCTCCACATGGCAGCAGGGCTGGGCCTGGCAGCCAGGACACACACATCCCAGCCCCAGCCAGGAGCAGGCAGCTGGGGTCAGCATCAGGTACCTCCATGGGGATAGGGACTGGCGAATGACAGGCAGGGACGTGGGCCCATGGACAGGCAGGGCTGAGGGATCTTTGGGGCTGAGGTGGGTCCTGGGTCCTGAGCAGGGTGGGAGACACAGAGGGAAACTTAGCAGGGACAATAAGGTCCCTCAGGGCCTTTAGGACCCTGACACAATGATTAATGAATGTATGTTGATCTTTTAAATATGATTCAGTTACCCTGAGTTATATAAAATATACTTAAAAGAATTACACGGTTTAAAATTGAAGTGTAATAGATCTTCTTTTATATGAAACCACTGATTATTCTTTTTCTATCAGATGTTGGAAAAATAAAGATTTTTAGTAAGTATTAATTTTGAAGGCCTTTTTTAGCACAGCCTTTTGTCCTATTTGGAATATTTCAATTTACATTTCTGAAAGGCATTCTGAAAAGCCCACAATTTAAATATTAACATTTTAAAACTTTTTAATTTTCCTGGAACTATTCCCACATATTCCCACACAGGTAGTGAAAAGATTGATCCATGAGGTAGTAGTTAATAATCCTTTCAGCACACAGAAACCCACTGCACAGGTCTCCGCATTGGTGGAGCTGGGGAAGCAGGGCATGGCTCATCTCCTTCTGACTTTATAGATTACACACTAGCTTGTAATTCAATTTACAGGCATTTCTAGAAAGCTGTTTTTTATATGAGTCCAATTGAAATGTGTTTACTCGCAGAGGTGCTTTCTGGAATTCAAACCATATCACCAAGAAATACAGCTTTTTGGGAATGTCTCACACAACCAAATAGAAACAGGATGGAAGGTAAGTTACGCTGAATGACAATAGTGAAGCAGTCTGGCATGTGGCCAGCGCAGGGAGTGAAACTGGACTTCTAGTTCAGCTTTGTCCAATTGGAATTTGTCCAATCTTCGCCTATTTCCTCAGGCCAGAGAACCCTAAGCAAATTGCGTTACCTGCCTGCTTGAGAGGCACTGTTCGATTGTGGTGACCTAGAATTCAGGTCCTTCTGAGCAAAGAACCAGGAATTTAAATCACTGCAGAGAGATGGGCTCCTTCACAGGAAGACTGAGACAGACCAAGCTAGGTTCCTGTATAACCACTTCATATTAAAGAGAAGGACCACTTGGTCACTTCAAGGCCTTACCATTCACATTCCTAGTCAGGCTTCTATGTTGCCAACAGAATGTGGGACTGCTACATGATAACCTTCAGTGAATAAGCCACAGCAAGCCCTAAACAAAAGGGGGTGTGATTCATATGTATGCCAAGGAACTAAGCATCTTCAACGCATTGGATTTCCTAGTGAGGAACCAGGGATTTAAATTCTTCCAGTTGTGATCAAAAGTCGACATTTCACGTACTGCACAGGGGTTTATTAACTGGGGAGCACCAAACCCAGAGGTTTTACTTTAAAATGCTGTTAATACAGGCACGGAAAACTAAATCTTTATGTCACCTGCTACAGAATTCTGTGTCTGAAACTTTGAAGTTTTAATAATATTTAGTGGAACGAATCAACAGCAAGAAAAGTTGGGCTTGCTTATATTCTAGCTGCTAAGTTCAAAAGCTGCAGGTATCTAGCAGTGAATTCAGTGCTTGTAAAACATTAGAAGAACGCAAAAGTGAATCTGTCCCTCTCACAAATACGAACAGGAAAAGCAACTTACGTTCACACTCAAAAGATGTTGGTTTGTTGTTTGTTGTTTTTTTTTTTCTCAAGCCTTATATGATACAAGATCTTTTCCTCGGATTATTTTTAAATATGATCTGCTTGAAGACAATGTTCTCAGTCCCTTGATGGGAAATACGCTTCATTTAAGTCAACAGCAATCTGTACTGCTGATTAAAAAGAAAATGCTGATAGGCTTCACAGGGAGTTTCATCCATTTTTCCTTAGCTAAGAAGTTGGTAGAGAAAATGGTGGTGGGAGGAGAGGAACAGCGTTCTATGAACATTGAACAACAGCAGCAACAGCAACAAATTGTGAATTATCTGTCCTTAAAAGTTCTATCAGTGTGGAAAACTGGCTCTGAAAAGAGAATTTCAAACTGTTTGAAGATTGCATATCCTGGGAATTCAAATGAACTTTGTCACCACTGCCAGTTTCATAAAAGAATGAAGTCTCCAGCAAGGCACAGATGGTTATTTCTGAATGAACAGATGATTATGCCAAGAGAATATTAAGCATGGAAACACATTTTATTGATATATGACTAAGGCTGTTAGAAGGACAGCTATGGAAAAGAGGACCTAGCTCTTTATGGAACACCTGGATAGAATAAGAAATTAAGCAGTGGCTACAAGTTATTTAACGCATTCTTCAGTCCTACTTACTGGGAATTACTTGGGAAGTTATCCAGAAATCCTTAATATTAAAATTAATTAATTTAATATATTAATATATTAACAATAAATAATAAAAATAGAGATATTAATAAAGGTAATAAATATAATAACAATAAATAATAACATATATTTAATATATTTAATATTAATATTAATTAATGAGACGCATGAAAAGTTGTGTGAAGAGCAACAATTAGGTGGTAACCTGTATTTACCTAAACCGAAATGAAATTATGCACTAGTTATTGGCTTTCCAAGCAGGACCAGTGTGGAGAGCTTTGAAGAGGGGCCAAATTCCACCATTGATTCCGAGTATAAATTCATTTAAGTGAAACAAAAAAAATAATTATGCTCATTGATGTTTACAGACTCACAAGCCCAAACATATGCCCGTCGTTGTGCTGTAAGTTAATGGATTTACTGTGGTTAAATGCATTGGCTCAATCAATAGAGATACTTCTGATTATGCCTGTCATCCATAGCCATGGTGGGTTCACTGACATCAGTGCAAATGCTGTGACTGTAAACCAGGGATCTGATGTGATGAGAGGTCAGAAAAGGGGTGCATGATATTTTGCATGATCTGGGTTTGAAAATGTTGGCTTCATACTTGATATGACTATTTCAAATGAAGGCTGGAAACAATGGATTTGGATTCCACACAAAATTTAAAGCCAAAGTAGCTCCTTTGAAGTCAATCATCTCTTTCTGGCAACTTCAAGATGGTTTATGTAAGTGAAGGAATGTGACACATGAGGTTTCTCTCAGGAGTGAAAGGTATACAGCAGTGTCTTTTGCAGGGCCACATCACAGGTGTCATAATCAGCTTTTTCCACATATTTTCTTGAGGACAGAGGGAAAGCCTTGGAGCCAGATGACCCTGGTGAAACAGTATGATCTCTGTAGCTTGAAGAAAACTATATTCATTACCAACATTACAGCAAAAATTATACATATCCCTCAGACAACATTTATTGTGATGACAGTGATGAAAATATATGAGAGATTACCTAAACTATTAAAAAAATTCTCATGTTCAGTTGTGAAATTATTTATACAATAAGGAAGGAATTGCCAAGGCATTTGGATTATACTGGGTGGCGGAAGGGAGAAGGAAGAAAAAATTTAAAAAAGAGGAAACATACCCTTCTAATATTCTTAGCCAATGTGAGACAAATGCAAGTTTTAGTAAGGGAGCAATTAGAAGGAAATTAGAGATTACAGGAATCCCTTCCTGTCTCATGCTCTCCTGCTGCTGTAATTGAGTTTTTTTGTGTTATTAAATAGAATCCATGGGTCAGATTCCAGCTCCAGTTTTGCTTTGGTGCAAGTTGATTTCAATGCCAATGAAATCATATTTGTGCAAAGTAGTGAGATCATCCATAAACTCATTTACATGTGCAAGATGAATACATTAGCTTCTCAGCAAATGGCTGTGAATTCTTCCAGACAGAGCATGTCTTGGGCTTTCAAGAACTATTTATCAAAAGGAACACTGAATTGTCTTCAGTGACTCCTGTGGAGTAAGTGCAATACAGTTTAAAGATGAGGTAATTGTAGTGCAAGCCATTGTCAGCTCCAAGAACAGTGCCCATTGGTCTATGCATCACAAAAACTGGGACTCCATAGACAACATTACTTGTTGCTTTGTGATGCCATAGGTATATCTCTTTATGTATTCTTTTAGAAAACATTATTTTATTCAGTGGGGGAAAGATGGTCTGTAAATTACATTTTGAATATCCAGAATTATTCAGTAACTCCATTTCTCATGTTACTTCTGTGATTCTGCCACTTTGAAGTGAGAACTGATCACCAGAAGTTAAGAAAAAGGATATCTTCATTCTGTGAAGAAGGAAAATATTACCTAGCTTCCTAAATAAAACTTCTTAATGAGGGATACAGAAACCTATTCGTTAAAATTTTATTAGAATTCACTCTAAGACATTCTGTATAAAATTAGTGAAAAAATAGGATTACAATTTATGGTTTTAGAACACCATCCAGTGAACACTATCAATAAAATATGCAGACCTAAACTCATAAGGCCTCCCAGCAGTCTAGTGAAGTAGGCAAATTTACCTAGTGGGCTGCATTTCTCCTACTCATGTAGGTTGAAGGCACGTAGCACATGGGGAGGTGTGTGTTGAACCTCAGGGAACAAATAGTGATACTCTAACTGTGGATTTTGACGGAGTCAGAACAGGATTTTCTTTGTGGCTGATTGATATAATGCCATATTTTAATTTTTGGAGATCTCATAGTAGACACAATATGTGGTGAATATATAATCAGCCATTAGAGAAACTGAAGCTTGTAAATATCTGGAGGGAACTGGTCGTGTTTATTGGCTGTCATCTAGGGAACAGGAAACAGCTGCTGTAGTACGAAGTGAAATGTCAGAATTCTTAATCCATATATTGTACACACAGGAGGAGCAAGCAAACTCTGGAACAGTTTCATATATGTTTAGTGAATACAACAGACATCATGCCAAAATGTACTACAAATGTTTATAGTGAAAGTAACAGTTCTGGTTTACTTATACTGTGTATGACTGTTTAATTACACTTTGCTGAGTGTAAATAACTTAGCACAGATCAGACAAAAATAATCTAAGAATAACATTACCAGACAAAGGTGTAGATCCCTAAACTCAGAAATATACTGGACAGTGGTTATTCAGAGAATGACGGACTGCCCAATCCTTCCTGCTTTCTTTTTTACCTATTGCCATTGCAAGTCCATGGTATCAGCTGATTTTGGTGGCAATATTAGAATTAGATCTGATTTATTTTCAAATAAATAAATAAATGAAAAATCAGGTGTTTTTTTTTCAATAAAAATAATAGTACCAATTTCCTTTGTAGGCATACCAAAATGTTTGCATATATGATTTTATATAAAGATACACTTTTCTGATTTTAAAAAATATCGAATTTTTGTTGACAGAAAATGTTCATTAAACTTTGGCTATAATGGTTCCAAAACCTCCAGAGAAGTGATTCTCCCACTTTACTCTGCTCTGGTGAGACCTACTCTGTGCAGGTCTGGAGCCCTCAATATAAGAAAGACATAGACCTGATGGAACGGGTCCAGAGGAGGGCCACTAAAATTATTAGGGGGGGGTTGGTGTACCTCTGCTATGAGGACAGGCTGAGGGAGCTGGGGTTGTTCAGCCTGGAGAAGAGGAGGCTCCGGGGAGACCTAA
>JAOQGH010000012.1:133898428-134001226 GCA_025769975.1 Gallinago jamesoni
TATCATCTGTAACTTGGGAGAAGAGACCGACCCCCGCCTCTCTACAGCCTCCTTTCAGGTAGTTGTAGAGAGCGATGCTTGTGCTCCAGACCCTTCACTGGAAGAGTGAAAAATGACCAGAGCGTGCCATTGGAAGTGTTGAGAGAACACATTACTTCAGCCCTTTTGCAGGACAAGGAGATATGGACACATCTCTCATTTGCCTTGCATCTTGTCAAGATTTGACAATGTTTTTGGAAGTGGGGGAATCCGATCTTAGTGTCCTTCTATACTGTACAGTAGCTCAGGAAACTTCCCTAAAGGTAACAGTTTGGTAATCTCCTTGTCATGTCTTCTCCACCTGTTCAGTTAGATGGACTCCCAACAGTACTGTGATATTTTTTCATTAGTGTGTAAAGTAACTTGGATACCCCAACAGGCTTACAGCACTTTTCAATGTTCTTCACTAAATCATGAACTAACTTCAGAGTACTGTTAATTATACTGTATGGAAATATGCATCAATCCAGACCATTGTAGAATGGAAAAGGTCTCTATTAAATTCTAAGAATTCTTGACTTTATTCACCTTAAGAGTAAAAACATGGAATTTTATTCCTGCATTGGTGTTTTTAAGTTTTTGTCTGCTGTTTTTCTGCCTTCTCACCTTTCTTTAAATGCTCTCTCATTTCCAACTGAAGGGAGATTCTCTTCAAAACCCTCAATATGGGGGTTGTTGAAATCTTTTCCATAACATGATTAACTGAGTGCTAAAGTTAAGAACGTCTTCTAGAATCCCACTTGAATGGTTCATCTCAGAAGTCCTTGTGGTATCTTTTAAAAAAATTCTATTTAATCAAATGTATTGAGAAAGCAAGAAAAAAAATTAGGTCTCAACTTATGGCTAGTACGGATTGAAGAAAGTATTAGATATCCCTACCCTTTTGCTGTACCCATTTTCATTTGGCTTAGAGTTTGCCTTGCTCACCATTCTGGCTGATGAACACTGATTTTTTTCACTGAAAAATAATGTTTTACACAAACAAGTCAGCTTCTGAAAGAATGATTAATTTAATCAGAAGGAGAGAAAAGGAGTAATATTTTTCTTCTGCACATCTAAATATTTCCATGGTTTTCCTTTCAAAACTTGGTGAATATGTCAGGCTCAGTTTAGGTTAAATAGCACAAATAGCATAAAATGTGGATTTTCCCAGCCTTCCCTGAACAATGTACTCTACAGTCACACTCTGCTACTTGAAACATCAGTATGAAGATTTAGTTTCAATAATAGTAGCAATTCAGTTCATCATTTGCAGTTTGTGCACCATTTAGTATGTTTCAGCAGGCTCTTAACTATTTCTGTAAGACTTCAAATAAAGGACAGAAGAAGCAGAACCACTATCTTAGGATGATCCCTGACCTCTCTTTCTCCTTATGCTTTTAGTTCTTTAGGAGGGCCCGGTACTTCTGCTAGTCATTTCCAATTTTGGAATCATTGTTAAGTTACTTAGATAAACAAAGAAAATAATAAAAAGAGGGAGAGACAGACAACGGGGGACTTTTAAAGAAAGCCCTTATTAGCATACAGAACATCTTTTGCAAACAGCTATGCCAATTTTTTTCCCAAAAAACTGCTAAGGAATTCTAAAAGGGCCAATTCTCTTCGTGTTTTGTTGTAAATGAAGAGTTACTCCGCCACAGGAAGTGATGCAGCTGGTGTAGTTAAGTATAGGATTAGACCCAAGGACAAAAAAAACCTCAGCAGAATATATAACAGTTTCATTCCTTCCAGATGTTTTTTTAGTGTCAGCTAATACTTCTTTTTTGTCTCTTTTTAAAACTACATATGATATGTGGAGATGTAACAGGTTGTACAAGCTCACGGTAACCTCCACAGCATCTGAAGAAGGAAAAATGGTGTGAGACAGTCAATGGAATGGATGAAATCTAGAGGAGTGTGGCAATAACAGGGGCTAGCTTTATCAGCATTGGGGAGTGCATCCCATCCAGTCCTGTGGACTTGTGCATGACTAATTTATTTAAATGCTCCCTAAACTTATCCTCCTCTAGTGAATCTGTCTCCATTGCCACAGCCTTGGGTATGGGAAATCGGTGCTGGAACCCTGGGTGTGTAGTGAGACATTAAGAGATATTTTTATCTTTTGTGTAAGATAGAAGTAACAATACTGAACATCTTTTCAAAACAGTTTGGATGCATGTGTGAATGCTATATAAGAATGACTGTTGATTATTACTCTCAATATATATGAGGGAAAATGCTAGTACAGAAAAAATCACATGCTAATTAGTCATGCTATTTTTTATTGCTTTCAAGTCTACTGCAGTTCTGTCTTCTCTCATCTGAATCCTATCGTCAACAGACTCAACACACCTCAAGCATTCTGTGGGGTGTAATCTGTCAAGACTAAGCATTTTAAAAAATTGTCTCCTCTACACTTCACCTGTGTTACCAGTACATAGTATTATGTCAATGAAAAATGGAGATGACACATATTTTTGCACTGGGACATGCAACCCTGGACATATTCCTTTCTCATTTTCCTGTGAGTAAAGCTTGGCATTATTTTCACCCTAATGTAGTGCAGATATTACCTTTTGATATTTGAGATACATATTTGAGAAGACATTTGAGAAGACTGGCAGCATAGTTTTTCCTTCCAAACTTTTCAAAAATCCACTATCAAATAAGCAGACTGGGATCTCTACAGTTAGCAGTTTCCCGTACCTATGTCCATAGACAACTGGTTCTAACCTATGGTTAAACAGGATTACTAGTAGCCTGCTGCTAGCATTTCTCAATATCATTCCATGGATTCCTACAGTATCGTAACCAAAGTGTTAAAATTTTCACATAAACTCAAATAAGATTTGTGAGAATGCAAATATTTGTAGCACAGCTCTATGAAGAATCTGTGCTAAGAACCTCAAAGGTTACTAGTGCTTAACTGCAGTCTAGGGAAACCTGTAAGCCAGAATGGGGTGCCAGGCTTCCAACAAAACGCAGACAACTCTAGTATTTATAAAACAGCTCTTTGGAAATCAGATAGTATGGGATGCTGATTATATTATCTCCAAGTGATATCCAGAGAAGGATGTTCTGATGTGACGTCACTTAGAACAAGCAGAAAATACAGTATGGCTGTTCAAGCAAAGCACTGTTAATCTTTTACTTCTTTTATTAATGTGTGATGAGCAGTCTCCAACATTAATGACACGGTGAACTGTTCAGCTGCAAAAATATTACAAATCCAGGCCAGAGTTTGTCAATGCATGCTACGCCGCATAGAAAGAGGCTAATCAAAGCTGAATATTTATGGGCTCCTTTATCATAAATGAAAGGAGAAAGTCAACATTCCTGAGAAATCTGCTAAAGATAGCCACTCTCCTCTGCAGGTTCGAAAGCTGTATTTCTATTGTTTTGCTAGAGGGCTTCTTCAATTAATATTTTATTTCACTGGAGTTGGCTGGGTAAGGTCCTTTGATCCTAAAATATCATAAATTATTTACTCTTTTTCATGTACTGTGCCTTATTCAATGGAAAAAAAAATAAATGGAAAAATAAACCCACCCCAAGACAGACATGGCTATTGGCTGCAGGTTCATAATTTACTAACTGTTCTTGCTATAGAAATTCCCTAAGGATAAGGATCAACATGGTAAAATACTTGTCATCACCTGCAGCTGTAATAGAACCAAGGTAACACAGAATCTACCTCCAAAAGTCTGCGGAGGCTTAATTTAGTGAAGTGCCCTATCCAAGGAAATTTTTTTGGAGATCAGGTAAATCTGTGTGGTTAAACCTGTGTGATTCAAATCAGGGACCTGAAATCGCATCCTGGGTCAGTCCCTTAAATAAAATATTTAACACACTAAACCAGGTAAATGGTTAAGCAGCTAAGCAGTTTTTCCTCTTATGCATATTTCTCGCAACATCCCTTTCCAATCCTTCCCCCCCCCAAATGGTATCTTAACTAGTAAGATACAACCTCTTACTTCCTCCCTTTTTCTCCCCATCTCCTGCCCTGCCACTTATGTAGTAAGGAACTATCTATACAAAGTGGAACAAATTGAATGGGTAAAAGAGAAGAAGCCTGTTCTCTTGGGGTATGGGAGACTGAGACTCAAATGCTGTTTCTGAAGGTGATATAGCTATAGCTAATAAGTTTATAGTTATAGCTAAACTTGTCGCTGGGACAATATATTGGTTTCAGTGTTCGTGAAATTTAAATGAAGTGAGAAAATATTTCTTTTAAGGAAACTCTTTGGAACCCCTGAGGTTTCAACTTGAGTCATGGCTCTAAGGCGTTTGTTAGGTAGCAGTGCATTAACATTTTGACAGGTGAGCTAACATACAAATGTAAAAATAAATAAAACCATGTATCTTCTTTCCTGTCTGCTTTCTTGAGTCAAAAAAAAGCAAAAAAGAAAATAAATCAACTGTTGCAGTACAACATGTGTTAGTTACATAAGGAATGGATAAGAATAGCAGAAGATTCAGAACAAGCCAAAAGGACAGATGTGAAGAGTTCCGAATGAATTATATAATTAAATGTATATCTTAAGTGAAGAGATGATTAGTGACTGGCAAACGTCACTAATGAATATTGAACATTCTAGTCAGAATCTCCAGAAAATAGGAAACAAATGTGTAGTTTTAGGGGATTGGGTCAATGAAAGACTGCTTATTTGTTGTTGTTGGTTTTGAAGACATCTGTTTCAAAATTCTGTCATCCTGAGTCTATAATTCATGATGATAAAAAGTGAATGCACACCACTTAGAAGGAGATACTATAAACAATAAGTTGAACTAAATGGATCTTTATGCATGCTCAGAAACACCTTGCTGTGCTGGAATATTATTGACGAAACAGCTGCTAGGGCAATATAACTCCGTTCAGTGTTGTGCCAGCCACAGAAATACATAAGGTAAATTAGACAAATGCGAGATGAACGCAGAAGGAGAGCTGAAAATTCCTACTTTGTAAAACAAGTGTAATTTAGGAAACAAGTTTTTGTTTGGGATGTAGAATGACTCCTACATTGGAGACCATTTCCATGTTGGCGCACTCCATCCTCTGTTGCAAATAGGTAATACAACTGTAGAGTGCTTTCGGTTCAGCACTGAAGACTGCCATTTCAGAAAGCATTTGGGAATAACCTTTTCTCACTTTAATCCCTCTGAATCCTTTCTACCTTTTTATATTTGATCTGCCTCAGACCTATTTTTTTTCCTTATAAGCGCTTAGGAACACATGAAGAGATGAATCAGTTACAGAAAAAACTTTCACTCAGTACTCAGTAGGTAACTATGGCAGTCTCATAATGCTTGTCAATGAAGGTGATCTGTTCCAGCCTGTCCAAAGCTAAAATGGAAAAGACATTTCCTTCTGAATGGTGAGTTGCCTGACAATGAAAGAAGGCCAAAGAAATAGAGATTTGTGGGTCAGTAATAGACCCATCCTCAGTATCAACTGTCAGCCAATTTTATGTCTTTAGTAATTTCATTGATGACATATCAATATCATCATTAGCACAATTTTTAGCACAAAACATTAACAAAATGTTATAATTGTATTGCTATTTTAATACGGTTTCAGTCCCATGGATGTCAATGGTAAGCTTTCACTTTCCCACGAGGCGATTCAGGTTGTTAGAGAGGAATGAGTAAACTGTTTGAATTCGGTTAATCTCATCTAACTTTAGAAATCTAAAAGTTAAGTATCATATCTAAACTACATGTCTATGTTTCCAGTGTAATGAATGGCTGGATGCCTCTCCAGTGTTTCATTTCATTCTGAATTTAGTGTCTAGGAAAGGTGTGAGGAATCACCCACTCTTCCTCCCTTGTCTATAGCAAAGCCTTAATCATGGTCTTGACTGGCTGCCTAAATTTTAGTTTTCTAAAGCTGGATGATTTCTGTGGAAATCAAATCCAAGCACAACAGCATCACAGGTATGTCATTGGAACAGTATTTTTTTTCAGACAGCAGAAAAGGTAGACAAATAGTTTTCATATTCTCTTTGGCTTAATCAAGTTACAACAGATTAACAGGAACAATATGCATGTAGCAGAGAGAAATAGTCAGTATTAGAAAAGTAACCAATAGTAAGACGTTGCAGATTTTTTTTTTTTTTACTTACAAGATGAAGATAACACCTCATCTCCTTCTTGGTTGCAAGTGATAGCACTTAAAATAACAATATTTGTGATGATATATAATGTAAAAAGTTACATCGGTACATCTCACATCCATTAAACTTAGTAAAGCTCTGTAATACAAAGAGAAGGTTGGTAATAGGTCGTTAGTAACGTTACATCAACAGTATGTCTCTAATTAACAACTGAATGCCAAGCTCTGCAAATGGAGACAACACCAAAAGGATCTCTCTGTCTCCCACCACTTTTTTATTACCAGATAGAACTAGCATAATGTATTTCCCTGCAACTCTACAGTCATGACAAAGACCAAAGTAGTAAAGGAGAGCCTAAAAAGGGATATTAGAAATTTGTTCAGAGTAGAAAAGCTTATCAATTTGTCTGTCAAATGTATGCCAAAGTGCTGTGATCAAGAGATGATGTATGAGGGACTTCTGTTACAGATGTATAGATTTAAGTATAAATCTTTTAAATACAATTATTAATGTTTTATATGCCTGTGGAGCAAGTCTTTCCTTAGCTCTGACATGAACATCAACTAAAGCACACGGAGTAGATCAAAGGGAATTGGGAAAGAGAGTAGTTCAGTGTAGAGATGTGAGGTGGTGGGGAGAGTAATGCAAGGATTTATCCCAGTCTGCTTTGCTTTCTCCATCAAACCCTAAGAGGGCACAGCAAAGCACTAAGATAAGCACAGAGAATAGAGCCTCTGCAGGGGAAGCAGCATCAAGTGCAAATGGAGTTCTTTGCTAGTTGGTTTAGCAGCGAACAACAGTCTGGATCCAGAGAACGGCCCCAGATTATCTCTGTTATGGATGTCCCCTCCCTGGAAGTGTTCAAGGCTGGGTAGGATGGGGCTTTGAGTAACCTGGTCTAGTGGAAGGTGTCCCTGCCCATGGCAAGGGGTTGGAACTAGGTGATCTTTAAGATCACTTCCATCCCAAACAATTTTATGGTTCCATGATTCGATGATTATGGCTCTGTTGGAGGTTCTAAATTGTTTTGGTGGGTCAATAACTGAAAAATATGGGTACCATAGCAAAGAAATATATAAAGGAAGGCAAAATCATTGTGTGGAAAGGTATTATTCATTCATATATATATATATGTATATCTTGTTCTGGTTTTTTGAGGGTTTTTTGTCAACAGAAATATTTTGTGACTTCTTCTTCAAGTGTATCAAAGAAATGAAGAGGGAGGAGATGATGTTAGAAGCTGCCTTAGCCATGGAGCATACTGAAAGGAACATCATCTCCTGCCACTCCGGACAAATTTAGAAGTGCCAAAAGAGAGGAACACTGTAACACCAAGAGGATTAAAAATAGCTCCCAGTCATTGCTTGAGACCTTGCTGGAAGTAGTTAGTGATGCCCTCAGTCTGATGCAGAAGGTAAACTGTCAACATAAGACAGGAAGAAACTGTCCACATGGCAGAGAAATATAAATAATGGATTTTCTTCAACACAGGTAATCTGTAAAACACATGATCTCACCACTAGATGTACTCAACTTCAGCCAAAACTTCTTTCCACTCCATGGCCCCCCAACACAAACCAGTATTGATACTTCCTTAAATGATATATAATACTTCCTTAAAATTCCTGCTTTGTATTTTTCATCTTAGTAGACATCTCTTTTTAATATAACTTTATATAAAAAAAATCCATTATGGCCTCTCTTCCAATTCTAAAAATTGATCTATAAATTTTTATTCTGGTTTTTAGAACTGTCTAAGTTCTAAAGTTAGAGTTTTCAAGTATAATATTCTTCACTCAGGTCCTAAGGGATAAAAATGCTTAATACATGATCAAAATCCAATGCTATTTTTTCAGTGTGCATCTGACTTTTGATCTAATCTACAAAGAGAGCAAGCTTTTAAAAATGATGCAGGCTGACATGTCTAGATTATTAACATTTAGAAAGGTAATAGTTTGCTGGCAGCTTGTCCAGAAGAAGTTTCCCAAGCCTCAGTGTACATATCACCCAAAGCTCTCACTGAGGGTCAATCTTCAAATGTCACTGGTAGAACATAAACAGATGAAAGGTTTTTCTAATTAAAGCTGCAATGGGATAGTTCAAGGCTATTAACAACAGGAAAAGAAACATTACAAAAGTAGTCTAAATAAAATCTTTGATAACAAAGAGGAGGCTTTTGTTCCTGGTTTGTTTTTTTTGTTTTGTGGTTTTTTTGGATTTGGTTAATTTGGAAACAAGGAATTTAAGATACATATTTCCCCTTTAAATCTGTGTTAATTCTCATTTTAAACAGCTTTCTCTAAGCTACTGAAGGCTCAGAAAATTTTCCTTTTTGAAAAAGAATTTTCATTTGGGAAATTCTTGGCAGGCCTTGCAGTAATAAGTAATCTCATCTGCCTTATCCTTCCCATCTTGTCATAAATACTTCTCCCTTTTTCAGCCTTCAGCAAGGTGTGTGATTGAAGCTGTTCTAACGTCATGATATAGTACTGTATATGAGTTCTGCCAGCTTGAAAATATAATGTCTGCCTAATGATCTAAAGAGTTCTGGCCTGAAGGACAAAGAAGCATCAGCTTTGGTGAGTGCATCAGCTCCCTGAGTTCCCCACTGAGGACAACAATATTTGGCTACTTTTCCCCTTGTGTTTGAATAACTGTACAGAGGGGAGTGAGGAAGCAAGCTATATGAACCTATTGCCTTTTTCAATATGTCTTGAATTATGCAGAGCTATGTGAATCACTAAAAATCTGTCAGCTGCAAGACAAGAGACATCTTTTCATGACAGTCTCTTCCCCTCTTTCCTAAGACTGCTCCCGAGTGAATTTCTGTAGGTCCCACTGTCCCACTTTGGTGACTGTTGCAAGAACTGAAGTTTTCTTTGCTGTCAAGTAACTGACATGGTGGTGTTAGCTCTGGATAAGCCATAGTAGAAATTAAGAAGTTCATAGAATAATGCCTTATAACACAAAACAAGAGCTCCAAAAGGGAACAGAGATGACTGAACATTCACCACATGAACAGTTCCCACATCAGGGTAGTTGCTGTCAAGCTCTCACCATGAGTGACTGGTGTAGCAACCACATTTAGAAGAATTAGAAATGAAAATATGTGTAGCTTTCCATTCATATACCATGATTAGATGAAAAACAGCAGTTAAAATAAGAAATATGTCAGCAGTGTGTGTAGACTAATTAATTCCAATTGGACAATAAAGGGAACCTTGTGGTAGGAGTCTACTACAGGCCACCTAATCAGGTGGAGCCTGTCGATGATGCTTTCTTACTCCAGCTGGAGGAGGCATCACGATCACAGGCTCTCATCCTGCTGGGTGACTTTAACCATCCCGATATCTGTTGGGAAAGCAACACAGCTGGCTGCAGGCAATCCTGGAAGGTCTTGGAGTGCCTAGATAACAATTTCTTGAGACAAGAAATAACTAGCCCTGCAGGTGTTAAAAAGATGGGTTGACATGGTCCTCAGGAATATGGGTTTAGTGATTTTTATTTCTTATTTCTTTTTTTTTTTTGTTAGGTTGATGGTTGGACTAGATGATCTTTAAGGTCCCTTCCATCCTAGATGATTCTATGATTCTATGATTCTATCACTATTGATAAATGCAGTGTCTCGGAGTGGGAGCAGCCTGTCCCTTTGCACTGGCCAGGTGTGCAGATGTCTCCTTCCTAGAGAAGCTTTCCCCACAGAGGATGAGTTCCAAGAGAGACGCCAGATCCTTCCAAAGCCATGGCCATTGACTATATGGTAGCCAGACTGTGTGGAAGACGAAATAGTGCATGGTGAGGACACAGCCACGGGAGGGTAAGACCCTCTGTTGGTGGGGCAAGGGCAGCATGAGGAGATGGCGGGGCTGAAGCCACAGTTGTTCCGCACGCTATGCAGCGCAAGCAGTGATGTGATAGCAGACAAAAGCCATCCCTGTTTCTCTACTGATGCATTGCTGTGTCTGTTTCCCACAGTGGTGTGCTGAGCTGTTCCCTGTAATAAACCATGAGGCTGGTGGGGAGGTGAGAACATGTGTGGGCAGCTACCAACATGCACAGCAGCTGCTGTGGGAGACAACGACGCCTGGCAGAGCTGTGCTTTGCTGGCAAATGCTGTTAGCATCAGGAAGGGCTTGTCAAATTTAGGTTAGAGCTGAGCTGCAGGCCAGGGAGGAGAAGGAGGACCTGCAACATGGGTGCAGTTCTGGCACCAGAAGGGTATGCATAGTAGAGCAGGGAAAGAGCCTTTGTGGGATGAGCACTGGCAGGCTCTGGCCCCACTCTTGCACGTGCAACTTTCCCAACAGCATGGGGACCTCCATGGGGAACCCTTCTAGCACACCCCAAAGGGCCTCCTGATTACTAATTACTTTTAGTTTCTTCATTTGCTTTTTCTGTAGCCAATTCTACTTTGATTTTTGTGGGATTTTTTACACTGCTTTCAGCTATTTGCTCTTTATTATATGCATTATTTTAGCCATGCCCAATGCAGAAAATAAGTTTGTTCCAGTCATTCTGTCACACCGAGGGCTATTTGTTACACAAACATCTCCATTCAGATGCACTTAATGACAATCCCGTCGTATGGCTGGTATTTGTAGTGCTCTCAGAATCACAGTACTGTGCTTAGATTCAAACTAACTTAAGTGCCTGAAACAAAGAACATGCATTAGATGGGATTGTAAGTGTAAGCAGAAGTTGGAAACTAATCGTTTAACAAACAGGTCTCCACAATCTCTTATTAGAGGAATCAACAGATGTCAAAACAGCCCTATACCTAATATTGATTTGTTTTCCAGCTGGTTCTTACTTAACTATGCCTTATGCCATCAGTGAGTCACCAACATATTATTTTTGAAAGCAGGACGCATTTAAGTTATATTTAGAATGCAAGCGTATCTTACTAGAAATACATTATTTAGCAGGTTGTGCAAGGAATACAGAGCAGAGTAATTGCTGATTATGGGCCTAGTTTCTACAAGGTGAGAAAGAGGGTACTCATTCATATATTTATATAAACAGTGTAAAATACTGCCAGAGCGAAGAGGAAAGATATTACTTTATCTACATTGTTGTTTGTAACTACGGAAAGTACACACATTAAACTTTTTTGGGGGCTAGAAGTGACTAATAATGAGATTTGAGTTATAGAAAAACCAAAGAACTATGGTACATGGTGAATTATACAATGTTAAGTTGTGTTACGGGAAAACCTCTCTGCAATTTTAGGCATTTCTGTCACAGGATGTTTAGTGGTGACTTAACCCGCTAAACACGTAGGGCTGGATCAATTATTCTTGCATTCTTTCCGCGTACACTGTGAATCTGGCAGGAAGTTACATAACTCTGAAATACATTTAAATGCAATGTGAAATGTATTAACTATGGAAAGGCACGTAAAAGTTGAATGTTATATGTGTAATTCTGCTTGTGTACCTTAAGAGTCACGGTGAGTTGTGACTCTTTACTCTGTCTCCAACTTTCCAGAAAACCAAAAGATGAAGGGTTAAATAAGGGAAAATTTTTCAAAAGGGCCTTCCTATGCACTGGACTGAAGGTGAGGGATAAGAAAGAAGAGTTGCTTGGTTCTTTGTCATTGTTAGTGATGAAATAAAACCTGAGAGACCAATAGGCTTGCAGAAAACATTTCTATAACTTAAAAGCTCTAGAGGTGCTGGGCAATATGACTATATCTTCCTGTATTTAAACCCTACAAACAGATGGCAGGGATTATTCTGCATCAGGGAGCAGTATTTCTGTCTTCAAGAAGTATTTCTGTCTTCTGTCTTGTTGCTTAGAGGCATGTGAGTCCGAATGAATGAGATTTGGTCTGGCATGTGCTGTAGAGGGGCAGTGCAAATGTATCTTTAAAGCGACTACCTCTGACAAGATTAAAGAAGGAATGAATCTTCATTACTACCAGAAACTTTTTTTCCCCCTATATATTTCTATAAAACAGTATCTCAACAATATCATACTTATCTGAAATTTATATATTGGAGGGTTAAATATATTTTCTCTTGGCATGTGTCAAGTAATTCCTGTTACTGAAAATAAGAGACTTGAAGCTGTATGCAGATTTCAAAGCAGGCAGTTATTGGAAATTTATCAGTGTCTAATAAACTCCAGCATGAATTTTCACTAACGTAATATCTATGTAAAATAACTTTACATACTGCTTCCACTGATCAAGTTAGTTTGAAATTAGTCTTACAAGAGTAAAATTTTTTATTCATTGAATAGGTCACTAAGACTCCGAGAGATGATTATGTATGGTATCGTAATTCTTTAAAGCAATGCCTTCAATAATTAAAAGTTATGCTGCAAAACTACCTGTTCATGGCATGTTACTACCTGGGTTTCACCTCATTGTATAATGTGTTGGGTTTGGATGATACCATTTGCCACACTTATGACTTTGGTCTGCCACAATATAGTAAGATTTAGGGGGTTGTTTTCTTTTCAAATTAAGATAATGTATCTGCTCTTGAGATACAGAAATCTGTATCTAGAATTGTATCTGAAAAGTTTGTATCATAACAAACTTTGTATCAGGAATATGCCTTTGAAAATTAGCCTAAACCCATCCAAGTTGTAAACCACTCAAAAATTTTTCTCTCATGTATTCTCTGACTGCCAGAGCTACCTGTAAATTTTCCAGGTATTTTATATCACCATTTGCACCCTAAGAGCAACAGATCCAGAATTCTTGATGCTGCTGCCTGTTCTTACTCCAGGGAGACAAATGGGAAATAGGGACTTTTTCCTTATAGTGCTTTTCATCTCTTCCAACCAGATCTAGAATGACACTGAATGATGTTGTCTTAGAGAAACATAAATAAGATTAGGAACTGCACTCCCTAGGGTAAGGGACCAATTGTAGGATGGATAAGCAGCTGTGACTTCAGCATGCCAGAACTTTTCCTAGAGAAAAAGCCTTTTAAGGAGGAAAAAAACAGACAAAAAAATGTCCTCTCCCATCTCTCTTATATAAATAAAGGAGAAACCCAGAGTTTGAACCATTTACGTTCTCCTTGAAGGAAAGATATATGTCTTCACAAATCCTGTTAAGTATTATTAATTTGTAATTCAACCTTGGTACAGGTCTCCATACATTCTTGGTAAGAGGAAGGAAAACAGTTTATGCTGACACTTACTTCACATGCACGAAGAATTAAAACATAAGTTGTCACTAAGTAGGAGTCTGTCATAGGGTGCATCAGTTGCGTCAAACGATGTTGAATCTGGGAATGTGTTGGCCTTTGTGAAACTGTCTGTTCTGAGGAGGGAGAGAGACAGACTTGCAACATTGGCCGTGAGACTTCACTAAATAATGCAGTGGATTAAATTCGTGCTTCAACTCTGTGATCACCTCCATGTATGACATGGAAAAAAACATGGTGTTGCATGAAAGGTATAAATCTCTAAAAGCTCAGCTTTAAAACAGGCACTAGGTAAAGTTCCAAGTGTAACTACTGCAAAGCTGGTTTAAACTAAGTGTCTTTGTATTGGTATTTTTATTAGCATTAATAGAATTCTAACTGTCAGTAAACATTAAGTTCATGCTAATGTACCTTGTTGCCAAAATATAGCTTATTACTACAGAAGTTTAGCATTTGTGCTACAAAGCTTGCCAGGCTTTTAAAAATGCAGGCATGTTCCTGACAGCAAGGGACATGATCTTTCCAAGTCTGACTCTGAAATGTTAAGTTTGCAATGTCCATTCTCATATTTTAGGTGTGCTTGATGGAGCTGAACGCTACTGAATAAACTGCTGATCTGTCATCTTTGGTTCACTGATTCAAGCCCACAATGAATTGCTGAGTAAATTGAAGGGTTTTTCAGGTCAGGCCCACATTGCGTAACAACTAAAAGTTGCCCATGCCGAAATCTCTGCATATAAACTGTGTCTAGCAAAGTAAATACAGAGGACCACTACAGGTTTTGTCTTCTGGCTACTAGTCAGGACTGAAGCCCTGTTCTCCCTGCTTTTTCAGGGTTGCTGTTATCTGTGTGAGCTGTATTACAGCTATCACACCTATATTGATCCTGCTGCAGTCATACTTTCATCCTACTATTGTCAGGTAATAGCTATATTTTCCTATATATATATTTTCCTTTACAGCAGTGCTTGAGTTCTTAGAGGAGCAACTTCTTTTTTTTTTTTTTATCTATAGCATTAAGTCTTACAAGTAGCCTGAGAGCATATCAGAAAAGCTTTTGCTGAAAGCCAAAGTAACGACAAAATTAAGCATGGGAATTACTCCATGTACATTTGCAATTGATCAGTGCATGGTGCACCTGCTGTCAGGATGCCATGGGCATGCTCATGATGCCCCAAGCCACTCTCAGTATGCCCTCCACAGCTCTTCAGCACCAGTCCTCAGTTCCTGCTCTGTCACTGAACTACTGTTGACATCCTGTTAGGCAAGCCCAGATGAATGAGAAGACAGTGCCCTTAGTTCCTGAACCACTGTTGGGACAGATTAATAATAACAGGGTTTGGGTTTTTTTGTTTGTTTGGTTTTTTTATTGGTTGGACTAGATGATCTCAAAAGGTCCCTTCCAACCTAGGTGATTCTGTGATTCTGTGATAACATTGCCTGAGAACTATTCCTTTCCTCCTAGATGAAGGACTGGTTTAGAGCCAGGCTTGAGACAGACTATTGGTTAAAAAGTAGCTATTTTGAAGGAGGGAGATGTGAAATGAAAGCAAGATGCATGCTCAACACAGAGATTACAGACCACTGGTGCAAGTAAAATTTGGCTGTGGAGGCTCACGTTCAGTGCCTTCCTCCAAGACCCTTGTCCTGCCATGCCAGCCTACTCATCCTCAGGCCCAGATGTGCAGCAACCATATGTTGGACTTTGGCTGTCTAAAACTTACCAGAACAGTAACTTGAGACAGGGAAATTCACTCTTCAAACCAGACTTGCACACCTATATTCTAGTTATCTACTGTATCTTGGGCTCCCCAAGGCAGTCAGCAATGCTGACGTTCCTTGTTTCGCCAGAGGTGGCAAGCTTATCAGTAAATTCTGTATGCCTGAAAGTCATTCCATGGTGACTTTGCAGTGTGTTGCTAATGCAGGTCCTCGTATATCACAGGGGATTTGTGGGCACCTGATGAATATACAATGTTTGTCTGTTTGCCACCTCAGGTAGACAGTGGTATGTCCTGCATGATCTTCCTTCTTATAGCCTCAAAGTTAGTAGCATTAAAGAGTCAGCATGTAGCAGGTGTTTGTCTTCCGAAGGAATTTAGCAACCCTAGGCAGATGATCACAGGTCACACAGAAGTTTTAGAAAAGGATTAATAAATATGTAGCAGCGAAGCATCTGAACTGTAGACTTCACCCAAGGGAAGTCTTGGCAACTACTATTACACTGTAGTCTTGCAGAAACAGATCAAGTTCTCCTGAAGCTAGAAGACCCCACAGTGTGTTTTGCATTCAAATGTACACATCACTGTTCAGCAAGTCTGCTACAGAAGCTGTCCTGAGCAGTTAGTGAAGGAAACAGCTTGTGTATGACATCTGAGAAAACACACAAACTCTGCTGAGTTGCCCTATTTGAGGTTCATTTCATTGCTTGTGAAAACACCAAACTTCCTCCTACCTCCCTGTACTGTTCAAGCAGTGTGGGTGACCCAGGAATATCCTGGAGTCCTCAGTCTACTCTCTGAGGGGAAGGAGGGAAGAGAAAGTCTGTCCTGTGCCTAGCTATACCCAGAGTGTGTCCAGGGGACAGCATCTGTCCCTGCAGAATGTAGCAGCACGCTTGTACCCATGTGCTCACAACTCTGACCCTTCCCTATTACACACACACACTCCCGGCTCTCAAACCCTACTCTTTGGCAAGTCTGGCTTGATACTTGTGATCACAGACTCACTCACGCACCCACACTCACTCCAGTCAGTGGCACCAAGGACACATGAGCCTCTGAGCCGCTGTCTGACCCCTGTTGCTGCGCCCAGACCCCTGCACACACAAACACACACATAGAATGGAGAGCCCCTCACCCAGGAAAAGGGTTAGAAATGGGGATTAATGAGATGACAGAATGTTCAGATCAGGTTTTTTCCCCATGCTTGTTGCTCCTCAAACCACTATGTTCCCTTCCTTCCTCCATTTTTGGTTCCTCCCCAAAACATCCTGTCATAAGTCTCACACAATCCCAGAATCATCCTCTCTCACCATGAGTTCCATCCCCAGAGCAGGGACCCCCCCAGTCTGTGCAGTGCCCTCGAAAGCCACCCCCGGGGACTCACAGTGTGGGGTCTCACCCAGGCCCTGGGGCTGGTGCTCTCCTTAGACAGCCCTGGTAGGCTGGGGCAGGATATTCTTTATTTCCCCTGACCCTCATATTTTTCTCCTGGTCTTTTCAGAAGCAGGCTTCATGTTCAAGTTGTGGACACGTCAAGCAGAGGGAAGGGAGAAACACGTAGATCTGCCCGCTTCCTGTTTTCTCAGATTGGCTATCAGGAGCAATAGCTCAGGAAAAGTAGGAATTTAGAAAAACTACTTCTACTGAATTAAGCTTTCAGACCCTCACTTCTCTAAATTTCATAAATATGGCAGCAGAGGTATCATTTGTTTTTTAGCCGTGCTCTTGTGCAACACCTGAGGGTAAAAGCACAGAACTTACAGAGCACACGTCAATGGCGTTTAACAGCAGAAAAAGTGAGAATAGGAGCTTTCCCATACCAAGATTCTGGCTATTTAGATTGATTTTCATAGAATCATAGAATCATAGAATCGTCTGGGCCAGAAGGGACCTTCAAAGGCCATCTAGTCCAACCCCCCTGCAGTCACAGGGACACCCCCAACTAGACCAGATTGCCCAGGGCCTCGTCGAGCCTCACCTTGAATGTCTCCAGGGAAGGGGCCTCAACCACCTCCCTGGGCAACCTGTTCCAGTGCTCCACCACCCTCATAGTAAAGAACTTATTCCTGATGTCTAATCCAAATCTGCTTTTCTCCAGTTTAAAGCCATTACCCCTTGTTCTGTCATTGCTGGCCTTTGTAAACATTTTCTTTAAACGTCTTTGGCTTTTTTAAACAACATTGATAAATATGTTTGATTTCACACACCACTCCCTCCCCCAAATTACTGGCAAGCTAACAAATGAATGGAAGGTTGCTCTTTCTTCCAAGCTGCACTGAAAGATGTCTGGGAAACAAAATGTGTTATTTAAATACTGTCTATTATGTAAGGCTTCCTACACCTTTAGGCTAAAACAAAGCTGGGACACACTTATTTCCATCATTCATAATGTTTACTTGCAAATGTGTGTCAGCTAGCAATCACCTGGTGTCCTGGGGGAAAAAGAGAAAGTACGGGAGAGGCCACCATGTGGGCATGGGACACACTGTGCCATCCAGGCCAGAGACAGGGCTCAACCCCTGCTTAGTTTACTGCTACAGATACTATTCTGAGCTGTACAGGGATGAGCCTGGCTGGGTGAGTGTCTTGAGTGGTGGGAGACACAAATTTCAATTCTTGTAGAGGGAAGAGGTCACTGAATTTTCCACTTCCACTTTTGAGCATTCTAGCTATTTAGCTGGTATATAAACTGGGGAGAGGACTGAAGAAAGAAGGCAGAAAGTCACCCTGGTGGCAAGGGTAGTGAGATGACAGCACAGAGGCATTTGGGGATCTGCCATGTCCTGCTCCAGTACAGCAAGTGCTTGGTGAGAGCGTGCAGAACAGTGGTATTTGGGACCTCTGTCCATGCTTTAGGACCTGGTCCAGCTAAGGTATAAGCAGGCCCTTTTGTGAAAAAGCAATTTGATTTATGTTGGGCAATTTAAGAAAAATGTTAATAAGGTCATTCAGGACTGTACGAGAATTATCTGGGCTTTTCAAGATCCCAATTCAGGCACATGCCTGAATTTTGTATCAAATCTTTGGAGAGGGCTCTATTCTGCTCAGACCCACTGGTTCCCAGGAGAGTCTCTCATCCATCAGCCGTGATGGATCTTTCTGCTTGGCTCAATCTGATTCAATGATCCAATACTGGTCATACTGAGATGCAGATTACTTGTTTTCATGAAGTTAATAAATGAACCAAGTGACTCTGCTTTGGTAATGTCCCTACTCACTTACATACATAAAAACTTTGTGTCATTCATAAATTGTTTCAGTGATTCTTTTTAAATTCTTCTCTGGCAAAAATGTTAAATAACACAGAATTCAAATCAAATACCCGTAGGAAACCTCTAGACATGTTACCACACAGGCATTTTCTCTTTAGAACCTAATTTAAAAGCCATTAGTTAGAAAGTTTTGAATCCATTTAATATTTTCAGGCTAAGTTTATAATTGTGATTCTAATTTCTTAATAAAAATGTGAGATGTTATTAGGGCAAATGCCTGCAGAATAAAAATAAATGAATACATTACTGATATCCTTTATCAACTACATCTATAATCTAAGAAAAATATCAAGTTCGTTTGGAAAGATTTATTTTTCATAAAATAAAGTTGATATTAAGAAGAGGGGAATAAAATTATTTACTAATGATGATGTCAAAGATTCTATTATTTGCCTAGGATTGAGATTTGATGGATAGTTTGCCTTTCTAAAATACTGGCTTAAGACAGGCTTTTTTTAGAACTCTGTAATTTCCCCTGTGTTTTAAACTTTATTAAAAATCAACACCACAATACTTGTTAAAATCAACTCCAATTCTTCTCTGTTATTACAAACTCTTTACCCACTATCTATTCAGACATTCTACCAATTAATGGGGTTCATAATTATTTTTAGTTTTCTGAAACAAAACCATCATGTATAGATATGAATGCATGTGCATCTCTGTATGGATATATGTGTAGTAACATTTTAATTATGCTATTAATTTGGCCACTGTTCTGTTTGCATACAGCAGACATAGTGAAGTGATTGCTTGCCCATGAATTCTGCTAAAATTTTGTTCTGTGATCAATGTCTCTTCATCTCATGGTGGTTTGAAGTGGTGGTCCTAGAAAAGCCATTGGCTGGAGGAAGCCCAAGTGCTGCAGGCAGCATGACAAGGACCTTGGGAATAAGAACAGGGGAAGGGAAAGCAGCGTGCTGGGGCTGATTTGCCAAACAGCTGTTCTGAGCTACCTTCTACACCTCCTAGCTCGGAGACACAAGTTTGATCATTTTAGAACTATAAATACATATATATATAAATATGACTTAGATGACATAATAACAAAAATATAAGCCTAATATTACATTGCAAGAATATTCCAGATTAATATTACTTCCTAAAAATAGACTATTTTCTGCTATTATTAAGTTCTTTTCTATAAGCAAAATAGTGGCTGAGGGGCAATATATTTAAGCTACTAGTTCCTCATTTTGACAGAGAGGGTGCCTGACTTTTACCTCAAGCATTTAGGCATTTTGAACAAGAATAGATATAGTTGGCTGCGGGGAAGTGCTGAGGGTGTAACACTGCAAACCAAAATGCAGCTACAAATGGGTAAAGGAACATTTCCCTTTTATGCCTGGGTTTAGAAGAATTACAGGCAACCAGAGTTGTATGCTTCACTCTCCTTTGAGCATTCGACAGTCTCCCTTATAGGATACCAATAGACACAATAAAAAAAGGCTTTACCTGAGTAACAGATACAGATTTTGTCTTTGTCCCACCCTCATCCAAAATCTTGTCTCCCTTACAGTGCTGGTCAATATAAATGACCAGTGTTTCATCTAACATCAGGCTGGTTTTCTTCCAAAGAGAAGAGATTAATTGTGGTCAGCTACATTTTTTACGTAAAAGAATTAATTATTTGACTCCAGCCAAATACACACATAGTAAATAGCATATCAAAACTAATTGTGCAGTCATTTGTCCAGAAATCAATTATACCACCATTCTACCACTTCATACTTTGAAGATCTCATTGTCTGTAGTTGAACCATCAAAATTACTGGTAAGGAATATATTTCTGCATTCCAGGAAAAGAATAAGGCTCAAACAGGAGGGGATCTTTAAATGATTTTTAAGTGGGAGCACATCACTCTTAGGACAGCCATGAAAGGTGGTAAGTTCTCTGTATTAGCTAGAAAAAAACAAAGGTGATCCTTCTCAGATAAATTTCACACCTAAATATTATGTTCTTTATTAGACAGCATGAGACCAAATCTTGAGACTTTTCTGTATCATTCTATGTTATGTGAGTAACTTCCCACTAGAATGGTACATCCAAATTACAACACAGAAATGTAACAGCTTATTGAGATGCACTCTTCCTGCATGTGCATCAGTCACACGAGTCAGCGTGACCTGTGTTTGCTATTATATGCTTTAATTTGGAAGTATCGTGTTTAGCTCCATCTTTCACTACATTTCTATCGGGGTTTCTGAGAAAACAATCTAATCATCTAAAACAAGATTATATGGTAACTGTAGATAGATAGCATGAACATTTGATCCCTACAGGATTTCTCTATTAAACTAATTTTGTTTCTCTCATTAATCTTATTGAAGATTGTTCTGCAATAAAGAATGGATGTAACCTGCCACTGACAAGTTGCTTCAGACTCTTCAGTCCCTCTATCTTTCTTTTCAAATGGTTTTTCCCTCCATGGTTCTTTTTGTTTCTTAAATAAAAAAAACCAAGCCGAGCAAAAAGGGGTTTGTAGGTCTTTTCATAAGCCTTTATAAAAATGCAGTAAAGCCAATTAAAGTATTTTTCACACATCCTCAATCATGTTTTTTGAGGTTTTTTATTTCCAAGCTTTAGGGTCCTCCCATACGGTGTGTATTGGTCCAGTCAGTAACTTCTTGGACATCATAAATACCTGTTCCTTTGTCTTATCTTGGTAATAATGAGATAGCCCTCAAATTGCAAACTTTCAGATGCCTGGCAATTGAATAAAATCTGAAGCCCTAACCAGGAAAGAAGACAGAGCAAAATAGAACCTATTGAGGCCAAAATGCTAAGAGGTAATTTGTTTAAAATAGCCAAAGATGAGAAATGCCTAACGTCTCAAGTGAACGCTCCTCTGTATGCTCATCGCTCTTTCTGAGCAGATGGGAGCCTTTTACCCACCTCTCAGAAGCAGCCCCTGAGAAGCAGAGACAGTAGGATGTTCTGCAGTAGGACTCCTCTGCAAGACTACTTCACTTGCAAGCAGTAATTAAGTACCCATCTGGTATATGTTGAAGAGAGCACGTGAAAGTGAGCTTTGCTCCCCAGCCTGTTGATAAGGAAATTTGTGCAGAATCTTGTGTTGTGCACCTTGCTCCAATGCTTATTCAACCGGAAACACTTGTGGATTCATTAGCTGCAAGTATTCCCCTTCCCAGCTGAATACCATCATTAGAGCAGTGAGTGATGCCCATGTTTTTCACTGAATAGTCCATGGAGCTGTTGATTATTTCATGCAAAATGAAACAGCTTCTGCAAAAGAGACAAACACAGCACTTCACCATAGACTACCCAGCAGCCTGATTGCTGGATATCCTACATGGAAGTGGGAGACAGGGATTCAAGGACTGTCAGGCAGAAGAGGCAATTAGACCTTAGATTCTTGGGTGAGTGCTCAAGCAGTTTGAAAACAGGAGAGATGACAACATCTCTTTCTCTTCTAGCTGTATTCTTGTGCAAACCCAATCTGTTCAGGTTTTAAATCAACCCTTCACCCAAACAAAAGAAATATGTCTGTGAATCCTGGCAGGATTTGCGCAAGATAAATTCATTGTTGCAGTGGATGAAAAAGTACTTCTAGTCATTGCCAGAACAGATCTGTACATATAAGGAACACTGCTATCAAAACCTTAGGTAATGGGAAACCTTAGGGAGTTTGGACATTACCAGACTGTGGCAGTAGTATAGTGAAAATCATTAAGAACAACATTTTTTACTTAGTGAATGCTTTTATCAGAAACTTTCCTTCATTTTGCTGTAGTCCAAACTCTAAGCTTAGAAATAAATTAGGGAAATGTTGTTTATTCCTAGAAGATTATTGTGAAGTACTGAAATGCTTCACAGCAATGAAATTCCATAGTGCATATAATAAACAAAAATTTCTAAAGTAAATTCCTGTAGATAGCAGGTCCTATTCAGTGCATTGTGCTGTGATGCTTTTTTCTTTTATGATAGTGCAGAACCATGCCTTATTGAGAGCCCTAGGTCTATTTTAAAAGTTTTCTCATGAAATTGTACTGATACCTAAATCTTTGGCTTTATTTTTCTCTATCAAGCTAGTTTCAAATGCTGCAGAATGCATTATATCTGTAAATAAGTCTACTGTAAATAAAGTCCTACCACACGTATTACTAAACATCTGAAACAATGCCATAGGTTTTTGACTATCAGGAGAAGTAATAACCAATTAAATCTCTATTAATCAGTGTCCAGCATGAAAGGTTGTTGACAATTACATTCAGAACAATATTTTCAGAGGTAAAATCATATATTGTTCTAGCATGTTCTCTACAGTTTAAGACAGGTAAATTTTCCTCTTACAATCTGTGGGTGAGTGAGGGAATCAAGTAGTGGGTCAGGAACACTTTGTGCTTCAGCTACCAGAGCATGTTCCCAGTCTTCACTTACCAGCCACCAGTCATTCTGCTTCTGTGCTGCAAAGATGCTACAAGCTTGAGTGCAGCACAGGAAGAGTGAAACCAGTTTACATGGCCATGTTCCTTCTTTCCACCTTTGAGGGCATTTTGCAGCTCACAGCTCTAAGATGTTTTGTCAGCTGAACTGTAGAAAGTAACTCAGCCTTGCCTAGCTTCAATTAAGCTTCTTTTGAAAGGAAGCTTTTTAAAAAACTTCCAAACTGGATAAGTGCACACGTATATCAAGGGCAGCTGTCAAAATAGATGTAGAGTAAAAGTAAGGTGACCTTATCCTTTCTGTGACAGATCCTTTTATATAGCATCCATCTTCACTCCATCAAATATTTGTCTGATGCACTTTCTTGTACCAGAAAGGCATTTGCTGACTGCACTATATTCAAACTATCTTAGTGAACAATTTCACTATTGTCATCAATCAGTCACTGGGAAATGTTGTCTTGAAGTATATACTTTTTTAAAATACACCAGGCTTTTGTCAGTAATCTGATGAATTTTCATTGATTATATTCAGCGGAGTATGTTATATACATGATGTGATGTCTTAGTACCTTTGAAAGCCATCATCTTTCTCTCTAGAAAAAGTGAAGAGTATAGTGTGGGAATGAAAGAAGAACTAGCTGTTCTGTTCTCTTGTTCCCTCAAAATCTTCAGTGGGAATTTTTATCCTCGGATGAGGAATAGAGTTATGGATTATCTTCAGATGTTTTCTCTATTTTACCAGTTCCCCATGGGCATTGTCACAGCAGTCCAATGTTACATATAGAGGTGTTAAAATCGTATTTCAGCTGCAGGAGAAAATATTCAGGTACTGTGTTTCATCCCAGTTTGTTTTGTAAGTGAAATTGATACAATTGCAGCTTTGTTCTGTCCATTTCTCTCTGTGCTTTTCCATAACTTCCAAGGCAGGAAGATAGCACTAGTTTAAGAAAGGTGAATTTTATGACATAGCCAAGCAGAAAGATCAAGGAGAAAAAAAGTGGCTGTAGTGTCACCTCATGATTTATCAAATGTCAGAGAATCCAGAAAGGAGAGCATAGTTATAAATTCTGCACATGACAGCAAATGTAGAAACCTGTTTTATAGTTCACAGGAGACAGAAATCCACAGGAAATCAGGCTTTGGAGACAGCTTCTGGACTCTTTGCTTGGATTACTTTGAAATTTTAAGGAAGCGTATCATAAAAAACCCCAAGAACCTAAGATATTTTAAAAAGCTGGAAAAGTTACATGAAAAGTAGTAATTTCCAGTTTGTTTTTGTCTAACTGCTAAGTGTTAGTATTAAATCTATACTCATTGAGGTCTTCATTGTTATTCACACGCAGTGTTCAAGGACTCTTTGGAGCTAGAGACATGAGGTTAGTTTCTCTCTTCCAAAATGGTCTTTTTTAATAGAAGCTGGACATCTATTTATGTAGAGTTTATTAACTGAATTTGACCAATACTGCAGAAAACACTGGTGCAAAGAACTCTGGAGTCACAAGAATACATTAACTTTGTAACAAGAATATGATGACTACTGAAGCTGTGCTCCAGTTATATTAAACAATAAAATAAAAAATACCACAGGATTCCATTGCTGAATGGAGACATAGTGTGTGCCAGCAAACGGGTTCCCCCCACCACCCCGAGTTTATCAATATCCAAGTAACATTCATTTGACATGACTGAAAATACACTGGCTTTTGCCTGCATAACTATGTTCATGTAGAGCACGGTTATCTTTTTTCCTCTACAAATTTCTAATACAACTGTATTTTAAAACTGTGTAATGTAGGACAATGCTCTGATGTGAACACAACCATCTTCCCAGATAGCATAAGCGCTCAGCCCCAAGCGCTACATCAGAGTGACTGTGCCCTGACAGCATGCTATACTGGCAGCTATCCCCCCTAGGATCCTAATGCCTGTATCCAAAGTTTCTCCACACATGATCTCTTTTAAAGGAGAACATCTCAAGGGTAAAAGCAACATCATGTGCTTATACTCCTGGGACATCTATGTTAATAGCAAATGACATTTCTTGCAGTCAAATCTTTGGTGTAACCTATGGTAGGTGACCAGATGACCTTTATTTGGGAGAACTATCTTCATTTTCAGTGAAGTATCCTTTTGTCCTGAGAAATGAAATGCAGAATTCCATTCACCTTTCATTCTGGCATAAAGATACATATCTTGAAAACTTCTTTCTTTTAGGCAGCCTAGATATTTACTACTTAGAATAATTTGCTTCGTATAATAACTCTAAAAGCAACTAATTAGAAGCCTATTATACAATACTGTGTCTACAAACAGGAGAAAAGAATCATTTTCCTGCAGAGAATTTTCTTGGAGAGAAACACATTCAATTACTCCTGGCAGTCTATATTAAGGCATTTTTTTATGTTTGGAAATCTCATTGCCTTTCCATCTAAACTGATTTTGTTTTGACAGGGTTTTTTTTTTTTGTTTACATGTTTTACAGATGTGAAAACTTAGCGTCTTATTAGAAGTATATGAAAGCATAGCTCTGCTAAATTTGGACCTTACAAAGGTTCATTTGAAAATTCCTCTCTAAATAGTTAGCCCAGTTTCCCTTTAGTCAGTGCCTGAGTCAGTAGCAGGTCGCTAGTTCAGTGCTTCAGGCTCTTGGGCCAGTGAGCTGCCTGTGCTCACTTACCTTCACAGTTTGCATGTCCCGAACTTCTGCATGCTAGACCAGTCTCAGGGTTATCAAAAATTGGCCCTTTCATGGCATTACTTCAGTAAGAGGGGCATTTTAGGATTTTTTTATTTTTATTTTGCATTCTACTGTCAGGGGGAAAAAATGACTACTCCAGAGAACATTTAGCTGTTGGTAAATAGAGCAAATGTTAAAGGAAATATCCTGAGCTTTCACCCCTAGAGCATGTCTAACAGAACCATAGGCTATAATTAAAATTTGTGGAAATGTTCTTAGGCGATAGTATTTCCCTATCATTTAAAATACCATTAAAAATAATAAATTAGACAAGTAAGTATTCATACAGCTATGCATCTATGCTTATGTTGCCACAATCTATATATGTCTTGATAGCTCTTTTAGGGACCACAATACATTGTATTAGAGTCCCTTGTATTTAACTACATTCATCCACCCTGGCTGGAGAGCTGGGATGTTGTGGTGTTTCGCAAGAATGGCACAGAGACCTAATTCAAGGAAAAGCAGGAAGGTTCCATTATCTAAAAAATTTAGCAACAAAATGTAGGTACCTGACCTTTTAGAAATTCAAATTCTGGCATATCCAAAGTGAAACAAATCTTGGTTCAGGCCTCCTCTTCAGCAGGATCTGAAAGCTGTTGTTCATCAACGCAGCCTGGTCCAGCAGGAGCTTCCAGAGAGACCCACAGGGTTGGTTGTTGTACAACTGACATCCATGCTGCTCTGAAGCCAAATTATAGCCCATTGCTGATGGTTAATTCACTCCCAATGAAGAGGAAAGCCTGCTCCTAAATGTTCCTTCTGTCCAGCTTGGACTTCAGACTTGCCTAACCCTCCTCACCAATTTTTTTTTAAATACCATGGGGAAGATGCTCTCAATCTCTCACAGTTAAGCTCCCTGTCAAGTTTCTTCCTATTTCCTTTCTGTGCATAATAAAGAATTAGGGAAAAAGCTAAAATTCTCTCTGGTGAGAATTGCATTATTCCCACAGGAATTCCAGGTTATTTGTTGCAAAGGGAATCAAGAAGTGCCGCTGCTCCAAACACCGGCGAAACACTGTAACCTCTGTTTCTCCTGCTTGTGTGAACAAAAGACATGGTAATTGCCAAATCCAAATTCCAGGCTTCAAATTTGCACTTCAAAGGAAAAAGCAGAAAAGTTCTCACCTGGATTCTTTCCACTACCTAACATTAAAAACCATTCTAGGCTTACAGCCTTTTGCTTCACCTGTACTTGATTCATTATCCCCAAGCCAGGGGGTGCAAGCCAGGCCTGTCTCAAAACACTGTGTACCTGTGGGATTTTTTATCTAAAACGTTGCATCATTTGACTGGTGGCTTGGAACACAGGTGGGTGAAGGGCAGATCTGTGCAAGTCCTGTGCAGACAATTATTTCTTGAATACACAGATGCTTGAGTAAAAGCTGTGAAAGAAAAAATAAAATATTTTAAATACTTTGTCAGTATGAGATATTTGCCCTTTGGCAAGAAAGGACTGAGCTTATCCCTTGTCTTAAATAGATCATTCTAGAAGAGGGTTCACCATTCTGCACAGAATAAAATTTTAGTTTACCATCAGGAATGCAGCTCCTTCCTGACACTCCTCCCTGAAGTTCCTTACTGGTTTGCTTAAGTGGTTCCCTGCATTTGCAAACATCATCCTCAGGCTGCAAGCACTTCCAGTGGGGACCTTTGTATGGGACTCACACGCACCTAAACACAGAGCTATGGATTCTGGTGGACAGTTTGAGATTGACAGTCTACAATATGAATAACCCCCACACACATTGACATTGGTCTCAGTAGTTTGGCTCATAAGAATAGAGGAAGCCCAAATTGGTTTGTGACCCTTTCTCTTTAAATTATTTGGCTGATAAAAAGACACATAGTTTCAACCTCTTCAGAAGTGGTTTCATCTTAAATACCCTGAAAATATGGGTGACCTATTATGTAGTCCCACATTTTTAACATATTTATCTATGCAGGTTGACATAGGTAGCTAAGAATACTCAAAATGAAAAAAGAGGGGCAATGAAAAATCAAGTTTAACAAAATTCAGGAAGTGATCATATGAGGCATAAACTCATGTTAAAAATGTAGACAAAATAAAAACCAAACAAAACCAAACACCAAACCAAAACAACAAGAAAAAAAACCAAACTGGATTTCTATTAAAAATTGCTAGGTTTTTTTATTCACTTGTCTTCAATTATTTTTTACTTCTACTATCAAATGTCAGTATTGATGCTTACAAACTCAGGAATGGACTGTGCCATCTTGTCCCCAAATGATATTACATTTGCCTTTACCTTCCATATGAGGATCTGAAATGAACATTCTCAATTAGTACTGAGTAATAGCTGGAGCTATTTATTAGGGTCTGTACAGCTGTATCATGCTTTTTTCTATTCAAATGTTCTCCTACAGTTAAACAACAGTTTTAGCTTGCTGTGAAATTGTAGTTTAAGAAGACAAAAGAAATACACAGGAACATGTAAGAGCTGCCCAGTATAGCACTGAGATACAACAATGAATATTTGAATTCCACTTCTCCATCTTTTCTTCCCCTCTTTCAAAAGAGAAAGCAAGATATCATTGTACAATAATTGCATATACAGGAAAAGCAAAGAACAACACTGGAATAAAACCTCTAATTGCATCTAAATGTTGAGATTTTATAAATTAAACTAATTAGATAATTATATCAAAATTATGTCAAAAAAAACTTCCAGGACCACCTGGAAGTTTTGTAAAAAGACTCATGTTTTATCTTTATCAACTTTTACTGTAAGACGCCATTAACATTTTTAAAAAGTTAAGTACTTTAACGTATTAGTTGTTCCTCATTCCTCCTTGTTTTAGTGAGGTTAAAAATGCTTCCAATATATTTGTCCATCCAGTGGGATAGTTAGGGTCTAGCTCTCACATGCATTAATGGACTAAAAAATAGCAAATAGTAATATCCCATGACAGAGTACATCGCTAGGGTACTTTCTGATGTAGGCTGATGAGGATTTCACTTCAGAAAAGAGAAGTGAACAGTTTTCCCATAAACTAACATTAGATAACACAAGAAACATTACTTTCAGCAGAAATTATAGCAGGATTTAAGGTTAAATTTGTAAGTAGACAAGATGATAAATAAACTACTTGCAAAAAAGAAAGAAAAATCACCATCTTCTATGCACATGCTCTTTTAAACCCCTTTGCAAAATTCACAGATTCTTTTGAGCATATATAACTTTGCACCTTCTTAACAAAGAAGAGAAAAAGTAAACTAAAAAATTATACCTGGAGGCAGCAAAATATAACTATGTTGAGAGCTAGAATGTTAAGATAAAAATGTGCAGAGATTCCATTATGCTCTATAATTTATAAAAATGAAATTCCTTATTTGCAGTGTTGGTATCACATATTTATTTAATTTATAAAAATGTAATTGGTAATTGTATATTATACATCCAAAAACATAATTAAAGAGCTTTCTGTCCTAAGATGTGATAACAATATACCTTTGAAAATGCAAGTTTATTGGTGCAAGAATCAGATAGCTAGGGATCTGTGTATTGAAAGAAATTTGAGGGACTAAATTATTTGACAAAGGATCCAAATTCAAATGAGCCAGGATCAAACCACTGTTAAAATAATTTCCATCTAGGCAATGTAGCAGAAAAAGCACTTAAAAGCACAGCTAAAAATATCTACTGTGACTCAGAATCTTTGAAAATCCACAACAAAACCAGCCAGCAATATGGCCCTGCGACTCTTTTACTTGTTTTTGTAAATGCATTGTCTTCATTTTTTAGAGAAACTATTTGCAGTGCAGGACCTGAAAGTAGAAGATGCCAGAAGTTTCTAGCCTGCTGAGAAACAGGAGGTTTCTGCTGCAACAAACAAAGAAGCAACAGAAAAACAATCAGAGAACCTGTTTGTATTGGCGTTAAGTATTGCCTAAAAAATTCTATGGCTGGTTGCTGCATTACTAGTAGCAGTCATTTATCTCTGCATCATTCAGCAAAGAAAGTATGATGGAAAAGAAGTCAGAGTAGCAGCAAAAAGTGGTATGCACATTCAGGATTTAAGTACAGCGTGATAAAATTTACTGTGGGGATTGTTTAAAAAACACAGGTGCAGGATAAAAAGCTTTTTTAAATTCAGTTGAGTAAAGGAAATAGTTCTGTGTTTTTCCACCTTTCTTTGCAAAGTGGAATTGAAAAATTCTGAAATATTTCAGCTTTGCCACTTTCAATCTTTTTTAATTTCATTCTTAATTTCATTTTTAAATGAAATTTTAAAAAAATTACTTATGCATATTTTAAAGAAAAGGTGAACACATTCTTAAATTTCAAGATCAAAATGTGGAGAAGGGTTTTTTTCTTTTTTTTTTCAGATAAAAAGAAAAAAACAGTGTTTTTTTCTAAAACGATATCAATTTTTCCCCTATGTTTTTTTTTTATTTAATTTGGTGTTTTCTTGCATAATTTCTATCAAATGATGAAGGATTTTAATTTTTATTTAAGCTAGTTCAGCACATTTATGGTAGTTGGCGAATTCGCTTGTCTATTTACATATTTTTTTAGTCTAGCTTCAAACAAAGCTGGAGTTGAACAAGAAATTTTTAGCAGCTGAGACATACTTAACTTGTTTGATAGTAGTTTTGTCAGTTGTGCAATCCAGTCTTTCTATTTTTTGACTTCCAGGCAAAAGTTCACTGGTATTATCATGTTGCCTACACTGGATAAGCAGGGCTATGATCTTCCTGATCCTAGAGCACCTGTTTGGTTGTCTGTAGCATCAACAGTAAAAGTTCCATCACCTTGGTGCTTTGTCAATAAGGTCCCAAGGACACCTATGACAACTAGCAGTTGTAGTTAACTCTTAATTCTAGGTAGTTGTTCTTAAAGCTTACACGAAACATGCAAAAGGAATTCTGCCTGTTATGACCAAGGTGAAATTACCAAATCTCAAGAGAATTTTATCACAGTGACTCCAGGAGTGAAGTTCTTAAGGGGAATGTCTGATCAGGTAGCCAGGTTCCTTCATTTTCATTCATATATCAGTAAACCGTGCAATGCATGAATGTTTCATAGTCTTTTTAGTGTCTTCCTTGCCTTCCTTTTACCATCTTCCATGCTCCTTTCCATTGCTTTTGCTGGGTGTTAATGCTGCATGATGCCTGAAGACAAATACTGAAATGCGACTTCAAATATGTACCTTGACCAGCTATTTTTGGTCAGCCACTTTTATTTTTCAATTTATTTTAGTTTGGTTTGTTTTGTTGGGGTTTTTTTTTTTGGTGGTTGTTTGCTCTTGTTTAAATGGTGGGGCTAGTCTTCCGGGTGGTTAAAAACTTCCCAGAGCTGATTGAAAATTCATGAGGCTCTATCAAACAATGGCACACCTTTCTTTTAAGAGCATATTACTAATTCTGCTTAAAAGAGCATCTCTGGGGTATTGTTAGCTTCAGCAAGTTTTTTTTTTTGCATAAAGGATATTGAAGACTTTATTTATTTTTTTCACTAATGGGTTTTGCTTTATTAATCCACATAAAAATTGCATGGAAAGAAATTTTTAATTAGTTCCACAGAAAACTTGCAGCTGCATTTTTCCCCCCCTGGTAAAAGGCCTTTGGTTATTGGAGGCCCCCCTTTTTAAGATGATCGTACTTTGATTGTTGTTAGTTTTTACGATAGTGGGATGTTTGATTTCTGTGAAATCACAGATGATCTCAGCATACTTCTAGTCTTCATACTGATTTACAGAAGACAACCAATGGCTCAATCACATCAGTGCATGCCCCTGGCCTGGTTGTGCTTACTTCCAGACACCCTGCCTACTTTTCCTTTGTTAACGACCAAATGACTTGTTTGAGTTTACTGAGGGAAATCAAGGGGCCATATTAGATTAAATATTGATCCCAAAGTAGTATGCTGCACTTCTCTCTTTTGTTTTTAATAGCAATGCTAATGGCATTCTTCTCGTAATGCCACTCTCCGAGAGACAGATGCTTCCGGCAGCTTCCTGGTGCAAAGTGTTCCACACATGCACTTCTTCACACATTAAAGATCTCATAATCTCTATCTATTTTGGGTTTTATAATGTCTACTGCAAGTTGTATGCCCTACAATAATTAAATAACAGAAAAGTTAGGATTTTCTATTTTACAGGGGCACAACGTCAGTAATGTTGAAAGAAGGCTGGAACTGATCTATGATTTATTGTGTTATTGAAGAGCACTAAGAAAATCTTACTGAAACATTTAAAATATTTACATAGTAATATAAGTCTGTAACTGTGTTCATAACACGTTGCTCAATTATTGGTGTCTTTGAAAACAAAGCAAATTAATCTCATGTATACAAATCTGTATAATGTGTGAAAGTAATGCATGAGCTAAGTTTCCCATGCACCACTGAGAACAGCACACACACAACCTTGAAGTAAAATGTCTGCCCCCAAATGCCTAGCAGAAGTCTCTGTTAAAGCAGTCAGGAATGGATATTTAAATTCCAATGTTTAAGGAAATAAAAACCTTCAAAACCCACAGAGGGCAGTAAAAAAGTAGATTACTGCAGACTAGCTGGGAAAAAAAAATCACATTGATTACAGTGAAGAAAATGTCTGAGGGCAAAACAGCCAACAAATTTGAAATGCTGAACTTACTCTAAGAACACATTCTGTATTCTTCCTAGGTTAGTATATAAGGTTATTTTCTTTTTACATTAATATGGAATTAATATGAAATGCATTGTTTGAAATTCAGCTATATTTTGTGTTGTTTCTCCTAACATTTCTATTTATTATATACAAATCCCCTTATAAAGAAAGAATGTAGTCATCCATTGCATTGCTGCCAGTGCATTTTCTGTGTAGCAATGGCAGGACAAACCCCTCTGCTTTTCTCTGATCAAACTCAACTAACAGGAAGCTGTAGAAAATATGTGGTTTGTCATTTGTTTCCTCTTATGAACCAAGAATTGCTTCTTGGTCTGCCAGTGACACGGACTGACCTGTTAGCAGCAAAAAATGGCTCTTTGAGTTGTTCAGGAAAAAAGAAAGGATGCCAGAAAGATAACGGATTTCAGAAGGATGGATGTCCAAGGGTTTTGAACCCCTCATGTCCACTGGGCATCGGTAGCAGAGCCCCTCAGGTGGCAAATAGAGTCGATACTCAAGGGTAACAATTGTCAGTTATGAAGGACTGTAGGATATGGTTAGGCTCTTCTTTAAAAATCTTCCAGATGTCCCTAGCAAGACATCTATGTATTCAGGACTTATATGAGAAATAGGATTTTGGCCATTGTAAATTCCAGTGCAGGGAAAGCTATTTATACCAAACCTCCAAAGACCTTTGCCAGTCATGTTTAATAAATATTAATAGTGAAACTGGGATTTTTTATATAATATCTTGGTTTATCACCTTTAAAGAGGCTTTTTGCTGCCTTACCCTTAAATTCTAAATAACACAGCAACACGCCCTTAGGTACACCTAGAGTTAACAGAGATCACACTTGGGGTTGAAAGTCTATCCAGGGGATCACACATAGTGTAATTTGCAACAACTGAATTTATGACAGGTATTACCTAGCCCAGTGTACTGTCTCCCGCAGTGACAGGAGATACTATTTGGAGACAATATATATACTATTTGAAGACAGCATATAAGCCTAAACTTTTTGTAGTCTGTTCACCTAGTACTGTCTTAGCATCCACAGCTCTTGGATTCCAGATACAATTCCCAGCCTGTCGATTTACTGTTTATGCATCTGTTACCTACGGATTTTGCCAATTCTTTTTTAAACCTGCTGATGAGGTCTGCCTCCAGAACCTCTTGGACTAATGCTTTTCAGAAGACTACTACCCACTATGTTTCATCTGTTTCACACTTGTAGTAGTTTCACTGACTTTACCCAGTACTGTGGAATTTGCTGAATAATCATTCTCATCCACTTTTTCTTACCTACTGCTTTCCTGATTTTGTAGAACATCAGCCATGTTCCATGTTGAAGAGTCCCAGCCTTTTTATTCTCCCCTCACAAGGCAGTTGCTTGCTGATGACAGCTGCCTTTCTCTGTACCTTTTCTAGCCCTGTCCTTCAGAGTTGTAGAGAGCAGCAAGACACTGCCTGTGCCCTGGTGAAGCCCAAGGCTTCATTGGCTTTTTTGGGTACTGTTGTGCATTGAACTGAAAACTTCAGAGAATGGTCAGTGATGACTCAATAGCTCTTTACTGAGTCATTGATGCCAATGCTGAGTTCAGCTTCATTAAAGCACAATACCGATTATTTTCTCTAAATATATTTTCATATGCCTTGTGCTTCCTTCTCTTTCCTCCTCACTTAAGGGACTCTGTGTAATAATCCCAGTTATTTCTTATGGGTCTCACACCTTTCTCAAACCCCTATGTGTTCTTTGTTTTTGCAAAAACTTCCTCTGCCTTCTATTCTCATTCCCTCCAAAGGTACTGTCTTCAGCAAGGAGATTTGTGCGTTCCCTACTTTACTCCCCATACCACCACTCTGTTGTGATCCCCATCCTGGGGTGTCCCTAATTCCAGCCTGTTGGGGTCCTGTGGGAGCTGGTCCCCTTCCAATCCCTACTCTACACCTACCTACACAGCAGGAAGCCCTTATGTGCTCCTTTTCCTCCACTTCAACCACTCTCCTTGTACTTTTTTCCTATTTTTTTAGTTCCCTATTTTTTCTTAAAATTCAGTGGACTTATGCTTCTTGTCCCTCAAAATGTCTTGAACGTATTCATAAAGTTTGGAACTAATTGTATGTGGGTTTTGAAAATTAGGATACAGATACATCATAATAGTCTGATACACATTTTTAATGGGTATTTCAGACACTAAGCATTTTTCTCCTAATCTTTCAGGTTGGACTCATTTTTCTCATCTTTCCCTCAAAATTGTTTCTAAAGGAGTTTAATTTCAGGGTCAATGTAAATCAATGGCAGATGAGAAGGAGGCCTGAGGTAGTATTGAGTAAAAATTAGGAGGCCTCTTCAAGTGCCATGAAGCCCCAGTCATCTGTTTTCAGTTTGTGCTTCTTAACTGTAACCCAAAAGCAGCGAGTTGGATGTTACCATCTAGTAAAATTATCTCTCCTCCCTTGAGCACAGCTGGACAGACATGGGTCATGCCAGCTGTTGTGCTGCTCTGAAGAACATCTCCCATTTGGGCCCCAGCCCCATGGCTGGATTCTCTCTGTGTACATCTCTCTGTTCTCTTGTACCTAGTAATATGAACTTTGGTTTGGTGCCCTCTCCCTGTAGTGTTTGGTTTAAAAAGATGTACAGGAAATGGTCACATAAAGGATCATAAACACGAGGAAATAATTTTTACCTTTTATTTACATTTTCACTAAAACTTCCAAGTTATACCCCTTGAAAATGAGTTTTGTCCTGTAAGAAAAAAAATATAAAATTTAAAAGCCCCAATGTACTTGACTATACTGCAGCATTACCTAGGGCAGTGAACATGAAAAATGAAGGTGTTGAAATGTAGCTTTGAGTTACACAAGGAGAGGGCAGAGAAGACAGAATCTGAACACTGCTATCAGGAGGAAGGGTGAAAATAACACTAAGAGCAAAAAACTGAGGTGAAAGCCTGAGAGCCAGAGCCAGTCACTGGTATGTCACAGCTTCAGATCATCAGCAACGTGGAATTATAGGAGGTACATTTCAAAAAGAAATTTTACTATAGCCTTCCCAGGAAATATAAAGGGAGATTGGAGTGCTGTGGTATTCATGGAGAAAAAAGCTGCACATCTTCTGCGTGCTGAGGAATTGTTCCTCTCCTGTTGTCTGATAGGGGCACAACAGCATAGCAGATACTTGTTGCTGAGTAGGAACAAAGTGTAACTCTATGGATATTTCTGCTGTGCAAGATTGGAAGAAAAAAGGAACAGCATCCAGGCTTCAGATGGGTGTCTGCCTCTAGACAATTTATGCTGGCTGGCACAGCAGATGCTGCCACCACTTACTTGCAAATGTCCTATTTGGTTATTTGCATCTGGGACCTGATGGTGTCTTTTGAATGCTGGAATTACAAGAACTTGTTATGTTAGGTGATTTTTTTTTTTTTTATAATTTCATGCAATTTACATGGCTTGGATAAGAATGATCCATATGTGTGTATCTCTCCTTGTAAAAGCAACTATATTTGACAAGTACTGAAGAGATTCCTCGTAGATGAAGAAAGACATGAGCATGATAATACAGCTACCCCTGAAGAGAATGACAATGCAGATTAAAAAAAAATAAATACATGTTTTCTTCATCATTATTTTAACAGAGAGATTTGTTACCTTGATGGACTCCTTAGACAGTAGAGTCCCCAGTCGGAAGCTACTCCCCTGAGACTCAGAACATGTTTTGGTCTCCTAATGTATCTATAGCTGTGTGATGGTGAAAGTGCAAACTGTTCTCGGAAAATCTCCAGAGGCTGCCTACTGCTCCTGCAGAGCTCCAGCTGCAGCCAGAAATATATTAGCCCTCCGTTATCCCAAATCTGAGGCTGCGCTCATAAAACTGCCTTTTCTGTTTCCCCTGCTATCTTGAAGATCAATAGCTCCAGGTGAAAGAATTGCATAATTTATATTTTATCATCACTTTGTACAGTTATGCATGCTGCATAGTTTACGACTTTTTCTAATACACAGTGTTAAGGCTGCTGTTAGACACTACAGAATAGTGTATTTCATGGCTTACAGAGAACACAGGATGAGGATGCAATTAGTGAACATGATTCATTCCCTTTCTAATACTATAATCTTTGTGACATCATCTTTTGTTTCTTAAAGTACTGCAGCAGAGTTGCCTACATAATCTTGTCTAATAATCTATCCCATTGTATGTCAGTCTGAGAGGGAAATTGCTTCCTTGCTCTCGCTTTATTTGAGATTACTGACAAGTACCGTTTCCTCTCCTGATTATACTCACCTACGTGTAACTGAGCTTTTTTTCTGCAGCAGTTTTTGCTGAAGGCTGTGTTAGAGTTCAGGTTAAGATACACTCCCAGTGCTCTCCCCTCGTGTCTAGTGAAATAGATGAAATTTTTTAAACTTGGTGGTCCTGACTGAGTACACTATTGTACCTGACAACATCAGAGTAGCAAGTTATCATTATGCAGATGTTGTCTGACACTGTTTTCTGAGTAGGAACTTATCTAGTATTCATATTGTAAAGATATTTTTTTCTTTGTGCAGCAGCAATTTTCTGTATCTGTAAAAGCAAAATTCAGCAAAACCTCTGAACCCCAGCTACAGTTATATAATTTTAGGCTTTGTACTGTGTTTATAAATCTAAAACAATGTGGTGCTGTCATGATTTTTCTTCCTGGTCTCTTAGGAAGGCAGGGAGGGATAACCCACAGCTTAAAAAATACACCAGAAACTCCCATTCACAAACACTTGGGGGGCTTTAAATTTCTAACAATTAGCTATAGCTCCAAGGTTTGAAGCACAGTACTGTCTATGAGAGCATGACCGTGTCATTTTGCCTGCCGCGTAGATCCTCCAGCCTAGAAAAATATATTCAGGGGGACTGTTTTGTAAGCTCTTTGCCTTGGACCTGTCACATCGCCATCTGACAGCTCCGGGCTTCACCGGAGAGCTGGTGTGAGTTCATCTCTCCCCAAGCCTTGTCCACACAACCCAACACCTCAGAGCAGGACGGAGAAGCCTCCCGAGAAATACCACTTGGCACCCTCTCCCACGCTTTATAGACCTGATTTCTAAAGCTGCTTCTTCACGGGGCGGGGGGGGCAGCCCTGAGGTAAATGGCCCTGCCCGGCTGTGAGGAGAGGATCCCGGCGCTGAGGAGAGGTGAGGGGCAGGCAAAGCCCGGCCACCGCCCCACAGGTCGAGGGCAGGACAAGGCTCCCATCGCAAAGGCGCGGACGGGACCCGGGCGCCCCTGCCGCTTACGGTGCCTCTCCTCCGAGACCACGGGGAGGCCCGGCGCGGCGGGAGGCCGTCACCCCCCGCCCCGAGGCTGCGGAGATGGAGGTCACCTTTGCCCCTTTAAGCTCCAGCCGTTCTTTTCTGCGGCATCTATTTTTAGCTCGCCCGCTTGGTAACACCCAGCTCTGCCCTCGTATTCCACCATGCTCCTCACCCCCGGCTTTCTCTCTCTCTCCCCCCCTTTCCCCCCCCTCCCGGTGGTAGGTTCCGCCCGGCGGCGGCGGCGGCGGGGGGCACTGAGCATGTCCGAACCCGTTCGGCAGCGGCCGCCGCGCCGGGGCTGCACTCCCGCGGCGGGCGGGAAAGCAGTCGCGCGGCCGGGCGCCGCGTGAGGGAGGCGCGTACAGCCGCAGCCGCCGCTCCTCCGCCGCCCGTCAGTAAGTTTCTCCGCGGCCAGGGGGCCCGGCGGGCGGAGGGGGGCAACGGGTGCCGCCTCCCCGGGGCTCAGAGTTCAGCATTCCCCCCCTGCTCCCCGCTTCCCCCTAGGGGCCGGTGTCGGGCGGGATGCGACGCGGCGTGTGTGCTGCTGTGGGGGGCAACTTATCTGCCCGGCCCCGCAGCCCCCCCGGGTGGGTACCGGCTCTCACCGTGTTGCGGGGTGCTGCCGCCGTGGGCCGCGGCCTGCCGGCTCGGCCGCGGCCACGGCGGGTGGGCAGCGGGCGAGAGGCTCTCCTCAGGTGCGTGTGGCCACCCCACCGCCGGGAGGGACGGTGGGTCGCGGTGCGAGGCGGGGCGCGGCTGCAAGCGGCGCAGGGAGGAGCGGGAGGCTGCGCTCGCCCCGCGAAGGGGCCGAAAATCCCTCGCAAGTGGCCCGGGCGTCATCGGAATCAGCGAGGCCGGGGTGTTTGAAGGAGTTTTTGGTTTAACAGATGGTACCGTAGGGAAGAGAGTGTTCGTTGAGAGAAACTGTAGCGACAGGCGTTTCTGCTCCCTCGTGTGACAATTTATTCTGGGTGTCCTTTTAGTTTAGTAGGGGTGCAGTGTTTTAAGTTAACTCTCAGTAGCAAACAAACGGCAAACTATGCCCCGAGGTTCTTTTCCTCTGAAAATGGGGATTTGATATCTGTTTTTAAAAATGCTTGTTCTGTTGCTGTTCCTTTCGCGTGTAAAGTCGGTTTGAACACTTTGTTACTGATACTAGGGAATGTAAAGTTCTTCACTTAATGTTGAAAGCAGCATGGTTTAGTTAATTTCTTTTTCTGTGCTCTGAAATGAGGAAAGGTTTCGGGGAAAACTGCTTCACTACTCAGAGGTGGCTCGTTGCTGTTTGTGAAGTTGTATTAAGGAGGCCATCTAATTAAAATGATTCAGTAGTAGAGGAAGGGGAATTTGACGAGCTTTCTGTCAAATTGAATGTCACGAAAATTCTCCTGCCTAGTGTGTCACTGGTGAAAGAACTGGACTAAGTGAGGGGCAGTAAGGTGCTCTTGGTGGACAGTCTGTTCTGGCAGGTATTCTCAGTATAATGACCTGACTTCTGACACTCTTATAGGCATGTGTTTGCATGTTGACTTAGATTTGGTGAAATACTGGGAGATGAATATTTGTATAAGCTGAAATGTCTGTATGTTAAGCCTTATCAAAATTTAGATGCATTATAAAGTAGTTAAAGACTTGACATCCCTATTGTGTATATTCTTGATTACTATTATTGTAGTGGAGACAGGAAGACTGCTGTGTAATTGTTTCTGTAGCTCTGCAACTCTTCCCGTCTCCCAAATGAAACAAAAAGCCCCCCAAAAAGCAGCCCCTTAAATAATAACAATTGATCTGTGGGTGTCTGAAAGCTAGTCGGTGTGCACTATTGGGATCTGACTTGTGCATGAATAAGCTGCTGTCCTGTCAGTTCCATTTTTATGAGTGTTCAATAATGGGGAAAAAATGAATTTGTGAGTAGATGCCTTTTTCCTGCTGCATGAGACCGCACGAAAATGCAGCAGGGAAAGAACAGCTTGTGTTACCTATGTTGACGACAGGGTAAAAACAAAGAGGAAAATTTTTTTGTGTGTGGCAACCTGCCATTTTTCTCCTGTAATTAGATTTTAGCTGAAATAATTTTAGGCATTTCAAAACCAAAATTGTTTAAAGTATCAGAAGCCTTCAAAGTCCGAGTATTAAAAATGCTTTCCTTATGCCACCTATTTGTGTAGTAGGTGGAATTTGTGTTGCATTTTACTGTTATGACATTTTAAATCTTCTCATTATCATCCCAGAGCTCATATAATAGAATTATTTCAGCATCCTAAACAGATAGGCATTCTTTGATAGTCAAAGTGTATGCATACGCATATGTAGAGCATATAAGCATATCCTTAGAATATATGCTGTGGTCTAATTCCTGTAGAGTCTCAGTTGATTCTCTGTTTCTTGTCTAGGTTTGAGCCCAACTACTGGAAATGTGAAAATTATTTGAGTGGCAGTGGGGTTACATATTAATTGTTTGGGAATACCTAGTTACCAGCTGCAGTGTTTGTACAGTGTTTTTTTTTCCCTTCAGGCAGAAAAAAAGTAACTCTAATCTTCTTTCTCCATGTCTTGAAAACTCTTTTCTCTGTTATTTGCTTAATCTAAGGAAATATCTCCCATTTTTTCCTTTTTCTTTTTTTTTTTTTTAATAAAGTGTGTCGTCTCGCATTATAGGAAATTATATACTCATCCCCCCAGGACTTTGGGGAATAACAGAACCATGAAAAGAGATATCAAAATAGTTGTGTGGGGTTTTTTTTTTAAGTTGACTTTAGTTTAAAAAAACAAACAAACCAAAACCCTATTAATAACACCCTAGGAAATTTTAAGAGGGAAGTGATGATTCTCTAGGGCTGATAGCTGAAGGCAGTAGTCAAGCATTACCGACTAGCTGTTAATTCACAAGAAGGTCTGTTAGCATTCGTTTTTGTTGTTGAACTACTGTAATGTTTCTTCTTCACTCTTCAGCGAGCTGTTGTTTCTAGTTACTATAGCAAAAATATTAAATTGAGCATATTATTGAAACACAGGAGGTGACAACCCTACAAAAGCCAACAGTTATGCTAACAAGCATGGTTGGGTGTCAGGTTAGCACAAGATTGCTACATGTTCATGAATGGATTCACTCAGGAGATGCTGATGCTTTTGATTAATAGAGCCATTTACTTAAATTTAGGATGACTTCCCTGTCTACTGCAGCAGATATTTGTTAGGGTAGGGTGTCCTTCTTTGGTATGTGGACTGTTGCCATCAGAGGAGAAGGAGCAGTTTGGGATAGTCAAAGAATTGCATGTGCTCCAAAGCTCTTGAGGAAGACCTTCAAGTGTTTGAAAAAGACACTGCTATCTTCATTTCATCAATGGTGTTTTGTGCTGGAAACAGATGGTCATGTGGTGAACTGCAGCAACGAGCTGTAATTTACCCTTTTATTCCAGTATCTGCTCCTATCAGTTCTACCTTCTCCATATCCGTGCCTACTCTTGAGTATCTCTAGGATATCTCATGATACGTTATGATTGTGTCATACAGTTTCTAAGACATGAAGTTATTGGATCGCCAGGTCAAAATCTTTCAGATTGTGTAGAGGCCTCTGTCACAGAGAGAGCTTATCTGTAGCTGTGGCAGTACAATTAGCGAATTTCTCCTGTACATAAGATTACTGCCTATATCTCTCAATTAAACGTTGAAGCAAGTGATACACGTTGAAGCAAGTGATGCTCCCACTTTCTTATGTTGCTCTAGCAAAACAGAGATAGAAGGATTATTTGCTATTTATTGTTATTCTTCTGCCTACAATAGGAGGGTTTGGAGAGGAAGAAAATGTTGGAGAGAAATAGAGAGGAAAATACATAAACTCATGTTAATCTTCCACAGCTTTGCAGCTGAGAACAAATTGGAATTTTGTCTCTCTTAACTTCTAAATGTCATGAGGGTGAAGGACCATTCAGCTTCACTTTGTTACTCCTCAAGAATACACTCAGGTGTCTTTATCATTTGATGTATGAGAAATCATGCGAGGGAGGGGGTTAGTCACGGGAGCAAAGGGAAGAGAGGATGGCTGCACGCAAGCTGGATGTGTCTTGTAATGGAGTTCCAGCAGAGTCCTCAACACAGCTTACAAACATGCTGTTTGTCACATAGCAAAGGACTGTATTTTCTCTGGGGTCAATGTAACGTGTTGTTCACATAGTACAGGAACAGGAAAAAATGGGATTCTGAGGGTAAAGTGTGCAGTGGTGTTAGTTGACAAGTGTAGTTGTGCGAGTTCGAGGCCGTGAAAGGTATACCGGTCTCCTTTTTACTTTCTTTTTGCTGGATCCAGTTGTTTTCAGGCTTGGATTTATAAGCCTTAGCTGATTTATATGTTTCTGGTAAGCTTTTATGACCCTTTTTTTTCCATACAATGGTGGTATGGTTTTGCCCCTACCCAAGATGAGGACTGAAGAGACAAAGTACTTACTTGAGTAATAAATAGTTAATCAATGTTGGAAGCCTGACTGACTGATCTGAAAACTTAAAGCTTGTGAGGAACAAGGGGTTTCCTGCTGCACAACCATGGACGTTATAAAACAAGAGGGACATGTGCAATGACTTCCCTTATAATAGAAACTGACAGGCTCTGAGTAAATTCTTGGTTGAATGAGACTTACCACTTAGAAAATAGAGTTACTCTTCATTTAAAAATTTGGAGTGAGCCCATCTTAACACTTGTGAACGCATCCAAATCCATTGTGAGCTTTCTAGGTATTAATTAGCCTAAGTGTTTGCTATTAATAACTTATTTTTGTCTTGGTGTTGTTTTTATTCAACTTCTAGCTGTCAGATCTGACTGTCTGCCTGTTCAGAGAGCTACATATCGTCCAGTATTTTTTTCTGTGAAAGTAGAATAGATCAATGAAGACCTCTTGAAAGACTGAGCTCATCAAATCTCATGCTGTTTATGTATTTTCAGTCCTGTTTCATTTTTGAAACTAGTCAGTTACTCTGTTTTCTCTGAACTTGGAAGTTACACCTATTGCATATCTTTGATACAAAGGTTTTTCCTGAATGTGCTGTAACTTCACACAGAAATAAAATGATTAGGGCAAAAAAAAGTCAGTGCCCTAATAGGAGAGAGAGAGAGAACATAAAGAAATCTTTGGTGGTGAAGTAGATACAAGTTTTTAATGCTTTGCTAATAAATCTCTCAGTGATCAACAGTGAAAGATGAATGAAAGAGGAAATTTTGAACGCTGCAGGCAGAGCTTAGGTTGATGTTAGCCAAAGCAAGACCAATTTCTGTAGAAGATGGGAACTTTGGTCTGTGACTAAGAGCCTTAGTCATGTAAGATCCACTGTTATAGTTTATATACCTTCTTCAGTAATCAGTGACCAAGGAGTAACATTTTGATTTAACCTGGGACATACCCCTTGCGTGCCTCTAAAGGCATGGTTAACATCTGTGCAGTCATGGATGTGTTATTCCTTGTTGAGCATGTAAAGCAAAGCTGTATCAAAGTCGGAATATCTCTGGAAGACAAAGTATTGCTTCTTGACAGTGTAGGGGCCTTGTTTGTTCAGTGGTACACACTTTGTTTTGGAAGGTGTTCTTGCAGGCCTTGGGACAGATTACTAGGAGTCATCTTGTCTGTCTTCAATGGGTGATCTCACCCATTAAAACACCAAATTTGGAGGACAAAAAATTATGCTATGTGAACACAGCATGGCTGCTTAGTTGTTATGCTTTTTCTTTCTATGCAATTTCTCTTATGTATACAATTCCCATCCATTTTGCTATGAATTTGAGTTGTGGAAACAGGAGAAGAATGACCCGTCTCCTATGCTTCTTTGTATAAACTGCTTTTGGAATGCATAGATGTGAAACGAATTCATAGATAAAACATAGTTCACTTAAGTATTCCTATAGATAATAAGTATTCAGAAACCTTTATATAATATGACATGTACATAAAGATAAGACTTTGATACTTTTTCCCCAAGGCATAACACAACCAGATTCCATGGAGACACCTTCTAAAATAACAGCAAATACTTTATTAGTTATTCCTTAATCTAACCATAGCTGTACAAAAGCTTAGTAATAAATCATCATCATATTTCATAAATAATACAAAGCTTACTAAAATGTTAGTATTTATAGTCACTGCAACAAAATTGGATTCACTTGTGAGTCTTCTTTATATTTCCTTTGTGATTTTAAATTATTAATATTGTTATTTTAGAACTTGGTGTTTATATACTGTTGATGTAAACCTAATCTATCCAGTCATCTGAATCTCTGGCAGTTGAATTCCGACTCTTATGCATTTTGTTGCACCAAAAAGCCAGGACATCCATGTTGATACAAGCAAATTCTGAGATGATTAATCAATGATTATCACAGCTTCTGTAGCTTTTGAAAAGAGAATCTATAACAGCTTTTAACTCCCCTTTGGAGAAGGAAACAGCTTTTATCCAGGACTGCAAACAGCAATAGCAAAGAAAACGAATGCAATGGGAAACAAAATATATTTGTTTCTTGTGGCTTTAGTTCTCCTTTGGGATCTTATAATTAATCTCTGTGGGTTTTCAGTAATTTTCTCTGGGATTATGACTATCTTTTTTTTACTTCTTTTTCCTAGAGTCAGTATGAACGCTAACTGCAGTGAAATGTTATGGCCATAGAACTAGTGCTAATTCATTAGTAATCAGTCTAACTTCTAGATGAAACCTCAAGCCCCTTTCTGCTTGAATATTTTTCAGAGAATTACACTAAGTATGGATTTAAACCACCGATAGAAGTCCCACTTATACCTTCTGTTACCATTAGTATATCACCATGGCAAAAATAAATTATGGTTTTGGTTTTTTTTGCATGCATTTTCCATATGCCAGAATGGATGATAGTAGCAGGAATTAGCTGATCTGTGTGGAACACTTGACTGTGAAACACTTTTCCATATGCAAACTGTCATACCTCCTTTTTTATTTCCTTATTTTTATCGCTAACATGTGCCTCACCTGAAAGCTTATAACCTGAGCATATGCTCCACTAAGTCTTACCTGAAACAGTGAATGACTTGGACACCTCTAGAATGGCAACATTGGAATAGCTATGTGTAAGAAATTATAGGGAAAGTTTTGAAGTGGAACTAACATTTATTAAAGCTTCAATGCTCAATTGATTTTTCTGTTTACTACTTCCCAGTGTATTCCTGTATGTTGAGCATCCCTGCTGTAAGCTCTCTACAGTGGAGTGTGTGTGTATTTACATGTTTTAGAGGGCTACACTTTTACTTACATAATTAAGCAACTGTTTTTACATAGTTAAAGTATTTTATTTTTATCTTTGAATTAAACTGTTAATACTGATTATAAAATTTGAGGCTCTGAGTATCACATTTTTTCTCAGGAGCCCCTGTCATAATAGCTGCTTTATGTACTTTCCCAGTGTAACCTTGTGCTTACTTTATCCTCAGACTGTACCCGGAGTGTTGGGTGTACAGCAGTAGTATTGCTGTGCCGCATTGCATCTGAGAATCTACCTCCAGGCACAGCTTTCCATTCAAAGGGTCCAGGTGTTCTGGGGTCCCAGAGGGCACAACTGTCTTCACCTGAGTGCGTGTGCTCACATCTAAGACAGCACCAAGCAGGACTTACCCAGTGTTTGTTCTTTTCTGCAGCTTATTCTGTCTATGGCAATGGTGATTGAAAAAAGTGAAGTTTTTGATATGTTTTTGGTGTTTTTAATGTCCTTAAAGCACTGAGGCACTGGGATGTACCTGGAGTTCAGGTAACCTTATAAGCAAGCATCCTGACTAAAATGCTGAAGCAAAAAGAGCTGTCCGTGGAACTGGGGACCATGAGAGAGAAAGTCTTGGCTTTGGGTCAGATTAGGACATGGATGAGCTGCCTGGACAAAATCTTAGCGTTGGTTGGATAAAGTTGTTGGAGGGTGGTCATAGTCATGGAATAGGGCTGAGGAAAGATGAGAACATCACTGGACAACTGAGAGGATGTGCAAGTAGTAGAGTCTGTGTCTTGTGAGGGCTTTACAGAGTCCAGAAGGAATCTAAATTTAGTTTCCAATTCTTCTGGTCCTGTTGTAATTCAGGTGAGCCCACTGTTAAGGGTATTTCACCTCATTGTTCCACTTCTTCACAGCCCCTTACCTATCCCTCCTATTTGTTATTGTAAACTTGTATTTCTGACCCTTGTGCAACTTAAAATATCAGAGCTGAAGCTGCTTGGATATCCAGAGTAACTGAAGACTTCTCCATTTAACTTTAGTCTCCATACTTCAAGTCTGTATCTGTAAAATGAAGACAATACTAGCTGTACGACAATGTATGATATGGAAAGATAAGTTCATTAATTTTTGTTTAATACTGTGATGATGATCACCTTGGAGAGGCTCATGAGGAAATTAATACTTCTAGCATCTTAGCAGAGCTTAAGTAGAGTACTATAAGGCCATGGACTGAAAAACTCTGATCAAACTAGACACTGGATACCTCGGCTGCTTACTTAGTAAATAGTGTCCCGTTCTCTGAGTGTTGAAGCAGTTATGGTGAAAAGATATGCTATGTGAACACATAGCTGGAAACTATAAAGCTGTTTGCGCATCCTCTTTGAGAATATTGTTCAGACACTTTGTGACCTGTGGTTCTTAACTTTGTGAAAATAGCAGCCTCAATATATGAAAGGTTGGTACCTACTGAAGTTCTCATCAAACTGCAACCAGCCTTCTGAATTAGGATGTATTTGAAGAGAGAAAAGCTTCTTGTGGTGATAATGTAACCACAGAAAAAGAGATCTCTGTAACAGTCCTCATGATCATTGCTACATATAAATAGTTGAGAGTAATTAAACACAGCCAGGAGCAAGTGAGACAGAATTAAAATACAAGTGGTTTTGGTGAGTGTGATACTTTTCCTTACGCTCTGTGAAGGAAATATGACTTTATGCATCAAAATTATGTTACTTGTCTGCTTCGGGACTAATATATGTGTACATTGCATGCAACAGCACTAGTAAAGGTCTGTAAAATGTATGAAACTAGTGATGGTGCCAGTGGATGAAGTTGTCAAGGTGGAGAAGCTGCATGAGTGGAAGGAGCTTGCAGTGTTTGGAAGGAGAGCAATGTGATGATGAAATGTAATCAGAGACTATCTGAGTATCTAGTTTGGCACAGGAAGGTGGTGCAGTGAACACAAAATTGTCTCACTGCAGTTCTGTCACCATCTTCTAATGTTGTTCTTAGCCAGTGTTGGAGTAAGTTTTGAGCAAGACTTAGATTGTACCTAGAGATCAGGCTTGACCTCACTGAAGCTTTAAAGGGGAGGTATTGCAAATACACAGTTGTACTAAGAAATAATCAGAAAAGATACTCTTACTTCCCCATATGTATTTCCCCAAATTCCTCTATCTTTTGTTTTCACCAGTTTTCAGGGCCCTATATAAGAGACACATCCTAAAACTGTAGCATGGGCCATGGGCACAGTGCAAACTTGTTACTGCCCTTTCCAATCTGTTCTTATGTCCTCAGTCACTTCTAACTGCTTTTGTTTCTCTTTACCCCAAAGGCAAGGGTTTTGTAAGATATCTTCTTCAGTGACATAGACAGTGGGATCAAGTGCATGCTCAGCAAGCTTGCAGATGACACCAAGCTGAGTGGTGCAGTGGATACGCCTGAGGGACAGAATGTCATACAGAGGGACCTGGGTGAGCTTGAGAAGTGGGGCCATGTGTACCTCGTGGTCCAACAAGGCCAAGTGCAAGGTCCTGCACCTAGGTTGGGGGTTGAAGGGATTGAGAGTGGCCTGGCCAAGAAGAATGTGGGGGGTATGGGTGGGTGAAAAGCTGGAGGTGAACTGGCAATGTGCGCTTGCAGCCCAGAAGGCCAACCACATCCTGGGCTGCATCGGAACAAGCATGGCCAGCAGGTTGAGGGAAGTGATTCTTCCCCCTCTACTCTGCTCTCGTGATACCCCTCCTGGAGTACTGTGTCCAGCTTTGGTGTCCTCAGCACAGGAAAGACATGGACCTGTTGGAGTGGGTCCAGAGTAGGGCCACGAAGATAATCAGAGGGCTGGAGCACCTCTGCTATGAGGACAGGCTGAGAGAGTTGGGGTTCTTCAGCCTGGAGAAGAGTAGGTTCTGGGGAGCAGCATTCCAATACTTAAAGAGGGCTAATAAAAGTTTGTCCCCATCTTTCTTTAGCAGGGCCTATTGTGATAGGATTGAGGCATAAAGGTTTTAAACTAAAAGCGGGAAGATTTAGACTAGATATAAGTCTGAGGGTGGTGAAGCACTGGAACAGGTTGCCTAGAGAGGTGATAGATGCACCATCCCTGGAACATCCAAGGAACATTCTGAGCAACACGATCTAGTTGAAGATGTTCCTGCTCATTGCAGGGGGTTTGGAGTAGGTGACCTTTAAAGATCCTTTCCAACCCAAACAATTCTAAGATTCTGTGGTGTAGCAAAGGGCAGTAGAAATGAACTCCCCAAAGGAAGAACTGTGTGTCAATCCGTGTGATCTTTTTCGGGGAACATAAGAGATTGGAACTGATTGGAACCCAGGAGGGTTTCTTTAGTGGAACTAAATGAAATCCTGAAGAAATCTGAAAGTTGGCAGTTATAGGGAGGAAGTTGTTCCATCTTCATGAAACATGCAAAGGATCCCTGTCATCTCTTCTAAATTCTTATAGTAACTGCTAATTACTTTCTGCTTTCTAATTCTCCTTCACAGTTACTTTTTTTACAACTCGGTATGGCAAAAGTACCCATCTCTTGCTGTCTGAGTTAATCAAAGAGGAGGAAGAACAAAAATAAATAAATAAATAAATTAAAATTCCTTTATTTATTCCACTTTGTTGTAATACCCAATCATGTTGTAGGTCAATTTTAGTTTTTCAAATGCAGACCTCTACATAAACCAGGAGATCTTTAGATAATAGGAGGAGTTGGCTTTAAATAATTTCCTATGACAAACACAGTATCCCTTTCTTTCAAAGGTTGGTAAATATTTTCAAGGTGAATTAATTCATGTTTGCCAAAATGAGCCAGGTTTATACCTATGTGAGGGCAAAAGCAGTCATCAATGTGTTTTAATGCATATAACTTAAGTCACTTTATGGTTGTGCATTATTATTAGAAGGATTTTCAAGAATAGTCTGGACAAAAGTGAAGATAATGACTTTTCGATGGGTAAACTAATGTAAATTGTTCCAATCTACAGAAATACAGACTGAGATGGTTCGATGCAGTGGAGCTGGTATAAGCAGCTTGTAGTTTTCCAGATGCTTGTACCTGACATTTTATACTGCAGTGCTTACACAGTGGCACTACGCAAATTTCATTGCATCAAGCATTCAGTTTCCATGCCAGGATTAAATTACTCAAGTTTGTTTGGAGTTCTGGACTGTTGCAATTTTAAACCACTAGTGTTTTGTCATGTGTCCTTGCTTAGGAAGATTCCTATTCCATTTAATAAAAATTGAATTGTGATAAATTAATGAGTATGACAGTCTCTGAGCTGCAGCATATATGAAGCCTGCAAATTTATTTATGCTTAAGATGCATGTAGCTGATTAACTTGAATGACAGTCCTATTACATCTTTTAGTCTGTTCTTGGCGCATTGTTAACCGTATCTCTCTAGTACGTAAAAAAAGACAAAATGGTAGTATTTTATCCAAAGAAACCAAACTTAGCATCCACTTCTCGATCTTGGGTTAGAATTACAACGTTTTTCCTGAAGTACTTCAGACTATAACCTTCTAAGATGCTTTCCTCAAACATACAGGTATTGAAAAATGGGAGAACACCTAGAAGGAACACAAAAATGCCTTCTTCATTTGGCTGTTAGATAGCTAAGACACGACTAGTATCATATTGTATTGATCATTCCTTAGCACGTGACATTTAGATAAAGTTCCTGTTCTTTTTTTAAACTGTAATTTTATGTGTTACTTTGTGATATTATCTCAACTAGGCTCTTGATGTTGAAGAGAAGATTTTTTTATAGATCCATAAAGCATATACATCACTTTGCATGAACAAAAAGTTTGACTCTGTGCAAATGAGCATTTGCATTTATACGATGCAATAATGAGTTCATGTATTTGTAAGAACGTATGACTCTGAATTATGAATCCCAACAAAGGATCTGAAGTGACCATTTGACTCAAAAGTTTTTCTCCCCTCTCCCAACTAAATCATCTGGCCTGCTTCTGCATGCTTTGCTCTTCTTAAATCTTTAGACATTATGGGTACAGTTTTTATATTGCTAATTGGTCACACTAATTTTTAAACCTTTTTTTGGTAAAAAAAAAAAGCTGATGGAAAAAAGTTTGTCAAACCACTAGGAGAATGCTTTAAAAAATCTGTGAGCCCAGCCACATAAAGCATGACTTGAGTACAGTTTGTTACAGGTGAGGTACAAGAACAGCATTTAATTCCAAGTTTAAATTAAGGTATTAACTAATAGAGTTTGGGACAGGAGATTACAGGGATTGTGGCTTAGTCTGTTACAGAGTACTACTACATTGAAATTCATGCCTAAACTTGTGATTTTTTTCCCTCCTTGCACAAGTCATCTGTGTTTGGAAGTTCTAGTTCTGACCCTTTCTTTCTAATGGATTTAATGTTAAGTCTTTAATATGAATTTATGACTGAAACCCAGGGAAACTGTACAGAGCAGCAGTACTTCCTCACTGAAACAAAGAAATTTAGCCATTCCCTTGAGACCATGCTAAAGTTGGTCTTTGAGTCTAGAACAGAGCTGTGGGAGACAGACTTTGACTGATTTTATTTTAACATTTGGAAGATGCTGGATAATTTTCCTTTAACCAGCCCTACAAATCAACAGGTGGTGAGAGATGGGTTCTTCCCATGTGTTAGTGAAGGGTCAGATAGTATATTGCTAGCAGCTTTGAGCCATGTGTGGAGAATATTCCTACCTTCTGTTCATCAATAGGGAAGCAAACATTACATGTTTGTTTTTATATTTAATAAAATTAAGTCCATATGTATTTTTTGGCCTCTACCTTCTGGCTAATGGATAATGGGGAACGAAGCTGCAATGGACTGGACATGCATGCTACTGAGGGTATAAATTTGTACTTTTTTTGTTAATAAGTTTTTAAAGCACATAAGGGTTTTCTGCTGCAGCACCACTGATTTTATTATATTTTTTACATATGGCTGGGCCCTAAACAATGCTTGCCACAATGGAGGGAATGGGTGCAAATGTATTGCTGTGACTGGAGCAGCTGGAGGACGCTGGAAGAGAGGCTCTGTGCTGCAAGTCCTTGAATACTGTGATTGCAGGATAAATGGGAAAAATGTCTCCTGTTCATTCTTTGCAGGATGACAAGCCAGATGTGGGGAGAAAAATAACTTGCATAAATTAAGTTTTTACACAATAGTATTTTGTATTACTCCTTTGTTTTGCAAATTTCAACTAGCTCTACTGTGCTTGCCAGTAAAATAAACAGATTACAGGAACAGAGGAAAAAAAACACAAACAGTCTTCATTCACTTCCAATTAATTATGTTTCTGCTAAAATCCTGTTTGTTTGGAAAAGAATGACCTTGAAACATTGCAGTTCACAGTTCAAATCTTTTGGTTGATATTGGCTCATATACTGAGTGACCTGAATAAAAATGAGTAGACAGTAGAATCTTTTATTGTTGAATTGGTTATTATGTTTTTGAGGTGCTAATTTTTTCACTGCCCTATATTTGTTATATGAAGGATAAATCTGGTATCATGGAGACAACAGCAATGCTTCAAATTCCATGGTCATAGTTCTTAAGACATGCTTATCAGCACAGTGATTTTTATAGATGCTCTGCATAATGTATCAGCATGGGCCAGATTTTTGCCTGTGACTCACTGACGAAGCTGTTGTAATTATATTGGTGCAGGCAATTGCATCTCATACTTGTTAGGCTGTAGCAGTGGTAGTGAGGTTTTTATATGAATGGAGAATTTGTAAGCCTGCTCCAACTTTAGATATATAGCCTCTGACAAGTGTTGGAATTTTATTTTGGTTATGTGATAGTGTGTGTTTCTTTCAGAGGGGTCTGTTGTTCTCGAACATTTCCATATGTCCTTGCATTTGCGGTGTGCTAAAGGTAATTTGTGCCCAGTATATTCTTTTGGGATAGTGGGGAAGTTGTCATTTTGGTAAGAACGTACTCTGTCACTCTCACTCCTCTTATGCCCTGAATTGCTTTGCAGGTGCTGCAGTTGAATATTGCTGGAAAAAATACCTAATGCAGACAGATTGAGGCTGTGCAGAAACTGCTTGTAATGGTCATGGCGTAATACCTGAAACAGAATAGAGGAATCTGTTTATGCACATATATAGAAAGCTAGAATTATTCATCAGATGATGGTGAAAAACTAGTGTGTGCATCAGGCCAGGCGGAAAACCAAGTGACTTTAACTGTAGTTCAACAAAGCAGTATGGTTATCTAAAAAGCATAGGCATAGGGCTAGTTATTACACTGTATCAATTTTACCTAAGTAAGAGAAAGAAAGCGGTATGATTTTATGTTAACGGGATGCACAAAGCTGAAAGGTAACAAGAGTCCTGTTAGGCATTTGAGAGGCACAGGAGTGCCTGTTGAGTGTGTGCTGCCTGTACCTTTTTGGATGATGGTCTTCTCCAGTTCTATCTGGAGATCACAGCTAAGAAGGGTAATAAGATAAGCCCATTCTGGCTAAAAAAAGAACAGCAGTGCTAAGCAGGATGAAGCACGTGTAGGATCTCCTTCAGACTTCTACCTGGAACTGTAAGAGTATGTAAAAACTCCTTCCCTCCTCAGCTAATGAGATCGAGGGGGTTCCCATACTGATCACCTCCTATTTTAACCTCTGAGAACAGCCCTGTAAAGCAGGCAGGTTTCTTAAATTCATTCAGTGATGTGTTGAACAGTTTTGTACTAAAGTGCAAAAAAGAAAAGATATGATCTGTCCTAGTTTGGAATAATTAAGGATCTTTAAGCTGCTATTTAAGTGGAAATGGATAAGTAGGAAATAAGTGATGTATTTGTTCACTCCTGATCTCAATTCTACTCTTCTAAGCCTAAAACTCAGGCTGCTATATGGTGGACTGAATGCCCAGTGTCATTTTAGAAGTGCTTGAGCAAGTGGCATTATTGTTATTGATATTATATATATGAGTTGAATTTAATAAAAAACCAAGGAATTACTTAATCTTTTTTGATTTTTTAAATATAGAAATATAATTATTTTAATTTCCATATTAATAACGACTTGCAAAAAAAAAAATGAAATTGGAACATTAGGAACTAACAAAATATGTTTCTTAGGAAAAAGTGAGGAAAAATGTTAAACCAATTCTAAGTTTTAATTAGAAAAAGATTAACTGTATAATTTACTCTATTAACAAAGGCATAATTAGGTCCAATTTTTTGTTCTGTATTACAGTTGAAATGTCACATGTGAGGATTTATAAAACATTGTGGTTACTCTCTTGCAATGCGAAGGCCAGAGCAGTGTAGAGAGCCTGTGCTGATACTTTTTTGCAGTTTGAGATCTAGGGGATGAAGCTATTCCAAAGTGGAATTGAATTCAGTCTTTGTTCACTTGGTTTTCTACAATGCTAAATTCCTACTGATTTTTGAAAGTTCAAAAATACTTTACTGAAGCCAGTAAAAGCTCTGTGTGTGTTTAGGACTGTTGAAATCAGACAAAGTTATGTGCCAGAGCAGAGTATACACGAGGTCTCCCAAGGCTCCATGAGCTAGCTTATAGCTAAACTAGACCTCTGTTCTTGAATTGCCCTAATAGACACCTAATATCTATGATATTAATATTAGGTGTCTATTAATAGACTAATAGACATTCATGGATAAGGAAGTAGCTACTTGACATACTACCTTATTTTCTTAAAATCAGCTTTCACAAATACTCTCAATGTCTTAATTTTTAGCCTAAGTCAGAAAATGGCAACTCTTGTTTTCATGTGTTGTTAAGTGGTGGTACAGATAACTCAATTCTATCATTGGACCTTTTTTGTGTAAATGTTATAGGAAATTTAAAAGCAAAGAGTCATTAAGTGGTTGGCCACAAAATTGGTGAATGTTAGAAGCATGCTAACAGGGTGAACGTTTCTCCAGTGAGACATTTTTCATTGTTTCTTTTTGAATTGACGTAGACTGCTTTTGTGTTTCTCCAGCTAGGAACTCTTACATTTCCCGAGTTCCTAAATGTGAATCTTATGCCTCCCTTTTGAAAATGCTGTAGTTCTTACACAATTACTTCCTTGTTGGTGTGGCTCATATTTTTTCTGTAATATCTCTCATTTGACAAAGTAAACCTGCATGCTGTTTCATTACTGAAGTGGTGAATTTTAATTTGCTTTATAGTTTAATTTCTTCTTGAGAGTGACTTTATGACATCAATTTTGTGTTTCAAGAAGTTACCTTCTGTGAAATTGGTCTGTTTTTTCTCTTTGAGTGAAACAAATTTCTATGTACAGTGTAAGGGCTGAACTGATTTTACAGGCTTTTGTTAGGAAGACTGATAGGGTTTTTTTTTTTAATCCAGCTCTGGCCCTGTGATATCACATTTCCTTAGGAGTTCTGTAGTCTGCTTTTCATTGAATGGGCTGATGTTAGTGTCTTGAGTCATTCATCATACCACATCCTTCCAAGTGTTTAGGATGAAGAATGTTTTAGGAGGAGCGAGTATTTAGGGTGGTTAGTGCAGGCTTTAAGTGTTCTGCTCAGCTCTGTGCTGCTTCCTCTGTTCAGACTTGAGTGGGTATAATTTTCTCTGTAAGACTTCATGCTATTTGTTATTTATTAAGTTGAAAACTCCATTTGGAGAAGGTATTAATCCAAAATGTTATTCTGGTGCAGCTTGTTTTGAAGTTACTTGTTTCGGAGTGGGACTGATTTGTCCAGGGATAAAGAGTGATTTCTTTGGGAATCTTTTTTTAGTATATTTAGATATGGCCATCTACTTTCAGAGTATTTTATGCCCTGTTTTATATGTGTTGTGACTTGAGGATGTATGTGACTTTGGCTCTCTCTGATGTATTTATCTTCAGTGGATTCATCTATTTGCTTAACATTTTTTTTTTTCATAAGGTCTAATAAAAAATTGCTTTGACCTAGATTTCTTGTAAGTTCTTTACATGCTATTGCATATACTACTTGCAAATTGTAGTTCAATATGAATGGGAAATTTCAATTTTTACTTTTTTTAATTGCACTTTAACTGCCAGATGAAGTATTGTGTCACACTTCCATACACAGAGTTTGAAAGTAGGTAATTTAGAGCCAGCCTTTTGTGAGCAATTTTTTCCAATATTTAAAATTCCTGTCGTATAACAGAGGATCAGTGTGAAGTATTCTTGGAGGGAATAGTTTCTTCTGCTGTTGCTAGATTAGTCCTGAGACCTTGTTTCCAATTAACAAAAAAAGCCCAGCAGCGTAATTTCATATGAGGAAGAAAACTAGGGAAAAATGTGTGGTTGAGATAAGGCAAAAAGAGAAGTTCCTCAGCAGCGTCTTAAAGACAGTTTCATGAGCTGCAGTTTTTAATTTTAGATTTTATTTTTGTAAATTGTTTAGGACGAAATTGCAAAACAAATAATCTCTTTTTATCTGTAGCTTTTCCCTGCATTTGACTGCTGCAAAATACAATAGTGGGGTCATAGGCATATACAAGTGAATAAAAATATAGTAGTTATAAAGATAAGCCTAAGCAGAGATGAAATCTGATGCTTGGTAGACTCTGTGAGTGACTTGCCCTCTTTCCTCCCAGTCTCATGGGAGATGATCCAGTGTGCTCCTGCTGTGCAATCTTTCTATTTTCTTGAGTTTGGCTGCACCTTCCTCCCCCCATCCCTTTGGGAGACTGTGATTTCTGGCAGGAATGCCTGGTCGCAGGGGCCTCTGGGAGAAGATGTGGACCCTGAGCTTGCTTTCACGACTGTGATTGCAGATTGCATGTAGGTACCATTGCTTGTCATCTCTGGGCCTTCTGCTCTCCTCTAGCTCATCTTTCTAAACATACCACCAAGGTCTGTATGTACTGAAATTTGTTCATTCTTTTTTCTTTCTCTCCCCTCTGGGACAAGGCAGGGAATGTGCATGTTCACAAATTAACACGGCCTGAACAGTGCTGGTTTTCATTCTCTAACCCAGGGACAGACTAAGAGTTAGCAATATTTAGTGAAAGGAAGTGCATCAGCTCTATAAACCATACTTAGAGCTCTGAAAAACAGGATTCACTTCAAAATGGAGTTCCTGATGGAAGCAAATATGCTTCCAAATGGTACTCACTGCTTCCCAAAAGGGCAGGTCCATTGCAATACCCTGCAGTAGGGTGACAGACGGGGCAATCCAGGCAATCTGCTTGTCTCACTACAATTTGCTACATATACTCAGTCCTGAGCCACTTAGAATGGAAATCACCATAAAACCCTGTAAGTGGGGCATGTGCCCCACTAAATTTAAGCATTTAAACATAGACATTCTATTCAGTTCGTTCATTGCTGGACAAAGGGTCTTTAATTCTGGCTTGCATGTATACATGTGCTGCAGGTATAAGTTATTCATAAAATGTAATAATTATCTTTTAAACCTTTTGAAATCCATTTTGCCAATTGCAATGGATATACCCAGATAGATGAGTCAGAATTTCTATATACTTTGTTTGGCAATATTGTACCCATTTTACTATAAGTTCAGGAAATAGGCAGAGGACTCTTACTGAACTGTATAGTGTTGAAAACAGGGAGCTGTTTGTATTCTTTGGACATGAAATTCTTTAGCTATGTCAGGATGATAAACAGAAATTCCATGTTAATCTGATTTAGTAAGGAGCTTTCAGGATCGCAAGTTAGCAGATTCATAATCTGACTGTTTGTAAACAGATACAGTTGTTGACCTTGTTCATTGTGGGTGTGCTTCATCACTATAGCTTTAGAAGAGCGTAATGCATTTTTCCCATTACCTAAATTGCACAAATAAAAATGGAAGCCAGATTTTTCTGCCATATATTTCTGAAATAACTGCATTATCCCATAGCTGAAGACCTAGCGCTGTTTTCATGTTCTTATGCAATCCTTTTAATCCTCAGTGATCAACATCCTTTTAGGAAGTAGAGCATCCAGGTTTTCTCTCCTATTATTTTTATGGGCACACAGTACACATACACTTGTGCTGCTTAGAAGCCACTGTGTGAAATAAGTTGATTAATAACAAGTTTTATTTAAGGGTTCCCTGCTGGACTTGTTGTCTCTATTACGTTCTATTCTTGTTTTTAGTATGCAAAATAAATTGTGTTTATCTGGATAAGAGACGATGAACACCAAACTCGTAAATTCTACCTCTTTAAAGTGCTGAATGTTAATTGGGTTTCTCATTAGAAACTGTCTTGAGAGGCAATAAGACTATAGTATAATTGCTTGAAAGCAAAACATCTGCAAGACTGAAGCAACATCAAGTAGATTTGTTTTCTAATAAGGTACTTGAAAAGAATTAAAATGATTAATATTTTACATGCCACAGCAATAATATTTTTCAATCCAGTGGTTTGTATCTTCTGGTTCTCGCACAGAAAGCACCAAACAGAAGTTGATAAGTGGGAATATGTGAGACTTCTCATCCTCAGAAGTTTGCTTGCATGCCTTTTTCCTTCTGAGTTTAAGCCGCCCAAAAAAGTGACAGGTTGGGTAATGCAGTGCCCATTTTTTTCAAGAAAATAGTCCAGATTTTACAGACTACATTTTTGTGCTTCTTCCTAGAGCTAGTTTCATGGCCTGTCAATCCTGTCTGTACTTATGTCAACAGTGGTCTAGTCCAGCCGTGCAGTGATGGAATTCCTGTTGCATTTTTGGATGGGACGTTGGGTGCCTGGAGGGTTTTCCATATTTCATGCCTGTTCAGGGTATCAGCACTTGATCCATGTATTGTAGCTGCAGAGTCAGAGTGTAATGGCGACTGGATGTAACTGCTGCTCTGTAGCAATTAATTTTCCTTTTACATGACCTTTTCACCTCATGATTTATAAATGTCAAATCCAGAAACAAGTAGCTAGTCAGTGGGCATTATTCAGAGGTGTTGGCTGCAGCCAGTTCCCGCCACTAACAGAGAAATAATCCATTTACACTTGCTTTTTGTTAACCAGAAGTATACCTGAACCTGACCAAAGAGCATATGACTAGGTGACATCTTTATCTGAATACTTTAAATTTATTTTATGTTAACTGATTGTGAAGTATCTCAAAGTCTGGCAGGAGCTGCTGTATTTCCTTATGCTTTATGGACTCTTGTTCTTCCCAAAGAAAAAGAGCAGGCCCTGGTAGTGGGGAGCATTTTGCCACTGTGAAGGTGGTATGCAGCACATCACGTCCTGGGATATTGCTTCTTGCAATTAGTGGACAGATACTCTGTAAAGCATAATTGAGTAGCTTTATAGGAAGCTGAAGCATTTGTCTCCCACCTACTTGCTGCCTTGGCATCATGCCTCTCACATTCCTGGCAGTGGTGTAGCCCGGCTTCACTAGAAGGGCTGAGTGGGACATCTGCATGTGAAACCATCGAAGAAGGGATTTCAGATCTTGCCTTCAGGTGTTTTTCAGTCCTTCACTGAATCTGTCCTTAGTGTAGTAGAACACCAAATGCTGCTATTTTTAATTCCCACTAAATAGCAACTGAGTCTATCAAAGTGAGGGGAACTACTTAAAAATTTAGGACCAAATGTGTAAATTGAGTTTCAGAATCTGATTGAAGGTAATCTGAAGAGATGTAGTGAGAAATAGGAAACAATCATCTTGCAAGCCTTTTTCCTCACACACCCATGAGTGCATGCAGATGCACACATGCACAGTGCCTTAGTGTCTCTGATGGAAAATTTGTAGTCAGTTCTAGTTTCACTTAACATACTCTACTGCTGCCCACTATTCAGAAAAAAAGCTTTGTATCTGAATGACCCATTTTTCTGTATGAAATTTAGCTGTAAACCTTTTTGTGGTCTTTTTGCTCAACTAACTCTGATAATTATGATTGACTCTGGTTCGGCTTCTCCAGCCATTAGTAAAGTAGAAATTCAGTTATGATGATTGATCTGCCTTTCAAACCGGGAAACAGTTTGCAATGTGTTTAAGACTTAGGTGTTTCCCAAGTATATTGTTTTGCGGAAATAAGATGTCAGAAATGGCAGAGTTCAGGAGAGATCTGTAGGAGAGAAGTAAGCAAGTAATGACCAAATAAGAAACATGTAACAGAAAGAAAATCTTCTGGTTCTCTGAATGTGATACAGAGTGAAAAATGTTTAACAGTGTCTGGGACTAAAAGGAGAACAAGTCATTCCGGCTTTCTTCCCTTCTGCTGCCACTGTAAACACTTACTTCTAACCAGCTCTCTCTGAAACGGAGTTTTGTGTTTTAAGGCATTATCTTGCACGTCATCATGCTACTACATGCTGCCTTCCCTACTGAGAAACTATTATAGCACGGTGGACAATAAAGGCTGCCTGCTGTGATGAATGTTGGCTACCCGAGGGCAATGACATCCTTCCTGACTTCACATCTCAGTTGCTGACTGTGCTTCCCAGGAGACCTACATGAAAGATCTTAATAATAAATTCATCCTCAGCTTTGTCACTTATTCTTATCTGGTGAAATAAATAAAAGAAATTCTTAAATAAAGGAAAAGTGTTACACTTTATTGTTATGTACAAAATAATCAACTTACACAATTCATTTTGCTAACACATGAGAAGAAACTCTTTGCAAGTTAGGATCAGTGGAGGAAAAATATTTATTTATCCTTCTCTACACATTTTGGTCATTCTTTTTCCCTGTTCCCCATGGCTTCAGAGATGTATTTTAGCGTCTGATTTGTGCCTGGTTGCTCCAAGCTGCTCATAAATTTAAGCTGATCAAGACTTGCCATTGATCAGACTTTTATTTCTTCTTCCAGATAAAATAAAGCCAAGAATGCTCTATTTATCTTGTTGTAGGAATATTCTTTTCATGTATTGAGATAATAGCAGCAGTATTTTTATCAGTTGTTGATGAATTTGGAATTTCGAAGTATTTCTAAAGGTAAATGTGTTTCTGTTTTAGTTGTTTGATGCTTGATTTTTATATATTTTATATTTAGTGTTTTGCTTTGACTTCTGCGTTTCCTGGTGTCTTGAAAATTTTGTGATTGTGAAGACTTTGCAAAGTTTTTTGCTGTTGTTGCATTCTCTGGTTTTCAAGTGCTGTTTTTTAAAAAATATTTCTTTTTCTTATGAAATAGAACCCCACTATAACGTTATCTCTGGCAACAGAAGGAGAATGGAAATTGAGGGTTGAAAAACCCTAGGGTCAGTTTGATTATCCCACAGCAATAATTTCCTGGTCTTTGGTGTTGATATGCTAGGTTTATGTTAAAACAAAGCTATGCTAAGTTTTTACCTGCTTCCATCTTCTGGGTTGTTCCTGAATCTTTGAGGTTCTACTATGCAACACATATCTGATTCCTCAGGCTGTTGAAGACAAGCAAGGTGGTGTATTGATTGCTTGTCTTCCTCACAAAACCTGTAGTTAAGACTGACTTTATTGAAGTTGCAGCCTCTTACAGGATAGGGGCTGCACGCTGTTGTCAGAACATTCCAATATCTAGCTTCCCTGTATCTAGAACCTGGAAAAAGTGACAAATTCTTAAAAAGTTGTGGTAAGCTTTGTTGTACAATAATGTACAGTAAGGCCAAGAGAGATATGCACAAGCAGTTTAATTTGTGCACATTGAGTAATTCTCATCTTCATAACTAGTTTTGCCAGGATTTGCAGGTTGCCTGGATGTTGCCTGGTATTCATGCTTGATGGAGACTATTGATTCTGTCCACAAATGGTATTTCCTGGGCCCAGCTCCCAGTGTGGATTTTTGCACTTTTTTTAGAGATACTCTCAACTGAGTCCTTTGGAACTGTCTCATCAGATGAAGGTGACCCACTCCATGAGATGGTACCCCAAATTCATTAGCTTACCGATATTCTTAGGGAGCTTTAATCAGTTTCCCATATTATGCGCAATAAAGGCTAATTCTGGTTGCAAAATCAGAAATACCTACGTTATCCTTGACAAGAATTATTTTTCAGTTATTCTAGTAGTTCTCATTTAGAGTCTCAAGGATGTGCCAGAGCCAATAGGTATGACCTCTTGGTGATATCCTCTCCCTGAAAATAAGTGCCACAAAAAAAGGAGTTGCAGGTTATACGTTCAAAGGTAGTTTGGCAGCCTGATCTTCAGTAGGGCCAGCTAGCAGCTGGGCAGCTCCCTCCAAAACCCTGGGGAGCAATCACCTGTATTTGGCATCTCTGGAAGCTGGAGGACTGTCTTCCAAGCTGGTGTGCTGTGACTGGGATTCATGAGTTACCAGCACGTGAGGAAATGTGAGCCTATGACTAATGCAAAAAAGGTGTAACTTGACAGATTTGAATAGGTGCCTCTTGGTGTACCCTTTCCTGGTATTTTGAGCAAGAGTGATTGTTTTTACATGGATTTGAGGCAAAGAGCTTTCCAAAGAGAAACGTTAAATAAATAAGGTAAAATCTACCTTAGGGTTTCTTCTGCTGAAAATTTGTGTTTCAATGTTGATAATGTATCCTTCTGTCTCAGTTACAATATTGAGAGCTAAACTGAAGGTAAGCACATAGTAATCTAGCTTTGCTATTTTGTTTTCCTCTAACAGAAAAGCCCAATGGTAAGCTCCAAAAAAAAAAAAACAAACTCCAAAAGAATGACAGTAGTGAGAAGAAGTAAGTAATAGGGCATGTCAGTAAGTCTGACTTGCTTAGTACTTTCTTGGGGATTTTATTCTTTCCTTGCAAAATAGTTTCGGAGTCTCCAGCAGATCACTTCTGTAAGTTACATGATTTAGTACCAATGCATGTTATGTATGTACCTGTCCTACAGGAGTCATGTTGTTATTACAGCTTTGAACTTCAGATATGGTCATTCACATCTCAAAAGAAAATCTTTGGTCTGGAGATACCTTAGTTTTTCTTACTGAACATCAAGATAATGGCAGGTACTGCAGAGAGGGCTGTGCATGTTTGTAGTGGTAACCTATGGATGCCATGACTGACTCTTCATTTTCTCCCAATGAAGGCCACCCACCAGATACTACCAAAACCTTCCGAACAGTTAAAATAAGGTGAGGTGTTTGGGGTGGGGTTTTTGTTTGGTGGTTTGGGTTTTTTTTTTTTTTCTTTTTTATTCAGACCATAAATCTTGTACCTTTGGCAAAAAGGGTTTTTTCCTCAGAGATATGGCGAGGTATCATACCAATAGCTGCCAGAAGACAGCTCTCCAGCTTTTATATTGTGTCTTGGAAGAGGATCAATTTCCTTGTCAGATTTTTGCCTAGTAAATTAACCAAATGCAAAGCTCCTTCCCTACTCTTTTTATATGTGAAAAATTCTAAAGAGAAGTTTGATGCTTCTGAATTGATTTCAACAAATGATGGTCTGTCTATTAAAATTAAACTAAGACTTCAGCATCTTTGCATTGATTAGACCTTTTGTAATCTCTTTGTGTGCTGTAAGCCTCTTCTAGCAATAGCTACACCATCTTTGATGAATCAAGGAACCTCCATTTAAGCAGTAGACTAGCTCATGTGTTAAGATCTGCAATTCCCACTTAACTTTCTGCTGGGATGAGTTAGGTGCCATGCATAATTTTCTTGGAACATAGTTTCAAATACCAAAATAATTTTAATAAATGTTTTATTAATAAAAATTATGAGAAGCCTTACAGACTATTGACTCCAACAGTGCATGTGGTCTGAGAGGTGTTTTTATATGCTTTAGGGATTCATATTAATACTCAGATTTAATTCATGGTGCTGATTTTCTACCTCGCTTATCACAAATTTAACAATTCCAAATACTGGATTCTTCACCTGGGACAGAGTAACGCTGGGCACATGTATAAACTGGGAGAGGAGTGGCTGGAGAGCAGCCCTGCAGAAAGAGATCTGAGGGTGCTGGTCGACAGCAGGCTCAACAGGAGCCAGCAGTGAGCCCTGGCAGCCAAGAGGGCAAACCACGTCCTGGGTTGCAGAAGACACAGCATCACCAGCCCATCAAAAGAGGTCATTATCCCACTGTATTTAGTGTTGTCATGGCCTCACCTAGAGCGCTGTGTGCAGTTCTGTGCCTCACAATTTAAGAAGGGTGTTGAGGTGCTCAAATGCCTCCAGAAGAGGGCAACAAAGCTGGTGAAAGGGCTGGAAGGAATGTCCCATGAGGAGCAGCTAGGGACTTTGGTCTTGTCTCTTTTGGCAAAAGGGAGGCTGAAGGGTGACATTATTGCTCTGTACCTGATCAAAGCCAGTGGAGGAGGAGGTGATGATCTGGTATCCAGTGACAGGGCACATGGGAATGGTTCAAAGCTGCACCAGGGGAGGTTCAGACTGGGCATTACGAAGTATTTTTTTACTGAGAGGGTGGTCAATCACTGGAACAGACTTTGTAGAAATGTGGTTAGTGCCCCAAGCATGTCAGTGTTTAAGACGCATTTGGGCAATGCCCTTAAGAACATGCTGTAACTTTTGGTCAGATGTGGAGTGGTCTGGTAGTAGAAGTAGATGATTGTTGTAGGACCGTTCCAACTGAACTATTCTATTCTACTAAAATTTCTTCTAACTTGTTATTAATGCAAACTTTCACATTAGCAATTCTGTTCTCCCATCTTTTTAAGCTGCAGACAGTTTTTTTTGTAACCTTGTTTGTTAACTGTCCTTTCAGGGAAATGAAAGTTCATTGAGACAGGTTGAAGTGGTAACTGTTCTTGCTACTGTGTGAGTCAGATCCTGTCTGTGAATAAGAAAATGAGATGAATGCACAAAAATAGGGAAGGAAGAGAACAGTGAGAAATGAAATGCATCATCTGTGCCTTATACTGACGTTTACAGAGCTACTGGAGAAATATAAGTATGACATAGATACCTGTTCAGAGGCTTGAACTGTATTTGCTCAGGACTGTGTAAGACCGTGCCTTTAGCTGCCTTCCTGGTCGGAGGCTACATTGCTGTTGCAGAGTATGAAGTTCTGACAATCTAGATGTGACTCTCTTTCTTTTTTTTGGGAGGGAGAGCAGGGGAAGTAAACTGACGGCTAGAAGAATTTAGAGACAGAAGAAAAGGAGACGTGAGGAAAATGAGCAGGAACGTCTTCCATTGTAGGTGATTTTCAGAGTTTACCTGAAGCTCTAAGATGGGAAAATCATCTCAATCTCTTCTTCTCTAGCTTGGTTTATTCTTACCAGCTCTTAGTCTGAGGACAGCAAACGTGTAACACTATTGCAGTATTTCCTGTGCTTCTACGTGATAGCAAGCATGGTCATGGTGGCAAAATATGCTGCATTCAGACTACCCGTTCTAGCTTTAATGTCAAAGACCTTTTGACCCTACATATGATTGATGGACTAGATAGCTTATTGTTTTTATTTATTAGTTAAAATGTGACTCTTTGTCAGGAAGCATAGTAAAAGGACAAGAGGCAATGGTTTTAAATTGGAAGAGGGGAGATTTAGATTAGATTTCTAAAAAGAAATTCTTTATAGTGAGGGTGGTGAGACACTGGAACAGGTTGCCCAGGGAAGTCATGGATGCCCCATCCCTGGAGGTGTTCAAGGCCAGGCTGGATGGGGCTTTGAGCAACCTGGTGTAGTGGGAAATGTCCCTGCCCATGGCAGGGGGGTTGGAACTAGAAGATCTTTAAGGTCCCTTCCAACCCAAACCATTCTATGATTCTGTGTTATAGTTAGGCAAATGCGTATTAGAAATGGCGTAGATGCATCTTATTTTGTTTTGGGAAAAGTGTATAAAATAGGTCTCCTAACCACTTTTAGCCTTTTAACCCACTTCTGTGTTCACTAAATTTCTGACATCCCTGTGATCCACTGATTCTTCATTCCATCTGTCTGCCAAGCATTGCCTTAAAGTAGTTAAGCACAACATCTTTGGATAGTTTTAGTTTTGGAGTAATGCTTTCTTTTTCTCCTGTTTTTGCTAACTTTGTAAAATATTTTAACGCATCTCCTATGAATTGTTTCTTCTGTGAGAGTTAATTTTGTAACTCCCCAACTTAACCATTAATTTGGTTCTGCTCAGAAAGGAGAACAGTAGGATTTGATTAGTTGGTCTTTAGAAGTGGAAAATCACATTGTGACTGCAGCCAGTGTTTCTTCAGAATAGGACTGGGGGAGAGAAATTAATGAACAATCATCTTTAGGGGCTACAGTAATATATGAGCCTTTTCTGTTATGATAAATCCACCTTAGTTCCATCTGTGTTTGGTGGTATGAAAGCTGCATGCTGCCAAGAAGTGGAATATTTTAGTTATTTACAAAACTCAAAGCGTAACCTTTGATCTAAAAAAACCTATTCACCAGTTCTTAAAGATCTGGCCCAAAAGGTTTGAGAGTGGCACAGTCTATAGTCTGCAGCACTCTTACATCTGATTCCAGCTGAGAACTTCACTTTATAGCTTTCTTTGTGAAAAGGAGCAGAAGTGGAAAACACAGCAAAACTGGATATATATGAATTGTAAAAGGAAAATAAGGTATGGTAAATATTTTATATTGTCACTTTTTTATTTATGGCTTTCAAAAGATATGATAAAAAACATTAATGTCAGTAAATCAAAGGCAGTGGGACAACCACAGTGATTATGAATTAAAGGGATTTTTTGATGTTGATAATAACAGGAATACATATAAGTGCCAGATGGTTAGGGGATATTTTCAGTAAGTGAACTCTTTGAGAAGAAGCATCTGTAATACAGTCAGGAAAATCTGCATTATTGTATCTTGGGATATATTCTTCAACCAGCTAATGACTAAGCATAAATACCCTTCACAGTGTATTGAGTAAATAATTCTCTTTTTATTTTTTCTCCTTTTGAATATCACAGACTAGCTTAAGCGAAATTGCATGAGTGCCTATTTAATTGCTATTTTATATCCTTCTGTACAGTTAGGTGACATCTTTCCTTGAATTTTAGAGATAAGTAATTATCATTAGAACTGTAGGTAAAATGAAAAGCATTGTCATAGCATTAGTTTGAAATTTGAAATGTGGAAAACAGAATCCATATATTTTAAAGATGAATCTACTACTGTTGTTGTCTATAGCATCTGTGATCGGGTACAAAAAAAAACTGTAATGCCTCTTTTTATGATGATAGCTAATAAACTCATGTGCTTGACATATCCTGCTTTGTCTCTCTGAGTCGTACTGACTATCCCTTTTGAATTAATCCAGATAACTACAGCCAAAGCTCTTCTCCATTTCTTCATCCTCCAAAGGTTCCTAACTTTTTTTTGGCTGATGAGAATCTCAGGACTGTATAATTCTGTTCCCTTGCCATTGATCACATTTAGGTGACATTGTTTTAGTCTGAGGAGAGAGGACTCTTATCTGTTAAGAAATATGATGCTTGTGAAATACTGAACTGAGCTTAGAGTACAACTACATTTCATAATAGTGCAAAAGAGTACGGGAAAGAGCAGTTCATCTGCTTTGATCCCAGGAGTTGTTTTGTCTCTGCATCTCTATTTCTGTGGAATTACTTATGATTCCTACAGTCGTCCCTCTGCTGCTGTAAATTATACAACTATATTATATTTTGTCTGCAGCGTTAGCAAATGATATATAGAAAACTGATACACAGTTTCTTAAATGGCTTGTAGTCAGAGAGAAGTGAGACTCTTGTAGGTGGCGAGGTTTTGATGGTGGGGGGGCTGCAGGAGTGGCTTCTGTGAGAGGACATCAGGGGCTGTCCCCCTGTTGGACAGAGCTAGTTCCAGATGGCTCCAGTACAGACGAGCCATTGCCCAAAGCTGGGCCCATCAGTGGTGGTGCTTCCATGATAAAATATTTAAGAAAGGGTAAAAAAAGCTGCATGGCAGCTGTGAGAGAGAAGTGAGGGAAACCAAAAAAAAAAAAAGGGAAACAGCTCTGCAGACACTGAGATCAGTGAAGGAGGGAGAAGAGGTGCTCCAGGTGCCAGAGCGAAAATTCCTTGCAACCTGTGGAGAAGACCATAGGGATGCAAGTTGTCCCCCTGCAGACTATGAAGGACCATGGTGGAGCAGATAGCCACCTGCAGTCCATGGACCCCATGCCATAGCAGGTGGATATATCCTGAAAGAAGCTGCAGCCTATAGAGAGCCCATACAGGAACAGGCTCCTGGCAGGTACTGTGGCTCATGGAGAGGAGCCTACACCGGAGCAGCAGGTCTTCTGGCAGGACCTGTGACCCTGCGAGGGACCCACACTGGAGCAGTCTATTCCTGAAGGAATAGCACCCATACTGGAGCAGTTCTTGAAGAACTAGATCCCATGGGAGGTATTCCACGCTGGAGCAGGGGAACAGCATGAGGAGGAAGGAGTGGCATGATGAAGCGTTATGGGCTGACCACAACCTCCATTGGCCATCCCCCTGCACTGCCTGAGAGGAGAGGTAGAAGGGTCAGGAGTGAAGTTGAGCCTGGGAACAGGGAAGGGGTCGGGGAAAGTGGCTTAGATCTAATTTCATTTCTCACTATCCTACTCTGTTACAATCAATTGGCAATAAAATTAAATTAATTTCCCAAAGTTGAGTCTGTTGTGCCTGTGCTGGTAATTGGTGAGCGATCTCCCTATCCTCGTCTTGACCCATGAGCTTTTCCATCTTATTTTCTCCCCTTGTCTTGTTAAGGAGAGAGAGTAAGAGAGCAGCTGGGTGAGCACCTGGCAGCCACACACTTTTGATTTTATATTTCCGGTATATGTGGGATATACAATCTGAGAGATTATGTCTTTTCTGTGCAGATTAAGACCTGTCTTTAGAATGCCTGTTAGAATGAATTTTACAGAGGATACACAAACTTTAAGGATTTTAAACGTTAATGGTCATGACTTTAAAGTTTGCTTATGAAACTGCTATTCCAGAGTTCACAGATGCTCTCCTTGTGCCAAAGCAAGCTGTACTGTAAACTACATCTTGAAGTGATCCCAGTTATTAAACTTTTTTCTGAAGTAAATACTGATTTTTACAGACTTTTTTTTTTTCAGAGGAGGGTACTAATCTGATTAATTTCAACTGTCGGGTTTTAGTGTAGTCCTAATGACATTATATTTGTACAACAAAAGGGACAGCAAACTGAGGGATAGGAGCTAAACACCAGGGTGGACCTGAAGAAAATAAGACCTCAGTTGGTACTGGAGAAAATTTGTCATGAAGCTATGTCTGAAAGCAACAGCCCACCTGCTGCAAGTGATTTTGGTTTCTTCAGCTTTGAAGAACATTAAGTTCACAATCTTTTGTGTCTATTTGAGATATTCTTGATTTTCCTGGAGAGCAGAGGGGTGGATAAATAGCACCAACTTCATATCTCACAGTAGCTGTAAACAAACCATTGCATCTATCTGAGACCTTGTATGTCTCAAAAGATTTAGTTTTACCGTTTATGTTCATTGACTTCACGTGAGCTTTTGGAAAGGATGTTTTTTAGCCTACTTTTTTAGCTTATTATTTTCAGGTTGTTTTTTTTTAAATTATGGTAGGTTTTTTTCTTTTTTTCTTTTGTTTTGTTTTGGGTTTTTTTTTTTCCAAACTTTAGCAGGCTTTATAACTCTTTGTAAATAAAGAAACATAATGAAATCCTGATCAGTCCTGGTTACTCCGGTGAGTCTTTGTGTGCATGCTGTTTTCTGTTCATAGGCACACTATTACTTGTTAATAAATAATTGATAGTCCAGCAGTTGTGCTGACAGAATGAGAAGCAGTGTCATTTTTTTTTTTTTTTTTTCCCCACCTCAGATTTCCAAGGAACTTAGATTTTATGATTATCTAAAGGATGTAGAGGAATGTCCCTGTATCCTAAAATCATAGGAAGGGAAGCTGTGTGTGTTGCTGTGAAGGTGAAGGAGGGCAAAATACCCAGGACAAATGGTTGTTTGTTTTTATCTGTCTTATTTAAAAATCAATATGTTTCTTTAGCGTGCTCATAGAGAGCATGCTAAGAAATTTTTTTGCTCCTGATACAGTAGCTAGGATTTGCCTTTAATTACCTACAGGCAAATGTGGATGGTCTAACAGGGGATGAACAATAGAGCACACCTACGTGTAAATATTGTGTGTAATTTGTGGCAGAAGCTACACTTAGCTATGACACGAGAAGGATGCGTAGATGGTATTGTACAATGTAGGAAAGGATGAGAAACAAAAGAAAGCAAATAGAAACAAAGAATATCCTGAGACTTTGTTGATCATATTGTTTTAAAGAATGAAAGGTGGGTGTTTAAAAATAAAAAGATGAAAAAAAGATTACCAGATGAGGTCACCCAAGCTGTCACTGGGCTGGGGAGGCAAACTGGTAATTGTTTTTTGTTGTTGTTGGCTTAAAAGCAGAAATATTTATCTCCTTTTTGGAAGAAGAAAACATCTGTCATGGAAACTGTATGATTCAAATGAAAAGCATGCAGCAGTCATAATTTAATTTGTAAAGAAAAAACTGGAAGTGTAAGAAGATTAAATTAACAGGATTACAAATGTAATCATAACAGACAATAGTATTAGATCTTTGGCAACTATGTGGTTGCTGTAAAATACTGTTGACAGATGAAATAATCACCATAGTCAAATATGTGAAGTTTGTTTCTGTATTTCTAAAATACTTGCCCATCAGATATCAGAAAAACATTACTGAAAAAATATGGAATTAATACTTCTGAATGGCTATGATGTTGGCTGCCGTCATGATTTACAGTGGGCAAAATGAATAATTTATTAAACTCTTGATAGTGAACTGACCTTTGATCAACAACAGATGGCAGTTGGGTTTATTTCAGTACATAAGAATTGCTGTTAAAGATTTCATTTACATTTCAGATAAATCTGCCTTTACATTAGTAACTACATTTCACTTCTCTCTGTTTGAATAGAACTTCATTTTATTGGCTCACTTATTTTTATTTGTCATTTAATTACTTGAGAAGCTACAGTGAGTTAGCTCCAAAAGCTGCCAAACAGCCTTTAAGTGTGTTTTTTTTTTTTTTTTAAATTTAAGGTATACTTCCTTCAGGTGTTAAAATAATTAAAACAAAAAAAAAGTAAAAACAAAAAAAATTCAAACTAGACTATATAGACAATAAAAGTGTTGCATGTTTCATAAAGGTTTGAAGACATTATTTCTTTTCATTTGGAAAAGGTTGTGCAATATACTAAAAAGGCTGAAATAAGTGATGTGAGGCAGAGTTTCACAGAGTTTAAGGCCAAAAGTAATCAATCTCACTTTTTATCTACCGGCAATTACCTTTCTTCTGTTTAACCCTATATGATCCTAGTGTCTGTGACTAGACATTGCTTGTGGTTTTTGAAGCGTAGCGTTTGGGAAGATGTTGTGATCTTACCGAAGTAGCTGATGTGGTGGAGAGAGCTGCTTGCTATAAAACCATTTCTCCCATTTCTATTTGTCTTAACTTTTTTTACACTGCTGTGTAAAATAATTGAAAGTTCAGGTGAGATTTTCTTGCTTTATACATTTCGGATGTATCTGCATATCACTGAGCTCCTGTGCTCTGAGCAATTCAGACTGTTAGATTTAAATAGTCTATGCAGTTCCTTAAGTATGGAAGAGGGCAGACATCTACAGGAGAACACCAGCGTTTTCAAGACAGAGGGCAGGAGAAAAGCGCTGACCTACCAAAAATGTTCTGCTGAGCATCTGTAGGTGATCATATTCTTTTCTTTCTTTTTTTTTCTTTTTTTTCCCCCCTCCCATCTTTTTGTATCTCTAAGGGAGATAGTGAGTTTATCAGAATGTTTTTTTTTTTCCTAAGTACCAGCACTTCAGTAACTTTTAATAAGCTGTGGTATTTAGGTTTAATGCTATATTGTTGAGAGACACTGAATACCAAGATCACATGTTTTCAATCTCCGGTGGCATATGGTAGGATTACTCAAGAAGCCTCAAAAGTATTAGTACTAAGAAATTTCTCATTTTGGAAGTTGTAGCCTTCAGAATTTATTTCCAAGCAGATAAATTATATTTCTCATCTGCTCCAGTGTAAACTGAGTCTGGATACTTTAAATAGCCTTCCTTAGTTTGATGATGCTGTCTGGAAGACAGTGAGGACATTTCTTCCAAGCTGTTCTGCCACTTTGCCCTGGGGACTGTACCAGAGAGGGCTGAGGTTCAGCTAAAAGGCAGTAGCTGACACAGTTACTCTCATTAAGCCAGTGAAATGCTGTGGGAAACATTTTTGTGCAAGGGAGAAAACATCCAAAGTCCAAATTAATTTTTTGTTTAATATATTGGGTGACCCTATTAGTCTTTTTTTTTCCACCAAAAAAAGAGATAGTTGTGCCTTGAGGAAAAGAAAGGTGATGCTGCCAGCAAAGTTTCTGCTGACATAGGTGGCAATATGTCCAACACCTTGCTCTTCTGACTTTTGCACCAGTCACCTTCAAGGGGGGGATGCTTCAGCAATTTTATACCTATTGGTTTCCTCAAATAGCTTCTCTTGTTTTCTGAGAAAATGCAGTACCTTATGTCATCATTAAAATTATTACTTATATCCAAGAAGAGCCAGAAAGCATCAGAGCCCTTAGTTAAATTTTTTTACAAACCAAAAAAGGTAGTCTTACCTATTAATGTAAGATGCTTAAAACATAATGCGTGCTTGGGAATGGTGCTCTTCAGTGGGAATAGCTAATAGATGATCATCATCAGTGATGTTCATCTAGATGATTGATAGATGATCATCAAAATATTGAATAAACTTGGGTTAAAATTTTCAGTGTCAAAGTTCCACTGATGCTCCTGGGATCATAAGTGACTGTGTCATTTTCAAATATGGGACCTGGCCTTCCAGGTCACAAGCTAAATACTTCTGAAAATTAAGGAGCTTGAACCTTGCTACTTTTAAGAAGAAAAGAACCCCTAACTCGGATCTATATAGTGCATTTACAGATGTAGGCTCCACACTGTATAATCAGTTATCTAAATGGCTTGAGATACTTAATGTGTGCACTAGGGCGAGGCTGAGTTGCACTCCTTAATCTCATCCATTTTCCATCTCTGAGCTGCGTATCTGACAGTGTAGGCATAGCTCAGGCTCCCAGTTAGCCTGACAGTCATAAATAGGGATCTGGAGTGTGATTTCCCAAGACATGCAGGGAATGTGCATGCCCCACATTCATTGATTTTTCAATTGGAGTGGACACTTGGCTAACTTAGAGGCTTTAGAAATTCCCAATCAAGACAACTAACTTGAAGCAAGCATTTGTTATTCTCTCAATGTAAAAAGACTGATGTTAGTGAGTGTCAGAGGGAATAATTTCTTGGGAAGGAAAATGTACTTCAGGCTGATGATATTTGTGCTGCTTTCCCAGCTGCAAGGCTGTGATTCTGGAACAAAAGGCCATGGAAAGGAAGAGGGAGGTTCCCTTTGACTCTTCTTTGCAGCTGTACAAGTGAAGGAGCAACACCAATTAAAAACAAAAAAAAAACCCTATGCAAAACAAAAAATGAAATGCCTCAAGACCAACTGGTGAATTGAGACAAAACTGTCACTGCCCAAACCCGCGATGAAATGTGGTGCTATGAAAATAGCACTTCCTTGCCTGGAGGTAACAAGACATTTTACCTGGTGTCACTTTATCTGGTGTGACATGGAGATGTGAAGTCCCCTTGAGCATCTTACAAATTTAGGAGGGAGTTTGTAGACAAAAATCCTCCTGTCAGTCAAGATCATGTAATCGCAGCTTCTTCCGGAAGAAGAAAACAGTTGTATTTAGATTGCATATCTACATTTAAATATCAACTAAACTTGGATAGATTTTTTTTTCCTTGGTAAGCTGTGTCTTTTTGCTTTGAAATGAACATTCAGGAACAGAGCGGAAAGGTTTCGGTAGCATCAAAATTCCCTGCTGTGAGGGCAGCGAGCATGTGCGATGGCATTGCCAACGGAAGTGAACCAAGGTCCTGAGCCACTGCCGGCTCCTGGGAAGGGACCTGCTGGAGGAAGCCTCGAGCTGGAGGGGCTGGCACCTGCCTGTGCTTTCCAGCTGCTATTTAGCTGCTCCTTCGGCAGTGAAGGACCAGAGCACTGTGAACAGGGACTGCAAAAGGGACTCTGTGGGGCTGGGAGCATGTAAGGCACCCAGAGTGCTGCCTGGTCTGCTCTTCATGCTTGCTTTCCCCAGTTTGTGCAGCAGTGTCACTCTCTGCTTCCAGTACTGCTGGGAGCTGCTTCTGGCACCTTCACATCAAGGCTGCTGCTGGGAATGGCTTTGGGAGGGCCAAGTTCATGGGGAGCAGCAGCAACACCCTTGTCACAGCCTTTAGCACAGCAGGGACACACAGCATCTCTGCTTAAATTTGCCTGGGGTGGCTTGGAGGGTGTGCAGTGATTTGTTTGTTGTTTTGCTAACATTTGCATTTCTGAAAAACTGACAGGTATTCTCTGAAGTTGCACTGGAAGATATTTACTAATGTACTTATTAAATATAATGTTAAGGGATATTAAAATCAAGGTCCTGAATTGCTTGATCTAAAAATCTCTTTCTCTCTTCTCATTCAGGTCAATGGAAACAGCCAGCACAGAACATTCATAAATGTGAAACAAGCCCACACCATCATGTTTGGCACCAAGAGGTCAGTTTTCACCTTTGTTACGCTTTGCATCTCCAAAAAATAACATGGCTGTTGTTACTCTAATCTGAAAATTTTACATTTCAAATGTATATGTCATTAAATGCCATAAAATGTATTGTTGTACAAAATACCTCAGCTAGATATATTGCTCTTTGTATTATATTGAGCTGTACAGCTCTGATCTACTTTAATAGATATATATGTGGTATACAGGCCATGTAGCGCAAAGGCAATTAGTATCCCCAAGGCATTATGGGTCACAACAAGACTGCCAATAAAGACACTGTACTAGAGCTGCAGGGCATCCCTCCTGCTTTCTGGGTATGGAAAATAGCACCAAGACAACACAGCACCAGTGTAAGATAGGTTCTTTTCTGCCGTTTTAGGGAGTCTATACTGAATATAAGGTAACCTCTGTTTCTTGTTCTGCATGATTCAATGTCAGACCCCAAATGTCTCAAAAATCAACATTTTTTGAAGCCATGCTCTCTACTTCCTGCACTCTTTAAGTGCTCCTCTTAAGCATCAGATGGTGTGGTTCTGCTTCTGTACCCGTCAGCAGGCAGCACAGCCTTGCTTCCCCCACGGTTCCTGCAGCCACACAAGCAGTGCTGCACCCCAGGCGCCCTGCCAGGTACCAGCTTCTGCTCTGATGGGTATTCTGCAGGAGAGTGTGATTTCTCTGTGGAACAAAGACACTACAGACTGTGTGAACTCCCTCGATTTTTTTTGCTTGTCGATGAGGTTTTTAGTACGAGGTAGTCAAGGACTTCAACCCTTGTGCTCCAGTTGCGTGGCAGCCTAGTGAAACGTTTGCCCCACACGGTGGCAGAGCACCTTTAATCTGGTACCTGGAGAAGTAGCTCACCTCTTCCAAATTGCTGGGAAGAGGGGAGGCTAGCTGGCCCTTAACAAGTAGCGCATACGAAGAAGCATCTTGCATGCCTGCCAGGGTCAGGGGTGGCAAGTAACAAGAAAAAGCAGTTTGGTTTTCTAAAGCATCAGCTCCTGCACCAGTTGCCCAAGGCTTCAGCATGAGGTGCAGCCTCCTCTGAGTCAGGGTGATACCAGGGGCTGCCTGGTCCCTTCTGCTCCTGCAAATGTGGGTGCTGCTACCTGGGATGGCAACATATTCAACGGGCAATTTTGTGTCTGTCTGAAGTGTATTCACATCTGATTCTAGACTCTGTTACCCTACTTTACTGCAGTATATTTTTAGGGTAACTTTTCAGGAAAAGGAACCTTTGGTCTTATTTTTAGGTAAGTACAGAATCTGTTGTTTTGTCAGTATGATGAGTTTAAGGTAATTGTTGCTGAGGGTACAGTAACAGAATTGAAAGCTGCGCATTTGAGGATTTCTGCTTTTAATTGTCGCTGCAGAATATTAACACTCAAGTTAACCAAAGATGTTCTGCTAAGTGAAATAAATTATTATATTGCATTATATTCAGGAGGGTTAGTTAGTTTTGCCACAGTTTAAAATTATCCTGTATGAACTCCTTCTGTGCTGATCTAAACATTTTTTCACTCTCAGGATAGTCTCTTTATCTTTTCTTAGCATTATAAAGCAATGGCAAAATGAAGAATTGTATTTGATTGGTAGCCTTGAAATTTTGTTCTTTATGTTTTTTTTTCTCCCAGATTAAGTCTTGATTACTATGCAAATGAAAATTCCTCATAAGGAATATTACAGACAATATGGAATTCTTTTTCATATCTGCAAATAAGAGGGTTTATGAAGGAAGGCATGTCTGGGGAACAGAACTTCTTTGCCTCTCCACTGTACTGTGTTCTATTGCTTCTCACTTTACCCAAACTCTTTTGAGCCACTTACAATAAAAAGGATTTCTTGCTTCCCGGAGGGAAAGAGGAGGAGTGGACTTCATGATAGTAGCCTCCTAGGTGTAAACTGGGAAATAACATCAAGTGTTCTTGAGATTGGTACCGTATTTTAGTTAGACAGTGATTGAGTACTTGTCAGTGCTTTGTTCTCCCAATTGCAGTGCAATTTGAATTTAGTTTTCCTAAAGGACTGTTAATTGTGAACAAGAAAATCTTGAGGTTTTATTGATCATTTTTAAAGGTTATAAACTCCTACAAATAGACTATCTAAAACTATTGAGAATTTTTGAAAATCTTGGTTTGATATGTTAATTCTCTTCCTAAAAAAGAAATGCTGTATTTACTTGGAAATATCACGAGCAACAAAGCTATTTTTCTATAGGAAAGCATGATTTAAAGTTTATTTTCTTGTAAAATTAGTTCTCATAATACGTTACTAATTATAATCTCCACAAAGCATTTAACAAAATTACAAAACTGACTCAAAAACTGAATTATCTCCTATCACCAGATCTTTGGAAGTTATCAAGTATGTAGTATCTCAGCTCCTTTTTTCACAGAATCTTAGTGGTTGGAAGGGACCTTTGAGATCATTGAGTCCAACCACATTAAAAAAAAAACAACACAAAAACCCAAAAACCCCCCTACCCAAACAAACACAAAAACACACCCACAACCCAAAACAAACCAAAAAAACCCCCACAAAAACCAGAAAAAAACACAAAAAAAGCACCCACCAACTAAACCCCACACCCACAACCCACCACACAACACCCCACCACAACCCAATGATCTTCCATTTCTGGAGCTGCATCCATTTGTCCCTTGCATGTGGCATATGTTTGAATCAAGCTCGTGGAGGATACCACCTTGGTCCAACGAAGTGCACAAACTACCACTAGTATCTCTGGCTAATTAGAAGTTAGCTGCCACATCCAAGTCTCTCTAAGTTTTCTCCTGCCATAAGTATGTGGTGTCTCCTCCCTCCATTGGTTTGAACCTTAAGAAGGTCTGGTGAGTTGAGACAGCAGCTGGAGCTTGTGTGGTCTATTGCCAGTGTTTGGCCTGTTGAGGGCTAGTGTTACTAGGTTTAATTCAAACTGGTTTGGAGGAAAGAAAAAGGTGAACAAAAAGAGGAAAGGACTCTGATCTCCAGGCATCCTGATCGCCCTGATGTGAACTCAGGGTTTATTTTTATTGTGATCTTAATGTTTTCTCAATTATATTTTTACAGGAGTCTATTTAAAATAAGGCTCTACTCTGCCTCTTGTAGAGCCTTTTAAAGGCATTTGCATGAGCTAACCAGCCAACCTGGCATGTATCTTTTTTGTCAGAGAAAGTGATCTCCATTCCTACACCAGCCTCATGCTGTGCCTCTAATACTCAGAATTGTTTAACTGTTGTGTTTCTGTGCTGTATCTTGGATTTTTTGTAAGAGTGTCTGATGATTGCCTGTGGATTCTTTAATTATAGGATTACACTTGCACTTCAGTTATAATCTTTAATACCATAAGTTCCTTCTTCGAAAGTGTCTGGTACTTGAAATTACAAAGAGGACCCAACATCTCAGTGATTAGATATTTTTGTTTGTTTGTTAGTTTTTCTTTTCATGGGAATGTGAGTGTGTTTATTTACTTCTCCAGTTGATCTCAAGCAATTAATGTGTGAGCAAAACTGCAGACACCTTTCTTGTCGTGTTTCCAGTTCCCTTATGCTTTGTAAGATTCAGGAGGCAAAGAGTTTCTGAGCAAGATCTGTAAGATGTCATGTATTTGGCTGGGCTCTTCAGTGTGCTGGGATGTGTTCCTCATTACACCCAGTTTGAGCTCCTGCAGAAGGGCAAAACCCTGGCATTTCTGAAGTCAGTGAAATTATTTTGCTCTTATTTTAGAAGTCAGGATTATTTCACCTGAATTTTCTAGCAGTGCTCTTTATCAAGAGTATGCAGGATGAGGAAAATGTTGTTTGGTTTTGCTTTTCAAGAAATGCGTTTGAAAGAAAAATATGCCAAGGTATAAACTGGAGGTCCGTCTGGCTGAGTGGTGAAATCAGTTGGAGGTACTCATGCCCCAGTTCAGTCGTTTCTTCTAGCACAGGAAACCATGAAGATATTTCCCAGACAAGGATGAACTTTTCCTAATGCTCAGATTTCATGCTGAGCTTGGGCCTCAGTGCCCTACAGGTATCTCCAGTTGTTGGTATGTTTCCAGTCTTAGCAGAACTGCTCCTATTAGATTCTGGCTGTAAAAATAACTTCATAATTTCTTTCATTTTTAGGAAATGAAGTCTGTGGATTAGAGAATTATCAGTGCTGCCGCACGTGAAACCTAGTCTTAATTTAAAACCACTCTAGTTTAATTTTAACTTAAAAGTGAAAGGCACACATATGACAATCAGCACCTCATGGACCTAAGTGGCTTCTAGACTCTGCTGCATCTTTCACATGTAAGAATAGCTACATAGTGGTCTGAAATACATTTGCTCTCAGGGATTGCTTGCTAGATACCTGAAACCTTCTAAAGCAGAACTGATACCACATAATGAGAGCTGTGGTTGTGTCCTACAGACTTTTTCAAATGCTTCTGGCAATTACGTGATTTCTCAGATGCCTTCCTGGATTCAGATGCTTCTTTAAATCCCTGCCCACAATCATAACGCTGTATCAGAGCAGAAAGCTCTTCTCCCTTTATCTTTATTTCTTAGCAAAAATCCCAATATTCTGATAAAAACCAAACCTCATTTCACCATGTGAAATGTCTGCATCCTGCTTGTGTGTATAAAGCCCTGGGGTTAAATTTTCAACATGGTGAATAGTAGATATCTGCACAAATCCCATTGTCTGCTTATGGGATTTGTTCTTGCTTCTCCCTGACACCTTTTTGAACCCTCATACTGGTGATTTATTTTATTACTGTGTTATAGAAGACACTTAGTGAAGTGTGTTTTGATTCTGCATTTGGCAACAGGAACCAGTGCGAGGGAAGAGGACCAAGGAAATGGCTGTGTCTGTGCTGTGTTGCTGCAGATAGTGGTCATAGGTTGTTGGCTCCATATTTATGTGGTCATAAATTGCCTGTTTTGCTGACACTTGAAAGTAAATGAAGGAAAGCTTCAGCACTGTTGGCTTTTTGGCAGGAAGCCTGAGAGGGACTTGGTATGCCGTGTGTGTCTAGCTAATGTCACTTCGATGGAAAATTTTAATTAGGTGCATGTCTCTACATGCAGGGAAGAAATCAAAGGCCCTTGGGACAAAGAAAGTGTATCTGCTTCAGACTCATTGAGGAATAATTTGGTGAGAACACTAAATGAATTTCAATTAATTGGAAAATATTTTCTTAAGTAGTGCCGGAAAGTACAAGAAAATCATTCTGAAGTGAAAACTATAAAATTAGTCTGTAGATCTAATCCATTTGCTCCATACTTGTTGGAAGATGTCACGGTAGCACAAGTCAGAGGTGTAGGGATTGTGAAACTAATCTGATACGCTGGATTTCATTAAGCTCCCTAATCGTAGTTATCAGAAGAACACTAGATGATGGTTTGCCTTCAGCTAGTATTTTTGATTTGTCATTTCTGTAACGGTTTCTAAGCTTATAAATATCCAAAAATTAATTGTTAATACAAGTATAATTTTTATAGCAAATCTTTTATAACTAGGGAGCCGTGTTAAAATTCTAGCTGTTAAAATTGAACTTACTACATAGGAATTTTAGCTCTGTTTAGCTCTCATAGTTACAGGAAGAAAATTCACTTAGTTGTCTTCAGACTGTCTAGAGGGATGACTCTTTATGAAAAGACCAGTTCTGAGGAGCAGGAATAAGACATTTACCACTAGATATGGTGCATGGTTTATTTTGGATAGTGTTTGGTGTTTGATTCATTGTTCTATCTGCATTATAGCAAATGCAGAAGGCCAAGCCAGGTTTGTACAAGGGCTTGTTATGTCATAGTGTACTGCTTTAATCCCTGTAATCTTCTATGGCCTCAATACAGTGTGACTTCCACTCTTTTATCATTCTTTCAACCAAGGTAAAAAAACCCTGCTTTATTATTCACCTAACTTTTCTTCCAGAAGAAACGGAGCCTTCTCAAGAGCCAATGCAAAGCTCTGCAACAAACTCCATGAGGGGCATGACCATGCAGTCTCTGATTTTCTCCTTACTTGATCTTCCATCTTTAATATAACTCTTACAATTCTCTTTGTATCTTAACTAACCACAGTGAAAGAACAACACTGTTGGCTTAAGCCTTTTCATGGTGAACTCCTTTGTTCCTCTTTATAATGAGTGGGTGGTCAGCTCCTTTTTACTTTAAACACATATTCTCCTGTGAACTGTACTGTCAAATGAAACCTTCCCTCACCCCCAAAGCCCCAGTTTTTTTGTTTGTTTCTTAATGTGGACAAGATTATTTTCTGAACACAGAATTCTAGGTCTGATTCCCTAATATATTCCTCTATTCATGCTGATGTTTATCTGAAGACCGGAATAGATAAGGCTGTTTTCTTAGCAGAAATTATCAGATGCCATTTCTGATGTATACAGCAGATGGGGAGTCTCATGGGAAGGGAAGAAATAAATGCAACAGATGCGTCATAAGAGCAAAAAAGCTATTTATGAGAATAGTTCCAAGAATGGAAGATGCCATCAAAAGGTTATTTACCTTTTGGCAAATAATTGCATTCTGCCTGACTTTTTCTAATCTGAGAGATAAGAAATAGTTTGGCATTTATTATCAGAAGCTAATTGTAAACAGAATTATCTCATTTCTCTGGGTATTATGAGGCAATGCTAGATGCCTCCACTCCTCATGGCAATGACAGACAAAGAAAGGAATCCTTATGGACAAAATGGGAAAAGTCTGGAACCCACAAAAATGAAGCATCATAGAGCATTCCAGTAAAAGTAATGAATGCTCTGGTCTTAAGACCTTTGCTGTGGTCTTAAAACCTTTGCAACATCACCACTTCGCATTAAATTAGAGCAGTTGTCCCATGCAGAGTGTAGAAACATCCCTCTTATTATAATCTCTACCCCATACAGCAGGCTTGTGCTCAGCTTCTCAGGCAGTGCACAAGCAGGACCTGGAATTCGTTGCAGCAGCATGTGAATGCTAAAAAGTTCAGGAAACATAAGAAAAAACAGTTTTTTAAAGTTAACGTGGTTAAACAATGGAACCAGGTTGCCATGAGGTTGTATGGTCTCTGTCCTGGGAGATAATCAAAACCTGAGTGGCTATGGCCCTGAACAATCTGTTGCAGCTAAGCTGGCTCTAAGCAGGAGGGATCTCCAGAGGTCCCCACCAGCCTCAGTGACTGTGCAGTCTGTTGCAGGCTATGAAACACAAAGAAATACCTCTATGTACTGAAGTCTCTGAACCCCCAATTCCTGGGAGCAGGGAAGCTTTGTCCTAGTGTTTGTCCTGCTGTTTGCCACTGTCTGTATGGGTTTCTCCCTTAGGGCTGGTCTTGGCCACCATCCCAGAAGATGCTGAGCTGGGCTGACCGTTGGTCTGATCCAGCAGGGATGTTCTTGTGTGTGTGTTAAGAGGATACTGGGCTAAATTGCAGATAAGGAATAAGTCTGATTATAGAAGAGAGTTAATTTAGGAGAGGAGGGTAAAGCAATGCAGCGTCTGCTCTCCAGGCAGGGCAGTCCAGGGAGAGTCCTGACATTGAACTATGTTTCTCCTGTGGATGTTATAACTCAGGGTGGAGATGCTGAAAGTCTGTCCAACACCAATGTTCCCAGCCTGATCCACCTGGGCTCCTGGTGGGGCTCAGCAGCTAAAGTGAAAGGCAGACTGGTGCCCTGCGCTCACCTCTTCTCTACGAAAACTCAGCACATTTCCTCTTAATTTTGACTGTATTTAGGCCTGTTGTTAGGGTCCCAACATTATCCAAAGAGCTAAACAAATTGATGTTTGTGACATTTGATCACTGGGCAGCTGAGGGGCTTTGGTTTGTGTTATAACACTTATTTAGTTCCACCCGTTTAATAGATAGGACTATTGCATTAGTCGTTGACATCTTGTTAAGGTGTGTGAAAGGTTTGCCATAAGCTCTAAAGGCCACAATAGGAGAAGCTGAAAAGGAAAGATTTGAAATATGATACTTCTGAAGTTAAAAATGGAGATGAAGCAAAGTAAATTAAGTTAGAAAAATGAAACAAAACCTCCAAAGCCAAAGACTGCTGCTGCTTCTGCTATGAGTCCTTCTTATCTTTCTTCATAAATGTCAGTTTCTTTATAAATAAACAATTTGCTCTTTTAAAATAATTTGTGATGACTCAATAGCTTATCTTTATTATTGTGTATTTTAAATATGCAGACTTCAGCAAGTCCTAAATCTGTACTCTTTGGGGAAAAAAATATAAGGCTTTAATCATATTCAGACCTAGCCTCCCTTTCATCTGGTAGTTTACTTGCTTTGACAGGTGAATATAACTTTCTGAGATCTGTGTTTTGTTTTTAAACCCACTCACCTACTTATATAACTTTCCTTACGTAGAGACTGTAATTTTTATTTTACCTTACCTGACATCAGTCAGATAAAGAGGCAGGTTTACAGACATTTGCAGTTTATTTCTTATATTCCAGTTGCTTTTTATAATACTCTCTCTTGAACAGTAAGTACTCCTCATATTAAAAGGGAGGGAAGCAAAATTGCACATGACAAAGCAGAGGTATTTTTTATTATTGTTATTCAGTAAACCCCACAGCAGGTACTGAGTCAAGGATCTTGATGCTGCTGTTACTTGGATATCCTCTGCTTTGCCCAGTGCTGATTGCCCCAAGGGTGCAATATAGCTCTGCTCCTCATTTGAGTTAAGCAGAAAGAAAGATGGGAATGCATGGAGTTTTGTTTTCTTAGAGGTTATGTGATGTAAAGCTTGTGGGCTGTCCTCTTGAGGAAACATAAAGTACCTGGGTGCTTTGGTGGGGAGGCTCTGTAACCATGCAAGAGCGATGGGGACCACCCACTAATGTCTCCGGGACAGCAGGAGCTGTCAGAACCTAGCACTAGCACTGCAGGATCAGGAAAATCAATTAATTTCAGTTAAACACGAGTGTTAAATTATCACTCTGAGGTAAGGGTGGGTATTTCTAGCAGCAAACAGCCAGTGAATTTGTCCACAGTAAAAGGAAAGCATTACCTTTCAAAGGGGAATGTGACTTTTACAAGTGGAGCTTGTAAAAAGTGGAGCCTTTGGCTTGAGGATAGGCACACCTACAAATAAGTGCTGTTTCTTTCAATCATTTGCACATGTTATGAAAAGAAGTAGCAGCAGAAAGAATAAGAAGCTGCCCCATATTGTGATGATGTCTGTCCATAGGAGATCCACATGCAGGCTTGGTTTTGCAGTAGGTAGCTTTCTGTGATCACAAGCGTTCTCTGTGCAGTCAGGAACAGGTATGTGTTATTTTCACTTTCTGGGTACCCATGTTTCCCTGTGCCAAAGCTGCCCTTTGGGACGGCCCTTCTGCAGTGCGGCTTGTGCCAGTAGAGATCCAGGATCCCTGCACTTAGAGAAGAGCTTCTGCAGGCATTATCTTAAATATAAGGGTAGAGTTATGTTGTCTGAATTGATTCCAGTTCCTAAAGCTGACATTTAATTGACATCAGAGTTAAACATCAATGCCCTCAGCAGAGTTAGAGCAGCTTTCATGTTTTAATAACTGTGAACAGTGTGGAGCCCCAGGTAGATTCCTTTCAAGGTAGATTCATTAGGGTAAAAAAGATCATTAGCTGCTGGTAATGGATTGTTTCTCAGTAAGATAAACGCAAATTCAGACATGCTTTGAACTGCCAGTATAGGCTTGTTTCAATGACAAAGGGAGCAGGTGAGCCATGGTATCCTGATTATTCCTTTTACTTCTATTAAAAAAAAATCTTTGAAGACCATGAAGTGTTGAAAATATACTGTCCTATCATTAATGAGCAGAAGTAATGAGATATCTCAAAACTCCCTCAGTGTCCACCTACTTAGCGTATACTTGGCTGAACTTCATCTAATCCTTTTCAAAGTGACTCGATTCGGTGTCAGGAGAGAAATACTGGAAGCAGCTTCCATTCATTTCAGACGTTCAGTTGCTCACACTGAGTGATAAGCACTGATCAGATCTGGGCATCTATAATGCTTTGTGATGAGCATATAATGGTTGGTCTCTGCCTTGCTGTATTCTCTTCTAGTCTGTGGGCAACATTTGTAAAGCCCAGATGAAAAAACTTTGGTGATAGCCATTTATTTACTGGAGAAAATTTTATATTAAGGAAAAAAATACCATGCGGCAATATTCTCTCATGTATGACAGTGATGGGCAGTAATGGCAGAAGCCCAGGTTGCCCATAAAATTATCCATTTCCCTGAAACTCTTTTCAGGGGGATTTCACATAGGTATGGGGTCTGCGTCTGTTCTTTCCGCTTCTGGTCAGTAAGGGCTCTGCTCACAGATACAGCTCTGGCTGCAACTGGCACACAGGAATAACAGAATCTTTATTCATTCTTAGTTTAGAGATTGTATTTAATAGAGGGTTGCTGGGAGAAAACTGCTCCTTTGTTAAAGAACAACATCTTTCTCTGACTTCTACCGCCTGTTTGCATTGGCCTCCTGAAATATGTTTGTTTGAAAAAAAAGGTTATAGTCCCTTTAAAAAAAAACAAACAACAAACAACAAAACAATAAAGATTTGTCATTCCCTGTATTGTATTTACCAGAAGCACTCCCTTGTGCACCACTCCAGAGAGAGAAAAGATTTCTGAGCTGCTCATGGTTCTGTACTTCTTGCCTTGTGTCTTCTCACAGGAAATATTTGGAGCGTATGCGAATGTTGAGAGTTTGGTTTCAGTGATTGTGACTAGCAATGACTACAATATATGCGGTTCTAATCTCAGAAAAAGTCGATCGTGTACTTCCTTTAATAATGGAAGTTATTTAAGTCTGGACATCTTCTGTAGCTAATATGATTATTTTGGTTTCAAATTGACTAGAGGGCTGAACATATTCCTGTGAAGAGTTTGAACCTATCCTCGCTGAACATTATACTTATATATAAAAGAATGCAGATATTTGCCTGTGATTATGAAGTAGCTAGCACACATACTGATAATCAGATTTTTTTTTAATAATTGTTCTTCTTTCCCTCAAATGCCTCTCTATATTCAGTCCAGTCCATCTTGTCATAGTTTCTGAAAGCTAATTTATAGGAAGAGATTGTCTTCTCAGAAATCTTTACTGTCAGTTAACATGTGCTTTGCCACAATTTGGCTCATATTCTTAATAGCGACAGTAAACTATGTCACATATTAAAAAAGGATTTGTCAGATTTTTTTGTTCTGTGCAGACCTTTAATTCAGGATAAATGATCTGTTAGAGAACAAGGAATTGAACTTTCTATGGGGACTTCTTGATGAAATTCTGCGGTCTCTGTTATGGTGGCCTCTCTCTTCCTCTTGTTTTGTCCGCTAATATAGTCTGGGAATATGGAAGAGTTGACTTGGCAGAATATTGTGTTTTATTGTGTCATTATTTTGAAAATCCAAATGAGATCTCATCTGTGGACTTAATTCACCCATTACAGTGTGTTACCAGAAGGGAGATGCTGTTAACTACAAGCTATGCAGAACTCATGGCTGTGGACTTTTTAACCCATGACTCTGTGCATCCTGCTATGTCGCTGCTGTTTCATAGGTCCTGCAGGTCCTGTGCAGCCTTGTCCAGAATGAGATTTAAATTAGGGGATGAAAAGCGCATTTGTTTCCTCTAATATTCTAGAATTTCCAAATCATCTCAAAACTTTCTGGAATCTTAAGACTGATTATCAAGACAGTAGGTCACCTATCTCCTAAAAAAGTTAAACTATCAGACTGTTTAAATTTGCTATGATTTAGCAGGTCGAACAGATTGATCAGTGCTGATGAAACAGAAGTACAGTCATCACTTATAGACAAATAGGTTTTCCAGCACCAATATTTTAAGCAGACTAGAAATATTTAAATTACCCTTTTTCCTGTCCCAAGTAACTATGAGAAGTCTTGACTTCTAATAGATCAATGCCAGTTCTCTAATGATTCTTTTCTTACTGCATTTTAAAATGTTATCTTACTGTTACTAGTGAAGCTACTGATAGATTTTTCTTTTTTTATTGTAACCAGGTATTGCAGTTCCTAGCATGTGGTTTCACCCACTGAAGTAACTTGTGAATTGCCATTGGAGTTAGGGATTTTCTTATCCTGAGTCACATGCAGTTCTTTCTCTCCCCCCCCAGGCAAGCCTCTTAATGTGGATTAAAGGAGGGTCAGGAAGGGACTGTAAAAAAAAAAAAGTGATTTAGTGAATGCCTTCTCACTGGTAGTTTTCTAGGATACTTAAATCATGTCAAATACTGTAGGTACATCTGTTTTGATTTATATGATCTCACTAGTCTCATTATAATTTAAATGAAGCTAAGGAGGTTCTAGACTTCAGAGCTGCTGTTTTGCTTGTGACAAAAAATAAGTTCATGTTTTTTATACATATATCTCTGTATATCTCTGTCTCAGTTATATTTTTTCCTCAAATATTAGGCATAGTGTGCACCTCAGTTTAGATCAAATAACTTCTAATAATACTTGGATTGATGCCTGTATACGGTAAATAATGTACTACTGTTGTAAGTTGTGTTGATGGAACCTGAAAGACTGCAAACAACCAGGATGCTGATTTCAGGTTTCATCCAAAATGGATTCCTCGGGAAGCCCCTCAACCCAGCACCCTGCGACTCACAGCTGTGGATCACTGCTTTCGGCAGCTGCCTACCAATTTTGTTGGATGTCTGTCAGACCCAAACATGCCGGACTTGCTGTGCATTCAGAGCAGGCAAATGTGTTGCTTTCAGAATTCCAGTATTGGTGGAATTACCATCTGGAACATGGAATTAGGTACTGATTTAGCACTCACAGTTTAGGAGATGGTAATCTTAACATTGCTTTCTGTGAGTATGTTCCGTAAAACATCCCTGTGTATATTGATGGACTGTAGTGCCACTTGCAGGGTAAGAATGGATGGGTGAACACCACCCCATGGGTTAAGGTTCTGGAGAAAACCAGATATAAATCTTCTGTACACGAGGTATGGTAGGTAGGTATTTTGGGTAAGGAAGCAACTCCATTGAAGGAATGTTTGGTAGCATTTGCAGATGGAAAGCACTAGTTACCTTTGTAAAAATCTGTGTTAATATCAGGTAATTAAAATACTCCCTCAGTCTGTTTCTTCCTCTGGAATAATTAAATAATTCATCTTTTTTAGCTACAAATTTATAATGATCTAGTGCTCTGTGTGTTCAGAGGTCATTACTGCGTGTCTGATGAGCATTTGCAGTACTGGATAATTAACATTTACAGTTTATGGTGCAAACAGCACTGCCTTGTTTAGTTGCTAATGGTTGTATTCAGATCATTGATAAAGAAATGCATTGAACAGAGCTGGCCCTAGAACTGAACCCCAAGGAACAAACACACTGGTGACCAGTTGCCAGCCAATTTTAGCCCCAAAAGGGAGCTGTCAGAAGTGGGATTAGAACCCATGTCTCCAGGGGAGACTGCAACCTGAATGCAGCACCTTAGACCACTCAGCCAACCTGACCCATAGGATACTGTGTTCATTACTGTATAATTTGTGTATTTGTAGATATTTTTAGTGATTCTATATTGTACTATTTTTCCTCACACAGAGGATGTTAAAAAAAAAAATCCAGACTAGACTAAAATGTATATTACATTGAATCTAATGTAACTATAAAAACTGATGTTAATTTGGTACATACGGACGTTTCATTCTGTGAGTATCTGAGTGTTGGTATGTTGAGAAAGAAGCAGAAGTTGTTGCACATAACTTACCTCTGCTGTGTAGCAGAAGTTTGAAGGTGTACAGACATGAATAAAAATGCAGTACATGGTACAAGGGCATTGCTTGCGGCCAATTTGTTTCTTGTAATGTCTATGAAAATCCCCATGAGCCAGGTACAAGTTATTCATGGTGGGAGTTCTCGGTGACATTTGGAAGGGGAGTGACACTGAAACAAAATGTATGTCTCCGTGCTGCATTTTTATAAAGGGAATTAATGTACTTGAAGGCTGCATCCAGGAAGCTTTAAACATACACATTTGGTCAGGAATCAGAAATGGCAAGAATACTTCTGGCCCCAATATGTTTCCCCCCAAATTGTTCCTTAGAACCTTATGAAACAGTATTCTCCAATGTCAAAAAAGGCTACAGTCTCTACTAGATGGGTCAGAAATTGATACTGTTTGTATTTGGCACTGGTATTGAAGGAAAACAGTTTGGAGAAACCAGTTCTTCTGGCTCCAGTTTGTCAATGTCTTTCTTGCACCGGGGAGCTCAAAGTACTGGACCCCGTACTCTGATGCAGTCTCACTGGTGCCAAGTAGAAACAAATAATTACTTGCCTTGTCTGGCTGGCTACGTCCTTCTCTGGAGATGCACAGGAGTTGACTGGACAAGGCCCTGTCTTATCCTGACTTCAGAATTAGATCTGTCTTCAAAGTTTGCCCTGCTTGGAGCAAGGCATTAGAGCAGGTAAGTGCCAAGGGTTCCCTGAAACCTAAATTGTTCTGCGATTCAACAATTATGTGCCTTAAGTTTGAGCAATTTTGTATAACAACACTTATGAATTGAGAGTATTAATACTGTATCTTGGCTATGCAATTAATGTGTCCTAAACCTTTGCATTTTTACCCTTGTACTCATTCAAGGGCAACAAGTAGTCTTGTCTAAGTCCTAACTGTATGTAAAGGCTAGCCTATATAACCAATATTTTTATGACATACAGGAAATTTTATGCTTTTTGTTATGCTGGGACAGAGAAGGTATGCTAGAATGCATTTCAGCATTCCAGTCTTGGAGAAAGAACAGGCCTGGAGACTTACAGGGAGAGATTCTTTAATGGGTGGAGGTGCAATTTTCCCATGTTTATAGTTATATATTTACATGCTGTGGAAACAGGGACTTGATACCAAAGGTCACAAAATTTGTTTATATAGGTCAGTAGTTTTGCCCAGAGTGGAGTCCTAGTCAATGTGGTGGGTTTTTGTTTTTGTTCTTGTTTTTGTTTTTCTTTAAACCATAACTGGTAAAGTGGACAGAAACAGAATTGTTGCAGTTCTGGTAAGTCTTTTCGTCCCCTGTAGGAAGATGGGCAGAGTCCATCCAATAAGCAGAAATGCAGATAGCAGAAATATTGCCATCAAAGATAGAGTAGCAATTCCAGAATGAATAGGGGTTGCAACCTTTCTCCTATCAGCACATAGCTGTTTGGGTCTTCAGCCAGCAGCTCCAAAACCTCATGATCACTATTTCAAGACACAGTGATGATGTAAAGCTGATTAAGGACTTATGGATCGCACAAGGAAGACTATTCTTGCAGAACGAAGTGGGTACCAAAAATACATTGACTTCTGTGAAGAATCGGCCCAAGCCTACTCCTAATCATCACTGGTATCTCCTTTACCAGTGGGATTTTTTGGCCCAGAACTTCAGTAGTTAACTCTCAGGCTGTTGCTGAAAAAGCTGCTCTAATTGAAGTGGCTAACTTGCTGGTTGAAATGTAGTGGCATTTTGTATGCAAAAGGCATTTGCTGACCCATGACTCAATTTCATACAGCAGTTGCCATATGACTTAATTGAGCTCTAGTAAGTGAACTGGAAACCTCAATAAAAATGACATATTTATAAAGATGTATTCCCCAACTGCTTTGACACAGACTTAACTGCCTGTCTGTTGCACAGCCAGACTCGTTGGACTTGAGGTGTGAGGTTGTTCTCTTGCAGGATGTTGATGGGCTCCAGCAATTGTGTCCCTCAGCCACTGAAAAGAAAGTCCCTGGGATGTGGGGTGCGTCACACATCAGAAGGGTTAGCTCTACAGGTTCCTGAGTATGTGTTCTGATGATAGTAGGTAAAGAGGAGGAAACTCAGTTCTGTTGGCTATCCTTACTGATTTTAACTCGTACATCTTTATGCTGATGCCCAACCTAAAATTTCAATAATAGATTCCTTAGCAAATTGGAGAAAATCTGATTCCACTTTGCATTATTTGTGTATGTAAAGCAGTGCCAAGTCTTGAGTTCAGTTTTCAGAATACCTGATGATAGCCAACATTGTTCTAGGAAGTTCAGTGAAATAATGAAAAATACTGAAAAATAATTTTCATGTGGCTGCGCATAATAAAATCCTTAGTAATGACTTGTCCTCTGAAAGCACATTTGAACAATCAAGTTAATAATGCTAAATCCATATAAGCGAATGTGAAAATGTTGGCAATGATCACACTGATCTATGGAGCTTCAAGTGCTGTTAACATTATGGTGAACAAAGGGATTTAATCAGAGTAAGAGGAAACATTTTTTTTGGACAAAAAGTCTTTCCTCAAATAGAACTCAATAAAATACTAGAGCTGTTCTTTAATTTGTATTTTTTTCCGTTGTGCGTTTACAGCTATTGTACTAGCCTGTAATGTCAGTTGATGAGGTCCGGGATTCTGTGGATATTTCATGATGCTTCATAAAACTCTTTTCAATTAGAAAGGGAAACAATGTTCACAAATTCTGGATTTATTTTGAGCAAAATTCAGAAGTAACAGGTAGCAATAAGGGGGTTTTCAAATTGAGAAGAGTTGCAAGACTCCACACTTTGATGTGGGTACACAGTTTTTTCCGATTCTGCTCCAGTTTCTGGTTGTCACTCCCTAAACACTTTCTGGAGAAAGAGATTTAACCCAAGACTATTTACAGCTGAAATGATGTGCAGAATGGTCAGCGAAGCTGGTGGGTCTTGGGGCTGTAACCTTCTCACCCAGCACAGCTGAGAAGAAAAAGTGTAATACATACCCATCACCTAAGCTTACATCCCTACAACCCTGTCAGAAACCAGCGAAGCTGCAGGGGTCTGAATTTTGTGGTGCTGTGCAGTTTTAATACTGAATTTGAAATTCTTCTTGTAGATGCCATGGTAAAGCATGAGGTGCTGTAGTGATTTACACAGACATCAGTGTACAGTAGCAGTAAATCTATTTAAATGCTCTGCGTTCAGCATCTCCAGCACTGGAGATAAAAGTCATCACAGCATCCTTTGATACCAAAGGCCTCTCTCTCACCTTTTCTGTCCCTCCTCTTTCACTTGATAGCTCCTCCTTGGCCATTCTGGGCTTCTGTCTTGCTTTAATCAAAGCCACTCACAAAGTGAGCGCATCTTTTGTGCTGTTGTTTCTCTGCAGAAACAACTCTGGGAGAGTTGTTTATCTCCTTATGTTTTAGGGCTGTCCCTGTGGGCCCTGAAAGAAATACATAGTAATTTAAAAGAATGGTTTAATCCTGTGGGACTAATGCATCTCCTTCCAAAGAGAAAGTGGAGGATGTTATATGGATGATAATGAGATTAAACGTGGCTAAATGGAGATTTGCTTTAAAAATATGACACCTCTTCAATATTTTTGCAACTTCACATTTTTCCACTAGTTCTGCAAATGCAAATGTGTTTAACTTTACAGGTATCACTAGTCCTGTTGTCAGACCTTTTGGGTTGCACAAACAGTAATAGAAAGCAATGGATAGACTCAAAATGTCGTCAGGAACCTGGCAAGATCTTGTTCTGCTCCATGTAATCGTTGGGGACTGGACCTACTCCTTTATATTAAAAATCTATCCTCATCAGCAGGAGAAACAGATTGTGAGCTAGAAACAAGGGTGCTGTGCATTGGATCCATGTCATCTCAGCTGCCAGCTGTCTTCGCAGCTGAACCTAAAGTCTTGTTGTGATCACAGGTGGGAATGGGCTTGAATAATAATAGAGGCTTTGTCCTGGGCATATTTCAGCTGTTCTAGTGGGAATTAGAGATCTGAAGGGGGCAGCTGAGAAAAAAAACAAAACCCTTTGTCTTGCTCTATTCACACGTGTCTTCTCTATACTCAGAACGCCTTATAAGTAAGAATGCTCATAAACCTCCTTTGAATTAAGTATGTTCCCTTAAATTCCCCAAATTAGTAAACTGCATTTGAAAATATAAAGCAGATGAAACATGTGGAACTCTGTGGTGTTTTTAGGAAGGGAGAATCCCAGAGAAGGCTGCCATAGCATGTCTGCACTGTCTGTGGTGGTAACAGAAAATGCCTCAGGAGCATATGTTACCAGCAGGATCCAGAAGAGGTACGGCATCCCTGTGTGTGACAGGGGAGGGAGAATTCCTTCTGTCCCCTGAAACTGGTGCTGAGTATCAGCTTTTTTTTTCCTCCCAAATCGCTATTTCATCATGAACTTGAGCATTGACTGGAGAACTCTTTGCTCTGTGATTACAGCCTGTTGAGCTGCAATAACTTTTTTTCTTAATACTTTTAATTCCAAGGTGTAAATTGGGGAGAGCTTCAAAACAAAAAGATAGTTTATTTTAAGTGATCATGCCCGCTGTTCACAAGAGTCATGAGTTTTCTCTTGCTGTTTAGAGTAAAGCAATAACAGCTGTGAGGATAGTGAGTGGATTTTGTTAGGAATCACTTTCCTTAGAACAAGCTCAAAGGAAGAGCTGAGCTCAGACCTATTCCCAACTTGTCCTTTTTGTACCCAGAAATCTTTCAAGTCCCATGGATAAAGGCAGTTACATTTATGACTATAAATACAGGGTGTGGATGTGGGTATGTGTTTAACAGGGCTGTGGTAAATGATAACAATAGCTGACTTGCAAAATCCTAATTACTAATTGATGAGTAAGTACCTAACCTGACTTTCAGCTTCCAGCTCAAGTGTTCTAGCAATGAAACAGATCCTTGTGCTTGTTTGGAGAAGAAAAAAAAAGTAAAATAGAGAAACTGTAAATATGGTAAGCATGGAAAGTCTTAATGACAGAGTAACTGTATTTTATTATTAACAGTGAATTTATTTCAATTTTTAGATGACAAATTCTGCAAATATTTCAAGCACATCTGCACATTTATAATCCGTTGATTCTGTGCATATTTCTCAAGGCAATAGCAAAGGAACTATTGAACCTTAAAGAGATAAGTGTTGCATCCTCATGGTAATTAATTGATGTTAAAAATATCATATTATGTTCTGTTTCCCAGACTCTCAAGTGGAAGAACCAGGGATAAAAGTGGTTCATTGCCTAACCTGTGCCAGAGGCTCTGTGTCCTCCCTCTGTTGGTGCTTTCCAGGAAGGCTGAGACATGGTAGAGAAGTTTTAGCTTATACAGGGCTAACCAGAGTTTGGCTGTTAGACCTGGCTGTGGGGAGCTGGGTGTAACAGAAAGAGACTGGGTGACAGGGGAAGCTCAAGGAGGTCTTGCTTCTTGCTGGCTAGAGGAAGGAGAACTGTGTGGGATTATCTGGAGTATTTGAGGCAATTGGCTTTTCCAGATTTCTGCAGGGTAATAAACAAGCTTTGAGGAAAGGACAGTAAGCTGGTGGCGACTTAGTTTCTATTTCCATGCAATAAAGCCACTTTCTACTTAGCAAAATTCTATGAAAACTGTAAATCCCAGACCTCCTGGTACTTGGATACTAGCTGTGCTTGGTACTTCCTTTTGCACATTCCAGCCTTTCTCTCCTCTCCAGATGGAAAGGATGAGGCCTGTGCCCATTTGCTCTCTGATACACAAGTAAATGTTGCTTCTTAGGTGCAGAGGACAGAGGTAATAAACCTCCAGCTGATTTTATATAGGCTTATTTGCAACAAAAAAGAGTATAACAAGTGCAGCACTCCCTGGAGACAAGGAGAGGGTCTGGAAAGAGGAAGACTTCCCCTCTGTTGGGGAGGACTGGGTTAGAGACCACTTGGCCAAACTAGACATCCATAAGTCCATGGGCCCTGATGGGATGCACCCATGAGGGCTGAGAGAACTGGCGGATATTATTGCTAAGCCACTCTCTATCATTTTTGAGATATCTTGGAGGACAGGAGAAGTGCCTGAGGACTGGAGGAAGGCAAATATCACAACAGTCTTCAGAAAGGGCAAGAAGAAGGACCCAAGGAACTACAGGCCAATTAGTCTCACCTCTGTCCTGGGGGAAATAATGGAGCGGCTCATGCTGGACGTCATCTCCAAGCACATTGAAGATCAAGAAGTTATTAGAAGTGGTCAACATGGATTTACCAAGAGTAAATCATGCTTGATCAATCTGATAGCCTTCTATGATGTTGTAACTGGTTGGTTAGATGAAGGGAGAGCAGATGTCATCTACCTTGGCTTCAGCAAAGCTTTTGACACTGTCTCCCATAACATCCTCATTAGAAAATTAAGGAAGTGTGGGAGAGATGAGGGGGCAGTGAGGTGGATTGAGTCCTGGCTGTGTGACAGAACTCAGAGGGTTGTCATTAATGGAGCAGGGCCAAGTTGGAGGCCTGTAACCAGCGGTGTCCCTCAGGGGTCAACACTTGGCCCAGTCCTGTTCAACATATTCATCAATGACCTGGATGAGGGGAGAGTGTACTCTCAGCAAGTTTGCTGATGATACCAAACTGGGAGGGCTGGCTGACACTCCAGAGGGCTGTGCCACTATCCAGTGTGACCTGGACAGGCTGGAGAGCCGGGCAGAGAAGATCCTAATGAGGTTCAACAAAGACAAATGTAGGGTCCTGCACCTGGGAAGGAAGAACCCCAGGCACCAATACTGGTTAGGGATGGATCTTCTGGGAAGCACCAGTGAGGAGAAGGATCTGGGAGTCCTGGTAGATAGCACACTTTTCCATGCGCCAGCAATGTGCCCTTGTTGCCAAAAGGGCCAATGGAATCCTGGGCCGCATAGGAAAGAGTGTGGCCAGCAGGTCGAGGGAGGTCATTCTCCCTCTCTACTCTACACTGGTGAGGCCACAACTGGAATACTGCGTCCAGTTCTGGGCCCCCAGTTCAAGAGGGACAAGGAGCTGGAGAGAGTCCAGCATAGGGCAACGAAGATGATTAAGGGATTGGAGCAGCTCCCTTACGAGGAAAGGCTCAAAGAGCTGGAACTCTTTAGTCCAGACAAGAGAAGGCTGAGGGGAGACCTTATTTATGATTATAAGTATCTAAAGGGTGGGTTGAAGGAGGAGTGAGCCAGACTCTTTTCAGTGGTTTCCAGTGAGTGCACAAGGGGCAATGGGCTCAAGCTGGAACATTAGGAAGTTCCATTCAAGCATGAGGAAAACCATCTTTACGGTGAGGGAGACAGAGCCCTGAAACAGGCTGCCCAGGGAGGTCATGGAGTCCTCTTCTCTGGGGATCTTCAAGACCTGCCTGGATGCAGTCCTGAGTGATGTGCTCTAGGCATTCCTGCTTTAGCAGGGGATTTGCACTAGATGATCTCTAGAGGTCACTTCCAACTCTGACAATTCCTTGATTCTGTAATTATCAAACAGTGGTGATAATGATAAATAATAATGATATAATATATATTATAGAATAAAATATTAAAATAGCTAATAACGAGTGTCATAAAGTGTGGAAGGTTTCTTGAGAGTGTTGTATGTTTGGGGTTTGTTAGAGCAGTTAATACTAGAGTTTTGTGACTGTGTTATGCAGTACGTAAAAGCAATATGTTAAGTGCAAGTTACCCAGCACTTCACTCTGTACAGAATACAGTAACCCAGTAACTGGCAAGTATTAGCCATCCCCTTAGAATTCTTTCTTTTTCTAAAAACGAGATCTGTACACATTTGCATCTCTTATTGTAAAGAGAGACAGTACCTTTTTCTTTCCCTCAAAAGATTTTCTGTCTGCATGATTAATATGTTACTTGTGTACTGTGAAGGAGGAATCTGCTGCTCTGTGAGCTCCATGCTGACTCCCTGTCATTTGCTCTCCAAAGGACTATTTATGTTTTCCACAAAAAGAAATCATGCTTGTTTTGAGTATGGTTTTCTTGTTGACATTTTAGAAACTGTTTCGGGCTCTTCTTAATATTTAGACAAACTAATATGTTTGCTTTTTGTGGTGTTGACGTTTCCTAAGGAAATTGCTGAAGATGTTAACAACTTCCCAGCACAGGCATGCTGTAATGGAATAGTTCTTTGCTTGCAGTCCTGACACAAATTCCTCTTAACTGATGTTTTTGCTCAATGTGATTGTGATAACTGATGTGAGTCAGGGTAAATGTGAATCAGCCCTGGCTATTTTGGGGAGCATAAATGTCTTCTAAACTCCTTAGTGTTTTGCTTCTTGCAGATATAACAAGCAGAAGGTGCCAATTTGTTGTGTGCATCAGAGCCTCTGTGCTGCACAAACATCCGCAGTGCAGAGCGGTAGGAAAGGCTGCGAGGAGCCTTGGTAATTGGCAAAGCCTGGCAGCCAGGAGAGCTTGTAACTCAACCAGCAGAAATTGGTCAGTTAGAGGCTTGGATAATTTTGAAGCCAGTAGCCATGAAAAACAATCATATAGCAGAACTTGCCCTTATATATGTAGCGTACGCCCCAAGGACACTGTAGGTTAGATGTTATGAGTTTTCTTTTCTAAGCCATGCATTTGAACCTGTGCACTGCCATATTTGTCAGTACAAACAGTGCATGATGACGTTAGCAATTAACCCAGGACTATCCACCTACAGAATTTATTTAGCCTTCTATATGTGAAGGTTTTGAAGACACTTCAACCAGGTTGGGTTTTGTTTGGAAATCCCTGATTAAAAGCATGAAGCTCTTATATGCAGCCAGACAGCCAGCTTAGACTCTGGTCTGTATTAAAAATGCCCACATTGTTATCTACAAGAATCAGTTACAGCTTAAATCTTTTAGCAGTACAGTATCTTATTCTGACAGGTCACCATGTATTGCAGCTATGAAACAAATTTTCCTCAAAACACATTGCTTTTTAAAATCTTTTTGATTGAAAAACATTTCTGTTTCTGGGATTATCCTAACCTCAGCTTTATATCCTTTCCTTTTTCCATGGAATTGTAGAGAAGCTCATTTGCAAGATGGTCAAGCAGTAGTATTTTGGCCATGTTGTTTGTTCCATTTCTGAGCCCTTCAGCAGAGGCTTGGGGAGAGGCAGTCTTTGTTGGTCTGCAGCTGTTTCCCTGCCTTAAAAAAGAACAAAAAACTCAGGAAGAAAGATATTAGTCCTAAGGGTAGATTCCAGTTACATTAAATAGAATAGCAGCCTCTTGGAGATGGGACGGGAAGGCAGCCAAAAGGACACTGAAATTTTTCAATAGTCTGTCCCTATGCCTGTCTTCCAGTGATCGACAGAGAATGTAATTTCAACCTTCAAACTATTCACTGCAACCAAAAGGAAGGGAATGCTCTTCCGGCTCTACTTTAGAGAGCTTTGTAACCTAGATGAGAAGATACTCTTCGCTCAAATGTGCATGTTGTTCTATATTGCAGTAAATCAACGCAGATATTGCTACTTACTGGCTTAAGTAAATTGTCCTTCTGACTGTCTTGTATGTGTTTTATAAGGAAAAAAATTCGCCTAGACCAGTGGATAGAACATAATTTCAATGAGTATTTTGATTAAGCATTTCATAGATGGTTGTTGTTGCTTGTAACATTAGCTGGGGGCTACCAGCCTGGAATTGTGAAGTGAAGCTGTGTTTTGAGACATGACTGTGGTGATGAGATCAACTGGTGCTCATTGTAATGTCTGCAGAAGGGTTTAATCATATGCTGTAACGTCTTTATGAAAATCTCTCAGGTTTATGAATGTAGAGGCAGATGGCATGTGACTTACAGCAAGACTACAGCCTCAGGAATCTCCAGCATTTTTTTTTTGCTTTTGTTTTCAGTAATATCTATTCCTTTTTAGCGTGAGATCTCTGTAGCCTCATGTCATTGTACGTGAGGTGCAACTCATTGACCCTGGTGGTGCTAGGAGGGCTTAATCTCAGCTGAAGCCAAATCAGAACCAGGTCTGTTACCACTTGGTTTCAGGCACTGCTCTTCCCTCCCCAATGGGATCTCTACATGTGTCTACTAAGAGAGAGGAGGAACTGAGCTCTTTTTAATTTTAAAACATTGCATTTTAGTGAAAGCAGTGATATGAGGATATACAAAAAATAAAAGTTGCATTACGTAGATGGTTCCTTAATAAAAATCTAATTCCTACTGTCAAATATTTGGGATCTTCTCTTTTAAATGACATGTATGCTAATATTTGTGCAGTGCAGTGTTTGTGTTTTCTTTCCTGCTGAAATGTAGAGTTGTATTTGTAATGCCACTTTAAAATAAAGCAATGCCCTCAGCCCTTCTTCCTATACATAATGGTATTTGCTTCAGTAAATAGGAAGGCAAAGAGGTAGGAGATGCCCTCTGTGAATAAGTTTTGGATGTAAAGCAGTAAAGATGAAGTTCAGCTTCAGAAAAATGAGCTGCAGGATTCACGAATTGAAAATCATAGGTAGAATGGGTACACATATGAATACAGTTACCATTGAATAGTCATTTCTTAAAGCTTTTAATATGCTTTATTCTTGGCTTCCCACAGAAGAACCCTGCTCTGTTTTGCAGGTTGGTGTCAAAGTACAGGGGAGGTAAATGATCTGCCCAAAGCCCCGTAGTCCCGCCCAGGCCATGGACAATCCCTGAAGGTGCCAGTAATTATGGCACTTATTAGGAGATATATGGGGTGTTGCACAAATGTAGAGCCTTGTCTTAAATCCCCAGCGACCAGAGCTAGTGATTATGAAAAGAAGCAGTTACCACTGTGAGTAGTCCATTAGCTTCAGCAGAAACTGTGTCGGTGCATTCAAGAGTAAAATAATGTCCTATTTTTTCATTAAATGTAGGTAGGGCTGCCTTCTGTGGTTTTTAATCTGACTTTATGACATGTTGACAGCTGAAGTGGTCTTCAGACCAGATAAATTTACCCAATAAGATTTTTTAAATGTTTGGCAGATAGAGGAGAAGGAGCCATTTATTATTCACCTTTTAAAGGTATTTGGTAAATGCACTAGAATCTAGTTCTCTGGCTCAGATTTCTGACTCTTGCTGTGCTTGTGCAGAGCCTGTTGCTTCTAAAGAGTGTGATCTATGAGATGAAAACAATGACAGATGTTTTCTCTAATGTGGATGGCGCGGCTTGCTGGCATGGGGCTGCTGGACTTAAACCAGGCAGTGCTGTAAGCCGTGTCCATCCCAGGCTCCTTCAGGAACAGAGGGCATAGTTCAGCTGCAGCTGCATCTTACATCTCGGTGTTGCACAGGCCTGCAGATGCTCATTGTTTCCCAACCTGTTTATCATGAAATGTCCATGAAATTGTCCCTTATAAATCCTCTCTGAAAAAATCTAGTTGGTCATATGTACTCTCCGTTCCCTTTTTTTAAATTTCTTTACCAAATTATGGTAAATAAGTGAGGGCGAAGAAAAGGACTGAATGGATAAAGGAAGGAGGCAAACAAAAGAGAAGTGAAAGGAGCGGGAGCAGTATGAGAGAGTGGATGAAAACAAGGGACAGAGCTCAGAAAAAAATAGAAATTACATATGTATAAACATTTTGGGGGCTCTAGGAAAATGAACAGAGTCAGGATGACAAATTAAGGAATGCACAACAGAAATGAAACTATTTTAAATATGGGGAAAACATTCCAGGAGGCCTATGTCATAGTAATGACTTATAGTTTCTTCTGAAGGACTTAAGTGTAGAAAATCAAATTGAAGCAAAAACAGGAAAAGGAAAGCTGCACAGTGGACTGAAGGAGAAGGTCATCAGAGAAGGAAGAAGAGCAAAGAGGGAAGGTTGTGTGACTTCACTTGCATATTGTGCTCCAAGTCAATACTTAGAGGTCCATACATTCGCAGATGACCTCTCCTAGTATTGTTTTTGCTTTTTTTATTAAAGATAATGAATATTATTTGAAATCATTTTGTGTTTTTCATTCTTTCTGAAGTACAGTTCAAAATATGGTAGTTCAAAATATGGTAGTTCAAAAGTTAATTTTGTATACATTGCAGCTGTCTCTTCTCATTCCTCTCTCCCTTCACAGAAATTCTGCATAATTTTTACTAAGAGGGAAAAGTAAGATTATTTTTTTTTCCTTTAGGAAAGGGGGCAGCAGTTAGCATACCATAGGGAAGTATAAACTAGCTGGAACTTGAAAGTTCCAGTAGTTAATTCTCTATTTTTTTTCAGGCATAAGGTACCATATTCAGTTCTTGGGTCCCCCAGCACAGGAAAGACATGGACCTGTTGGAGCAAGTCCAGAGGAGGTCCATGAAGATGCTCAGAGGGCTGGAGCACCTCTCCTTTGAGGACAGGCTGAGAGAGTTGGTGTTGTTTGACCTGGAGAAGCGAAGGCTCCAGGGAGACCTTATTGCAGCCTTTCAATATGTAAAAGGGGGCTTATAAGAAAGATGGAGAGTGACTTTTTAACAGGGCATGTAGTGAGAGGACGGGGGCAATGGTTTTAAACTGAAAGAGGGGAGATTGGATATAATGATGAAATTTTTTATGATGATGCTGGTGAGACAGGTTGCCCAGAGAAGCTGTGGAAGCCCCATCCCTGGAGGTGTTCAAGGCCAGGTTGGATGGGGCTTTGAGCAACCTGGGCTAGAGGGAGGTGTCCCTGCCCATGGCAAGGGGGTTGGACTAGATGATATTTAAGGTCCCTTCCAACTCAAACCAGCCTGTGACTGTGAGTTTATATTCCTTGTAGCCCGGGGGCTCTGACCTCTCAAAGATCAAAGGATTTTCTCTATTGATTCACTTATTAATTTATAAATATACCAGTTCTATTGATATTTGATCTCTTATTTGAAAGGAACTTCTCCATTTAGACAATTCTAAAATCAGCCTTAGTATCTCTCCAGCAAAGGTTGTACTAGAAATATCATCGTTACCTTGGTATCATGTGATATCAGTGCAATACAAAACCTGAGGAACGCAAACAAAACCTGTAACAGAACTCCTGAAGCACGACTGCTGTTTGTGGAGCCAGAATAACGCTCTTTGTAGGTGATTCTCTCAGTTTTTTTTTTTCTAATAAATTTTCTATTTTTCAATTTTACATCTAACATTGCTACATTTATAACACTGTGAAGATGATAGAGTAGTTGAAAGAAGCCATCCTTCAATTTCTTTTTGTACCGTGTTTGTTGTTTCCAGCCAATAAATGCATCTGACCATCAATTTTCTTGAGTGGGAAGGTAGCCCAGCTCAGGGTAATACTGCTGATTCTACAGAAAATGTTTATGTAATTAGCCTTACAGGGAATCTCTTGATTGACGTTTGCACTTCGTTTTGTTATAGTCAATAGTAAGTGGATGCAGTGCTTCCAAGGGTTAGAATTTCGAAGTCTGTATCTGGGATGACACTTAAGAAATCATCCTGCTAAATGTTTCTTCATGCTGTATTGTGTGGTAAAAGCAGGAGTTATGGAGCATCCAGAGTTGCTTAGCACCTGCCGGGATAAGGCTCTGTAAAATTATCTCTTCCTGGCTCCAGCTTCTGAATCCACTTCCACTGACATTTTGAATCATTTTCTACCACGGTAGCTAGATAGTGCTTGTCCTTGATTCCATTAGAATGTTCTTTTCTAAAGTGAAACTTTAAATGTATATTCTTGAAACTGTATCTGTTTTTCATATGAGCATGAGATTAATCTTCCTGTTATGTTTTTCCTGTTCTTAAATTTGTCTCCTATCTGTAGCTATTTTTGCATTAATTTAACTTTACAATGTTTTATGGTTCAAAGTAAGTGATATTTCAGGAGAGATGGAATAAAAATCCCATGTGAATGAGGTGATTTGATAATATGCCAAAAAATAACCAGTTATTTCATTAGAAGCATGTTTACCCTGTTCCTAGAGGCTGTATAATTTCAATCAGTAGTGTTAAGAACAGAAGATAGAATTATAATATAGGTCACTTATTAGTGAAGATTTCATTTCTTATACTGAAATGTAACTAGGTAGGATAATATCAGTGATATTTTCTGTCACGTGATATGGGAACATGTGCCTATTTACAATTATGCCATCTCTGTAGATAGTATTACCTTCAGAGCAATTCTTTAATTTGGATGCAAGACCCCACCTGGAGTACTGTGTCCAGCTCTGGAGCCCCCAGTGTAAGAAGGACATGAACCTGTTGGAATGAGTCCAGAGGAGGGCCACAAAAATGATCAGAGAGCTGGAGCACCTCTCCTATGAAGATAGACTCAAGAAGAGTTGGGGTTGTTCATCCTGGAGAAGAGGAGGCTCCAGTGAGACCTTATAGTGGCCTTCCAGTACTTAAAGAGGAGCTGTAGGAAAGATGGGAAGGGACTCTTGATCAGGGAGTGTAGTGATAGGACAAGGGGTAATGGTTTTAAACTGAAAGAGGATTTAGATTAGATGTCAGGAAGGAACTCTTTACTATGAGGGTGGTGAGACACTGGACCAGGTTGCCCAGAGAAGTTGTGGATGCCCCATTCTTAGAAGTGTTCAAGACCAGGCCTTAAAGCAACCTGGTCTAGTGGGAGGTGTCCCTGCCCATGGCAGGGGGGCTGGAACTTGATGATCTTTAAGGTTCCTTCCAAATCAAACCAGTCTGTGATTCTATGATTCTGTGTTCCTTACACAGTGTTTGGGTTTTCAAAACAGCGCATCTGTCTAATCTTGCAGATCAGACTTATCTGTCTGATCAGCTCTGTGAAAATATAAAAACGCACACCTGGTTAATGAGTATTTTGTTGCCATGGCCTAATATTCAATGCTGACCTGAGTTTGAGGTGGCTGACCTGTGTCTGTACGAGGGAGGTAAGGTTGTGCTGATTTTTGATTTTCACGATGTGGAAGAGATTGGTGGGAAATACAGGCAGTGATATATTTGTTTGTATCACTAGGAAATGGAAGAGTATCACAAGGATAAGGTACACAAAACAATGGATGGCATTCGAAAAGATAATCTAATGCTCATAAAACTTTTTGTATTGTAAGGCAAAATATTTATTTAAAAGTTGATGGATTGTACAATAATTAACCTGTGGAGCTGACGTCCCAGAGGCAAAAGTTGTAGTGAGTTCCAACAGGCCTTCACATTGACTCAGTGGTAATGAAACACTTAGAATTTTGTTAAGATGGGGTGATGTTTTTCTAAGGAATACCAGAAAAATCCTCATTGCTCAGGGAATGAAACTTCTGGCTGACAGTCTGGAGGAAGCTCTCCTTGGGTTCTGCTTGCAGCTTGTCAATAGTAGAATAGAACCCCTATTCTCACCCTGGATTTCTACACTTGTTTTTGTGGTGTTTTAATTAGTTTTATGTGATGGGGATAAATCTGGATACACGACTCATGCTAGAAAAAAGTAGGCATAAAGGGAAATATAATTCTAAAAGCTTTGTCTTCTGCCAAGGTTACTTCTAAGGACATGGCCAAGCAAAGAGGAGAGTACAGACAGCACAGCTAAAGCCTACCACTCCATCCACTTCCCTTTTAGGCAATGAAGGAAAAGCTTATTAACTGAAGGTCTAATGAGTCACAGAAGGTGGCATTTCATCTGCCATAATAATGGACCACAGTTAAAACATAATTCATATTTCTGTGTGGTGTTTATGTACAACTGAACAAAAATTTACTGAAAAAAATAAGATGTGTATTGCTATTATTGCCTTTTTTGCTATTATTGCAGTAATAAGACCTTCTTGGGTCATAAAGAGGGTGTGCCTTTTTATTTCGGCATAGAACTACTTTGTCTAATAGCATGGGGTTTGGGTTTTTTCTGATTATTTTTGTTTTGCCTTTATACAATAGTTAAATGTTTGCACCATTGTGCTAATGGAAGGTGTGAGTTCAGGTTTTCAGTGCTGAAGTGCTGCTTTATTACTGCCTACTGCCTATCCACCTCCATCATCTATTTGCTCTTACCCTTCTCCATCATCTCTTTGTTCTTAAACTTGCCAATTCTTTTTAGTGTGTTGCTTTTACATGTCTAAATCACAGAATCACAGAATCTTCTAGGTTGGAAGGGACCTTAAAGATCATCTTGTCCAACCGTCAACCTAACTGACA
>JAOQGH010000012.1:134001326-134038843 GCA_025769975.1 Gallinago jamesoni
CAAAACTGGACACAGTACTCGAGGTGAGGCCTCACCAGTGCCGAGTACAGGGGGACAATCACCTCTCGGGCCCTACTTGCCACGCTGTTCCTGATACAGGCCAGGATGCCGTTGGCCCTCGTGGCCACCTGGGCACACTGCTGGCTCATGTTCAGCCGACAGTCGACCAACACCCCCAAAATGGATCAGTGTTACCATGAGGCTGGGTGGGATTGTCTCAGTCTTCATGATTTCTTTCATAAAAATTACTGACTTATAAACTCTCTTTCACAGTTTAATAATAGCCACTTTGGATTTAACAAAAAATAAAAGAGAGCCTAGACTTCTAGGAATATTCCAAAGAGGCTATAAAAGAGACTATCAGATTACTGCTCACTTGAAATGATCATAGTGATAGAGAGTTGAAAAGAAAATTTGCATAACTTTTCAAACAGGAAAATAAAAAAGACAAGATTGATATCATTATATCAAATGTTATGCTGAAGGGTCTTGCATATATTTTCTTAGAGTTCTCTTTGGCCTACTAGGTTAGTGGAGGATGATAATTCATGCTGGACTCACTTCTTTCTCTAGGTTCTCATGTTGAACTTTTAAGCACAAAAATTTTCAGCTCCAGAAAGGATACTTGAATTGATCTGATTATTTGATGGTTGCGAACAGTGATTACTTGAGAGTATGATTTAGAGCGAAGAACCTCTGGATTAAATGTAAGGATAACGTCACATTGGAAGAGTTTAATTCCTCATGCAGTATGGAGTCTTAAATTCACTATGTAAAAGAAAAAACATAACTGAAAATAAAAGGAGAAACAAACTACTGCGTTTTCTCCTGTGAGGCCGCTAGCAGAGAAGTTCTACAGTGTTCTTCATGTTTTATACCTGGACTTAAAATATTCACATACAAAATGTAGAGGTCATCAAATATTCCATATACAAGATGGAATTCGTATGTCTGATTTTTTCTGAAGGACATTCCTCTTTCTATAGACCTTTAGGTAGTGTGGAGTAATCCCCTGGAAGATACAGAAAAGAATGTGAAAACTGATAAAGTGAAGAGAATTCAAAAAAGAAGTGTGAAGATGGATTGACAAGTTACGGAGGTGATTTTGGTCTATGAGAATATGTTAACTCTTCTCAGTGGTTACACCCCAAGAATACTGAATATATCTTTATACCTGTTTCTTGTCCCCACCTTCCCTTCACGTGGGCTTTCTGATCATAAGATCATACTCTTATTTATGAGTTACATGAGTTTAATGCTAAATCCTAGCTCTGAACAGTTTTGTGTAATACACAAAGGGTGGGAACTCCATTCTCTGTGTAGGTGAAAGTTCATTTGAATATTGTTTAAAAGAGGAATTACTTGAGAAAAAAAAAAAGCCTAATTCCCAGAGGAAATTATTGGGTCATCTAGTTTGATAAAGGAGCTTTCAATTTTTCTGCATTGAATGTCATCTTACAAAATTGCTGAGAATTTTGCTGCTGATGTTAGCAGAAGCAGGTTCAATGCCTGGATGATTTCTTTATTAATTGATGTTAGTGTTAGGACTTATGTCCTTATTTTAGCTTGATTTCGTTCTTTCTCTTGTGTTCTTTATCACAATTTATGATAGCGAAAAGTCTTGGAAAGGGTTATTAAGTCTGTCCCTCTGCTACTTAAAACTGTTACCCATATTCTGTCTGTATAACAATTGCTTAAATACCCATTTCTATCATCCTCATTTTCTAAGTCTTTCTTTCTGTATGGACATTTAAAATAGTTCTAAGGGAATGTACAAACATATTAGGGGAAGGGTTTTTTTCTCCTCCATATCTCCCGGAATCCAGCCCCACTTCTGGGGCAGGAATAGTATGATAATATATCACAGGCTTGTTATATTAATTACTGTACAATATATCACAAGCTGCTAAGGTCTTGTTCTACAATAAGGCTACCAGTTGTAAAGGCGCCATGAAGAGATTTAATAGCATTCATGCAGAACCCACTTCATCACTGCTTTACAGTATGTGAGATAACAGTTCAATAAATATTCTAGGCCAGCCTAGGTGAATTGAACATTGAATATGAAATTTAAAATACTTCTTTGGTTTCTTGACAAGGATATTGGACACATACTATGCATTTTCACCTCCTGCATGATCAAGGTTTGGGTCTTGTTCCTTAGACAAATGATCATGTTGCCACATTAATTACAAGTTGACTTCAAATTATTTGGTATAATTATTACCTTTGTTGGAGACAGGTTTTAAATTAACAAATGCATGTGACTATTTATTACTCATAGAAAACGATGTATTAGAATCATATTACACTAAGTATTCCAGCGTCAAAGGGAATTGCATATTTAGGCAATTCTCTAATATTTTCTTAAAGCCAAGCTAAGCTGATTCCAGATGACAGCAGTCTTAATGAGGCTCAATAAACAGTACAGTTTGTAACCCCAGGCCAACTGCTGAGCAGAAGCTGAGAGCAGTGCTACAGCTTCAGTGAACCCATTACTGTGAAAGATGCTGGATCCTAGAGCAGCCTGAGTCACTCATTCCACAAGAGATGAAGCTCCAATAAATACAAATGAACATCCAAGGTGACGGTTGACAACTTCGTGCATACGTGATTTTCTCTGATTTGACATTGCCTTGATGTGGTCTTAAGGCATGCGGCTTACTAGCAGCCATTTACATTTTTAGCCATTGAAACTTCTGTTTTAGTTGCAGACATTAACATTTGGGGTCTGTGGTTTCATATAAGTATTTGAAATTTCCTTTGCTTACTTATTGGGCCTAGTTTTTAGAGCTACTCAAGTTGTAGAACAACCCCTGTAAACTCTTAGGATAGTCAATAATGTTGAAAGGCATGTGTTTTTTTCTGCCAAGTTATGGTTATTTGTATCAAATTCTTCTAAAAGTGAATTGATACAGGAGCTTGCATGAGTCTGAAAGTCTCTAACTTGAAAAGAAAGCGCAAATTATCTTGATTTTTTATTTTTCTAGTCCTTAAATGTTTCTTATCCATTTTTTTAAAAACAGTTATTTTTAATAAATAACCCTGGATTTGTTCTTTCATTTGGAAACTTTGGTACATCTGCAAGGAAACCTTTTAATGAGTTGCTGGAGTCAGGTATAAGTGTAACACATGTTAAAACAAGCTCTTCTCCATCATTAATGTAATATAAATTGTTGAACATTCTGCAGTATTCCTGCTTTTGCAGTTTTGTGGCTAGAAATCCATAGTATACTGAATTATCATAAATTTACCATGCAACTGTTTATTGAGGTATGGGATAAGATTATGAAATCCTTTCATTCCTTGTTTTGCCCAAATTAAAATTTGAGTACATTGAAATACCCAGCCTTAAGCTACCTTGTGTTTTCCGACGTGGGAGAAAGTATTCTGGGATTTTGAGCCCAGCACAACTCGAGGCCAGTTTAAATCATACAGTCACCTCCTAAGTCACAAACCTTCCACAGCCGTGGGTTGTTTCCTACCTTTGGGGCTGATCTCAGCCTATCTCCCCCCACCAGCACATCCACTGGCCTGAAGCCCCATGAGAGTCCGGCAGAAACAGTCTGCATTCCCTGTGAACAAGGTGAGGAAATAGTGGTCAAAAGACAACTAGACACAGCATAACTCCTCTTTTAAGGTGCTACAGCTCTTCTAGTCTTTATGAAAATATTCCTAAAGGGTCTCTGGAAACTCAGTGTAAATGAATTTAGAAACTGGAAAGAATAGGAAAGAGCAGAGCTGTGTTATTTAAGCTCCAGGGGTGCTCAGCCAACTCTACAGCTCTTCCTATGCATCAGAGGTACAGACCAAATTAAACAGACGAGGTGGTTGCACAAGATAAAAAGTTGATATTGTGCAAGAAAAAAGGCAGAGATTTATTTACATTGGTCTCAATAATATATAATGTGTTGGACTGTTTATTCATATTTCCCTGAGGTAATTTTATCAAAAAACCTTAAATCTCAACAGTTAACCATGTGTACCAAATTTGTGATTCTTAAATAAGTTTTACCTGTCAGCTTTGCAAAGTTGCTGAATCACAGTTCAAGTGGTTAGCAATGAAATACAGGCTGAGAACAGGTTTACCATTTACTCTTTTGATCTTTAGCCTAGTAAGATGGCAGAAAAAGATGTTAAAATATCATGGAGCCAGTGCAAAAAGATTATGCAATAAGATGCTGTTCCCTATTTAGTGCATTTAAATTGCTGAATGGCAACAACAAAGCATAAGTTGTCATCTGCTGACATTTAATTCAGTGGAAAACAAGAAAAATGCAGTTAGAAAGTGCTATCAGAATCACTAGGGATTTGCAGATATAAAGAGAAAGATAAACACAACAAAAATCAATATGGTTAGTGTCTTGGGCTCTATTGCCACTTCACAAAATGATGGAGTTTGTATTTACAGTTGGGAATGATGTCCTCAAATAGTGGTGGCATTGCAAGAAACAGTCTGGTCACCTCTTAACACCATCACTCAAACTGTGAAGGGACATACCACATTTTTTTAAATCACTGGAGGAAGGGAAATGAATGATACTAGTACACTATTTTTCCTTGGAATGCATTAGGCATGCTACAGTGCAGACTGAGATGTCTGAGCCATGTCACAAAATGCCAAGTGAACTTCTACTGGGTAGATCAAACATTCAGACATCCAGCTGGCAGTGTCAAAATCTGAGATTAAACAAATGTTGCTAGTTAGGTTTTGCAAGCAGATTGATAGTTGGTATTTGAAATTGTTCTATAAGTGGCCATCATTCATGGTTACCTTCATAAGAACACAGAAAATACTTCTTCCCAAAAGAGAACGGCATGAAAGTAATTGTTGTCTTATGCAGAAATAGTTTTATAGTGCCATTGCTCATTGTGTGTCCCTGCTAGGTTAAGATACACATATGGAAAGGAGAAAGTTGTGGTTAGCTTCCATGCCAGTGGTAAGACAGAGGCAAGTTTTCCTGAAGGTATCCCATGGGAAGTTAAGGATTACTCCAGTTTGCCTGTTGTACCTTGTGATGTATTCCTGCCACTATGATAATAAATCAAGAGATGAAGTAATTTGGTTTTGAGTGGAGATGGATAAGATGTATAATAATCCATGCCAGGTCTCAGGCATTTTCCTGTAGAGGAAGGAGAAGCTTGTCCATCTTTGTGATGTCTGGGACAGATTTTGGGTGGGTGGGTGTGATGAAATGGGAAAAGGACTTCAATGAGAGGTTCAAATTGACAATTTATTTGGACTTCACTCACAGGTCCAATATGTCACTACTGCAGGTTCCATGTGTACAATGACAATTACACTATTGCAACCTAAAATCAATTTGCGGAATACACTATCACAACCTACAAATGATCCTGACAAGTAACACCACCAACCACAAGCGCGCTAGATATTAAAACCTTAAAAGAGTGCACCAATCACAGTCTCAGTAGCATGCCATATACCATACATATGTTTCTTAATCACTTACCCTCTCTCTCAGGTAAAGTCTCTCAATCCCTGGGAAGTTACCTTGTACAGCATCCGGGACAAGGGGGCGATGAATCTCCTACAGGCCAGCTGTATCCTTGGAAGATTCCCTATTTTTCTCCCCAAACCTTGTGGTTTATATTTCCTGATTCGGTGGGGGTGCAGGATTATATATGCCTATTACACTAGCTGGGATATTTACCTCTGGTGGTGTGATAGCTAAGCCTCTGTTGCCAATTTTGTGACGTCTAGCACTCAAAGTCATGGGAATAGTGGTGGGATGGGACTCAGAGCATTTGTTTGTTAAGGCTCCATTTGGTTTCAGTTTTTATTGTGATGCATTCTTGAGACAACCCCAGGCTGAGCTGTTTTGCAGCTCCTCCCAAGTTATCTCTGCATAGTGGAGACAAGGTGGAGATGAAGCTGAGTCAGATGACAACTCCCCACATCTCACATGTTGTGCTCTGAAACCAGTTTGGCCTGGTGCTCCCATACAGTGGGGAAATTGAACAGGGCAGCATCTCATCACATTGCAGAGGTGATTGTGGACATCCATGTGTGAAACCCCCTACCCTCAGCCAAATGAGGGGTGAGCCACCCTTGCTGCACCCTGTCCTCCTGCAAGCAGGGCAGTGCTGGAGAAAACATCCCAGTAATCCAGCTGGGCATATTCCCCGTACTGGGAATGAAGGGTGAGGAACAGTGGCTGTTGATACCCTTACTGATTCATTCTCCCTTTGCCTTGAGAGAGTCTCAAGCTCACTTCTTTGTACTTCAGTTCAAAAAAATTACGTTCTAAGTTCCTAACTGCAGGCAAGTTTTTATGAGTGAGTGATGTAATTCTTGTCATCAAAGCTCAAACTTTGTTTTTTCAAAATAATATACAAGCATCAACGAATTGTTCCCATGTCTGTTGAAGCTTCTCATTCTGAATATCAGAGGAATAATCCTCACCTGTTTGGGTTTTTTTTCCTTCTCAAATTAGATTTGCAGTTTGATTGATATTCCTTTTAGAAAGAAATTCAGATATGAAAGCCTGGGGGCAGTGATATTCTGGAAAAAGATATTTGCTCTCGGTTTGTGTTGACTTTATTGCTCTGGCTGGGAGGACTTCATTTTGTTTGAATCAGCATCCTGGACTACTGCAAAGGAGTAACTGGGTCAAAAATGTATAATATTTTGTTAAATTATCACTTGAGTCATTGTTGTCTTTGTTATTTTGTTGACATACTCAAAACAATTGGTCTGTACAGTACAGCTACTGTTCTGCTGCTGCCATGCTGATTTTCTAAAATCAAAAGGCTTATTTATTTAGATCCTGATTTATACATGCCATAACTGACAGACAGCTTTCAATCCTAGGAAAAGACAGAACTTCAGAATCAAATCAGATACTTTGAAGTATTTTTAAAGTTTGAGATTCCTTTTTAGCTAGAAGGTAGAAGATACTTACAAGGACTGTTAGACTGCAAGAGACCTAAACTCAGAACATTATGTCAAGGAGGCATAAAATCAGAAGTGCTCATGGAAGTCAACATCACCCTGTTACAAATAAGCACAACTTCAGTTTAAGCTCACTGAGAATCTTGTCTGTAGGGTTTTTGCCTTAATTTAAATTTACTCTTAGGCCACTAATGGGAAAGCCTGTTTTATTCATGGATAGTAATGGCTTCATCAGAGACATTGAGTCTCATCATCAATTGTTAATTAAATTTCTAATTATTTCTAATAAGAATATAAAAAAGAAAAATGCCATAGTGAAAACCCCTGTCACATTTTATTAAGCAAGTTGACCCTCTAATTTTCATGTTTCTGCAAGAACTATAAAAATGCCACTTTAAATTAGATTGCAGCTTATTGATGGTGTGCTAGGGGAAGGAACCATTCCATCCTTTTTGTTTTAATGCCACAATCTCAAGCTATATCACACCATCTTGATTAGTATTTCTACCGCAGCTGAAACAAAGCCTTTAGCACTGGTTTCTGCACTGAGGGTGCCTGGATTTAGAATCCCTTACGCATGAAAATTCCTAACTAAATCAGGACAAGATTGATTAGCCCAAATGCTTACGTAGGATGTTTCACGCGTGAAAATTTCTGGTGTGCAGCTTTGGTGCTGCGCTTGCCTTACTCTCCCCGGGAGCAGTGGTGGGAGAGGGCTGTGCTGGGAGCCTGGCAGGGCTGCTGCTCCTGGCTCTGCAGGAGGAAAAAGCTCTTCTTGCCCTGCCTTGGTAAGCCAGCTCCTCCAAGGAGAGGAGAAGGAGCCAGCGCCTGGGGATAGAGGCATCACTAACATCCATGGCTCTGCGAGCAAAATGGTTTGTCAGAGACTGGCAGGGCTTTGCCTGAGGAGTGTTGTAAGAGATGGTGTTCCACAAACCTCTGAAATAAAGAGCAGGGAACAAGTATGATGGTTCCTCCCTTCCTCTTCACATCTCTCTTGAATGTGAGTTAGTTGCCAGGTAAAGGGTCTGAAGAAAAAGGAAAGGAGAAAATGATACAGAACAGTGTAGCAGTTGCCATCTTCTATCCTAAAATGTGTAGAACCAGACAATCCTCTGAGGCGATCCAGTGAAGAGTTGAATTCATTTATTTTTGAAGGGGAACTGAAGTTTTTGATAGTCCTATTTGAGTTCTTAGAATTAATCTGTGGTCTTTATCTGAGTACTTGCTTCTGACAGGCAACAGAGAAGCAGAACAGTTGAGCTGGAGGAGGGGGCAGTTCAGCATCCCGTGTATTTGCTGCTGCTCACTTCTCTGCTGCGAGTCCATGAAGATGTCACTTGTCGTGGTGGAGGGTGGGAATGGTCTGTCGCCTGCCAAGTGCAGCCTCATCACGGAAAATGGCATCGAAATGATGTTTCAATGTACAATGACATTACAACAACAAAAGGAATATTTATGGCTTATGGGAGTATTTACTAATGGTCACTGTTAGAGCTCTTGATATGTGTGTCCGTTTGATGGAAGGTGGAAGGGGCAGAGGCAGAGTGGACACAAACCCAGAAAGAAGGGCAGTTACAGGAGTCAGTTAAGGAGCAGTAAAAGCAACAAAAATGATATGAAACACGTGACAGGTTCGCAGTCACAGCGCTGGCTTTGTTTCCTGATAGTCACGCACAGTGGATGGCTCTTCCCTTCTCCCCCAGCCAAACACCAGCATCCTCCGAATTAGCAAAAGCCCAAGATGCCTCATCCCTGCATGAGCAGTGCTTTGACACAAATGGGCTTGGGGGGAAAAAGCAAAACCAACTAGCTAGTAAAGTGAAACTGTGTCAGTAGTAACATAAGTTCCAGGACATCAGCTGTCCTCAGCAATTTGGAGTCAGATACCCGCACCGGCTCCTGCTATTAAAAATGTTGTTACTGTCATATATGAGGATTTGCATTTTTAGAAGATGAAAACAAGCAGTGCTACAGGAGCAGCTGCAGCTGTGGCAGTAAATAAAAGTATGTAATGAATACAATATATGGTTTATGTTTCTAATAGTGTCTCCTGGTAATAGGAAGGAAAAGAGAGCTTGTGGAGATGAATACAGCGCAGCAGAGCTCTCCCATTGCAAAGGATATTGGATGTTCTGCTAAAGTGGATACACTTAAATATGTTACTTATGGCTATTGCATGGATATAGGAAAGGACAGAGGAACTTTTCTTGGAATGGGCTTCTTTTAGTACTTTTGCTGTCAAGCAGTAGATTTGGGGTGTTTTTTTTTTGGTTTTGTTTATTCCCCCCGGCAATAGCCTAAAAGTAGTTTGAACTATTGTGGGGGGCTTCAGAAAGGTTTATAATTTGAGTAGAATCTCTGCATGTGTTCTGGCAGGAATGTGTTAAGGTACTTAATGACTGTCTTTGCACACTGCTAATTTGGACTGGTATTTTCAGTTGTGCTCCCAGTAGGAATGGCACTGGGTTTTTGACAGCATCTCACAGACATCTTTGATAGCTACCTCCCAGGGGAAGGAGGTACTACGGAGCTGCAGTCGCCATCCCACCATTAAGGTTGATGCCTACCTTACTCTGATAAACCCAATTTTCAATTAAATAAAACTTCCAGAAACAAAACAACCTCCTATAACTGTACTGTTCTTTCCAGTGAGAATTTGATTATTATTTTTTCCTGGAAGTTCAGGGGAAAGCATTCTGGATGTATGTTAAAGCTGTATTTATATAACTTATCATATGTCCTACCAACCTTAACCAGCAAATTCTCTATTGACGTTATCTTGTTAGTTGTGTTTGAAGATTGTGGTGTTTTTTATCATCTCTTCTCCTTCTGTTTTTATAGCAGCAGGTTGGAAAATGAGAGAGGTACTTTACAGAGTTTGTTTCTGCAGAGGTGCTCAACCAAGAGTTCTTCAGATAAGTTATACAAAGAAAAAGGGGACTTTTAAAATTATTTTTCTAGTTTATTTTGTTTACTAAGACTGCACTTTGATAAACTGCTCACATATTTACATGCGTCACATATTGAATAATTCTGCAGACTAATAATGATACAAATAATCTGGGATAAAAAAAATAATTTGTGACACCAGAAATCATAACTTTGTGAAACATTCTGTCTGGAGGACTGAAAAAAAAAACTATTCTTGCCTTCTCTAGTATTCATAGCCAGAGCTACTCTTCTGTGAAGGGTCATGAAATCATCCTGATGGGCATCCAGGGATTCCTCAGGAGCAGTTCTCAGAGTTTTTGAGGACTGACTTTGCTCTTTTACTAGTATTTGAGTTTTAGAGGGCCAGAGATCTTGTGATTAGTGCTGCTGGGAGGCCTGCAGAGTGCCCAGCTTGTATGCTGGGGAGAAAGAAGGGCTGCTCTGATGTATTGGTAGTGGATTGCAAGTGACATGCAGAGCAGATGCCTTGATTATTATTGTTTAGAAAAATACATGTTGGTTTTTTTGCTATTGTTTTGCTTTTCAAGCAGCCGATTTGTATTGGTAGCCGTGAATATACTCAAATTTTAACCATGATTTCAGGAGTAGTTTTGCTATTGCTGGTATTTTTTTTGCAATTGCATTTTTTTTAGTGGGAGTGTTTAGGGAACTAAAATTGAGCAATATATTGATTTTTCTCCAGCAGTATTTGTCATAAAAATTCTTACACTACCTCTCTGCTGGATACTGCTGTTTGCATATTATCCTGTTTTCAGTGTCTACTGCATCTTGTTGCTTTTTCTTCCAAAAAGTGGCTGCATTGAAAGGCAGGTGTGGGGTACAAAGTACCCACAGCAATGTGAAATCAGGCATTCTGTGGGCTGTGGAGAGGCAGAGTGTGAAAGAAGCAGCGGCTGGATAGTCACAAACCCAAGAAAGCTGAATTCTCTGTGTATAGAATTGTTGGGAGGCTTTGAGCTAGGTCACAGGTAGGTCTTGAATTTCTTCACATTGCTCTTCGCTATCCTCTAACTAAAAATATTTTCTGGAATGGAGAGTGCAGTTGCCTTGCTTTAGATCTTCCTAACTCCGCTGTGTTCAGTGCATCTTTCTGTTGCTGAAAGCAGAGCAGGTACCACTCAGTGAACAAAGCAGGCTCTTTTGTGCAGGAGAGTATGGAAAAGTTAAATGTTGGGTGAATGTGCTGGGCAAAATACAGGAAGCTGCTCAAGATGACACATGCAGGCTCTTACCAGAGACTGGTTGTTCTCGAAGAACGCGGCACGTAAGAGGAGGGTGGCATAGAGGGGGACTCTCCTGGGTGCAGCGTGACAGCAATATGCATACAGTGTCTATGAAGCAAAGAACTTCCTCAGTACAAGTACCCTTTATTCAGATTGGGTTTTGCCATCATTTTACATAAAAGCCAGTTTATATTGCTGCAGTGGATAATGAGAGTCACCAGGCTTGATGGCACCTTTCTAATTTCTTTTCCCTCTAGTCTCTAGTCTAGGCAGACACGTATCAATAATGCATAGCAGTGTTTGATCTTGCAGAAGGACAGTGCTCAATTGTTGCCACTGGATCATAAGCACGAGTCCAGCATCACCGGGGAGGCACTTTGCTGGAGGGGAGGCTGCTTGTGGGGAGGCCAGCATGGTAGCCATCCCCATGTGAGCAGGGTGGGCAGGGCTGGTGATAGGAGCCAGTGTCAGCCCTAGGTCTGGTGGTCACCCCACAAGCTGATGGCCCTGGGGCAGGCCTGAGGGGGGGTTGGCTCTTTGCAGGTCGGCGTTCGGATCTGTAGGTGCAAAGGGCGACATGGGCATGGCAGCATTTCACTGCATTCCACTGCAGTGCTGCTCACCCGTGCTGGATTCCCCTCCAATAAATTATTCTGAAGTTTAATTTCTTTTACTGTCAGGAAATTTCATCTTTTGTTCATCTAAGCTCTGTTTATGGCTATCGAATCTTATACCTTTGTTTGCAAGACTGGAAAGTATTTTTCCTCTAGCCTTTTCCGTAGGTAATTATATAAATTCAGTGACAATTCACCTTTCATCTTTCCCTTATGAGCTGAGATTGAACTTCTTTAATTTAGCAGTGCAAGGCTTATTTTTCAGCCACAGGGTTACTTTTGTTCTCCTTCAAAGTTTTCAGGAAGTAAGTGGAAACAATAAACTTTATCATCAGAAATGTCATTCTAATCTGGTAATGTTTTAGTTCAATGATATATGAAAAGAGAAAGATTTAACTTTTTTTACCCCAGCGTTGGAGACCTAGAACTTTATAAGAAGGCAGGCATGGCTTTAGATAACCAAGTCTGTTGTTGGGATGTTTCCTTCCAAGTCAATATCTTTCATGCTTACTTGGAAACACATTATCTTGGAGAATAAAAAAAAAAGAACATTGAAGTGACAAAACCTTATTTAAAAAACCCTGTTGACTAGCATTTATTAGTTTTCTTGCATCTAATTATTGATAAGTCACTATGATGACAACAGTGACGAAAAACCTTGAATTTTTCTGTGGGTGGTAAGGATACCTTTAGATAACAGTAAATACTATCACATTTTAATGAGGAGAAAAGTTTTTGAACTAGCTTTTGAATCTAAATGTAGAGATTTACAGTTAGTTTTAAACTGTGTGTGGGAGAGGAGAGGGTGGCCTTTCAGCCTCTGTCTCTTTCATGCGATGTTCTGTGTTGCTGCATTGATCGTTGGAGGAAAATACCGGATTGGGCCTGATTCAATGCGCTCATTCTTTTATTAGAATTACTGTATGACTTTGTCAGAATTTTGCACAACAAAATCTACTATAAGCAAGAAATTAATACACTTGGTGCCATTCAATGATATATCTTCCCCAATGTTATTTGCAGGGTAGTTCCCAGGCGGCCAGGCGGAGTGCGAGGTGTCTCGCGGGTGGCCAGCAGAGAAGGCTGATGGTCCCTGCGGGGCGCTGGGGGAAGCAAATTCCAAACTCTTCCACCATCTGCTTTCAAGAAATAGAGAGGGGGAATGTCACTGACCTTCAGGGTTCTTTTGCCTGTGGCTGTTAGACAATCTTTGATAGTATTGAGCCCTGGCTCTGAGCTCTGCCCGCATTCCCTTTTCCTTACTCCAGCTCCTGCAGCGAGCCCAAGAGCCCAACCTGTTAGAAACTTTATAATGCATTTCTTCTGAGGATTACAAAACTAGTTAGAAAACTGCAGAAATGTAAATCTGCCTTTTTATACCAAGTGAGTAAGGGTTCAAAAATAAATCAGAGGATTAAACTGGACGTTTCCTACAAAGAGTGAGCCCGTGTCCCAGCTGCCTGTAGCTGCAGCCCTGCAGACTCGGGTGGTTGTTGTTTCCTTTGCTCATTGTTGTGAGGCACGGGTTTGCGCTAGCTACAAAATCACACAGAGATATAAAATGACGAGAAACCCTGCCTGCTTGTGCGCAAACACCTTTAAAGTCTTCTGTAGCTCTTATTCCCTGTGCGTGGTATGGAGCTGGAGCAGTCATCCTGCTCGCTTTGTGTCCCAAGGAGCAGTGACAGTCTCTGCTGAGATTTTTTATAGCAGAACCTGGTTTCTGTAGTCAGAGAGGTTGAAGACTGAGAGGAACAGCCAAAGCACTGGTGCAAGAAATGATGTGGGATAAACCTTAAATTGGGAATTGGGAGTATTTGCACCTTGCAGGTTTGCAGTTTCCTGAGAGTTTTTTTGAAACCCCCAATATCCTTGCTCAAAGGCTGGTCCACTTTGAGATATGGGTGGCCAACCATTTCTGCCTTCTGCCCAGATCTCCCGGCCATGCAAGTGAATTGTGGTGAAAATAAAATAGCTGCATAGCGTAAACTGAATGCCCTTCCAGCTGGAGAAGAGGATGAAGCTTAATATTATTGTTGTAGTGGTCTCAATGGCCTTGTTTATTGAACACGTAGTACTGTTAGCATGGGGAATGAAATCCATTTGAGGCTCACGCACATCTGCACTGGCCTCTTGCACTTGTAAGATTTATTTTTGACTTCTTCCATTGTGCTTGGAGTGCTTAAAGTGTCATTTGCAAAATTAATCCTTGAAATGCTGGAAGAATACTCATTACATTTGCAGAAATGGAGTAGGTACTAAAAGCCTCATTCAGCGAATATTTCAGATGTCATGTTGTGCTAAAAAAAATGGCAAAAATGTTAAGAATGGTTTTAGGCTAATTTTAAAGCCACATAAAACTTAATGGCCAATGGACATCTGAAACCTTTAAATATTTTGAAATATTTAAGAGAACTTTGTCTATAGTCAGTTTGAATAGTAAAATAGTTTTTAATAGAAATATAATAAAAAATAATTTATGAACTTTTTTTTTCTTTTAAATGAGAGATTAAGCAAGTAGCAGTCACATTGAATATTAGCTTGGTAGCATTTCCGCTTGAAAAGCAGAAGAAAAAGAAAAATCTGTGTGTGTTTAAAGTAATTTTTGATGAAAAGTTTAGAAACTCCAAAACAAAAATCTCATGGAAAAAAAATTGGGGGATTTTTAAGGGTATTCTAAAATGTCACATCACACATTTACAAGTCTGATGTGAAAATAGTAAGAAAAGGAACTCTCTTTAAGTCTTCTTTGAGCATTTTGGCCTCAGAAGGCTGTAAATGTGTGCAAATAAAATTATTGCAACATCTTACTAGTTTCTGATTGCCCTGCCTTCTCCCAGAGGCAGAGCTATGAGGGCTGGGGCATCTGCTGCTGCTCTGCAGAAGGACAGAGCTGGTCGTTATATTGGCATTCAGTTTCTCCCTTGTGTAATCCTTGTCCCTTCCTGTCTTTCCATATTCCTTCTGACATTAATGTGCTGTCTTCTTTGAATGTTAAGATAGGGGTTTTTTTTTCCCTTAAGACTAATTTTCTGTAATTATTTATGGTTTTACCTATGTCTGAAAGATTTGCTTAAAAGCCATAAACTCAGTTTGGGGATATAAAACAAAAATCTTTTTGTTCCTTGGCAGTGAAGACCAAGGAAAGCTAGAAATGGTTGTTTATTAAAATATTCAAACTTATTTAGCATTCAGACAACAATTCCTGTCTGTTCAGACAAATATTTGTTCCTCCTGTGAGGGTGGCTCCCAGTGCAATCTGATAGACTGAGTACTCATGGCAGTCTCACTTCATCAGTGATTTAAAAAGCATGAAAGTGAGTATTTTGGGCAAGATCACCTTGCAAGTGAGAAAGAACCTGGAAAATGCCTGAGAACTTTCACTGTTGTTGTACCCTCCTCATGAACAGAGTTGGGGATTGGCACTTCTCTCTTTTCATCCCTCACCGCAGGTGAAAGACTTCCACCCCACAGATCCCCCTCTGGTGCTGTAAGAAGCCAAATACCCCAGCGGCGGCAGCACCCAAACCTTGCTTTAGGCATTCGGTCCCTTCCTTCCCCGCTGGACACTGCCACAAAGCCAAACAGGGGTCCTTTTCCTGGCTTCTCTTCCCCTCTTCTATCTCCTCCTCCTCAACTCTTAAGGTTGCATAGCACTTGGTCTGCATGTGCAAAATCCAGTGTTTTCGTATTTATTTATCTTGTTGGAGTCTTTCTGAGGTGTCTGGAGGTGGATGATGTAGGAATTCTTGCATCCTTAGTTAAAGTACTGTTAATTTGGAGCAGATACAGCACTGCTGTAATTCTTAGCAGGGAATCCCAGATGTCCTCTTCTCTTGATAGGCAGATGTCTGCCTTTTGCCTATAATCATGCATGGTCCCTAGAAGAGATTATACATTAATCACACTGAATATTTATATTTTCTTTTGTTTTCACAGTGTCCTGAGGGGTAAAATAGGTTGTGGATTACATTAGCTGTGTTTCTGGGGTTTGGGTTCATTTTGGTATGGGTTTTTTTCCTGTGTTGTATTAAAAGATCTCAGGCTGTTACTTAGTAATGCACTATTTTCTGATTGAAAAATAATACCACTTGACAGTTCACAAACTAGATTTTAAGCAGAAGCAGCCTTTGCTTCGGTAAGGGGTGATGGCAGGCTGGATGATCCTGATGTAGCGTGCCTGACTTTCACATGCTGAGTGTTAGTCTAGCTGTCGTGGTTTCTTCTGTCTGTGATGGCTGGGATCTAGCAAGAGCAACATGAGCACGAAACCCTTGTATTCCAGAGGCTCGTGTATCTTTTGCCTTTATGGTGTTTAAATGATTGCCAGGGAAATCTAAGGCAGGCCTGTTTGGAGAGGGAGTTAGAGACAAACTGGTTCCCGGTCCGTTCTGCACGTGAATAATGTGACACTGCAGCAAGGAGAGCATGCATGGGAAATTTGTTTATTTTTAGCTGTGTTACAGCAGTGTCCCATGTGTTCATTATTCTGACTGTAAGCTTGCTAGCTGCAGGCTTCTGTATCTGCGTGGGCAGCAGGAATGCACGTAGAAAGAAAATGTACGTTAGGAGCAGAGCTGGAGAGGTTTTTAGCAAGAATGAGCTAACCCAGAGAAACTTACTTCCATGCACGGATTAGGTATTTGTTTGAATCTTTTCGTTATTAGCCCTAATAGGGTCATTCCCATTTGGGATGACAACAGTTGTCACCTTAATAACTCCTTCCAATTTACATTGCTTCTGTGAGCAATTTTCTGTTGTGCTGAGGAATAAATCTCCTTATGCATCAGGTGCACTGGAAATTCATTAAGAAACAGTTATTTCATGTTCTTTCCAGCTGTTGTGCTTCTCAAACCTGTAACTACTTGGAAGGAATGTGGAAAGTAGAAATTATAGGTCCTATGATACCTAGCAAAATTATTAGCAAAATATTATGACATTGGGGGTGGATATTTCTGAATCTGCTACTGCTGTGGGTACTTTTCATCAGGAAAAGTTTCTTTTTTCTCAAGAGTCCAATATAAGAAAAGAATGGTGTGATGGAATTCTATTCAAAGGACATGTGAAGCTAGATCTCCTACCTCTCTGGACTGGCTGGATTTCTGTGATGTGAAAAATGGGGTGCCTGGGCCAATCTTTGCTCTAGAAGGCAGCTGCTGAACCTCCACTGCTGGGCTTGGCTTGCTTTTTGTTTTTTTTCTCTTCCTATCACTGGTTCTTTCTGTTGGCTAAGGACATTTTATCTAGCCTTTATACCGTCATTCATTTGGGTGAAATCCCTTTGTAATTAAACTGGTTTTATGCATTGCATCACGTGGTGGGCTGTGACAGAAGGCTGTAACCAGCAAGTATGTGGTTGTTTTTTTTCCCTTGGGGAGCCCCTTCGAACACAAAATGCTTGTAGGAGACACATGGTAACCAGCTCTGCACTGCATCACAGCCTCCTCTCTTCTCCAGGGACATGACAGTTGGGCAAGCCAATGAGTTATGTCTGAAATGTGCCCTTTTTTTAGGAGGAGAGATGCTGCAATTACCAGTGTCAGAGCAATGAGAGAGGAGGGCGGCAAAAGAGGTTAGTTTAATATACTTCAAATCTGACAGATTTATGTAGCACAGACATATGGTCTGGATATAGATCCCACGGTGGAAAAGAGTCCACATCCACTGCTTGATGGTAAAATGTGAAAAACAGCCTGCACTTCTAGAGCATCACTCTTAACTGTTGCCTGGGCCACATGGAAATTTTCAGAACAGCTACAGGCTTTTAACTTACAGCCTCTGAAGGAAGGTCTACATATGTTTGTTTCTAAATTAATATGGTTTAAAAGAAGACCAAGAATCTGTTATGGTGCATGCAAATAAAGAGGTGCTTTTGTCAGTGTCTATAAGCTTCTAGACACACAAGTGCCACACCGACACAGATCTAGGATTTCCAAGCTGAGCTTTCTGAACAATGGCAATTCCATTTTGCAATGTGTTTCTGCTCTGTGCTGGCATAGATCCAAAACCTTCAAAGCAGCATCACAAAATGAAATTGTGTGAAAGTATCCGTTTTCAAATTGGAAAGATCAATTTTTTTTTTTTTTATTTGGCATCTCCCTATGAAAGTGACAAAAATGTACCATGAACTATGGAAACCTCTCCGTGAAACATTTCAGCCTTGATGAAACAGCATAATTCTGTGGGAAAAAACCCAACACCCAAAACATTTTGTCAAGTTTTGACAAGATCTAGTCTCTTTTCAGAGAAGTCTTAGAGTAAATGGATTAATTCAAGCTGTTTGCTTCTCTCTCTCTTTTTTTTTTTTTTGTCTTAATAGGACTACTTTGCCATAAAGATATTTTTTGCAAAACATACCATGGCCTCGAGCCTTCTGACAGAAGCGTGCATCTAGCACTGCCTGCTAGGTGATACAAAAGATGAATGGAATGGAATGAAATGTCTCATTGAAAACTAAGATGAACAAAATTGTCATTCAGGCTTATAAGTGGTAGCCAGAAAAGCAGATGGTCTCCCTCGGTGCCCTTATCATTTCTCTTTTTCTAATTCAGCAATGGATGCTAGCAAAGAATGTTTCCTTCTGTCCCTCAGACTGCAGACCTACGTATGAAAGAACAAATTGACACTGTGCCTAGTTCAAACGTGTGCTACGAAGTGATACCTCACTCTTAGGTATGGGCGCTCGTGCTGATCAGCCCCTAGCCCACAAAGAGTTGCCAGCAGGCTCACGTTCAAAAGTGAAGAGCACATGGGAAAAATAATCACTTGATTTGTTGTTTGTCCCTCCCACTTCTGAGGATTTTTTCTCTTCCATGCTTATGAGGTTTGCATCAAATTTTGAATGTCCTCATAGTCTGGAAACATGCTTTTGAGAGTAATTATGGCAACTTTGATCTGCAGTAAGTAAAGCCTGTATTTAGTATTGACCAAGCAGAAGACGTTTTTAGGACTTTCATAATCAATAGGAATAATACATTACCTGACATTAGATTGCAGGTACTTGATTTAATGACAGGCCAATGAGCCTACTCCTATCCCACATGCCTGTGGGGTTCCCCAGGTGAGACAGCTGTCCTCAGCCTTCGGTCCTGAGCTCCGAGAATATTCCATTTAACTCCTCAGCAAGTGTGGGCAGCAGCGAGGATTAGGTGAAATCGTTCTTGAGAGTGAGAAACATCACTTGAGAATTACAATTACTGAAGAAGGAAGGGTGTCCCTGTCCCACCCCTGGGCACTGCCTGTGCACTAGGTGAGGAAGGCCCGGGGGCAAACACATATCATCCTTTCCCTCCCAGCTATTGGGCTGTTACATCCATGCTCTTTCCCACTCGTCCCAGTGTGACTGTCCAGTAAGGCAATTACTTTTCTCATCCCCGCTGACTAGAATCTACTGCCATCAGCGTGAGGGCTTGAAGGGATGTCTGGGAATATTAATTTGCAGGTCCCTGAGAAAACTGTCCTGTTTCCATTTTAAAACACTGCCATTTATTTATGGTGGAAGGATTTAGCTTTTAAAAAATTATTATTATCATCAAGTGAGTGTTGTGTCATCTTTGCAAATTACAGCAGCAGACTGTATCTTCAGTATGTGCTGTTAAGGTTTCTCAATCCATGGGATGCTCCCAAAACTGTGTAAGACTTTCTCTGGCGTGGAGGCAGTTCCAAGTGTGATGTTGCATGAGAGACCTCACAAGCAAAGGTGGATTCAGTGGAACAGAAGCAAATAATCTGTGTACTTGCAATTTTATTAGCCCTCCAACTGCAGGTGGAGAAATTTGTGATAGTCTGAACTGAATGAAGCACCTGCACAGCCTTTCTCTTTAGATCTGCTTGACTAGAGCTGCTCTAACTTAGAGAGTTTCTAGCCATAGGTCTTAACATAGTCTGAACAAGCAGACATAGAACAGATAAACTGAAGCCTGTGTTGACAGGTGGATGCAATTGCATTTTCCTTATTTGCTTACAGATGTTTCTGTTACCGTCTTTCTCCTAAAAGAAATGTATGTGAGTGGATGTTTCTTCATACCTCTTGGGGATTTGACTTCCTTTCAGGAGTGTGCACATCAGGAGACACTGAGTGGTGATGTTTAGGAGGGGGTTAGATGCATTGCCGAGTGCAGACTGTTGCAGATGTTACACTCAAAATCCTGTCACTGTGAACATTTGTTGGGTACTCACAGGAGCACTGCGTGTTGCACACAGGTCCAACTGCTCAGGGCTTGTCAGATGAAAAATAAAGTGCTGCTTTAATAATGTTTTAGTGACTTTCACACCGCTGGTTTGAACGTGCCAGGTGATACGTGCATAGAAAATATTATTTTCTGTATCGATCACCTTACTTAAAGAAGAAATCATTACAGGTCGTGGTCAAACTCCAGCAGGCTGACTTACTGTTAACAAAAGCAAAGAGGCGAAAACCTGGAAGCCCTGTGTGTGTGAGATTTAAGAATTTAGGAACTTATTTTCGCTTTCAGACCCAGCTGCTGAGCTCCGCCGGGGCCTCTGCCCCCCCCCCCCCCCCGCCGGCGCAGGGCCAAGGCCGGCCGGCAGGTGGCAGCACTGCACCGCTGCGCGGCGGCGACTGGTGGCCAGCCAGCCCCGCTCGCCCGTTGGCCGGACCCGCTTTTCCGGCGGCCAGCCAGCCCCGCTCGCACGTCGGCTAGCCCAGCTCCCTCGGTGGCTAGCCCCGCTCGCCCAGCAGCCAGCCCCGCGGACCTGGCTGCCTTCCCGGTGTCCCTCCACACCTCGTCCGAATAGGGACAAGGGGCTGCGAGCTGGGAGGTTTCTGCCCCAGCTGCCATTACAGGTTGGCTTTCTGTTTCCCTTCCGTTTCCTTCCGGCTGTACAAAATCCTTTAAAAGCCGCAGGTGGCTGCGGTTCAGAAACCCCCCAGCAGCAAAAGGACCTGGGTGATGCTGTGCCTCTGCCGGGTGCACGCCATAGGCCAGGATCGATGGCGGCTGCACCCAGCCCCTCGCACTGGTGTGGAGGCAAAGATGGAACCCTTTCATTGGATTATGGGTCCTTTGGTGGTGGAGCAGCACATAGATATCTCTTCTGTGGTTTGCTGCCCAGGTGCTGCCCTGGAGCACAGGCTGAGCCAACCCCCTGTCCTCGCTGCTGTCCCCAGCCACCAGGCTCCTGGCTTTGGGGGTAATGGATACCCGGCTCTGCTCCAGCTCAGCCAAGAGGCTCTTGTAGTGCCACTGAGTAGGTAACGATAGCATAGACAAGAGATGGGTCTGGGCTGTTCTACTTCTTAGCTTTTTACCTCTTTGGAGGCGACTGGACTACAAGTCTACAAGTTTGTATAAATACTGGGAAGATGTGAGGCAAAAAGATCTGCCTTGGGATGGGAAAAAAGGTGTCTGTACTTTTGGATTTGTAGCATGGATATCACAAAGGAATGTTCAATTATCATAGGCCTCTTTATAGGAAATGGTATTCCTGTAGGTTACAATTCATTGAGCATATTTGAAATTGTGTGAAAATTTTGTGCGTTCTCCTTTCTTAAAGTGCAAATATATTCATTTACTGAAATTGTTCTGTACATAGAAGGTGAATTAACTTTTTATTAAAGTTGAAGTAGACTATTATGTATGCCTAGAGAGGTGGTAGATGCCACTTTTAAAGGTCCCTTCCTACCCAAACAATTCTGTGATTCTATGGTTCTGTTACCATACACCTAGCTCACATGTGTGCGGAAAGGTACCTGTACCTGCAGTAGACTTTGAGAACTTAATGTAAGATGAATATCCTGGAAGGATCGTCAGATGCTTTGGCTTGGGAGTGACTTGCAGAGGGCAACTCCTCCTGTGAAACCGCAGTATTTTTAATAAACCTCACAAAGCGGATAGGACTTGTATTTCAACCATCCAAACCCAAATGGTGAAATGTTATAGCCCTGCAAAACTGTGCTCTCTGAAGAGCTCCTGGTTTTACTAAAAACTGCCCCAGATGTGTTTATTCCTCCTGGAATGAACAGAAAGTAGAACGTTAGTAATGTAAACATGTTTCATCCTTCTCCTTCTGAGGTACTGTTTTTCCCATTCCTCACTCCACACCCCTGCTTTGAATCATGGACATTACAGGGCTTTCCTCTTCTCTGAAAAATTCAGCTTTTTGCACCGAGAGAAGCTATAAGGGTTCCCCTTTTCAGTAAGATCTCTGTACAGTTCAGGTGCTGTGGGTGTGCCAGGCCCTTGGTTATGACTCCCGACAGTGTTCTGTTTCACAGGCCTCTCTGAAGGTCTTTGGATGCATCTAAAGTCTTGAAGTAGCATAGAGGAGATGTGAATGAACATAATTTTACAGTTTTTTTCCTTAAAGTTGTAAATAAGATTTAAAAAAACCCCAGGTTTTCATGTGTCTTAAACCAACCACTCTCCATTGGGTGTTGGTGCCCAGATGCTGGCTGTGGGGGCTGCAGGGGTGACCTCTGTGAGGAGGGGCCGGGGATGCCCTGTACCAGACACAGCCAGTTCCAGCCAGCTCAGCTGAGCCCGACAGCCAACATGGTGGTGCCTCTGTGATAACGTCTTTAAGAAAAGGCAAAAAGAAAAGGAGGAGGTAGAAGAGTCAGGAGTGAAGTCAAGCCAGTGAAGGAGGAGAGGTTGGGGAAGGTGTTTTTAGTTTTATTTCTCAGTATCCTACTTTGTTATTAATTGGCAATAAAATTAAATTAATTTCCCCAAATTGAGTCTGATTAGCCTGTGACGGTAATTGGTGAGCAATCTCTGTCCTTATCTTGAGCTTTGCCATCTTGTTTTCTCCCCCTGTCCTGCTGAGGTGGAAGAGGGAGAGCGGCTGGGTGGGCGCTTTGCAGCCAGCCAAACCAACACATCACATACAAACGTTGCTTTACTGCAGCTGCCATTAAGAAGACTGCATTTTAAAACAAAGGTTTTGGAAGAGGTCTCTGAGATTTTAAAAAATAAAACCCTATGTCTAGCACTAATTTTTGATCTAGACTCAACACCAAGGCGTTAGCCCTTGTTTAACCCAAGTTTAATTTTCAGAATGAAGCAAAAAAAAAAAAATAAAAGTTCTTCATGGTGCTTGTTCTGTTTATTTTGTTTTGTTTGTTAGTTTTGTTTATTAGTCCACTTTGGGCCATCTTTAGAAACTTTCGTGACTTTGGCTCATAGGTTGTAAGTAAACTGCTGTATTTCATGGTTCATTGCTTAAGTTGCCTCAAGAGCTGATAAAATTGGCACCATGTCCAATGCAAATACAACTTGTCAGGCCAGTGCATCAGAGATGATCTTCATATCAAGCAATGAGAACACACAGTCACTTTGGACAAACAATATTGCCATGCAATTGGTTTGACTTGATGTAGAATGTTTGGTTTAATGGGACAGAGAGTATCTTATGCTTCCAGCTTTATATGAAGAAAAATTGTGAGAAATTTCTCAGTTACTAATATAGTGTTGTTGCTTTGTTTTCTCTGGCCTTAGTGTTTAGAAATAGTTTCCCATGCACCCCTTGCAAAAACCTAAGTAATTATTTAGTGACTGGGAACAAAATAAGTATCTGCTCTGGTTACTTAACTGAGCATTTAGAAGAAATTGTGCTATTTAGAAAATTGCATGTAACATCAAAGTCAGGATTTATTTCCACAGCACAAAATCCTATTACGTTCTAGGCATCAAACTGAAAAAAACCCCCACATTTGTTGTCCTCCACGTGTTTGGCTGTTTTTTTTTCTCTCCCTGGGTGTGATCCATATGCAATCATTGTAGGCATTAGGATAGCAGGTATATCTGCACATCAGCGTGTAGGTGCACAGAGCATATATATGCACATTAGGTCTAGACTGATAATTTTATTAAAGGAGTTCTTTGTTCCATTATGGCTGTTTTCCTTTCCTGTCTACCTTCCTCTACCCTCCTTCCCTCTCCCAACTGAATGTTGCATTCTAGAAAAGAAAAATCCATGGAATATATTACACTGAAAATCAAGAAGGATACAAACAATATCACAAGCTATTCTTTCAGATACAGATACTTGATCTTCTTATGTGTCCTCATTTTAATTTTGTTGCCATTTGGGGAAAGTTCTGATTTATGAGCATTAGTAACAAAAGCAACCTAATCCCCAGTGCACAGCGTCCACTCATATGAATCTGGAGAATGGCACATGCATTCAGATGACATGTTTTTTGGGACCTCACTCTGCTGTCAAATTTCCCTTGGCTTCTCCCATCAATAGAGAGATCAAATCACCCTCAATCAGGTAAAGTCAAATTAATCAGTAGGCAGGTCCTGTGATTATCCCTTTGATTTCCCAGCATTTAAACAAATTCACGAGGCTGAGCTGTATACAGATGTGCTTTATAGAATATAAAAATACACATACATGGCTTGATAACAAAACCCAGTTATCTCAGGAAGGATGTGAATTCCTGAAGACCTGGTGCTTGGGCAGCAAAAAACAATACACTTTTCATGGGGAGTGAGGGGCTCTCCAGCATATGTTTGCTGCAGGAATATATTCATTTGTACCCTTTTAAGATGTTGAGGTGAAGAGGGAAAGAAAATTACTGTAATAGCAAATTAAATGACCCAAATTTTTCCGTGATTCCTAAAGCAAAAGTAATTATTTATCAGAATCTATTTCTAAACTCTATTTCTAAATAAAATTAAGATCGTTTTCCTAACTGACTTAGACTCATTTCTAATCCCCTAACAACCTTAATCAACAAATTTAAAGTGTTGTTAAAAATCTATTTAAGGCTTATTACTTTGATGTTATTGCCACTAATCCAGTGGCACAATTCTTAGTGAAATCTTAGTGCAAAATATCTTTGTTCACATACCGTCACATAAGAGCATGGAAACAATATGAAAATGTGTTGGAAGGAATATGTATCTGTTGTGTTGTTATACAGCATTGTACTTTTTACACAAGAAGGCCTTTAATGCTACCTTGACATTAATCAGAAGAGTCTGTGCTGCAGCAGCATCCTTGAAAGGATACCCACTGTGGCCCTTGTGCATGCCCTGCCCCAGATTTCAAGGAGCTCTGTGTCCCCCAGGCCGTGTCGTCCTGTGCAAGAGTCCATGAGCATTTGTGCCTTTCTGCAGCTGCTCTCCTGTGGCTGCCCCTGGCAATCTGTAACTTGTGCTCTGGGCTGGGGAGGGTGAGAGGGAGCATTAGCTTGGTGCGGGACAGCAAACGCACTCTGGTGGCGTTGTCCCGTCAGCAGCACTGGGCAGCCCTGACCCCCGCGGAGATGCAGCTGCTGTCTAACAGGTCTTGCCATCTGCAGCCTTCTTCAGGGAGCATGAACGTTTTTCTCTTGAACCTCTTCGTGGTCACAGCATCTTTGGTGGCCACTTCAGTCAGAGTGCTCATGCTTGGACAGGAGTGGCTGGTGCTGGTGCTATCCCTGCAGGTCTCTGCCGAGCCCTGCTGGTGGTACCCTCTTCTCTTGGGGATGCTACCAATAGGCAGAGGAGCACAGGTGAAGCTTCCTATGCCAAAATTGGCCCCCTTCCCAGCAGCTGTCATGCTTGATCTGGCATGATGCCATGTTAGGTATGTAAGAAAGAGTGGTGTGCCCAGCCAGTGTCAGGGAATTCTATTATGGCATGAAACGTAAGAGCACCAGGGAACACAGTGTGATCATGCAAGCTAAGCTGTCTGGATATGCTTCAATGGACTTGAAGTGATTTATATTATGATATTATGATCTTACAGCTTCTTGGTGGCAGCAGCTTGAAAGGCCCTCTTCTCTTGTTTTCTTTGGACTGTTCTGAGGAGGTCCCAGAGGGGACTATACAAGTTAGACATTGGCTGTTGAATTAGGTCCCAATGGCACTCGGGGAGGCACAGTAACAGGTTGATACTGATGCGAAACTGATGGGCTCTCTGCTTTCAAGGTCTTCCTGACATATGTTGGAGCTTTGTGCAGTTGTACTTTCCTTAGCAACTAAGCATGATTCATGCAAACTCATCTGCAATAACAAGCCCCTAATAGATTCTTTGCACGCCTCAGAACTCCTGCCCTTCAGAAATGAATGGGTTGTTATTTCAATTTCCAGTGATCTCAGTATATTTCTCAGTTCCTCTTTTATTCTGGGTTTGTTTGGTTGTACTTTTTGCATACTTGTTTTAAAAGGATGGGGATGAAACCATGATGTAGCTCTATACTTCTTGTTCCCTCCTGCCCTCCTCCAAAGATCAAAAAGGGAATCTGAAGTTCTTAAATCCCTTAATATTAACAGAATTAAATTCTCAATGTGACTACAATTTTAGGGTGAGACTAAACGTTCTGAAAACTATTTGTAGATTTTCTGTTGCTGAGGTGTTGATTCAAGTTTTATTTCTTTGCATTTGTGCTGTTAAAATGACAGTTCTGACCTCTTAATATCTTATGCCTTCTTTTACCTGGGGACCTCATGGTTCCTGTGCTGGGTTCATCTGGGCATTTTTAACCTAATTAGTTCCCTGATAGCAGAGGTGCCTCAGGCACTCATAGTATCTTGCTCATTCCTGTTGTTTACTTACCTTTCCAGTTTTTCTTTTAGTGTCTTGAACAGGATTATTTCAATAAAGTAATATCAAGCCTAAAAATGGAGAATTTTCATGAAAGAAACAGGAACTTGGTATAAATGGTGTAATAAACTTTTGTCTGAGGTTCCTTTCCATGTTGACAGTTAATTTTGAAGGAAGAGAGGACTCTTCTTGCATGCAAGACGTGTTCTATATATCCTGCCTTTTTCTAAGATCTGTGGGTGGTCTTTTAAAGGCTGATTCTGTCAATTCATATCACGTAGCATCTTTTGTAAAGATCTGAGGAACTGGCACTTCTCAGAAGGCCAAGAGTGTGAACTGACCCCAGAGATGCCTGGCTGGAAGCACTGTCCATGCAGCAAAATAGAGCCTGTCCTAGGGTTTGAGCTCCTTTTTTGTGTTGTATTGAAATATGGGGCAATGTGTCTGTCCTACATGTGAACAGAGTTGTTTAATTGACTCTTGTCCAGAAGTGCTCAGTTTATTTGAAAATTTATTTTTTAAGCTCATGTCTGGGTCATGTATTCCTTTTGGGCAGAGTAGTGGGAAAGACAGGCAGTGAGTTTGCTGAGCAGATTTTAGCCTTTATTGGCAAACTTCACACTATGACAGCTGCTTCTAGATTGAGTGGTGCTCGCGTTCACCTTCTGAGCTCCTCATTGTCCCAAATGAGGACAATGACATACCACTGTTCCTTCTCACCCACATGGTTTTGTCTCCTTCTCAAGTAACCATGGTCTGGGTGAGGTCATTGATATATGGCTCAATCCCCAACTAGAGACCACCATGGAGCTTTGAATTCTTCTCAGCTTACCTGCTTAGATGTAGTGACAGGCTGTGTGTTAAGTAGACTTTGAAACAAAACAGATGCATGTTTCTTAGTGTCATGGAAGGGAAAGGTGGTGATGGAACTACTCTGTAGAGTTCACTAAAGATTTTGTCTAGTCTGTGGTTGTCATATATCTCTGGAGGTTGTTATTTCCCTTTGTTATGCCCAGAAATATTGGGGAAAAAAAAGGGAACAATAAATAAAATGTCTATCAATCCACCTATCCTTGGAAAATGAACAATTTGGACAACCATTTAGCAGCTGAAGGGAAAATACTCTATTGTATCCTGGAAAGGGCAAATTATGTGTTCCGTGGTGACAGAAATGGCTCTTTCAAGCAGAAAATTTAAGCCTTTGGGCACTCTTACACTGTGTAAGTTCAGCTGTAGTAGTTTGTTAGCCAGCGGACAGATCCACCCTAGGTTTCTGCTTGAGCACTGCAGAAGACTCCAGAATGCATAATTGTTACCAATGCTGGAACTCAAAAGTCTTAATAACAATTTTTACTGTGAAACTCAAGGTTAACATTTTTATTTGAAATGATGCTTCCCAAATGCAGCTTTGTATTCAAAGTACTTAATTCTTTGTATTTCTATAATTCATTCTGCTTACTTTGAATAAGAAGTATCCTAAAGCTGTGGTTCCCCAGGCATGGAAAGCCACTTATGGAAGTATTGTAACAAGTAAACGGGAAATACTTGACGTGTTTTCTTAGCCATTTCAACTACATGAACAATTCAGTAAAGATACAAACCTGAAAAATTGATGCACTGCCAGCTTCATATGTCTGTAATGTTGTGGAAAACTTCCAAGTAGTTTTTCATGTTTGCTTTGGCAAGTGGTTACCAATGGGGGTGGATGGTTGCTGTACATAGAAAAAATTTGGCATTAGTAGAGTTTTGTTTGTTTAATTAGTGTTTACCAGAAACAGGGAGAGAAGGGAGGCAAAGCTGCTTAGAGGTATGGTGTGGCCTCTGTACAAGGAGACAGTAAGCAAGGACTCTTCAGTTTGAGAATATACATACATATACATATATATCTACATAAATATATAATGTCTGTAGAGCATCTGTTAAATTTAGCTGTCAATAGATATGAAATTGTCACCCAATACTACAGGGACACACAGGTGTTTTTAGGCATCCTTGGTAGAATGAGGACTGGCCACAGGCTTGTAGTTATAATTAGAGCTTTATTATTACATTAAAATTTTAATAATCAGCATAGGTTATTGTTATCTACAGTTTCTAGCAATTGTTATAGCTTAATGGTACCAAGTATTCCTAGCAATTATCATTGCTTTCAGTTAAACAGAATAGTAGTAATTACTATCTAGAGTTTTTAGTTACCTGGGCCCTCTGAAGATTGGGTCAAATTCTTAGTTATCAGCATGTGATACAATAACCATAATCTAGAACCAGACTTTACATAAAACCCCATGAGTCTCTCAATCTTGAAGGAAGTGAGCAATGGTGGGGATCCCTGGGGGCTCAGAGGTTTGCTGTTCAGCAGCAATTCTGGTCTGTGTCCCACTTAGGAATTGCAGCTCCTTGATTTTGTAGGCAGTAAATATCTCACGGGCTGGTACACTTCCCAGTTCCTTAACAGGTGTCACAACATCGTGGTGACAATGCTTGGTGGGCAAATGTCCTGTCGCAAATGCTGACAGGGGGTTTGTCCATTCTATAATGGGAGGTCATCAGATCCTGGTGACAACCACAGTGTTGAAAAGGGGAAGAGAGAAGGGGGTGTTGCGTGAGACAAGGGGGTGATGCGTGATCAGCACACTGACGTGTTACGGCTGCTGGTCTGGGAAAATGGTGTTGGTTATGCTAGCCGTATTACTGGGGTCAGGAACTGGGGTTGTGGGGTGCAGACACAGAAACAGAGGAAATTCTTTTTCACTCAAGGCAAAGTAGATTGCTACAGGTTCCCACGGAAGCCAAAAGCATGAGTAGGTTGAAAAGGGGATCAAACACAGTGGTCCAGATATGACATCTTTGATCTATTCAGCAAGTTCTTGAGCTATCAGTTTTCAGAAGGATAAATACAGAGGGATCATATGTTTGCCTTTTTTCTTATGCTCTCCCTGTAAGTTCCAGTGCTTGGCTACTCTTGGGAATAGGGCTGAGGAAGAGAGAAATAATTGTTCTGGCTGCTGTGGCAGTTCTTGTACTGTCAGAGTTTCACTGGGGATGTAAACCGCAGGTGAAACGATGTTTAAAAAAAAAAAAAAAGAAGAGAAACCTACTTGTTCTGCTATTAGAGGCATATCTGTTTAGCCAGGTTCTGCCTGCCTGCTTCTTTCTAACGCTCAGCAGGAAATTAGGAAGGTCGATTGATGAGCCAGTGCATTGATTGTGATGAGGAGCACAGGATTGCTGCTGGCCCTCTTTGACACCATGGTTTACAGTGATTTCCCGAAGGATATGACTGGCATTTTTATAGCCATCATAAATGCTGTTGGAGTTTTGACTGCTCAGCTGCAAATGCTTGATCAAAAATATAAACATAATAACAAATACCTATTTGCATGCTGTTGTATGTGCAGAATAACAAACTGCCAATTATAGTGCTGTTCCATATTAATGCTTGGAAATACCAATTCTGTTGAAGATGTCAGCGTATTTAAACATTTTGCAAGTGGACAGTCTAAATTGCACATGCTCCTCTCTCTCACAGCAGTATGTGTACCATATGTCGCACAGTTTGCATAATTCATGGGAGCAAGGTGTATAAATGTACTGTTACGAAACTTGCATGAAAATCAGGATTTTGGGTATTCAGGAAACCGTGGGCATATGTGGAATCTCCAAAAGCTTTTATGTGTAGTTGCTTTATGTTTAGTTTGCTCTTTTAGAATGATTTGAGATCATTTTAAGGAGATTTCCAGTAGCTGTCTGTAATGTCTTTTACATCAGGATTGATAATTATTCATGTGTTGTCATAATGCTAGAAGATATTTTTGTTCTGCATCTTGTTTCCTAAACATTTTAATGTGTTCTCTTTGAAAATTATATACCACAGAGAGAGTAGCAAGCAGTAAAGCAGGTGTAATGTGCTGTTGTAAATGTTTGAAATTACCAGTGTTCACCACGTGCCAGGTATTGTGGGATTTGAAGGAACTGCTGTTTCTAAAGTTACTAATGCGGGTTAGCCTCTGATTTAATGTGGAAAGAAGGAAAATTGCCAGTACTGAGAAGTGCGTTACGATGTAAAAGAACACCTTAATGCTTCTGAAGCCTTGCTTTTATAGCCTATTTTTGCTCTTCGGTTGAAGCACTGAAAATATCACTATTCTAAATCAGTATATCCTCTGTTATAAAATGTTTTTGGTTTTGCTTTTTAATTAAAGCTTTTTCAAAATTACAGAAAACACTAGGGCTGAAGAGATACTCAAAATACTATTATTTCTCAAAGAAGAACTGCCCAAGATTTTAGTTGCACAACTGCAGAAGAGCGCCAAGAGAAAAGTGAGATGACTGTTACCCTATGATTTCCAGTGGGGTGTCTCCCTTGGTGTGTCAGAGAGGGTCTGCCCAAGCAGCTCTCTGCATCAGATCCTTTAAATCAACTGTGCTTGAGGGAGCTGAATGTCGGCAGGTTTTGCATCAGACCCCTGGGGGACATAAAAGCTCAGAAATACTTAGTTGTTAAGGGGTTTTCTTTACTGCTTTAAAGATGGTACATGTATTATAGTTTATGTAATGACTTTTTTTGTAAAATTTCACTTATTTCATGTATCTGAATGGCTCTTATATTATTTTTGTTCATATGTACTCAGATTACTAGAGTAAAATAAGGTTTCAACAAAATTTTTGCCTTCAATTTTCAGTTCTTTCTGGTGCTCTGAACCTTTACATTTGGAGCTGTTTTACAGCTGTTTTGCAAAGTTGGGCTATAAAAATTTCCATGACTGTCTTCCTTGCTTTTCTTTATTGTAACTACATTTAATTACTGAATTTAATTACAAGAAGAAGGAAAGCTAGAATCAGTTGTATATTTTTTTCCTTATTCTGCCTAAGTTACAGTAAGAGAATGATTACTGCATGTGTACTGTAGTGCCCAAAGAAAATATTTGAAAATTCCGCTGTATTTTGTCTGCATGCATTGTTTCTATATAAAGACAATTTCAAGTGCCTTTGTAATAACGGAGGGAGGTTTTTATACTAATCTCAAACCTGTACATCCAACATGAAGAGATATAAGTGCATTGAGTCATTTCTCTCAAAGGGGTCACAGTGGGGCTTAAACACGAAATGGTCACTCAGTGCTTTTGATCAGGGCCGTATTCTTTGTAGAAAGTCTGTACAGAAGTAACACAGAAAATCAGTGAACGTGAAGACTCTGAGCCGTGAGGTGAGGTGAGCGTTGTGTGGAATGTGACACAGAAAATTGGTGAACTTGGAGACTCTGAACCAGGAGCTGAAGCTCTTGGTTCAGAACCGTTGTGTTGAATGTGGACACCCAAATAGCATACGATGGCTCCTGTTCCTGTGTCCTCCATCCTGCTGGCCTGGCTCTGTCTTCTGGTATCAGTGTCACACATGAAGGACATAGCTTCCCACTCTATGTCCAGTTACTTGTCTTCTTTCCACCATTGCTATGAAGTGTTTAAATAAGATATTACAAATCTTGGAAAACATTAGAAAGCCCAAGCCCCACTTAGTAATTGAGAAATAAACTGTGCAGTCTCAACTGATAGCTGAGCAGCAGGTGAAACAGCACATAAAACAGTATTTAGGAGCAAAACATCTTTATCTTCCTAGACAAAGCTGACTTTACCAAACGCATGACTCTGTGAAATCATCACAGAAGATTAACAGGAAGGAAATTTCCAGCTTGGAGACAAGGATACGTTCCCAGCTGCATTAGTAAAGTGAGAACAATGTATTTTGTCATTTAAAATTTTTAATTAGAAATGAATTAATTCTTATTCTATGTGTTCCCTGAGATATGAAGCTCCCCAAAGCTCAGGACCTAATGCAGGCAGCACATTTTCTGAAGCCACATCTGCTTGATGGTTGCCAGCATGTGTTGCAGGAGGGCTGCCTGCCTGCCGTCAGTGCCTCACACAGCTTTTTATAGCCAGCCGTAGACTTGTGATGGTGAGTAGCGTGTTGGTGTGAGACAGTCTGTGTATTGGAGACGGGAAAATATGCAAACAGATCTACGAGTCTTTGCTTTGCAGAGACTGAAGAAGTGTCTCAGCAAACAAAACAACGTAAAAACTTCCAGCTCTGCGCGAGAAAGGCTGCGGTGAACTTCTTTTCCACAGGAGCTGTGACCAAGAGTTGTCTCAGTGTCCGGAAGAAGCAGGGAGGAAGGAAACATCTTGGGATCCAGCAAGATACGAAGGCTGAATTGAGGCAAAATGGGAGAAGTGCTTGAGCTTGCTTCACCTCCTGGCTTATCCATAGACTTTTTTCCCATAGTCTCTATTCATTTAGGTCGTCTGTGCCAATTATCTATGGCATCGGCAGTGATAAGGCTCAGGAGATGGCCTGCAAAGCAGCATGCTCCCTGTCCTGTACATGTAAATGCAGTCTTCAAGAGAAATGTCTGCAAATCCTGCATAGCATTCATGCCTTTGATGTTGGAAACCATCTTGGTGTCCTGTCTATTGAGTGTCTCCCATATCACGTTTTCACCACAGAAGAGTATTGCCTGTATGTCAAAAACCTGGCTGAGCAGAGGTGATCTTGGCAAGAGTCTGCCTATTCGCAAGTCTTATGAGGAACAGCTGAGGGAACTGGGGTTCTTTAGACTGAAGAAAGGAAGGCTGAGGGGAGACCTTATCGCTCTCTACAACTACCTGATAGGAAGTTGTAGTGACAACGGTGTCAGTCTCTTCTCCCAAGTAAGAAATGATAGGATGAGAAGAAACAGCCTCAAATTGTACCAGGGAGGTTTACACTGGATATTAGTAAAAATGTCTTCACTTAAAGGGTTATCAAACAGTGGAACAGACTGCCCAGGGAAGTGGTTGAGCCACCATCCCTGAATGGACTTAAAAGACATGTAGGTGTGGCACTTAGAGACCTGGTTTAGTGGTGGACTTGGCAGTATTAGGTTTACCTTTGGACTCAATGATCTTTAGGTCTTTTCCAACCTAAATGATTCTGTTTTTTTGTGATTCTGTGATCTGCATTTTAGGCCTAAATCTGTCTTGGATCTCAGCTTTGAAATGCAAGATGGGGATATTTCTTCCTTATGGCAAAGAGGATGAAAATCTTTACTGATGATGAGGCTCTCTAAAAAAACAGAATACAGCTAATTTTTATAAAGTCTGATGCATATTGTATTGACAAAAATGTTAAGCAACAGGTATCTGTGTGTTAGTTGCACCACACCTGTGATAGGGCATGAACACCCTCCATGTGTAACAGAGGAAAAAAAGACACGTCACTGGACTTCTTGTGTGAGAAGAAAAATACCTGTCATAATTTATAAAAAACCTAAAGTAAGCATGGATAGAGGACTTGACAACTGACCTAATTAGAGAAGGGCTGACTATAATGAGCCATGCTCCAGCAAATTAACTAGTTTGTCCAAGCTAAAAGAGCCTCTGCTAATGGCTAGGTGTTAAGGAGAAATACTTCTTTGCAATATTATTTAGAGCACAGTTCTGGAAAATACAGATACAGGCAAAGAATTTAATAACAATATCAGTATTATGTTCATACTTCTGCTACAGATAAGGTACAATAGGTATCAATAGAAATGCAAATTCTGGGGTATTATTTAAATGTAAAATATTGCTAGCCCCAGTTTTATATTTTCATTTTAGATTAGATTTCATTTTAGATTAGATTTCATTTTGGATTAGATTTTGTTAGCTTTCCAGATACATCTGCATTTCAGCCGGAGGTAACGTTGCATTTAACTGTCCCTCTTCTATCACAGGTGCAAAAACCTTCCTCCAGTTTTCTTCTGCTTTTATCTTTATTGCATTGCTTTTTCAGTCAGCCATCTTTTGATTTAAGATTATTTTAGCATATACAAATCCTTTTTTTTTGACAGTTGCCAATAGTACTGACAGATTGGTGTTCATTTATTAAAATTGGTCATGATTTGAAATCCCTTGGTTTCAGACGCCAGTAGATTTGTGGAATAAACAGTTACATTTAAAAGAATTTTAGGTTGAGAAATTTTGGGGTAGTAATACTTGCTGTCAGATTCTAGGTTTGCAACATTTTTGAACATGTGGTTTTGATCATCTGGTAAAGATTAAAATTTTAAAATACCAAACCAAGTAGTGCATTAATACACTGTTCGACTAGTATATTCTGTTCAAGCAGAGCAAGAAATGTAGTAAAACAATTAGCATAATACACTAGTCCACAGTGATGACATTGTAAGATGATAAAGGAAAAATATATGGCCAATATTTCAGGTAATCTTCCTAAAGGAAAAGATTTATGGACTTTGCCAGTAATATAATCATCTCCTGCTCCAAACACAGTAACAGAAGACTGTAAACTTTTAGGATATTAACACCACTCATCTTGCTGTAGTAATGAAATACTCTAAGTTGAGAATTGAAAAAAAGAAAATCTAAAAACCCTGAGGCAGTCCTCACTCCTCCTGCCTACGCTGTGCACCAAGCAAACACTCCCATCACAGATACTTTTTTAAGAGGTAGGTATATCAGTTATCATGCAGCTTTTCAACTTAGTGTCTGGAATTCAGAGCAAAGCAAAATGATTTCTGTGTGTAATTCTCCATGACAGTGAACCAAAAAAATTCTTAACCCTGTCTCTCAATCCTAAATAAAATCACTGTTACGGAATGCATGCCTCTGCCATCGCTGCTGCTGACATGGTGTTTAGGAAGGCTGATCAGTCTTGCAAATTTTTATTTTGGTCATGGGGCACACGATTCAAGTGGAAGCTAAAAGAGATGGCCAGCACAGTGTAATGACCAGCTATCAACTGCCAGCTAGGTTGGGATACAGCCAGGAAGTATGCCTCTTCTCTTTTTTTCTTTTCTTTTTTTTTTTCTTTTTCTTTTATTTTCCCTCTTAGAAAATTATTTCCTTTTGAGATGAAGTGGTTCAAAATATTCCTGTCCCCCCTCTACTGAAAGATATGAGTGTTTGTGGTCTGTTTCAGTGGAAAGGAAGACAAATCAGTTTAACACAGATGATGAGAGCTCTGTGGTGAATTATCACATCTCAGGAGCAGAGGAGCAACTCCTTTAAATCATTGCTGCCACTTGGCAGGTGAACATCTGACCATATGCTTATGCATGACATAGATTGCTATGCTGAAAACCTGCTCTTTAGACCTTTTACAAATTTAAGCAAATGCATGCCTTCTGGGTTGCTTTGGGGTGGAGAGGACCAGAATCTGGTCTTCAGTTGCCCATCCCCCAAGGTTGTTTAGTCCTGTTTAAATGAAATTTCAACTCATAATTTGTATATCCCTGTAGAAGATTTGCTCAAATTAAAGTGGCTTAAATTAAAATACATAATCAGATCCTTGCATGAAGTACTGTAAGAAAGCTTTGCAAAAAATTCCCCTGAGAAGAAAAAGTCAAGAAAGGTTTTATATAGTGCCTTTCCAGTCCCTTTAATCTTGAGAAAAAGTTCTTATAGTGACAAAATTGTGCAAATTGTAACTAATTATCCTCTGATTAATTTCTCTTTACTAGGCTTTTATGCAGGGTAGGGGAGAGGAGATTTATCTTGGGGTGTGCTATGCATTTGCTTTGCTTTTCCTTTTTCCTAGGGGCTAGGAAAAGAAGGTTTGGAGTAAGCCTTAGCAAGGCTTACTCCACATGGCATAAAAAAAAATATTTATTTGTCTGTCTTATCTTCTGTGGAAGAAGTTTGTTGGGACAGTGCTGAGTACAAACCAGGTTTAATGTCAAACTAATCCATATCAGGTTTTCTATTTGTTTAAACACTGCAAGTTTCTTTATATAACTCTCTGTTTTATATTTAAAAGATCTTTGTTAGCAAGTGGTGTACGCTGATAAAAGGATGAAGGGAAAAGCCAGGTCACTTAGATTTTAATGCTCAACTAGCTGCTCTGAGAAATTAACATATTGCTATTGCTTCACCACACCTTCAAAGAACAGTATTTAAAGCTTCCTGATATTTTTTCCTAACATCTTCCTTAACTGGAGGTATTTTATGAAACTCTAAACAAGTGTGACTCATCCTGCTTTTAAACTAAGTGACTCTTCTGCACTGAATAAATAGTGCTAGCCAAGAGAGGAAATCTCTCTTCAAAGAGAAGCTGAAAATGTTATTAGATTTATGCTGTCATCCTCTACCTCAGCAAAGCCAAGCTTGCGTATGTGTGCGCTGTAGATGCATTTTACATTCTCTGGTGTTTGCAACACACGTAAGTGTGAAGCAGTTGTCATAACAAATGTATGTGTACCTTGAATAAAAGGGCTGGGCTGAGCTCGTTATTTGATGCAGCTGTTAGAAAGGAGCTGATGACCTTGCTGTGCTCCCAGATGGGACTTGTGGCAGAGCTGACTTCCTGGCAAAACGTAAGGAGGAGGAGTTATCTTGGAGAAAAGTGCTCAAGCCTTCCTGGTAGAAAGAAGCTGGAATTTTGTAGACCTGCCTGGTCGTGGCTGGCATAATGTATCACTGAGCTCTCTGGACACACATGTTTGTCACTGTGTGTTCTAGAGCTTTGCGTTGCTGTGGTTGAGGCTGGTCAGCACTGTGGTACTTCCATGGTGTTATTCTCCTGTGCAGAATAAGCATGGGTGCTGCTGGTTCATCCAGTTACAACTCTGCATGTAAGGTCTATGTTTGTATCAGCTGCTCTTCAGCTTTGAAGTCACTGACAAGAGGTGATGAAACAAACTCCAAGAGAGTACCGCTGTGGGAAATTTGGATTAGGTCATTGTTCTTAAATGTACTACTCAGTCCAGCTGTGCTGCCAGGGTTTTAAAGTGTATTTGGGTTATTGTTATTAGTCAAGCCAGGCAGAAGAGGAGCCACTGATGCTGAGAAACAAAGAACCAAGAACCTGCTGTAATGTACGTTGTAGCCTGTCACCATATACCCAGTGTGTCTCTCATCAACTTGAACCTCTCTGTTAGCTTGAAAGCCCTTGCTTTGTGCGGTTGGACGTGCAATGCCAAGAGGTGGTGGATCTGCCTCTACCTCTGTCTTCACTCCTACAGCTGCCCTCAGGTGCTCTGGGGTGCTTCGGGAAAATAGAATCATAGAATCATCCGGGCCGGAAGGGACCTTCAAAGGTCATCTAGTCCGGCCCCCCTGCAGTCACAGGGACACCTCGAACTAGACCAGGTTGCCCAGGGTCTCGTTGAGCCTCACTTTGAATATCTCCAGGGAAGGGGCCTCAACCACCTCCCTGGGCAACCTGTTCCAGTGCTCCACCACCCTCCAGTTCATAGTAAAGAACTTGTTCCTAATGTCTAATCTAAATCTGCTCTTCTCCAGTTTATACCCGTTAGCCCTTGTTCTG
>JAOQGH010000012.1:134045183-134112258 GCA_025769975.1 Gallinago jamesoni
CTGGAGGTGTTCAAGGCCAGGCTGGATGGGGCTTTGAGCAACCTGGTCTGGTGGGAAGTGTCCCTGCCCATGGCAGGCGGTTTGGAACTCGATGATCTTTAAGGACCTTCCAACCCAAACCATTCTACGATTAAACCTGCAACCATTTCAGTTACACAGGAGAAGCTACCTAGGTATCTTGAGTGTTCGAGTTGTTAATTTTACAGAATAATCCCTTAACTTGCAGGAACTCAAGTATAAACACATAATAGCGGACCTACAGAAGCTACCTCAAAATCTATGCTAAAATCATTGCCAATTATTCCTGAAAAAGACATCTGGTTTGATTCAGTGTTTAAAACACTGTCTCATAGTAACGCATAAAAATTTAAAGCAGGCTGTTCAATCTCTTCATTTGGACGCTATTCACAGGAGTCCCAGGGACTGTTTTCCTCTCTCTCTTATGGGCTTGTTGGTTAACTTGAGCAAACCACTTCATTGCTAGTCCTACGTCCCCCACAAGAATGCCTGCAATATTAAGTCAGATATTGCCAGAAAAGGGAGCAGTGTCTAAGAAGGTTACAGGCATCTTAATGCAGAAGACACTTCAATGAGAATCCGTATATCCTTCTAGAAATTGCAAACATACCTGGTCAGAGCTCCTCAGCCTCTCAAAGAGCCAGATAATCCTGTGCATCAATACTATTGCTGAACCTAAAGTTGAAAATTTAAAAACCAATTAGCACAGGAAATAGTTATTCTGTGCATGGTGAGTATCTGACAAACAAAAACAATACGGTGGACAAAATCTCATTAAATAAAGAGAATGCTTTGTAGCAAAACTTCTCTTGTACTATTTCTATTCTCTGCATGACAGAAACATATTGTACTACCACATGTCGAATGGGGATAAAAAGACTGAACTCCTCCAAATTTCTTTAGGGTATCTTTCAAAATTTAAAAAAAGCATGGAGTCTTGTAACTTCTGGTCACACCCAAAAACATAGAGAAGAACAGACATGAATTAAGATCGTCCCAATCTACCCATGAAATTCAGTAACAAATTTTTACAGAATCAAGGATGTGATTCATGGAAGGAAAGAGTAAATATGTGCTTAGAAACTAATTATAGCTACTTGCTGTTTTGACTGGCAATGAAACCAGTCTTGTAGTCACCTATTTTTCCTATTCAAGCAGACAACAGTAAAATTTTGGACAAACTTATTTAAACACTCTGTATAGTCTAAGAAACATAAATAAACAAGCAAATGGGGGAGAATACTGAATCAATTGCATAAAGAGATCAAAACCTTCAACAGACATCATATAAAAAGATACAGACATGCAGATATATTGATATATGGAGAAACATATGTATGTATGCATATACATGTATTTAAATAAGCCACCATGCCAAATTGGTCACTGTTTAAAATACATAAAATTGTAAAGAAATCAGTGTTTTTAGAAAACTCTGATGCATAACTAAGAATATGAGATAGGACAAATTAAGATAAGAAACAAAATGTTTCTTATGCCAAAGAGCTTTATCAAGAAAGTTTATATCATGAGTTGAAAAGTTTAAAATAATAACTGAGAAGTGAGGTGGGTTTTTTTATATGTCTTTGAGAAATGACAGTACCCTAGTGCTTGCACCAAATTCAGGGCAGGATTGACAGCTACAATGCTAACCAATAAAAAAAAATATTAAGCTTCTGATTTGTACATTTGAAGAAAATCACAGAATATTCATGGTTGAATGTTAGGTATCATGTCCAATAAAGTACAGGATTTCTATTTAGAAACAGAGATGCAGAAAAAGTCTGAAAAAGAATCAAATCAAACCTCTCTAAAAAATACAGAAATCATGTATCATCATATCTATAACCTCAAATATAACCCAAACGGCTACAGAAAATTAATTTGATTGTGATGAGTAACACACTCTGCTGTTTATGCATTGTTTAAACAGGGAATGCATTAAAATGGAGCATGATGTGATGCCAGAAACTGTCACAATGATGCCAAACCTACAGTTAGACCATCAAGCCTGCTTAAGCAAGGCTTCAAGACACGCGTGAATGAGCCAGCTCAAGTCTTGTAGTTCTGTGGTTGCTTTTGTGTAACAACTATAAAAATAAAAGATTAAAACCTCTTTTGAGAAACATATGTAATCCTGGAAATTACATAACCCTGCTACTGTGGCACCTCACTAATTCAACTTGCTCCTCAGGTTATATTTTTACTGAGGAACAATGCTTCTTGGCACTTCTGCTCCCAAAAATGACTTTCTTATTTTGCTGATCGAATGAAATGCAGGCCAGAAATCAGATCAGTGATGTGTAGTATTGTCCTATAGATCAGCAGTTTTGTTCCTGGCTTATCTAACAGGGGTCTGAAAAAGATAATGAAGAGAAATAAATACATTTTCAGGCTTAAATCCACTTCAAACCTCTCTCCAGCGCCAGAAGAAAATATTTACAGGCTTGCAAATTGAAAATGGTGCAGACACTCTAAGGAGATTTCACCATGAGACCTGTCTTTGAAAGATTGAGTGAAACCAGGAAGGCAGGATTGCAGTATTTTACACACCGGAGGAGACACTACACTAGCTTGATGCTAAAGTTGTCTTGGACTACACTAGAGGGTGCCACATCTCCAAAACAGGCAATAGATTATTCATATATGCCATGTGTAATTGTCCTGAATACAACTAGAGACTACAGTGACCAATTAGCTATTATAACTACGGGAATAATGACCACAGCAACTATGACCACCTTCCCCTTCTGGTTAATCATAGGGGTATGCTATGACAGGAAAGATGCTTTCTTTACATGCTATAATGGTTAATATGAGGGATATTTCATGAATCCAAATACGTATGCTTTGACTTCAGGCATCTTTGCACCAGAGGTTACTAGCTAAAATACATCCTGTTCCACACTGCTCATGAATAATAATAACATGAGTTAGGATTCCTGACTACTCATCAGAACAAAGATAGGCTACATTTAAAGTATAATGCATCAATTACAACAAAAAAAACCAAACCAAAACCAAAACAGCAACCAGTACAGAAACATCCAGTGCTGTAATAACACAGGTTTATGCTCTAAGCATCATTTATGAGTAAGTGGTCCATTTTGACAATATTAATAAGCAACGCTACAATGGATTTCAATATAGATAGCTTTCTCTAAAAGCATCCAGAATACTTATATTCACCAAGACAGCACACCTGTGGAGATGCAGTACTTCAAAAGAAGTTAACAAGAGAAGTGAAATTATTACCAAAGTACCAGCTTAATGTATTACATACGGAAATAGGACTATCATTATTTTGAGTGAGGTACCATTAAATGTACCACAGATGACTATGGATGTTTACACCTTTCCATACTCTAAGATGCAGCAAGGGCAAGAAATGTAGTCCAAAGGATATTTCTTCAACTGTTTTCCAAATCAAGCTTGTAATACGTAATACTGATGTTTAGCCTAGATGATTCTATATTATCCTTTACTTTTATGTGTTGGACATGTTTGTTTCAGACAATCTACGAAAGAATGAAGTAGCAGTGGCTTACAGATTTCAGTTACTGAATACTCTCCAGGGAAAATATACACATAATTCTTGTGCAGTTTTTATCTTAGAATTACCAACCCTGATATAATTAACACCCAAAGCCCTAATTAATCTCTTATTCCTATTTCACATGGCAATGCAAATCCCCTTTCCCAGTGGCTCAGGATGCAAGATTCTTGCCACATACCCATTTTTCCCCACATAGACAAAAGTGGTCTCCCACCATGCCTGATCACTGATTTTATGGTGAATTATAATGGCAGCCCTTCTGGTGGGTTTCTGAGCATACACTAAATAAGGGCACAAGTGAACGGTGGTGTTTGTGACTGGCCAACTGCTCCTTTGCCAAGCATCAGGCCCACCTAGTTTAGTATTTTCAGGACTGGGGAAGAATTAGTCTTCCTCCTCTAGGACTGACCTAAGCATGAAGATTTCATAGAATCGTAGAATCATAGAATCGTTTGAGTTGGAAGGGACCTTAAAGATCATCAGGTTCCAACGCCCCTGCCATGGGCAGGGACATCTCCCACTAGACCAGGTTGCTCAAAGCCCCATCCAGCCTGGCCTCGAACACCTCCAGGGATGGGGCATCCACAACTTCCCTGGGCAACCTGTTCCAATGCCTCACCACCTTCACTATAAAGAATTTCTTTCTAATTGCTAATCTAAATCTCCCGTCTTCCAATTTAAATCCGTTGCCCTTTGTCCTGTCGCTACACTTCCTCGTAAACAGTCCCTCTCCGGCTCTCCTGTAGGCTCCCTTCAGATATTGATAGGCTGCTATGAGGTCTTCCCGGAGCCTTCTCTTCTCCAGGCTGAACAACCCCAGCTCTCTCAGCCTGAGGAAGAAGCAATGAAAAAATTTAGTGGAAAAACCCAAATAAAATGTGAGGTCGAAAGGATTGATTTCACATAGCCTTACATTCAACTGCATATAGCTTCTGCTTACACTTGCAGTGGAGCATGAAATTCTTATGTTCCCATGATGTAAAGGTGTAGCTTTACTCTTTTGGAAAATTACAACACATCAGATAATATTCTTCAAAAAATGTGTATCTTCTGTCAACTAACTGACCTGGGAGAGCCTGCCAGAGGGCAGAATGGGCCAGTTAGCCTAAAGGAAATCCCAGATTTGCCCCTTTCAGACAGATGTCTCCTTACTATGCAAATAGTGGAGATTTAATTTTAGAATTGTGAAATCTTTAGAGTTCTTCCAAATTGTGTGACTAGCTAGCAAAAGATATATTATATCTGATAGTGCTGCAGAATGGCCACATCACCCTCCATGTGTTACAAAGTGGTAAATAGTTCTTCAGACCTTTATTTTCAGCTAATATTTCATTTTATCTCTCAGTTTACAAAGGAACATATTTTATTACTTGCCCTACTTTGCTTCTTCACTATGGAAGATTTATGAGTACTAGATATACAGAGTTATAGACAGTTCTATAAGCAAGATTCAACAAGAGGCTGAAGAAATATTCATTTTAGTTTTAGAAAGTTAAACATTAACATTCTTAGCTATGCCCAAGCTTTATTTCTCTGGTGTAGCTCTACCAGGTACCAGCCTCATGAGCACAGTGCTGGATCAGGAGCATGATTCTGCTTCTTTTTACACTGGTATGAGAATTTGGCCTTAATGTATGTTGGGTCAAAGTAGATTGTGGCCTGATATGAGTGAAACTGGTCTTCATGTCATCATCCCTTACTTGCACCAGAGGAACCTCTGAGTTCACAAGCATCTTTCTGCTTTTTGTGCCATATCAGGACCTCAGTTTCTGGATTTTCCTAGCGTCAGTCTTTTTTGCTGCAACTTGTGGTTTCTTAAGCAGCTTATTTAAGATGGGAGGTTGCTACTGTAATTTAGGATTAATTCTTTTGCAGTCATCTTTAGGAAAAGAAATCAGAAGTCAGCATTAAAAATAGTGATGCTTTTTTTTTTTTTACATTTTTCCTTTGCACTAAGGGTTTGGAAAAGGTATCAACTGATGTGTATCAATTGAGACCTATTTGGGCTTTAGCCACTGCCTGTGAGGTGTTGCTAATCTACAGTATTTGTGATCCTGAAAGGCACAAGAGGATGGATGGGTATTGAACACACAAGGAAAGTGACTACATAATACATAATAGATCTATGTCGACCATCATAGATAGAAGGGTGTGTATATTTCTGTGGTACCTGTATCCACTCAAAGCAATGACAGGTCAGATCTACTGGCAGGAGGAGCTGTGTGGTATTCATTCTCTTCTCCAAGGCTTTTGAGGATGTGATGTCCTTGTACAGGTTACAGTTCCTCTGGTGTACACAGATACACAGTTAACAAAGAAGTGGGTGGAGGTGAAGCAGTGGGAATGAAATATGGCCTTGAGGAACATGAGATCAGCTTCGGTCACACTGTGGGATCTTCCTTTCTGGGTCCATGGTGAGGACAAATTTGAGGCTTGGGTATACCGGGATTCTTTTCAGCTGTGAGTAGTTTCCATGACACAAGGCTTTGGAGGAAAGCTGGTGCTGTTTCGGAAAGTTGCGGGTCCAGTAGTATGAGGCTGTGAATTTGGAAAATACAAGTTTTATGGTAATGGCTGTGCAGAGATGGTGGTAGCTTCTCAGTAGTGGCAGTTTACTATTACTAATCACAACTCGGTTTTGCTATAAACATGGTTTGGTAGGGAGTGAGGAGGGATCTGGTATTCCAAAGCAAGCTCAGGAACCGTATGCCAGTGTACCACATGCCAGCCTCCATCTCTGCATCCTAGACTCCCAGCTCAATTTGTGTTAATTAGACAGACCACAGTTTCCATGGCTAGGGGTCCTTATTTAATGTGATAGATTTATGGCAATAAAACAGAATTTGTTGTATCAGCCATTATGCTTCAGTCAGAGAGAGACAGTGTTGTTTTGTAATTGCTGTGAGTGTCACTGTCCAGAACCACTGCCTTCACCTTGCATGGTTGGTGGCTTCTGTTTCATCCTTAGTTTTCCCCCTTTGTATCTGGTGGTGATTATGACCATGGAAGATGAATGGCACTGGCTGATGCTGTAGGTGTGTAGTGCAGGCAGGTTTTGCACAGGAACCCTGTGCCTGCACTCTGCCTGGTTTATTTCTGATTTTCAGGAGCCCTGCTAGGGTTATCCCAGAAGCCTGCCCAGCAGGGTCACCACACAGATGGAAATGTGAACAACTACCTGGTGAAGATGGGGGTAACATCATTTGCCCTATTTATGAACAAACCAACCTCAAATCCCCAAATTTTGGAGGCTAATACTGGATTAAACATCTTGGATGCTGAAATCAGACTCCGCATTCAATGCAAAAATTTAAAATTAAATATTGCTTATCTTTGGTTCTGAGTGCTAGGTAGCTCTGATTTTAGTAGGTGTTCCTGTGTGCTCAGTGCTTTTGAACATCAGGCCGTTCCTCTAAACAGAAATATGGTTGTTTCACTGTGAGTTCCTGTGCACAGTGCAATTCATGGCCTGAAATAATAATTCCATTTTACTGCTCAGGATCTGATTGTATTGCTTTTCAAAGCAGAGAGATCTGCTGAAGAGAAACATTCATGCTGTTGAGAACAGAAAAGGGAGGCAACTTGTATTTTTTCAGTGGTCTCATTCTAATAGTTCATCGTGAATGGACTGGAAACATGTCTATGTAAATAATAAGAGAAGAAATATTGTACTTCCCTATGTAACCACTTTTTATCTACTGAAGTTGGAAAATATCTATCTAGCTAGTACCTTGACAAAGCTTTTCTTCTCAAAGCATTGTACATACAGTATGTACGCTCATTTTCCTGACCGGTTGATGCTAAAACTGTTGCTGAGACAAAATTAGTCAGAGTGCCCATGCCATGAACATCACAGCACATTCCTTTCCATCTTATTTGCTTACTTGTGGTTCTCAACTTTTAAAATGCTCTCTAAATCCCTACACACAAGTTCCTGCAGCTGGAGTGTCTGGAATGGAGCACAGTGCGCTTGCTGCACATGTCAAAGAAAGGCATTCCACCTGTTTGGTGGGTACAGGAGAGCAGGGAGATGTTATGAAGGATTATCATAGCATCATAGAATTGTTTAGGTTGGAAGAGACTTTTGTGATCACCAAGTCCAACCTTTAACCTAGCATTAGTGGCAAGCATAGAGTTCACTTAACCTGTAGTTTTTCAGCTGGGAGGATTATGACCAGTGATGCAGCAAGTCCCCTAGTGGGAAGGTGATTTTAAGCACTGATTAAGTTGCTGGAGAGAGGTGATTGCTGTATCATTTTGCTGTGTCTGCATCCATCAGTAAATTTTACAGAGAACAGAAATTCTTCCACTCCATGTTTCTAGATATTAATTTCTGCCTGAGAATATTCTTTCATTTATGACTGCATGCTTTAATGTCTATACCCTGCTATGCCTTTCAAATTATGAGGGAACAAGAGAAATTGCAGTGAGAATGTTTTCCTAAAGAGGACACCAAGCAATTTAGTGTTGGGTTTGTAGGTGGTGTTGTACATATAGCCTGTTAGAAAACACTGTGCTGGAAATACTATAGCATGAGTGGTCTCTTTTTTTTTTTTTTTTTTTTTGATAGCTATTTCACATTTGGGTACTTTTTTTTGTAAAGTTTTTGTGTAATACAAAGAAGGATGTTAGCAACCTTTTGGTACAACCCAAGGCTTTAGGGAATGGGCCTTTCTAATTATGCACTTCTGTTTCTCAAGTTGCACGATGGAGAAATTTGATTTGATGATTTTGAGCTGGAAGTGAGAAAAGCAATGGGCAGGGCCTATATTAGTTATAAGGCTGTCCATGTATTCTCCTGAAAAGGACAGGAAGTAAGAAACCATTAGAGAGAAACAAAACTACATTAATGATCTTTCATAATAGCATAGATGTTAACACCAGGGGCTGCATAATGTATTTTGGTTTGTTTTGAAGGTGAACTTAATGATCAGTGCTGTTTTAGTAAAGGAAAATGGTGAAGCCGAAGGTCATTGGTGATGTCAGTTCCTAAATTTACATTCCACCTTTTTAAAAAGTGTTAAAATACAATATACCAATTTATACCTTTAGATGCCATTTCTAGAAGGAAAATCTAGACTAGGAGTCAGCCTGTTCCCAACTGAAACCTTTATTTCAAGATGCAGGTAAGAGGTAAAACCAATTAAAATCATCACTGAGTTTTACTGTTATGGCCTTCGGAACATTAACTTTATTATAGGAGCTCGGAATTAAATAGAGTCATAAATGCTGTCTCTTTTTTTTTTTCTTCTTTGTGATGCTTTTTTTTTGAAAGATAGTTGTCACAAAGATGGATCACTCTTACATGCTGTTAAACGTAACAAGTTTAGGTGTTGTCAATGATACATCATTTGATGAGGTAAATAAACAAATTAGTTCATACTTCTATGTTCCCTCTTCCTGTAAATGACCACTAAATGGGAATAAATTGCATATTTGTTTCCAAATGTCACCTTTAGCCACTTGCCTTCTGAACTTCAGAGATGCTCACTAACAGCCCTGGTATTGCTTTGCCTCCCTGTGCTATTTATAGTTAATGAAAGAAGTTGTTTATTTCTCAAACTGGTTTTCTTCTGGGAGATTAGGGATGTCTGCCTCCTTTCAGAATTGACCTTCAATGTTTCTAATGATCAGAAAAAGAGACATATTGCAGTTCCTCAGTTTTCAACAGGATTAAAACCCTATTGTTCACTAAAACTGTGAAGTGTGATTCATGGGGTCTATAAGGCAGTGATCTCTTTTGCAAGATTTCTTTCAACCTGCAGTTTTGCAAGCCTGTTATCTCTGATAAGTTTTGTGGCTTGATATCTTCTCACATCTCATGTGTCAAGCTGGCTGTAAGAACTAGCTAGTGCACTCAACAACTCCCGGTGAAAATGAAGAGCATAAAAAATAAAATGTGACTTGCAGAAAAACTGGAGAATTCCTATTTATATGATTGCCCTGGATGAGTCATTGAAGTAGAAGTGAGATGGCTTGTAGTGAGGGAAGGCAACTGGCTCCAAGAGTTGTCATTCCAGCCTCTCTCATGTGGCCTATTTCATAGGAGGGACGGAAGATGAGGTGAGGTGCAGGGAAAAGCAGTTCCTCCTCCACAGAGTATCTAGGGGTAAAAGAAAACAAAACTAAACCCTTGATGTAGTTCCTTGATGAGCTTATTGGCTTTGATGAAGGGAGTTGGCTATGGCAGTGACAACATGGCCTCTTCGACAGGCTTGGCTCAAAAGGTGGAGGAAGGTCAAGAGACTGATTAAACATTTTCCTGATCTGGCAGTTATGAAGGCACCAATGATTTTGGAGTGGCAAGAGATAAACTTGGATTACAAGGGACCTGAGAGATGGCTGACATCAGTGCCATGGCAAGTGGTTGCTGAGAAAGTGACTTAGAAAATAGATGGCTTTTGGCAGGGTTCCTGGGATTAGGGTGACTCCTCGTATATATGAGTTTTGAAAGGTGCTGTCATTTCTTAATGCAGACGTTGTTTTGCTGTATACAGGAGTATGTTACAAACAGCTTTTCTTTTTAATATATGGTGTCTGAAGGTACCCACAGTTTCTGAATGGAGTGGGCTTTTTGCTTTAAGATGGGTGACAGCAGCCTGACTGACAAAGGGGCCTTGGTTTTGAAGCTCTCTCATTTTCTTATAAACTGGCTAATGAGTAAAAAAATTCCGGTAGGCTTATAAAGACACAACATGTTATTACAGTAATAGAGGGGATACTTTTTATTTTAAAGTCACTTGTGGGGGGAAGAAAAACCCAAAACAACAACAAAAAATACCCAAGTAGGCAATGGTCATATAAGATGCAACAGGCAGCTGGGTGTCTGTATTGATGGGGATGTTTCTTTGGATCCACCCTTAGGAAATCTGGGGAGGGAGGTGGGAGGGGTGAAAGATCATTGCCTTCTTAATTATGCCTCGTGTATTCTGTTGCTGTACAATGATCATTCACCTTTAGGATTTTCCAGAACCAATTGTAAATCTTTAAAATGAAAATGGAAAGTCTGTCCCATACAGACTTGTTTGTCCTAATTTTTCAGGTAGCCTGAATAAGGTGGTCATACACCAGAAACTGAAGCACACAGACATCAATGATCTCTTACTTTTTTGTGTATGTGTGCAACACCTCAGAAAGGGCCCAGTGGACAGATTAAATCTGCTTTGCCCTCCATGCTGATGGCACCCTGCTTCTCTCTTCCTCCCTTTGCTCTAGCAGATCAAAGCAGAAGCAGGTGGGGGTGCTTTAATATGGACTATCAGGGGTGCAACCAGAAAAACCCTCCTAGAGGAAAAAGACGAGCCCTAAACCTCAAGAGAGACTAAATGGGTATCCATGTCCTGGAGTTCATTGCTTCCCAAAGGAAGGGATGAGAGTGGGAATGGGGCAAGGAAGAGGAGAGGGGAGGAACTGAGGATGCAGAAGGCGTGAGATTCCCAGAATGGATTATCGAGGTGGGAGAGGATTCTGCTACAGCAGGAGGGAGAGAAGTTGCAGTGATGAGGCAGGGATATTCCAGCTCTGTAGGGCACATCTTTCATGACAGCCCTGCCCTCCTAGGTGAAGGCCTCTGTCCGGGGGTAGTAATTTCAAACTGCTGCCAGGGTAAAGGCCTAAGAAACAGAAAAGAAATGATTTCTTATTGGAGTCTTTTCTGCAGCCAGTTTAAATGGATTTTGTAGCCATTATTTGTATTCCTGATTGAAATGCACAGGCTACTACATCTGCAGTAGTTCTCCTGACATTTCTGCTCTCGGAAGGTTTCCAAAATCTGATTGCTTATATTATTTCTCCGTCTTTCTTTTCCTCTTTAAATAAAAAATAAAAATCTCTCCTGCAGAGAAAAGACCATATGAAAATAGTATTGAAGTGGCTTAGCTCAGTTCCACGAATTTTCTTATCTGAATTTTTCTTATGTGCTCCTTCAGTCCTGTAATTGCGGAGGAGGTGAGGCAACATGAATGGAGAAATATTAGAGAGAAACAAGAAGATTAAGATGGGGGACGAATTTGAGTGCTGTCAGCTTGATGGGAGGAGGAGGAGGAATCAGAAGGCAGCTGAGCTATGTTTTTACTGGGTCAGCAAGATGAAAGACACTGTTTACTGTCTGCTGAGCTTTGTTTCAAATCATGAATCGTGGATTGTTTGTAAAGACGGAGATGAAAAGAGCCATAGTGAGCTAATACTGTCTTTCCTTGGAAACTTTTGGGGTATTTAGTGATAGTAAGAAAAAGTAATCAGGAGGATTGTTGGTTTTTGCAATTCTGCAGTGTTCTGACAAAGCTGGAAGCCACACCTTGAATTTTTAGCTTTGTCACCCTTAGTGAGACACAGTGTTATTTATCAATGACTTATTTGAGCAGTGGTGAGTGACTAAATAATCTCTTCCTCTATGTGAGTGGTAAATAAATAAATTTCAGTGGTGAGCACTGATCAATAAACAAGAATACAACTGTAAGAAGGTAGCAATATGGATAAACTGCTTCCTGTCAATCTCTTGTGAGAAGCCTTAAGTTGTAAATGGGGGAATAAGTCTCAAAGGAAGGTCAGTCCAGCTCCACTAATGACTAGGGAACAAAATGAGAGGAGGAAGTCAACTCTCCTTTGGACCAATATGCTTGCCCAGAAATCTTGTGTTATCTCAGTCCCTGCAGTCATTTAAAAAGACACTGAATTTGCCTTCTAATGTTTTGAAGATCTCAATTATACATTTAATTGCTACCCAGAAGGCATGTTTGGCAGGAGGGTACAGTAACACATGGCTATTTTAAAACACGAAGGTATTTTATTTAAAAAGAAGGAAGTTAAGAAAGAAATCATATCATCAGATGGCAGTGGAAGCTATTTGGGAATTCTGCTTTTGGTCAGATCTTTCCCAGTTATTGTAACTATAGAACTTCTATGAGAAGTTCTCAAGCCTTTTTTTTTTTTTTTTTCCTTTTTTTTCTTTTTTCTTTTTTTTTTTTTAGAATAAATTAATCTCTGCTAGAAGCTGTATTTGAAAGAAATCCGTACTGGCAGTGTGGAAGATTTAGAAGATCAGAGGTACAGGGAAGGAAACTCACAGAAGTAGCAATTTGCTGCATTACAATTTTTTCTTTCGGCACTACTACTGCTGTTGAAATAGTGGAAATACTGAAATGGCTGAACGAAAAGCAGTGAACAATTCTTTCTCTTTATGCTTCTGAAATATTTTAAATATAATGTTGGGAGTAAAAAATACTCTTGTGAAAGCAAGCTTAGCAGATTCCAGGTTCAGCTGCCAGCTAACACGATCACACAAAGATTAGGGGTAAATGAAACTGTTCTTTTCTGTAGGGCAGCATTGTGCAGCTGGGGAAGTGTGTGTTTCTACAGCTTGCTGTGCTCAGAGTCTCAGCCCTGATTTTATAACAGACCAGCAGACCAAAATACTGACTATCAAGCAAGAGTTTTAACTCTCAGCGTTATCCTCAATGCAAAGCTCTCCTTCGCTGGATATGGACAGTGGTGCCTTTTGTCTCCATGCCATTGTGCAGCTCTCACCTTTGATAACAGGACTAGGTCCATATGGAGTTCTGTGCCTAAGCATGTGAAGACCTCGGTCTGGTGGGCATCTTCAGTAGCTGTTTAATGGACTGGCAGCAACACCTCAAAAAAACACAGAGTCTGGTACTTTCTTTTGAAGAGTGCTGGGAGAGATGTAGTTTCATTTATAGAGCTGTTTGGTGACTCATTAGAGCCAGAGTTCAATTTTTGATGTGAACAGTGCATTTAGCCTTGGCCCTGTTGCGTAGAGGCAGACTCTTCTTCTCTCCCAAAAAAGGCACAAGGGCAGATTTTTGATGCTGAAGTCCAGAAATGCCTCCTTGAAAGTCCTTGTAATCCAGACAGCTGATCTGTACAGATTCAACTCTGTAACTTACAGCTTCACAAGCTGCTTCTTAGTTTTTGTTTTCTCTCTGTTTGGTACTTCTGTCCCCATTGAAATTATTTTTGGGGGGAAGAATTTAAGTTTGATTACAGCATAGAAGAGTTGCAACCAGTGCAACTTGGGTCCCCAATACAGGACATGGACTTGTTAGAGCAGGTCCAGAGGAGGGCCATGAAAAGGGTTAGAGGGCTGGAAACCCTCTACTCTGAGGACAGGCTGAGAGAGATGGGATTGTTCAGCCTGGAGGAGAAAAGGCTCCGGGGAGACCTTATCACAATCTTTCAATATGTAACGAAGGCTTATAAGAAGGATGGAGAGAGTCTTTTCACCGAGGCCTGTAGTGACAGTTTGAGGAACAGTAGTTTTAAACTGAAAGAGAGTAGATTTAATGGGACATAGGGAAGAATTTTTTTAAGATAATGGTGGTGGAACACTGGACCAGGCTGCCCAGGGAAGTTGTGGATACCCCATCCCTGTAAGTGTTTAAGGCCAGGCTGGATGGGGCTTTGAGCAACCTGATTTAGTGGAAGGTGTCCCAGCCCAAGGCAGGGGAATTGTAACTCAGTGATCTTTAAGGTCCCTTCCAACCCAAATCATTCTGTGATTCTATGATTTTATCCATTGTCTTTCTTGAAGTAAAGTGAGTCAGCCATTCTGAATTCCTGATTGTGCAATGTCATTTTAATTTGAATTCCGTTCAGTGAATTCTCTTTTCCTGTGTTCCGGCATTAGCTCCTTTTTCTTCTATTATACCCATTTTACAGAAAATGTCTTCTTTTGCTTCCTTCTGTAAAAGTTCATTCCACTTGTAAATGCGTCAGATGAGAATTACCAGATCTTTGTTTAGTGGCCTATGTTTGAATGAATAAAAGATGAAATTGGTCAATGCAGGAATTAAATCTGTTTTTGTGAATTGTAGAGATTTTTGTATGGCTCCTGAGCAAGTAGCATTTTCTCTCTTGATTCTCCCTTGCTCAGGCAATTGGAAAATAAAATACATCTGTTGACTTGGCCTAACTTGGCTCTGATCCAAGGTAGCTTTAATTTTTTTTTTTTGATGGGCCTGTTTTCCCTTAGAAAAGGGCAAACTGATCTATGTAGGACTGTGTTCCCAGATTAAAAAAGTGTATCCTTTCCTATAAGAACATGGAAAACTTGTTTGGCTTTCTTATTCCAATTAAGCTCCATGTTGTAAATCACTGTTTTTTTTACCTATTTGCTATTTAGTGTAAGTACAATCAAAATGATGTCATTAAAATTATTTGTCTTTTTTACTTCTTCATAACAGCATCCTGAAACAATCTGTGACTATTCCTTCTCTGCTCTGCCTCTCCTTCCACTTCCCTCCCACGCTCTCTTTTTCTTTAAAGTTCTATCACTCATTCCTTTTTACAATTACACATATATATATAGGGATATATTATGGGATGGAGATTTTGGTTTCCTGCAGAGGTTTTGTTGTGGGTTGGTTTTTTTTTTTTTCCCATCCTGTGGTTTGGCACCCAATTATCTTGGAAAAGCTGTGGGACTGTATCTGCAGGAGGTCACTGTAATGATCACTACCAAGACAGACACCGGACTGGTGTATGTAATTCATATTCCTGCTGCAGAGCAGGAACAAGCTTTGTGTCTGGTTTTAGGTGTCTCCAAATCAATCATTTTCTATAAAAATACAAACCCGGCATTAATTTCTAGCCAAACTCAGTTCAATTTGGATTTCATTTACTGAAAAGCATTTTACTAGATGAAAGTATTACTTTAGACAAAATTCGGAAAGCGTAAGAATTTCCCAGTCCAAAGCTTGACTTCTTACGGGTTTTGACTTTGGTGGAATGTTTATTTTTTGAGCCTAAACCATTCTGAAAGTGGGGATCTTGACTGCGTGAAACACTGGAGCTTTCATGTGCTCTGCGGGAGGAGCTAGGCAGGGGTGTTTATGGTGCCAGGGTTTCGAGGAGAGGACCCTGCCCAGCACACAGAGCTGGAGCAGAGCCATTCGTGGGTCACTGCAACAAGCAGGAGGAGCACGAGGTGCCTGCTTCACCTCTGTGCCCAGTGCCAAACAGTGCTTGTGTCCAGTAGGGATGGGCAGGAGAGCGAGGAACTCTACTGCCTTTTCCCTTTTCTGTTTGTTTGCGTTTGCTGTAAAGACTTACACAGCTTTTAATAGGTGTTTTTTGCAGACAACTAGTATGCTAAGAAGTTATCCCCAAATTTGCTGGGATCTGAACTTAGTATAGAGAAAAGCAGAGGGCTGTTGGGGTGCCTGGAGGGAATAGGATTCAGTATATTCACTTTTTTTTCTGTTGATTTATTTTCCTAAATTCTTCCTCTTCACATTTTCACATGTGAGAGAAAGGTTTTACCTTTCTGTTCATAAGAGCAATTAGCAAGGCTCAGCCATAATATTTTGATTTCATAATAGTTACTTTTCATAGAAGATTAGCCAAGTTAAAAAAAAACGCATGTTGTGGGATTAGTGAAGTACATCTTGAAAACATGCCAATACTTCCTGAGAAGAAAATGTGATTTACTGATTCTTATTTTGCATTTAGACGAAAAGCCCCTGATTTATATGGTAGGACTTCTAAAATCTTGACAGTTTTATTGCGTGCATCTAAATGTAGCTTCCATGTTTCAGCTTGTACGCTGTTTTCTTACAAATTCTGGTCAGATGGTAGTTTAACAGTTCTGTCTCAGAGATGAGCTCTAGTTAGGAAGCTAAATGCATAAATGTTTCCAAACTCACTGGCCTCATTTAACATGCCGTGGCCTCATTTGTCTTCTGGGCTCTGGTTTTGATCCCTTCCAACTGTGTTTAAAGCTCTCTTTGGCTTCTCTTTTTCGTACTGTCAGACACTAGCTCCTCATCTCCTGTATTTTTTCTGCTCAGCTGCCTGTCGAGGCTTGTGTCTCAACACGGCAATGCCAGACCAGCCTTGAGGTGCTTTTTATTCTGGACTAAGCAGGGAAAAAAGCCTCACTGTGCTTTGGAAAGCCACAGTACAGTGCTATTTGACTGGATTCTTCTTTAAGTAATGTCGTTTACTATGATGCTTATAGATTGCTAGTGTCTGGTAGTGGGTGTAGCTGCAGTGCTTATAGCAATTCTGCTCTCTGGGCTTATTGATTTAAAAATAATAATAAAAACCCTTGCAGGGCAGCTGTGTTCTACAATCTTGTGTGTCTATGTTTGCCCAATTTATTTTGTGTTATTTTGAGTGGAAAAATATGGAAGAAGATTATTGCTTGTCACAGGCATAAATCTAAATGGTGGTTCAAGGGAAAGGTCATCCTTTTCTGCTGGTGAGGACATGTCTTTACTTCAGCATGAAACTGAATTATGGTTTTAGGTTGTCTTCTTGAATCTCAGTATGTGCTGCCTGCAAGTCCCCCCTGCAGTAGGAAAGAGAAGTGGTCTTCCCAGCGTATCCAGGTATGAGCTGCAGCCTGAGCAGCAGAGGCTGTGAGAGCCACTGCTGCCGCCACAGAAGGGTAGGTGGCTGCCCAGGAGTGCTGCTGGTCTTCCCCTGCCTTCCTAGTTTTCCTTTCTCTCCCAGCAGTGTTTCCCCTGCATCTGTAACTGAAATGTTCAGAAAATACCCAATCTGTGGATGAAACCTAATGATGTCTTTCATACTCTTGCAATGTCACTGCAGCGTTTGTGAAGGCTGCCCTTTTTGGTATCTTCTTGCTGGGGGCACATTCCTCCTTGCTTGATCCACCAAGGCTGTAATGGTAACCTGAGAAGGAAAGAATAAAACACCTGTGCTTACTGAAGTATGTAGAGCCAGGAGCCGTGGTCCCTAAAATCCTCCTCATGCCCATGACAGAGAGTTCATTACTGGAGACACAACAGCTCAAACACCATTGACCCAAGAGAGTTCAACAGAAGCGCACATGCAAGATGCATCCTGAAAAAGTGAGGAAAAAGCTGAGAGGGTTCATTTTGCTTTGGTGTTGTGCAGGAATGTTTTGCTTACCAGGAGTTGAGCCTTAAGGGAGCATCTGAACACACTTGTACCATCCTGGGCACGTGCTTACCTCTCAGGTGTCAACTACTTCATGTTTATTAATGCAATTTCTTACAAGGTTTCTAGATGCTCTGCAACATAAATGAAGAGTTTTGATATTTAAGTGTTTATTGGTGTAGCAGCTTGTTAGGTCTCTCTACAGAAGGATGCTAGCTGACTCCTCTTGAAACTCTTCATGTGCATGCGCCTTCTGAGTCACTGCCAGAGAGGGTACAGCAAAAGGCTACAAAGATAATTAGGGGATTGGAACATCTCTTTTACAAGGAATGGCTGAGGGACTTGGGTCTTTTTAGTCTGGAGAAGAGAAGGCTGAGGGGGGATCTGATCAACGCATATAAATACTTAAACGGTGGTTGTCAGGAGGATGGGGTCAGTCTTTTTTCAGTGGTGCTCAGTGACAGAACAAAAGATAATGGGCACAAACTTGAACATAGAAAGTTCCGTCTAAACATGAGGAGGAACTTCTTTACTTTGAGGGTAAAAGAGGCAGAGCACTGGAACAGGCTGCCCAGAGAGATGGAGTCTCTGTCTCTGGAGACATTCAAAACCTGCCTGGACACACTCCAGTACAACCTGCTCTAGGAGGACCTGCTTTAGCAGAGAGGTTGGACTAGATGATCTCCAGACGTCCCTTCCAAGCCCCTGTGATTCTGTGACTTGTCCTTGGCAAGCTGTGACCTTCCTCCACAGCTCGTTCAAGAAATACAGTTCTGCAATACCAGGATGCTGAAAAGAGTCTAGGTACCTTAACTCCTGCAAATCTGATCTTCCTTTTTACTATTGACATTAAAATTGATACCTAGAGATTTACATTGTGCATGTAAAAAAAAAAGTTGGATGGTATCTGTTGATAACTCGTGCTGTGCGCTAATGGTCACCTCCTTCCCAGGATGGAGACAGCTGAGCCACCTTGCTGATGGTCTCAGAATCAGGCAGGGACCTAAGGATACGTCTGAATCATGGCCCGGGTCAGGAAAGTGGGAGAGACTCAGAAATACACAACTGGTTTATTAAAGACTGAGCAGTAACACACTTCATCATGCTGCTCTCAATTTAAGTGACTGGCAACACTTGTCAGAAGAAAGTTCAGCTTCTGAAAAAATACTGACAAACTTGATAACTGCAGTGCTTGATGTCAAGGTGGGTTTATTAAACACAGAACTTAAAAGTGAAGCCTCCAGTCTGTACCTCACAAAATGAACTTACTGTATTTTTAAAAAAGTTTTTCAATATTTCTTGATATCATTGCTATGGATATAAAATAAGAGAGTCCCTTCCTTTCTTAGGCAGTTTCCTTTCCTAATGTTAAAGTTTTTTGCTATGTCTTGTAGAAACAGGTTATATATTTTTATGATAGGAAAGACTGGAAAATATATTTTGTTATTTAAATATTTAAAAACACGTAAATATTTTTAAGTATACACTTTTTTATAGTCCTACATCTTTATATAAATCTGAACTATGTAATTACTGGACTACGTGTTTATGTTGTTTGTCTGTAGGTGGAACACCCACCCCGTCTGCTTGAAGCTCGTGGCACAGAGACATCTGTGCCACCTCCAGCAGCCCCCAGTCCTGACACTGTGTACTTGCTGCCTTGTCCAGCAGGAGATCTGGTGGTGGCAACGTTTTGTGTAGTCTAGAAATGCCTTTACATTCAGTAAACGGGAGGAATCAAAATGAATGGTGACACTTTAATAAAAGTCAGAAATTTTAAAATAGTAGAAATCTGCTATCTAAATCTCCGCTGGCTTCCAGCAGCCAACAATGTGCTTTGATCTTTGGGTCATCAAAGCACAGTGGCTTGATAACGGAAGCAGAAAACAGGATTACGGAGGAGAACCAGAAAGAACCGAGGACTAAGTCATCTTAACAGACAAAAAGAAATTTTATTTGTAAGGAAACTTGAAAAGAGAAATTGGCTGTCATAATTCTTAGTTTAAAATGAAACCTAAGATGAGGAGAAAACTGCAGTGATGGGAATGAAGAGAGCCTTCACAGCCCAGATGAAGTTCGTAGGCATCGTCCATTGTGAGCCAATATCCAAACAAAAAAATATATGTTTAGTGTAGGAGAGATACCAGCAGTACCTCCTGCTTACAGCTCTGCAGAGTTTACAGTTTACTGAGAATGGGAATTTTCACTGTGATCTTGCCACATTTATTTTTTGTCCCCACGGTTAGGGGATACTGAAATTACTGTTGAAATCTCAAACGTTCTCATAATATAAAAAAAAACTTTTATGCTCTTGAAGTGTTTTCTTTTCCTTTTTTTTACCACAGTTTATTGTCCCCGGAATACGTTTCCTTGGGTTCAGGTTGAACATAATCTGTGTGCTTGCCTGAGCCACTTCATTCTCTCTTGAGGATGCTCATGCCCTGGTTCTCGCTCCTGCTGCTCTGTCCAACAGAGCTTCCCCTGGTGCACGGTCCCTTCTGCTGTGGTGGTCTATCATCAGTGCTTGTGGGCTGTGCTTGGAGGGCGAAAGTGTAAAGAAATGTCTTTACAACCTTTACACTCTTTTGGGTACAGAGTTGTTGAAACTGTTCCTCCTACTACCACAGAACTGAGAAACAAAATTGTTGTGTGGGTTTTCCGTTTGCTTTTAAATAAGTAGGCATTATTTCACAACCTATGTGTTCAGATGGATGTTTCTCCTTTATATATAGATTCTCTTAGTACAACCTGTTATTACTCAGCTTAGCAAATGGCATTGCTTACTTTTTGCAATGACAAGACCTGGAAGCATATATGCTTGAGATAAAAATTAACAGACTTTCCATTTTCCAATTGCATCTGATGGGACCATAACAAGGCTCTGGATCTCTACCTGCTGTGTTTGCTGAGTGTATAGAAAATGGGCTGGCATCCCCAGTCAGCCCTCTGGGCTGGTCTAGGAGCTCTGGAGAACTGCTTTACCATGTTACTGACTCCCAGTGAAAAGGGAAAGCTGGTCAAGGTGAGTCAGAGCTGACTACTTAGAGGAGGAGGGTCTCCTGCCAGAAGGGTAGGAGGATAATTTTGTCTTGTTTAAGTACAAAATATTCCTGGAGCTTTGAAGGTGTTTCTCTCCTCTTTGTTATAAGCTTGGTTAACGTAATTTATGAATCAGAAATGCAAAAAGAACAAGACAAACACTTTTTTCAAAGCTGTATGGCTACTGCCCAGTGAAACTCCGTCAAGGAAAACATGTTTTCAGTGAGGGATGTGGTATGTATAGAAAATAATAGTCAAAAAAACCAACTAATATAAAGCTCATTTTTTACAGCCTATACATTTTCTGCACATTTCACTAAAATGCTGAAGTGATACTTACTATTCAAAATATTTGAGTTGTGCATGAGTTGAAAGGCAGAAACTCAATTCTCCTTTGGCTATGATGCTGAAAGAGTTCTCATTTTGCCTAGTTTCTAACTTGCCTTTGACAAGTTAGGTGCTTCCACAGAGATTTATCCAATATTATTATATCCTGCAGAACACTCTGAGAACCAATTTATGTTCCTAGCAAGGAGAAAAGCTAGATGTTTTAGGCTCCTCAAGGAACAGCTGCTGTCTCTCTTTTCACTGTAACGAGAGTTTGCCCTTTGTGAGTTGGTGCTAATTGCTTCATTTGATGACGGTTGCTTTTTGTCCTGTGAGGACTTATAGAAGAATATATTATGCACAAGTTGCAAATCTATGTAATCTTTATTTCAAGCCTAACCTATGAAAAAGTAGGAAGACATGGCATTTGTACAAATTAGATAACTTAGTTGCCTGTTTGGCTTACAGTTTAAGTTGCTAGCCTTTGTCCACTTTTGTCATTGACCTGTATTCAATAAAGACAGGTGGGTCCTTCCGAAGACCAAATAAGAGGTATTAGGTATTTTTTCAGTACTAACATCTGTGTAATGTGTTGTAACTTGTTCTTAGAAAAATGAAACAGCACTAATGGCTTTCATGGTGCAGCCCCATAGTCCCTCTGCCTGGTGGGAAGCAGATAGTTTTGCCCAAAGGACACTTTGAACCTCAGTGTGAGGTCTTGTGGCTCTAGAAAGAGGAAGCTTCATTTGGGAATGAGCATGAGGAGAGTTTTGATGATTGCCTCTGAGATTTGTGTCTTCTGCCGCCCTGGATTGACTCCTGACCCCCGTCCTAGCCAATTGGTCTGGTGGCAGGTCACAGAGTATGGTCTGTGCACTCGCTGTAGCATGTCCTTGTGCTCAGACTGAAGATGGAGTCTTGGGTGCTGCAGCTCTGGTCCCAGGACTGGCATTCGTGGCTGCCACACAGCACTGTGTAACATGGCAGTGGCATGTCATGGCATGACAGGAGGAAGGCCAGACCAGAAGGTCCCCACTTGCCTGGAGGCACTGCAGCCAATGGGCTGTCATATCTGCCTGGGCTGAGGTGCTCCTGGATGGATTTCACTCACTGATTATTATCTTTTCCGCTTTTACAAAATACCTTTACAACTCTCTGAATTTTCAGTTATGAGATCAGAGTATCTTATCCCATGTATGTCTTGTGGAATAAGGATAATAATGATGTATAAATTGGTTTGATACCTTGAAAGAGGTCTGTACATTGTTTCACAGTGTACATTTCAAGCTGTATGAGCTATGGGGCAAGGCAGATTGCATTTCCATGTGCAGATTTACATTTTCATATTTCAGGACAAGCATATCCACAGCATGTTCTTCAAACCTGAGCAGTGGTGCCTGCTGTGCTGATGGTTATTTGTTGCGATGCTAGAACTAGAATACACAAATCTCTGGTTCTGTAGGAGCACTGTAAATTCCAACCTCCTCTGCCATCTCTTTGAGAAGTTAAAAGGCCCTTTTGCTTCCAGATTTGACTACATTTATGTATGCGTGTTATGATTGCATATACTGAGCAATCTCAGGAACACAAAGTGCCCAGGGATATTGCAGCTGACTTGTAAACAACTCAGAAAACAGTCAAGCCTAGGGTTGGAATCAGAAATGTAAATGCAATTGCCTAAATTAAAGGCAATGGATAAAACAGCTTTGTTGATGTATAAATTACTTGCAGTTAGCACAGAAAATAATTGATATTATGGCTAAGTTAATATATGGGAAAATGCTACGAGTTTATATGGCTTCACTGTAGGTGAGGAATTCCATGTATTTCGGGGTATGCCATGCAGCTCCTAGACCACCTGCCTTTGAAGACTCTGAATTCAATGCTTGGGCGAGGGAAGATGGTAATATAGGATATGGTCCTGCATGGTACAGGATGTATGAAAATCTCACAGTAATTTTCAGGGGAATGGGACCTGGGTGCTGGTTGCATAGCCAACAATAGAAGGAATTATTTCCGAAATCTTAATCAAGTGAAATAAAGACTTTCCTTAGTGATACAACCTTAAAATAGTTCAGACAGTTCAAATCCATCCTTATAAATAAAGTTGCATTAGATATAATGCTACCACATTAATGAGACAAATAAGAATGAAATAGAAATTATTGTAACTTTAAAACCATTATGCAAAAATTTCTGTGCTAAACATGAAACATGACAAAGCTGGAAATTTCAAGACCCATGCAAATTGTACTAAAGTAGATTTGCATAAAGCATTGGAAGAGCTTTTGTGAAAATGGAACTAGTGGGAGTTATTTAAATAACAGTATAGCAGCTATTAACAAAATAGCAAGATTCAAAATAGTAATTTACTTTACACATCTATTTTAAAACATGTCCAGAATGAAGATAACTGTCAGCAAATAGCACATCATTGCAACCCACCCTCTCAAAATCCTGAAAGAAAAAGATCAAGAAATTCTCATCCCTGAGAAAACACACAAACCCCTAGTTGCAGAGCATATTACATCACCTATGTAAACCAGCTGTAAAATATTATACAGCCATGATGAAGCCATATGATCTTGAGCTCTTAATCCTTACAAAATCTTAGGTAGGAAAAATGGAGCCAATTGTATATGCTGTGACCTAATTACATTATGTGTTTAGTGTGACTGGTGCCATCTTCCTCCTATCATCATCATCACCTCCCTCTCCACTTCTGGCATGCTTCATCCTCCTGCAAATGTACATCTCCAAGGCCCATTTGTGGTGTGTAGAGCGCTTTGACTCCGTTGCCCTTGGACTCACTAACACTTCTCTCCCAGGCAGTGAGAATGCCTTGTCATACTTGAACCACAAGTGGATTCTGGATTCTCCCTCTTGGAGTCCATGGATGTAACCTGGCAGCAACCAGTCTATATGTCTTCTGTAAATGGTCCTCCAAGGGTTTACCTGTAGCAGTGCTGTCATGCTCCCAGGAATAATCACAAGGTTTGTGTTCATTTTTGTAAGTCTTTATTCTGTGATGTGCCCTTGAAACATATGACGCACCAGTGGTGTCTATAGATCTTGTTAAAAGGGTGTGGGTTGCCTGATCCACACGTCACAAAACCAATTTTTCAATCGTTCAGATACTTTTCATCTTTTACCCTGAACTCCAGTGGAAACTTCTGGTTCGACATTGTCTTTTTCTTACAGAACGAGGGATGGTGGCAGTTTTCCTGCGTGTGCTGGGACCACTTCCATACGGATGACTGGGAAGTGGAGAGAGGGTGGGTTTGGTTTGCTCTCTGGTACTCTGAGTACCAGGTTAATGAAGTTAATGGTTAACAGCTGTTATGTCTTTAATTTACATGGTAATTTTTGGTAGTGTGCATAAAGGAACGAAAAAGATTATTCTGTGTGCTTGCTCTCTGCGCCCCGATACATATGCTGGGGGATAGAGCAAAATACGCTTTGAAATGCCGGTATTTTTCTACATGTAGCTTCTGTGCCTGAAGCTGGGCTGGATGTTGCGTTGTTGATACGTACCTGCCGCTTTGAATTGCTTTTTGGGCTGTGTAGGTGTGAATTCATTCCTAATCCTTTCATGCCGCCACCTGTGTGAAGGTCATCTTGTTCTCATTTTCTGCCATCAAACGATCTCGTAAGCTGCTTGCGTTATCAGAAAGCTCTGCTGCATGATCAACACATAAAGTGGGTTCTTCTTCATTTGTTTATTGTCAGACATTGACAGTGGCGTTCTGTTTTCTAGCTGCTTTGTGGTGGTAGGTTTTGTTTCCCTCTGCAATTCATAATGACCAATTCAGGTTTGAATTGCAAGTATATTGTGCTCGGTTGTGTGACGCACTTACATAGCAGTGGATACTTAAGGATTATACGAGAGATGGAGCATGCATTGAGTGGCTCTTTTTGCCTGCGAAACCCCTCCACCTTCCAGCAGTCCTGTGCTCAGGGAATGTAACTGCTGAAGTATCCACATGCTTCACAGCCTCTAAGGGATGTTTTCTGCCTGACTCGTGTAATTCATTTCTGTGCCAAGCAATACTCTTATCCTGCGCAATTATTTCTGTCATGCAATTATATACCTTTCAAAGTACTTCTTTGTGTTTATTTGAAACTTGGTGCTTGCCTTCATTTGCTGCTTCTTAACTCTCCCACGGTGAAAAACCATTTTCCAGTCCTCTTTCCCGTGGCTGGTGGCTGCAGAGTCCCTGTGCTGTTCCCCCTCCAGCAGCTCCTTCCCGCAGTCTGTCTTGTTTCGGCCCATGAGGAACCGACTCGTCAGCAACATGGGTGGCTTTTGTCTGTGTCAGTCTAATCGTGTTCTCTTCTTTTTGGGAAGGGATGGCCAGAGCTGCAGGTGGTATCCAAGAGCATTAAACAGGAGACTTTCCAGTAGCCCTCCATGGCATTGCCTCGGGCTGCGAGGTGGCAGAAGGAGCCCAGCGGCAGACCATAAGCCTTTGACCTGATCCCTCCGAGTTGCCACAGCAGCCAAAAAAACTCCAGCCATCTGCAAATGCAGATTGGTGTGGAGGCTGGTGGGGATACGGGGGAATAAAATAGAATCACACAGAATCACCTAGGTTGGAAGGGACCTTTTAAGATCATCTAGTCCAACCAATGGAGAAAAAAAAAAACCACACAAAAACCCCCCACAAATGAACAAAAATAACCCCCAAAAAACCAAAATCCCTCCACACCCCACACCACACCCAAAACCAACACCAATCCACTACTAATCCATATCCCCAACCACTGTGTCAACTCATCTCTTGAATACCTCCAGGGATGGTGCCTCAACCACCTCCCTGGGCAGCCCATTCCAATGCCTGGCAACCCTTTCAGTAAAGAAATATTTCCTAATATATAACCTGAACCTCCCCTGGCACAACTTGAAGCCATTGCCCCTTGTCCTATCATCTGTAACCTGGGAGAAGAGACCGACTCCCACCTCTCTGCAGCCTCCTTTCAGGTAGTTGTAGAGAGCAATAAGGTCTCCCCTCAGTCTCCTCTTCCCCAGACTGAACAACCCCAGCTCCCTCAGCCTCTCCTCATAAGACTTGTGCTCCAGACCCCTCACCAGCTTCATTGCCCTTATCTAGACCTGCTCCAGCACCTCAAATGTCTTTCTTGTGGTAGGGGGCCCAAAACTAGACATGGTTTTGGGGCTAGTCTGTGCAGATGCTGGGGAATTAGGCCTTCTCCTGTGTTTAAGTTGTCAGACCTTTGCAGTGCTGCATTGAAACCAGAAGTTGTTTACTTTTTTTCCAGAATCAGATACATCCTGGCTGTTGACTTTGGTTTAAAACACATTTCTTGCTTCAAAGAAATCAAATTCATAACCAGCTCTGCTGGGCATTCAAAAATACTAAATGCATCTCTGAAGAATAAGCATCACTCTTCAAATGAATGATTTTGCTTCTCATATTAACTGTGTAGTAAAATCTCTGCAATAGTCACAAAGGGCACAGGGAGGTTTTTTGTATTCAGTAGATAAGAATAAGCTAGACTTTCCTCCAAATCTTTGTTGCAGTAGGGATTTTCACTTAGAAGTTCATGAAGATCGAATGGTACAGATTCCCAGCCCCTGGGATGCTTCGTATACTTGTTTGTTTCCACCATAAATGGTTTAAATGCTTTTTTTTCTTTCTTTGTTTTTCTTTTGGACTGGACTGCCAGCCATGATTGTTTTAGGACCTTTCAAGATCTGTTTAGAGAATGATGCTTTTTTTTTTTTTCCATGCTGCTTTGCAAAAATTCAGTTTGAAAAATTATAACACGAAAAAGTGCATGGATTGTATTAGGAGCTGAATAGGTCTGTGATAGTGGATGCCAGGGATTAAATCCTAATGCTCCTAATATCTCTAGCAGACTTCCCAGTGAATTCGTTAGCTCCAGGATTTCAAGACTTCCCCATATGCGTGGACTGCCAAGAGCACTTGGTGGTCAATGTCTGACCACCTGACAATGTTTTCTTTTTGAGGAAAATGGTAAGAATCCATTCGAAGTGACCTGTTCTTGGGAGGTGCTGCTGGGGAGCGCAGGGTGCCAGCTGGTCAGGAGGAGGTAGAAGCTAGAGCCATCTGTTAGGCTGTTTCTAAGATGCAGTAAAACCTTTGCAGTTGTATGCAGAACATGGAAAGAGAAATAAAGCACAAGTTCAGGAGCTGGTCAGTGTATATACCTACAGGAATGTCGTATCACGCAGTTTGGAGATGCACATTCCTATTGGATGAGTTGAATACTCAAATCCTCTGTGATCCTGTGATCAATAACTGTCAGGAGAGGCAGGTTTGGGCTTTGAGCCTCTGGTAGGTTAGAGGCACTGAGGAGTGACTATGTAGAAGGTCTTGGACATTTGGAGTCACTGGGGTGTGTGACTTCCAGGAATGTATGTGTGACAGTCTAGGAAAATACAAGATACATATGGAACAAATGCGGTTTTAAAGGTTTATTAGCAATAGTGCAAATGAATTATGCAAATAGGTATATGAAATGTGCATTTGGACATGATTACCTGAAACAGAGGTGCTGCTCATCCATGTTCCAAGCAAACACGGCATTTCCAGATCCAGTCAACAGCACCTGAGTAATGCCTCTTCTGGCCCTTTTTGAACCCCACCCTGAAACCAGGGGAAGATGCATTAATTGCCAATAACTGGGCCTTCATAGTCATTTCATGTTAAGCCTCTCCTCTGAACTTACTGCTTTGGCTGTGAAGGTGCCTGCCTTAACACCCAAGTGAGAGCACAACCATATTTCACAGAAGCCACCAGTAGCCACAGGCCATCAGCAGTGACCAGCTTGGCATTTCTTACCTCTCAAAGGCTGCAGATTATTATTATTTTTTTTATTATTTTTGCATAGTTTTCCCTCCCCTGGAACTCCTATCATTTAAGGTTAGCTGCAGAAAGAGAAATGTTTGCCCCTTCTACTTCAGATCTCAGTTAAGTCAGGACTTTGTCCTTGCTATCAGATGTGCATTTCCAAGCCTAACTAATGCAGTGCTGTCTTGGAACTCCTCGTTGGCTGCAGCAGCGTTGTTTTGGGTCACACCAGGTGATACTGAAAGACCTGTGTTGCTTGTTGTTGAAATGTTAGTAGAAGGCTGCTACAGAATACATAGAGTAAAAGACAAATAAGCTTTGCCACAGTATTTCTTATATTGTTTATTTATTTTTCTACAAACAGCCTGAAACAAAGCAAGAACCAGGAAATTGATGCTGAGGCATTTCATGTTCAGATTTCTTTCTGTCAGAGAATAAATCTTCTTTTAGCCTGACTAGCTTTAATATAAAAAAATCAAAAACAAATGCAACACAAAGCTAGTAATAAAGCAAGGTGCTAGCAAAGGGTTAGGCTTACAAAGAATTCCTTCCCTTGGCTTCAAAACATACCCAGAACTCCAGCTTTCTTTGCAAGACATGGTGGTCCAGTGAAGATGCAGTTCAAAGGCCGCAGTGTTTTTTCAAACTATTTTCCAGCCATGACTGTATCAACATACAGTTCAGGTGGGCTGAAGGAAAATGCATCTGAGTAAGTTAGGTGTTTTTTTCAAGTTATTCCTATAAAGGTATGTCCTTGCAGTTGAACCTGAATCCTACTCAGCTGCTCCTGTTATGTCTGGATTAAATCAGACCCTGTAACTTTCTGCTTTCCCTGGCAGGAAAAGCACTGTCACCGTGGTTTCTCAAGAACACTTTGACGATATTATGTGCACTTGCTTGCCTTTCGTGCTCCCATTCTTTAATTCTAGTACTCAAGTACCTATGACTGTGGAAGTCTTACATTTAAATTATTCTGGATTGCAAGAGTAGATAACTTTTTGGACATCAATTTGCTATAGGCAATTCAGCCAAGTCTTTTATTAATCATGTTACCTCAAAAAGCCCATGTGACATTTTTACTGCTCAGATGACAGGTATTATACCTTTATTCTAGAAGAATAGACGCAGTATATTCTTGTAACAACAATCTGCTATTCCCCACAGTGAAGCAAGCTATTTTATTAGCTACCTCCACACAGTAATTCATAGGTTTATTAATTGGACTGTCCTTCAGACAGCCGTGGTGGCGAATAATGTGTTCATAACATAGTTGAGAATATAAATCATAGTGGTATTTTTGAGTTTGTGTGATTTATTTCAACTCACCTGCTGTCTGTCTTCCTCTGGGGCAGAGCACAGAAATAGATAATGCAGGACAGATGTACACTTAGCAATCTTTAGGCCTCACTTGCCTTGGTTTGCGATTATGGAAGTACTAAATGCTTTGTAGCTTCTTTGCCCACAACTATTTTACACAACACAGAAGCAAGACACTGTAATCCCAGAACTCATCCTTTAAATCTTCAACGGTTTCAAGTGGCAAGGAATTATAGAGACTATTTATAGAACCTGAAATATGGCATATTCAACAGAATAGCAGAATTTAGCATCATAATGGAACACCATTTCATTTTAATGAGTCAATGAAATATTCCAGCCTTCATGTTATGTAAATGCATTTGACCAGCTGTAGGCTTAAAGGTAGAACTTCTCAAAACAAGCTCTCAGTTTCTGGAGCATCATTTCAAACAACAGAGCTTTCTTTTCTTCCCACACAGTGTTTACTTGGAGAGGGTGCCCTGCACAGTCTTTCCTTGATTTTTACAAGTATTGGTGCTTATAGAAGTATTCTATTCATCTCGAGCTGTTGGGTATGGTGTCCCCACTGATTCCATGCATGGGAACATTGACCAAGATTCTCAGAGTAAAGATTGTTTTATCACAGTGATGAGTTGTTTGTCCCATATCTGTAGGGCTCTTTGAACAGCAGGAGCTAATGTAAGCAGCTGGTATATATGGAGTAGTAGTTGTTTGTTGTTTGTCATAATGCCACTCTTAAAAGTCCTTAAAATAAACTACTGTGGCAAGTGTACACTGAAATGAACACAATGTGTAGTTAGAACAGAACCCATCGAGGCAGGATGCCCTCTGTATCAGAAATATAGGTGAGCTCAGGATTTATTAAGGATATACTAAGAAAAGTAGCTTCAAGAGCTAAAAAAGGTGCATCATCTGATTCATGAAAGCCATAAGCCATAGTTTACTGGAGGCTGGAAGGATATCCTGTGGGAGGTAGCACTGTGCACCTGCCTGTACTCTTTCCATTGATGGACTTGTCTTGATGAACATCTGCTTTGACCCAGTACAGCCTTTTTTATCTGTAGGACAGATAAAGTTCTCTGGCATCCTGGACTGTTTGTGCAGAGGTACTGGAGCTGAGGAGCATTGCTTCAAATACAAGACACCGTGGGCCAGTCTAGGAAAGAGGTTATTATGGTTGCAGTCTTTCTCACTTGGACCATATAGAGAAGTTAACTTCTAACTGCTAGTCCTTTCCCTGGGCTGGCAATATTCCATATGTGTGTATAGTAATTTCACCTTCATAGTGTCATTCATAAAATTCGACATACACTTTGATACTTTAATGTATCTTCCCAAGCTTGAACCTAATTGGAAGATTTTCCAGTCCACAAATAGCAGTAATTATTATTACAATATTTAATCAGTTAATCTCATAAACTAGCAGACTCCATTCTCAGTGCAGGAATCCATGCTGTTTAATTGCAACCAATAAATGAAGAATATTTTTAAAAATAAGGAAACACAGAGTTAAGAGGGAGGCTGCTTAGCATTAAATCATTACCCTGATAAAATTAGCTTTTCACATTACAGAATTTTATCATTTTACTTCACTTGCTTCAAAATTTCAGAAGTATTATGATCCCTTCATCTCAAATCAGTATCTCACTGCAGTGTCATAAACCTCTTTTATTTCAAGGACCAAAACATGTGGTCTATTATACACACTTATAGAGACTTAAGTTAAGAAAAGTGTTGACAAAATCCAATATGTATGCAGTGAGCTTCATCATAACAGAGCATTTGTCTCTCTTCAATAACGCTAGTAACTTAATAGCCTCCATTTTATGTTGCTAGAGATGCCAGAACTATGGTGATTGGGTGATGGGAGCGTACTCACCACCACTCTGAAGCAGGATTTGAGAGTTTTTCTGTCTCTCTCCCACAGAACTCAAATTTAAATTACTAGATTTGGGGAGGAGTCGATGGCGATTTGGGGATGGCGATGATGTCATTTGCCTTGATGTTAGCAAGGCTTTTGACACCGTGTCTCACAATATACTTGTACCAAAGTTATGACCAAACTCAGTTAAGCTGACTTGTGGACAGCTGGATGGGTAAAAAACTGGTTGGATGGGTGGGCTCAGAGGATACCGGTTAAGAAGTCATATTCTACCTGGATGCCAGTTAGGAGTTGAGTAGCACTGATTTCTTGTGTGGGACAGAGAATTACTTTTCCTGTATCCACTGCTGTTGCAGTACACAAATTGATACCTGGAGTCAGTGGGATTCTTGAGTTTCAGTGAGAAAGACTACATTGAAACTGTTGCAGAGTGAGAAATTCACTTGTAAATTGAAGTCAGTTCCTTTCTCTTGGGGCTTTCAGCAACTTTGTGCAAATTATTTGATTTCTTTGTACATCCCTCTTGTGTGTGTAAACTTAAGCCAGGCAACTTAATGATACGATGATTGTTGGCATCTTAACTTCTTTGAAGTAGACTAGGGACTTATCCTTCAAGCAGCTCAGCTGCTCTGAGGGCGGTTTGCCATTTGTAGCTACATGTGAGATGTAAGTCCTGTAACTGATTTAGCAGGAGCTGAACAGGAAAATCAGTACAAGGCCTAATTTATCACTGCTGTTCTGTGTTCTGCTGCGACAGACATAAATTGTTGTACAACAAATATATTGCTGTTATTCTATACATAATTTAGGTATAGAATGATGATTAATAATACCTTACTGCCTTAAATTGTCTTTAGATTAAAGAAAAAGTCCCAGTCGGTGGATATTAGTGGGCCAGGATGCAATCCAGTGGCAGCTGAATCTCAGACACCTCAGCCCAGTAAATCTTTGCTTGCCACTAAGACAGCAGCTTCTGAGGAGGAACAGAACAACACCGCAAACACCCAAAGGCGCAATCCACGGAGGAGTGAGTTGAAGAGATATTACACCATTGGTGAGTTTTCTTTCACAGAAAAAAATCAAATATGCATATTAAAAAGGCAAGGTCTTCCTGTTTATTTGTGTTTTATTTCCTCTGGTTAATTGCAGTTGGCTGCTAAAATTATAATGTATTATCATATATATATAATATGTATATTATAAAGATTATATGAGAGCTCGCTGCCCACAGTGAGCATTAAGACGTCATCTCCTAATGCTGATGTTCTACTACCCTGACGAATTAACTTGCTTTATTTATTTTGTGCCATTTAAAGGACATTATTTATTTTGTGCCATTTCTTCCACCTTTTTTTTAAGTATTGAAGAAACATAAAAACAATTTTGGGAGGAGGGATATAGGAAGAATATAGTTGCCTTTGGCAATGGATTGCATCAGAGTTTTGGCAGAGGTTGTTTAGAAGGCTCCTGGTTAGAAAAGATTTCCAGTCTAGAGAGGGAGGAGGCCTGCTGAGCGTGAAGGATTCATATGGGGGGGAGGTTCTGAGTAACTTTCTCTGAATATTTTGGTTTTCTGCATATTCTTCTGGGATTTCAGCATCTACATGATTTTTATAAAACCATTTTAGGCACTCCAGAAGATGCTTTGTAATTTGCTTCCACATAAACAATTTTGAGACTGGGCCTGACTGATTCCTTTGGCAACATTTTGCTTCTCACCTGATTAAAACTGCGTGGAGAGTGGCCTTGTCGTGTTTGTGCTGGGTTCATTAGCACTTGTTTATTAGGCAGATGTGCTCATAGGAGTGGTACAAACAAGAAGGATGGATGCTAATGCTGTGCTTTGAAGAGACAAAATGTCATAGATTTAAGAAAAAAAACTTACATATTTTAATTGTGGATTTCTGTGTTGTTGAGCTATTGCAGTATAATGTGATTATTTCTTCTGTGCCAAGGTAACTATTTGTCTTAAACTTGTAATGTGTGCATTAAGCTTGTTTAAAAGGTAAAGAAAAAATGTCTTGCCTTAAACATCTTTCATTGTGTTATGTCTGAACCCTTGAAGTTGGCTGTCATCTTAAGTTATGTTGTTTGTAAAGAAGGAAACAGCAATAGCAATCTATGCACTTTAGTAATGAAGGCTGTATTTTAAGTGGTGAATGATTGTGTTTACATTTTTTTGACGCCCTGCATTCAAAATGGGCTGCGTAACTCCCTTCTGAAAACTTAGAGAAGTTTCAATTATGACTCAATTCTGTCTACCCCAAAATATATTAAAATAAGGCAAACTGAAGGCATTGATGGGTTCATTAGCATCTTGGACAATAGGTCTAAAATTTTACCTTAAGGATCTCAAATTGGATAACTCTGCTTTAAAGAAGATTCTATCATAACGTTTGTGAGAATAGCATCCTAAAAATAAATACTTAAGGATAGTTTTTCTGACAAAGCATAATTAAAAAGGTGCACTTGATTTGCTTTTTACTTTAAAACGTATTTTCCAAGAAATCATATGGCTTTTTTCTTCTATTTCCTCCAAGTAATCTGAAAGGAATATCAAAGATATGCCAAGATTGCTTTATACCTAAAGCAGGAGATGGAATGAGGAAGTTTTGCATAATATTAATAATGAAAATAGAAATCCACCACATCAACAGAATGAGTTCTTAATTTAACTTGGTATTAAAAGATATTATTGCTAAATTGACCATAGTTCAATGTTCTTCTGTGATCACCCAAAACACAGCCTGTGTGTGGCTTGTAATGTGAATTCCATCAATGCTAGTAACCTAGATGTGCTTTGGGTGATCACTAATTGCTCAGGATCTGACCTCAGTGCTGGAATAACAGAATGTTGTTCATGCATTTGATTTATTTGTTTGAATATTGTGCAGCACTTGATTTGACAAACTTGTTGACTGGAAAAGAGCTCTGAAGGTTATATAATCTGGTGTCCTGTTTGAAGTGGGACTTCAGCCAACACTCGATTGGAACAGCCAAAGCTTTGTCTTGCTGAGTCTTGACAGTCTCCAGGGATGGAGCTCCTGTCTGCATATCGTGCTGGAACACGGAGAGCATGTCCATAGACCACAGCATTTGCGGGCAACTTGCCCATAAACGGATGCTAATGTTTGTGAACAACAGTTGTAGACCGTGGGGAAGTATGAGGGGAACAGACCACAGAAAGAGGCCAAGATTACATGTTTTTCTTAAATATTGTCTTCTGTTATGGTTGTACAGAGTACTGGGTGAGGTGGCCTGGCTGGGCTAACCCAGTATGGGAGACACATTGATTTTATGTTCATATACATACAGCCTTGTCTATGTGACTTGCCTAAATCATTAGGAATTAATTGCTAGAGCCAGTATTCTGCATATGATTGAATAGTGATTGAATTTTGCTGAGTGGCAAATTGAAGAAAGAAGAGGTTCTTTGTATCTTCACAAACGTTTGATGGCACATGTTCCTCAGTACTGTGAAAATGAAAGGTTGCATCTTAGACAGCGCAGTACTGACACCAGATTAACATGTTTACTCTACTGGCTGAGTTATCTTAATACTGCGTCTATGGCTTTGGCAATCTGAGAGAAACAATAATTATCTTCTTAGAGCTCCCATCAATTTCAGCGTTCTATATCACCCCCTTGATTTAAAAGTAATTTTCTATGACTTGTCTCAAAAATTTCTTTGAATAGTCAAAGTCTAATGAAGTAGTTTGTGATTTTCTGAGGCTGAACGTACTGATGCACCTGCAATGGGCACTCTAAAATAGAAAAATATCGGATTCTAGTGCTATTTTGTGTACAGTTAGCTGTTAAAATAGCTTAAACAAGCACATTAGACCTGTTGTTGTGACCTAATACAATTACACAGGGTTTTACCTTGTTTTGCCCTTGTTTGCCTGTTGTTCTCTACTAAAAGCAACATGTATCTAAGATGGAGCAACAGGAACTAATAATTACTGTAACAAATGGATTAAGAAAATGTGTTAGAAAACCAGTGCTCTCAGCTGGCTTTGCTTCTTTGATTTTAAAATTAGTATTCTGTTGCATTAACCTCAGACCAAATTGGCAAATGATGGTGTTTATGGTAGTGACTAATGGAGCCTGAGCAAACTCATGCCAATTGTGTTTTGTGTGACTCTCATTTTCCTTAACAACTTATTTTCAGTAATTATCATGATCTTCAAAGTACTTTGTAGATATGAGAACTAAGTTCAAATTTGGGTATATATGTAAAATGTAAATGTCAGCATCATATTGCCTATTAAAATTTAACTTTTAAGGCCTAACCAGATTTGATAATGGATGCCCATTTTATCAAATAGCCACATAGCTTAAAATTATGCATAAAGAAATGTGTAACCAGCTTTACTTTATCAACTTATGGGAAGAGTAAAATCAAAATGACTTTTTAAAATATGATTTATTTATTTATTTGGCTATGCAGAATGCAGTCCAGAGATCTTTATATAAATCTCACCCTGCTTTGCAGACCCAAAGACATATGAGCACTTACCTTGCACATACATGCTTTGCAGAAGAAATTTTAGCAGCTTGTGCATGCTTGCAGCTACTGTGAGCTGATCCAGGCAGTTGTCTAACTGGCTGTGTTCCTAAATACTCTATAGCATCAGAATATTTGTAAAATTTTTGCGTTACCTTATGTGTATACAGATTTATCTCAGACCTTTCGAAGCTGATTGTGTAATGAAGAAGGAATATCCTGGTAATTCCAAGAGATTTTAAGATCTCATCAGCACTGCTCCTACTTTAGGGAGCTATCCACAAGATAATTTTTTTGCATTTCGTCTTTCCCACAGACTACATCTCAGATGCTTCCCAAACTTAATGAGTGCACTTGCACCTTTTAAAAGTGAGCAAAAAGTCGGTAAGAGAGAGAAGAACTGAGAGGAATAGGCAATGGGGAACAACTTCTGTGCTCGAATGAAATGAAACAGAAAATAGAGAGTCAGTGAGGGGGAGAAATAACTCTTCCATATGGCAGGCTCAGCAGGCAGGAAGGCTCCTGCACCTCCAGTGCTGAACTGGTGTGAAGAAATTGAGTGGGAACTCTGAGATTAATAAGGCTAGTGTAGGAAAAGCAGTCTGCATGGTGGGTTGGATGAAGTTTTTTAGAGAACTCTACAAATGGCACCCAAGACACTTAAAAACCTAAAATTAGACTTTTTAGTTGCCTGAGGCACTTAAATATTCAGGCCACTTATTTCTGAAGTGCTTATTGTTGAGCAACTCCCTCGAAAAGGAAAAAGAAAGGTATCTGGGTCTTCAGTGCTCTGAAAAGTGGGCTAGAATATTATACAATATATGGAAAATTATATGGGTAACCTGAATTTAAAATAGTAAGGCTGTATCAGCTAATGCCACGTCCAGGCTATAACTGGCTCTTCTTAGCTGGCTTCCACTTAGTCCAGGTGCAGCATCACAGCTGTGTTGCTTGTAGGACCCACCTGAAGGGTTGTAGGACTGGCCTCAGGATATATGTTTAGCTGTTTATTAATGTGACTGAAGTAGATAATGTTGTTACCCTACAAAAACATGCACTTGAGGTGTGTATTCGGGTTCTCATTAAGCCATGAAAGCCTGGTGTATAGTTCTTAGATTCCTCTATGAGAATATATCCAGTAGACTGTCTACCTAGTAACCTGGTTTCATAGACGTTCTTCTTCTTTTGGCCTTCTTTTGTTCTGTTTATCATTAAAATAAAGCTTCAGCACGTCTCTAGAGTAAATACGTTATTTAAAAATAGATGGTTGCATAAAAATATCTTCCTGCTTCTAGGAATCAGGCAAGAGAAATAAAGCAGAACACTGGTTCATACTAGAAAATGTTGATGAGTATGGTGTTGGTGGGGAGAGGAGGAATGCAGCAATTTTTATTAAATCTTCTAATAAAAACCTTCATGCAAACGTTGCTGTACAGGCTTCTGCTAGCACAGCTTATTTAATTTAGAAGACAACTACCAACTGTTTCAGGAGGCATCTTTTGTTGGTATAGTATCTATCATCAGTGGACAGTATTGCTGCTACAGCTGCACACACTTAGCAGTTTAGACAATGCATGAGTAGGTATGTGTGCATAATATACGAGATGAGGACACTTGGGAAACACTAAATGCCAAAGTTCCCTTCACTCCAGTGGTTCATTTTATAAAAAAATACTTTACTAAAATATAATTTTAAATATTATAATATTTACTAAATAAAAATTATGTTCCACTTGTTAAAAAAGTAAATAACAAGCCCTCTTCTTCTCCAGTCTCTCTTGCAAATGAGGTCAGCAGAAATTGTAATAGAGAACATATTTTCTGCTAGCTTGACCTGGCCATATTAGTACTCCACACTTGTATATTACTTGAATATTGACATTACCTATTCAGAATATTGGAATTAACTGATAGAAAATCATTGTGGAAGAGAGATTAAGCTTTTGGGAGAAGCAACGCTGAATAATTACATATTAATTGATGAAGTTTGCAAAACAAGTGTCTAGTAGCTAATGACAATGTGATAAATAGTAAAAGACAAACTTTCTTGTGGGCTCCTAATCTTGTTTGCAAGAGAGAAAGTTTCAGTGAGTAGTCACTTTAAATTTAGTTGAGATTAGTTTAGTCACTGCTACTAATTTAGTACTTCAAAATGTATTAATGTGAAAAGAGGATGGATCATCCGAAGAATTTAATGGCATATAAATGTAAGTAATGACTGGTCGCAAGAATTATTATTGATGTGCAAAACAGTATAAGAGAGTGTTTATAGAGTGATAGAGAGTATAATAGAAAAGATTTTATGGGGAAACCTAAAACAAAGACTTTTTTTCAAGTGATTGATAAGTCATAGTCTGTTCTTCCTTTTATGAAAGGGGTAACTAAACGAAGAGTGATCAGCTACTCTTTAGTGGATATAACTATATCTAGCCCTGCTGCTATGTGCTTTTGAGTGAGTCCACTGAAGTCATGACAATGACAAAGTCATTTTACGATGATTTGGAAGCATAAATAAATATCATATTGTTTACATGTGCAGTAGATTCACTTTCTTTCTGTTTACATATATTTCAGAGTGCTTCCAGAAAGTTATTACTTGCTTTAAAATATGTCAGAGCAACCAGATTAAGTGTGAATTCATCCACATTTATTACTAAATTTATATGGCATCACACTATCTGCTAATATAAAGTTGTTATGCGGGACTAACATCAGATCAAGTGGTGATTTCGTATGTCAAAGTTCTCTTATCCTGACAGAGCTTTGTCCCTCGTGGACCAGCTCAGCCATTTTGGAGAGGTGGTGTGAGAGCCACAGACCATTGGTCAGACATCACTGTCAATCTGCTATTGCACTCCAAAGTGGAAAAGGAGAATGCTGTGCTTATAATGTATGCTTATTTGCAGTCAAGCTGAGAATCTTCTGGGGTTTATCTCATGGGAATATTTGCTATTGTAGTCACTGATTTAAAAAAAAAGTTAGGGGGCTGCCTCTTCCCTTCTCCAAAATAAGCATAAAACTTATTTGTGGCATTGTGGCTGTTTCTTTCTTAGTGCTCAAATCCCTTCCTGTTCTGGGAGATTTTATTTGGGGTGCGCTAGAAATATCTTATTCCTTCCAGGGGACATGGTCTGATAATAATTGGTGTATTTACTGTAGAGAGGTTTTCCTGCACAGAATGCTCCACTTTTTTTCCAAACGTGTCTTTGAAAGGTTCTTCTTATCATTTGGCAGTTGAATATAATTGCTGCTCCTCTTCAGCAGAACGGAATGTGGTTCCTGTCATAGCAGCTCCCAAATATCCAATTTCCCTCCTATTTGCACAATTACCTTTCTTGTTCATTGCTCATACTAGCAAAGCATGAAACGTAGGTAGGTATATTGGAAGTTGTTGGATAAGTGGTGGAGTTTGGTGCAGTAGATGCTGTAAATTTGGGCTGTGTCCTCTCCCTTTAGAGAAGGGCAGTTGGGAGATGAAGCTGCCAACTCTCTCTCAGAGGATCCAGATGCTGTTCGCACACATTTGAAGAGTCTGACTCTGTCCCATTCAATGCACTTAAAATTTCCTTATTGAACACTCAGTGCTTTTTGAGGAACATCAATCTCATTGCTTCCTTTCAAATGCAATCTCAGAAACCTTCAGAGGAGGAGGCACTTTTCCTGGCACCTCATTACCTGTTTGTGAGTGATAAGGAAAGGGGAATAATTTGTGGAATGTGTGGCTAATAAGGGAAGTGGCTTTCATAGCAACAGTAACTATGCAAAATTCTTACTCATTCACCTTTCGTGAAGATTTTTATTACTGATTCAGATCACATAGCTACTCTGGATGAGCAAGCAAGCATTTCTTCATGTCTTTGTTTTTCTCTTTTTTTAGAATGTAAAACTTGGAACCATTAAAAGCCAGCTTTTAGTGTTGTATCCTTCTTTTGTCCTTTACAGATACCCCTTGTATCCTTTGAATATAAATGAGTTCTGAGATATAGAGACAGAAGAGTGATGCTCATTAGTGTCCTTTCATCTCAGCATGCCCCTTTTCTTAGCATCCGGTTTTGTTTTTAATCATGTAGATTGCTATCGTATCATCTGCTGAGTCATTTTGGGCAAGAAGTATTTCAGGATTTTATAATTTCCTTGCTTTACATCAGGACAAAGCTGAAATCTTTTATAGTTCTACAGGCAAGCTACTCAACTTGCAAGATCAGCTAATAGTATGTATTCTTGGGATACTAAAATTTGAATTTTGGGGGGAGAAAAAAAGAGGAATAGATTTGCTTTGTGAGCTCTAGGCTGATAGAGGGTGCATCACCTCCAGTCTCCTTCTATTCAGAGGCCTTCTGTATAAGGGAAAAATGACTGGAAAAGAAGGACATGATTCCTCAAATGTGCCTTGAGCACCAGGCTTTTGAGTATTGTGAAATAACAGGGTCTTCCTTCTAACATTAAAAGAACAAGCAAGGAAAATTATGACTCACTGCTGAAATAGCTGGATGATTTAGTTACAGCACATGCAGATAAGGCTGAGGCTTTGGAGCCTGCAGACAGGGTTCAGGGAGGACAATAATTACTGGTAGTGGGAAAGGGCTAAGTCTGGGATCTCTTGAGAAAAATCTTGATCCCTAAAAGTCCATGGGACCCAATGGGATACATATGAAGGATGCTGAAGGAGCTAGCTGAGGTCATAGTGAGGCTGCTTTCTATCATCTTTGAAAGGTCACAGGGATCGTGGGAGGTCCATGATGACTGGAGAAAGGCAAATGTTGCACCCTTTTGTAAAAAGGGCGAGAAAGATTATCTAGGGAAGAGCGGGCTGATCAGCCTCACTTTCAGTCCGTAGGAAAATTGTGGAGCAGAGCCTCTTTGTTTCTGGACAAGTGAAGGTAAAGGTGATTTGGAATAGCAAGTATGGCTTTACCATGGGTAAATAATGCTTTTGAACTTTATTGCCCTCTGAGATGAAACTAAGAGATCTGTGGATGATGGGAGAGTGGTAGATACCATCAACCATTACTTTAGCAAATACCACGCTTTGGGGTGGTGATCATCTTCCAGAGAATCCCTGTGTCCTTGTTGGAGCATTATGGCCTAGGTGGTTGGACTGCTTGTTGGATGGAAAAACTCAAAAGGCAGTAATGTCCAAGATGATCAGAACCCTGTGAAGAACGGTGAAGGGAGGTAGTGAAGGAAAAGATTCAGGAGGACCTTACAGCAGCGCTTTCTGTAAGGAGGCTACCAAGAAGACATCTGGTAGTCTGCTCTTTGCAGTGGTGCATGGTAGGATGATGGGAGCCAATTGGCCTAAACTGAGATATGAGGTTTAGACTTGATATAAGGAGAAACTTTTTCCTATGGAGAGAGTCAAGCAGTGCAATAGGAAATACAGTGGCCCCTATCTTTAGAGATTTTCAAGACCCAACAGGGTAAAGCCCTGAACAACCTGGTCTGATCTCATAGGTGACCCTGCTTTGAGCAGGTGATTAGACTTCAGACCTTCTGAGGTCCTTCCTAGACTCATTCAAGCTTGAAATTTGGGGACCTGAGCTTTCCTGCAGAGGGCTGTTCCTAGCTTACCCCTTCGATCAGCAGAGAATGCTCTCCTCAGCCACTTAGAAAAGTCCAAGGTTTGTAGTCTTCATCATGGACTACTAGGTTACATTGATGTCCAGTTATTTTATCTGGTAAACTTCTCTATGAGAAGAGGCAGCATTATTACACCAAAGAACCTGTTGTGATTATTCCTATTTTATTCATTCTGAAGTCAAATGTGAGGTTTCCAGACAGTTTGATAATTTGTTACTTTTTTTTTTAATTAAAAAGAAAAACTTTAAAGTAGCTGAATTCATTATCTCTTCTTCTGATACCCCACTCAAAAAAAAAAAAAAAAGGAGGAATGTTTAAAACTTCTTAAAATATCATGGAAGACTTGTTAGTGCAAGGGCAGCCTGTTTTATCTGTTTTAGGGATCATTTCTGTTCTCTGTGTAAGTATTATGAAAGCTGTGATCTTTGGGTGTTAGTGAGAGACCCTAGTTTATTGATAGTGTCAAACGTCTCGGCATATTTTTTATTTGTTCCCTTAAGCTTTCTTTAAATCCATAAAACAGCCTACAGAGGTGGAGGGTGGGGTTCAAGAAGACATTTTGAATGGGACCAATGCACAAATACTGCAGGTAATCTCAGTTTGGAAAGTGACTTCCCTTCCCTCTGAAGCGAACACTGAGATGGTAAAGCCAGGAAGTTTCCTTCCATACAACATATATGTGAGTACAAAATCCAAGATCAAAGTCTGATGTTACTTATTCTGGAATTATAACTACACTAGAGCAGGAGTCAGTTTGGAACACAGTGGTGGAGTGGCCAAATCTGGCTGATGCTGTGAATGGGTAACAGCAGGCAACCTCCAGCCCTCCCCGACCCCTGGTGCGAGAAGCACGACCAGTCTCTGTCACCCTGAGCTGTGGCTGTGTGGAGGCAAGGTGGCCTGCACTGGGAATGGGGGGGATTGTCCCTCCCCTACAAACAGAAAGCTCTCCTGTGAGTCTGGTAATGATCTAATTCAAGCCATTCTTACTCCATAGGTACAGACATGTCCAGGGTGCTGGACATGAGGGGCTAGCAAATATATCCCAGCACATGCTAGGCTCCAAACAAGCTTCCTCTTCGGCTGCCTAGTTTATCTTTTTTTCAACTAATTTTTTTCTTTATATTCCTAGATAAATAAGAATGAGATGCTATTTTCAGGAGACAGAGCTGCTGTGTTAGGTTCATCTCCAGGACAGCTTGCTCTAAAGTTTCTTTTGGGTTTTAACTGGCTTGTTATGATGCTCTTTCCCCAAAAAACCTATGGGAACTGAGTGCTGTTGCTAAACTCTGTTTTTTATCTTGGACCAGGAAGAACAGTTGGATTTTATCATGGAGTTATTGTACTGTTGAGTGTTCCACAATTACAGAGCATTAGTATGCACATAGGAGTATGCAAAGACTTTACAAGCATAAAATATTCAACATTTATGAAAGAAGCCTTTTTATAAATTTAGATACTAATTGGCCAGATATGCTCATGAAAACTAAATAGTAACAGCAGCCCGCTATGTTTCCAATGAATCTCATTAATTAATACGCTTGGGAGATTCTTTTATTCTTTTAATTTGCAGACGATAGAATAACAGTTTCTGTCCTCTGCCAAAGGAAATGTGGCAAGCATGATTTGTTGTAAGACTTGTTGACTTGCTGTTTCTCAGGTACTTTTAGCCATACATTTGTTTAAGAACATGTGTGACCACATGGGTATCTAATTAGGTGCTTTTGTGATCTACCTACAGATTAAATTACATTGTTCCCTTTTCATTTGTATGTAAAACAGTGCTCAGATTGGTTATTCCATAGTTTGCCAAGTTGCTGATATTCTTGCTCTGAATAATTCTGAGAGAAAATAGGTCCTCCATTTTTGAAAAAATAACACTAAATTGTACTAGGAAATTTAAGTGATGTTTTGAGAAATTGGTTTAAATTCATTCTATGAATTAAATGACAATTTTTTTATCTAGGAACAAGAAACTCCTGTTGTAATAAAACACGAGACACTGATTGTCCACAAGTCAAGACTTCCCAAGATAGCTGCTAACGTTAACATCAGCTGGATATTGAAAACTGCTGGGATCTCAAAGAGAAATCATTGCTGTTGTGAGCCCTGAGAAAATACTGAATGGCACCACTGCTGACTCTGAGCTAACAAAAAGTCATCTCGTGGCATGGCCCAAACTCAGCTCTGGTAGAAAAAGATGAATCCCTGTGGAATTGCAACTACATAATCCACAGCCGAGTTGAATTTGATAGGTTTTGGTTAAGGTAGAACAACGTTCTCACATGATCTGACACTGATCTAAACCTGTACTGATTTGTTGTGGGATTTTTTAAACAATATTAAATACATACATACCAAACCTGTCAGATAGAAGAGAATAATGTAACAGTTGTAAAAGATAAACCCAATTTCTTATTAGCAAAGATTTCAATGTTTGCTGGAAAACAAACCAAGGCAACTAGTTTGGCCTTTTTTACATACTGTATTTCTCTTTAAGGGTCACAGATGGGATTGTAACTCATAACAAGAAAAAGTATGAGAGCTAAGATGGATAATTTGAGAAGTAAAAGGCTCACCTCAAACCCTACAGCAGTCTCTTGCGAGAGAGGAAGAACATGTTTTTCCAAGACAAGGTTATTCCTAAGGACTGGCTTTTTAAATGAGAATACATCTGGTTGAATAGTATATTCTTAGGAATAGCATGTCCTAATTACACTTGATTCTAACTAACCTGCCAGAAAACACTTTTTCCAATAAGCTCCATTAATAAGGGTGGATTGGGTTCAGCTCAGTGTCTCAGTATTCATTGAACAGGGCTCCAGTATTTGATGGTCTTTTAGAAGCCCCATCTTCTTCGCTATTTTACTGACATAAATACCGTCAAATTGATTTTCTTATTTCATTTATCAGAGACAGGAAGAACATAACTTCATTTTGGTTCGGATAGTTTCCCAATTTCTTCAGGGCATTAAACATTTTCCTTTACACTGGCAAGAACAACATGTTGCAAGTAAGTTCTTTTGTAATTAGTTAATTTTTGTATTTTTTGGCAACAGGGGGTTGCTAAATGACAGATAGGGACAGCTTAAAACCAGGAGGTTTAATTTTATTTTTAAAACTTGAATATGGAAGCTGTCTTACATTGGGAGAGAACAAAAATTCTTTATTAGAGTCTATATTACTTAGTAAAGAAAGGCTGAGAGATGCTTTCATATGGTTGAAATCATATGTCTGAGGGATCTATAATTCATATGAATAACCCATGAGTTAATAATCTCTGGGTACAGGAAGAACTGCCTGATCGAAGAGGTAAAGGTGCTGGAGACAAGGAGTAGGCAGCCCAGCGGGTGTGAAGGGTGCAGGGTCAGTGCAGCACCAATTCAAGAAGAAAGCAGTGAAAGGGCAGGAAGGAAATGAGAAGGGAGCTCAGGGAGTGCAGAGGAAAGGGGCTAACAAAAAGTTCTCTTGAGAAGAGCTTGAATAACAATGCAGCATATCAGAAAAGCCCTGGCTTGTGCCATAATCCAATGTTCTGTTAATAAAATCAGGCAGTGTACTTCTGATTCTTGTTCTGCTGACGGCATTCCTGTCAGTCACATTTGGTATAAGACATTTTTAATTTAAAGAACAGGGAAAGAATTTCTAGCTAATTTACTTTTTTAGTAAAAGTACAGAAATCTCATTTCAAATGTACTGATAAGAAGTGCTTTCCTTCGGTCGTACTCTTGGAGGGGGGAAGGGGAGGTGGAAACATTTAGCATGTTTTAGGTACCCACCCACTTGTAGACTTGATTCTTGCCCCTTTCCTACTGTCAGGACGACTTATGCATGAACAGGATGTAAAAATAGAGAGGAAAAAAACTAAATGCAATTTGATTTTTAGTTGCTAGAGGCTTCAGTGTTTCTCTAACAAATGCACACAGTATGTATGAATGCAAAATGGTGTACAGTGGCATCTAACCTCATACACTGAAGAGGTATCTGTTGCCTAACAGCACAACTGATGTTTTAGTTTTGAATGTTTATAAACTACCTGTAAATTAGTATGCTGTCTCTTTGCTCTGTGAGACAGGAGATGTACATTATGTTGAGTTTGTGTTTCTCTTTTGGGTTTTTTAGCTTAATATATAGATTGTTCTATCTTTGCTAAAGGTAACAGCGAAAAAACATTGTTTTTTCAAACGGGACAGATTGTTAATATTTGCAACTATTCTTATTTTCTGGGGGTTGTTTTCTGTGGTCTTCGTGTTCATCTGCTCAGTGAAACAAGTTCCCTTAAAACCATCTGCAGTAATACTACAGCTTTCTTCTGGTGTTTTTCCCACTGAAATTTCCCAGGACTGCAAGTAGCTTACTAGGTTGTTGCTTAGAGCAGAAGTATCAGAAATATGGAATGTATATGCAAATTGTGATTATTTCTACCTTGAGATGTCATTTAGATGTGTGTTCTTCCCAAACGTCAAGTCAACAACATGCTTGTTTGGGGAGGGCAGCTCTGTTTTTCAGTCCAAAGCAAAAGCCAATGTCTAGGTCAATTGGTTTCCTTCTTCCCAAACCTCCCTGCGGAGGCTCTGCGGGACCCCAGGGTAACCACAGCAGGATGTGCCTTCCCGGGAGCTGGGCACGGAAAGCAGAGATGTAGAAGGCTGTGTAACAGTGCCACCAGGTGATAGCATAAAATGCAGGGTTTGCTGCCAGATCTGTTGCTGTTCAACGATTATTTGCAGATCAACTCTGCTGTAAAGCATAAAGTGTAATTTCCCTCCCTAGGCTAGTGTACATAGATCTTCCCATAGATCTAGCACATGTTTGCTGTAAGCTCCATCACAAAGACAGAGTCTATGTATGGGGGTTTTATTGAATTTGGGGGTTTTTCGCAGGTGGAGGGAAGAGTGGGTTGCTTTTAGAATTCTTTCCAATTTTTGTGGTTTTCAGGGAGGCGTGTTCAGGTTATGGCAGTAGGATCCGTCTCCCTCAGCTTATTTACTTGTGATATAGCACAGATGAGAAGAATCAGGACAACGGTCTAGTGTTATTTATGTGAAACCCCAAGGCATATGGGATAGATGTATTAATTGTGGTTGATGCCAGTTTGAATCTAGGTTATTTAGCAGCAAGTAATGTTATTTGAAAGCAAATTTAATTTATATGTGACATCTGTGATGATCCTGCTGGAGTGATCTATGTAGAAAAGTTGCTAGGAATGGGATCCCATCCCATAGTGCGGGAATGCATATTAGTAAAAAAAGATATTTGCAACTCTGAGGAGTTTGTTAGCTGACTTCGGTTAGTTGTTTGCTAACACTCTAGACATATTAGCATAATGGGAAAGCTGTTGACATGCAGTCCATCATCAGAGCAAGAGAAAATTAAATAAATAGGAGTCTCTTACAACACAGCATATTCAGGAAGCACTGATAAAGGTAATACAGAATGATTAAAGTTTTTAAATAATTTCCTCTTCAGCTATATTCATGTCATAAAAGCAGGATCTTCAGTTAAAGTGTAATTGGATTTCATTGCTTGAAGCAACCTTCCCCAGATGTGTACCCCACTCGGGGAAACACTACAAGTTGCTGAATTAATGAATGGTGGGGGAACCGATGTGGTTTCAGTTTAATCCTCGGATTCCCTCTACCAGACCTCATTCTTTCCTGGGGTGTAAGGATGTAAACAAACAGAGAACAAGTCTGTCCACTCTTGGAAGTTACGTTTCTTATTCAGAGGAAAGAGAGAACACGATCTTTCCCGTTTTCTTGTTGTGGTTTGCTTGTTGTTTTTTTTTCCATCGGCTTAAAATTCACAGCCAACCACTGACAGAGAATTACGCTTTCTTTCTGTAAGCTTTTATAAACACCATAGCTTGTGCTCATGTCTTAAAGTTTGCGAGATTCTTTACCTGCTATTTTGTTTTCTGTGATTTTTGGAGTGGATCCTTCTTCACTTGAAAAAGTGGGATGTATGCAAGATAAAGACATTCTAAACCATCTTCCTTCTCTTTGTAAACACAACCTGAGAGAAGCCTACTTTGTAAACAGCTCTGACGTTTGTTGGTGGATAGAGGGTTTAAATGTACTTTTATCTTGTTGTATTTAAGTGACTTAGTCAAAACCATCTTCATGAGAATAGTTTTTGTCTGTTTAGGCTGTGATCCAACAAACAGTTGTAATCCCGCTGCCATCAATGCTGCACCAACAGGTTCAGCTCAAACTATTCGGGACAGATCATTTCCGTTCATCTCAGTTTGGTTTAAAATTTTGTTTCAGGAGATATTGTTTCACTGGTGCAAGAAGGATCAAGCCATTTGCCACCACCTTTCTTAGCAGAACCCTACCAAAAAGGCTGCCAAAATCAATGAGATAATTTCTTTAGAAACCAAGTGTCTGTCTTTCAGTTCTGCGATGCCCTAAGTTTCTCATTGAATTAAACACAAAATCATGTTTAAGGGAACTCAACTCCTCCCATGAAATTAAATTTCAGTCACTGTGGCCATGGGCTAAAATGAACAGGTAGCTTTCCTCTGTTGTATGAATGTCAATCCCCTTCATTTTCATAATGCTGACAATACCGGCAGGTACATTAGTTTCTTTGCAAGGCAGATTATCTGCTCTGCTGTTTTATAACACTCCTTGTTCCTGATTCCAGCTCGTATTTCTGATCACTGTCTGTGAACAACTGTACAGACGTGTGAGGGCAGGCCGTCCTAATCAGAGAAGTGATATTGCTTGGTAAATGGCAGTACTGGCAGCCTGGGAGTTTGTGCCAACTGGAAATCCCTGCAGAAGTCACTGACATTGGGAAGAAACCCCAACAGTTTCAGAGTTCGCAGACACGCTCTGATACAGGCTGCAATAGTCTCTTCATAATAAATTATGTATGACACCAGTCAAGTGATTAGTGTATCTTAATGGCTAGTGATTTAAGAGATTTTCAAATGCAGCAGATATTTATACACTGCCATTGTTGGGGAGGAGGAGAGGGTTGTTAGTGCAATGCACATCCCACAGGGAAATTAGCTGTTACCCAGTTAAACACTTCAAAATATCAATGTCGACACATCTGATTATCAAATTAGATTAAAAGCCTTCCATTTAGCCATGTAGAATTTGTGAATGCACATAACTTCAAAACAAGAAGTAAGCTTCAGAAAACTTGGGAACAGATACAAAAATGTGTAGTTCTTTTATGTACAATACAAATATAATCTACACTACTGCATTCAGTTGTGATTTCTAGGTAAAAATATAAATCTGCACGAGCTGTCAGCCTTCATAAAGTTTACTCTGAGTCTGCTTCATCAAAGCTTTAAGCAGAATCTGGCCCGTCATTTCTGCACAACGCTATTCAGTAGGCTATATGGGGTAAGGCAGAAATTGGCTTCACCTGCATAAAGGCTTTGTATTAGGAATTACTGTGATTCAAGTAGGAGCATGGAATTATGTTGGGAACAGCCTGACAGCTCCCTACCTTCCAGGCAGGACACGTGTGTGCACAGGGCACTGCTAGAGCAGAGATGGGGGCAGGAGAGAAGGGGATGCAACTTGCTTGTTTCTTCCCCCACTTCTTGCCCCAACAGATTTGCACCGATGGTGGAAGAGTAAATTAGCCCCCCTGAGTTCACAGCTTCAATCTGGAATTCCTGTTACAATTTGAATAATTTGCTAACTTAATTGGAAATGTTTCATTCTGCTTCCTCTAGCTGTTTACTACTGTGGTGTCCAAATGATGTTCACATCTGCTTTTGGGCCCTCCAAATGATGAGGATTTCTAAGTAACAGGTACTTTTTAATAATTATTTACTTGGTATGTTAATTTGTCCTTTAAAAAAACCTAACCTTGATTGACACTTGGGAAAGAGTTCAGCCCACCTACTTTGCCATATGGAAAGTAGCGCAGGAAAGAGCAGTTTGTGCTGTTGGCAGAGCTAAAATGTGTCCTCTTGGAGACCCCTGATCTCTGTTCCAACACAAATGTGCAGTGAGGGCACCACGTGTGAGTTTTTACTAAGTTTGTGAATCAGGATCTGATCACTGACGTAAAACTTCTCCAGGCACGAACTGGCACGATTAGGTTCTGGTCCCTGCGCAGTGATCAGCGGCAGCAAAGGAAATAAACCTCTTCACTCCAGATCTTTCTCGCATGCAGGTGCATAGTCATTGCAGTTTCACAGTCATCCATCCAAAACTATCCATAGACATCTGTCCTGTGCTGATGTGTAATCATATCAGAGAGATTTTAACTTCTGACGTAACATTAATGTGGCAGCAAAAATACTTTTTCAAGGTGTAAGTGTAGGTCTTCTCTTACAGCTCCTGCTCTGGATCATCAGCATGAAAGTACAACTTGTGAGACAAGCTCTGTGTCTATCCTGTAAATAAATGCTGTGATTTTCATAGCATTGGTTAATACGCACATAAACTATTCCTGTTATCTGGAAGAAGGATGTAACCGTGGAAAAGTGGCTCATTCCAAAAGTTAAAAATACTTCTGTATGTTCTGTTCTCAAACCTTAGATTTTGTTTAAGAGCATCTTTATCTCTAAATCACGGAATCATGGAATTGTCAGAGTTGGAAGGGACCTCTAGAGATCATCTAGTCCAACTGCCCTGCTGAAGCAGGAACACCCAGAGCACATCACTCAGGACTGCATCCAGGTGGGGCTTGAAGATCTCCAGAGAAGGGGACTCCATGACATCCCTGGACAGCCTGTTCCAGCGAGGCTCCGTCACCCTTACCATAATATGTTACTATTTGTTACTAATGAGCACATAATGAATTAACTACTTCCCTCATCATGCAAAGTTTCTCAAATATTGGACACTTACTGAAAGTTGGTAGTGAGGACACCCTGACATTGTTAAAACATGTGCTTTACTTCTTCAGTTAAAAATGTTGACCGATTCTAGCTAATTATAAGATTACTTTATTAAGCAATGATAGTATCTTGAATGAACACAGTGTCTTCCTGGTAGCTGTCTTGGTTAGGAGTTTATGAGTAATACTAAATGATCAAACTCTTAATTACTGTGACTTCTGGGAGCCCCATTAGTGAACCTCTGGTGCTTGGTGCATTACAAACATGAGGAGAGGCATAGTCCCTGCTTCAGAGGATTTCCAGCCTGTGAGGCTGCTGCAGAAGGCACAGGGATAAGGAGGGCAGAGGGAAGGAAGGGTGAGCATGTCCATGCTGTGCTGGAGCTGGCCCTGTGGGAGGAAGGACCATCCCAGGAGCCTGGGAGGAAGGCACCTGCCCTGCCTGTAGATACCTGGGTTTGCATATGAGGACACAAACTGAGCTGAGGGAATCCAAGCACGGATTTTAAACTGCAAATGGTGCCTGTGCAGAGCTGTGTCTCTTCTGCTTCCACATCACCCTTTGCTTCCATGCACAGATCTTGGCAGTAGCATGTGAATTTACCAAATTGGACCACCAGGAGCTCTGGGCATGGTGTGGGGTAATGTGCTGGGCAGGCAACAGCCCCAGCTTCTCTTACTGCCCTTACTGGTGGCATAGACAGGACAGTGAGAAAGAGGCAGCAGCTCAGTGGAGTTTGGAAGTGTGCTTCAGAAAGTCCTTCCAAGGAACCGTACTAGAGGAGGAACAAAAGTACTGGGGAATTAAAAGTAGTTAATTGAAGTTGGCCTAATTGCCATATCCAAGGCAGAAGCCAATTTCTTCTGTTATAGACATATGAGAGTCAAAAAACAATAACTTTAAGGTTTTACACATGACTAAGAGGGATGGGTTGTAACATGATTATAAGTGTTTAGGATATAATTTTGTGCATTTTGATGTTTTGATATTATAAAATGTCAATTAAATAAACAGAACAGATTTTGCCTATTTACCTTCCTAAAATATAGACTTAAGGGGCATCATCTTGATTGCCCTACATTGGACTCTCTCCAGTAGTTCCCTGTCCCTCTTGAACTGGGGGCCCAGAACTGGATGCAGGATTCCAGTTGTGGCCTCACCAGTGCAGAGCAGAGGTGGAGAATGACCTCCCTCAACCTGCTGGCCACACTCTTTCCTATGCAGCCCAGGATTCCATTGGCCCTCTGGGCAACAAGGGCACATTGCTGGCTCATGGAGAGCCTGCCATTCACCAGGACTTCCAGATCCTTTTCCTCTGTAGTACTTTCCGGAAGATCCACTCCTAACCTGCATTGGTGCCTGGGGTTCTTCCTCCCCAGGTGCAGGACCTTACATTTCCCCTTGTTGAACCTCATTAGGATCTTCTCTGCCCAGCTCTCCATCCTGTCCAGATCACGCTGGATGGTGGCATAGCCCTCTGGAGTGTCGGCCAGCCCTCCCAGTTTGGTATCATCAGTGAACTTGCTGAGAGTACACTCTGTCCCCTCGTCCGGGTCACTGATGAATATGTTGAACAGGACTGGGCCAAGTGTTGACCCCTGAGGGACACCGCTGGTTACAGGCCTCCAACTTGGCCCTGCTCCATTAATGACAACCCTCTGAGTTCTGTCACACAGCCAGGACTCAATCCACCTCACTGTCCCCTCATCTAGCCCACTCTTCCTTAATTTTCTAATGAGGATGTTATGGGAGACAGTGTCAAAAGCCTTGATGAAGTCAAGGTAGATGACATCTGCTGCTCTCCCCTCATCCAGCCATCTAGTTATAACATCACAGAAGGCTATCAGATTGATCGAACATGATTTACCCTTGGTAAATCCATGTTGCCTGCTTCTAATAACTTCTTGATCTTCAGTGTGTTTGGAGATGACATCCAGAATGAGTTGCTCCATTATTTTCCCTGGGACAGAGGTGAGACTAATTGGTCTGTAGTTCCCTGGGTCCTCCTTCTTGCCCTTTTTGTAGACTAGTGTGATCTTTGCCTTCCTCCAAGCACTTCTGTTCTCCAAGGACATAAATGTTCTCCATCTGTTCTCCATCATCTCATAAATGATGGCGAGTGGCTCAGTGATAACATCTGCCACTTCTCTCAGCACTTGCGGGTGCATCCCATCAGGGCCCATGGACTTATGGATGTCTAGTTTGGCCGAGTGGTCTCTAACCCAGTCCTCCCCAACAGAGGGGAAGTCTTCCTCTCTCCAGACCCTATCACTTGTCTCCAGGGTCTGGGATTCATGAGGGGCAGCTTTGGCAGCGAAGACCGAAGCAAAGAAGGCATTCAGCAACTCCACCTTCTCTGTGTCTTCCACCACCAACGTACCCACCTCATTCATCAGTGGGCCTACATTTTCCTTAGCCTGTGTTTTTTATTGATATACTGAAAAAAACTGTTCTTGTTATCTTTAACTGTGATAGCCAACTTAAGTTCTGCTTGGGCTTTTGCTGTTCTAATTTTTCCCCTACGTATCTTCACTACACCTTGATATTGCTCATGAGTAACCAACTCCTTTTTCCAGAGGTTGTACACTTTCCTTTTCTCCCTGAGTTCCAGCCAAAGCCCTCTATTTAGCCAGACCAATCTTCTTCCCCATCTGCTCGTTTTGTTGGACCTGGGGATGGCCTTCTGCTGTGCTTTTGAGAGTTCCTCCTTGAAGCATGACTAGCCTTCCTGGGCACCTTTGCCCTTCAGGACTGTGTCCCAGTGGACACTCTCAACCATGTCCTAAGCAGGCCAAAGTCAGTCTTTCAGAAGTCCAAGGTGGCCGTTCTGCTGCCTCCTTGTCTTGCTTCTCCAAGAATTGAAAACTCTATGATCTTGTGATCACTCTGCCCAAGATGACCTTGAACCTTTACATCCCCCACAAGACCTTCTCTGTAACCATGCATGTCCTCTAGCAAAACTCTTTTCTTCTGAAATACTAAACTGCAGGACCTACATAATTTTTTTTTGGTGTAATGATAACTTAGTGTTATGTACTTTGAATTTACAGAAGTAGTTATTATTTATTCTTGAGAGGTCAGATACTTTTCTGTGATTCTGTAGAGGATATAACTAGAAATGACCACTGAATGTTGCTAAAAAGAAAAAAATTACTGCTAGGAAAAGTAATGTTGTACTTATTTGAGCTAATATGCTGCAATTATGCTAGTAAGGGCTCATTGAATTAACAAGAGAATATCAAGCTTTTCCACTCTGGTCACTAGCCCAGAACTAATTCTGGCTGGTGGCTCTGGGTGGGATCTGTACTCTGGAATAAAGTGGTGATACGGGAATGGTTTGTACTTGTCAAGTGTGTCATAAAAGACTATAGCAATTAATGCTAATGAGCTGCTGTAGTAGCAGCCATGGCATAAGGACTGAAAGGTAGAAAATACTAAAGTAAACATTAGTCTCTCACCAATGAAGTGGTCTCTCCAGAGCTGTGCTTAACCTAATTGGGGAGCAGGTATGGAGAATCTGCTCAGGCTGTGGTAGTGTGGTCTGTTGGTCACGCTAATAAAGCAGGGTCTCCAGCACTCCGCTCTAACATACCCATCATCGCCATGACATTCAGTTGCAAGCCATGGAGAACAACTGCAAAACATTCTGTGTGTGGCACAAGGAAGCATTTTGTTTACTCCTGGCAACAAAACCTACAGCTCAGTTTGAGAATTGCCTAACCTGTGCTTATACCTTGGAGGGCTATCAGGCATAACTGATGCTGGCCCAATCTTTGAGGATATAAGAACCTTGAAAAACAGGCAAAAAATCAACACAATACACCTTCTTGTTTCCTAATTTTAAATATTCAGTTACTGTATGACTGAAGAGAAAGCATCTATGCATTTTTGACTGTATGGTACGTTAATTCAGAGCTGATAAATCATTCATGAATTCATGTAGGGATTCGGCGAGAAACTTCTTTTAGCCTGGGACTGGATATATATGAGGGAGAAGGTTGTTGAGGATCTTCCTTTCCCTTTTAGCTCAGAACCATCCTACTGGAAAGAAGCTGAAAGAAGATCTGTTCCAGCTCATACAGAGCACACTGCTGGCGCGTGGGGAGCAAAGGGAGCAAACTGTGGGCTCTGCCTCACAGCCCCTCACAAAGACTAGGGTGGCTGAGCATTCCTTAGATCAAGTCTCTTCTCAGTACCCACAATATTTTGGTATAGCTTTAGTGTGCCCTCAGGGCACACAGTTGGGCCTTCAGGGTTTGGTTATAGATTTAAATGGCTATGAGGTGTGCAGGCAAAGCAGGCTGGAAATTTTTGTGATGATACAAAATGACCCGAAGTGAGGTGATGAGTGATCCGCAATCTCTAAGTGTGCAAAAAGAGCTGAATATTGGAAAGATGATTTAAAATAAAAAAGAAGTCTGTGTCATGTTTGTTGTATGTGATTTTGCAGCAACCATAATGATTTTGACTGGGTGCAAAAGTGTGCAGAGCCTCTTCACTCTGCCTGAAAAGTTTTTTAACATTTAAAAATAACACACATTTAAAACATCCCAGGTTTTTTTGAGATTGATTCCTTGCTGGATATTTCAGTCCTACTTTCTCCTTTAGTTTTGTGCTCCAAATGAGGTAATTCCTATATTCCTATTAGCCTATGGAATTCATGTGGGATGGGCAATTGCAGTAGGGAAGTGTGGAATAACTTGCATAGTGACTGGTTCTTCCTGGAATAGCATTTTTAAGGGTGCAATGAGTTCAGCAAGCTTCCCTCCTGACATATTATGTGGATGACTTTCTCAGACAGAGGTCAGGCACAAATCTGGCTCTTTTGACCTGGCACAGCCCCCAAAAAGCATTAATGTCATGTCTGCAAATGCAACAGGGACAAGTTCCTCATAAAAATGACTAGCGACATCTATCAACTGGATTGAATTAATCAGATCATTGCAACTGTGGCAGATAATGTAATTGTTCTTGATGAGAATTCTGGGCCTCTGGTTACATAATCAAAATGGCACTCTCCCACAAAGATGTCTTCAGATGGTATTTGCACGCCTACATCCTTAGCACCGCCGGCTTTCACTCGTTTCGTAGCAGAGCTGTGTGAATTGTGTGTCAAGCGTAGATTTGGCACTTCCAGTACGTTTTGGGGAGACTTTATAAATACAGTGTTGTGCCTAAAATACAATGTTGTGACAGAGATTTTCTTTTGCTAAGTAAGTTTGGTTTTCCTTGTTAATCATTCGATCTTATGAGAGGTGTTTGCTGTATAATTCTGAGGAAACAATCTAGTTACAGTGTATTTTAAATAAATCTAGGCCTTAGTCTTCTAGAAACATAGTAAATAACTTGTCGTTGCCTTTTCTCTTTTAAAGTCTCTATACATTGGCAGTATTTTATAATATAACATTAATTACTGGTGATATTTATATGACTTGAGAATGTCACAGTTTCATTATGTAGGATTTTGGTTTTTTTTAATTTTTGACAGAGGAAAACACATTAGATAAAATAAAAAAAAAAGAAATATAAGTTAATTTGCTTTCTCTCCATAGTTTTTTTTCTGTTGGGTTGTATGGGTTTTTTTTTTGTTGTTGTTCATTGATGTATCTTCTCTTGCATTCATAGACTGGGGTGATTTTGAGCTTTCTGGTGACTATTTTGCTATTCCACACTAGAGTAAGTCTGAGATTTTCTTTATGAAATAATATTGGCAAAACCAGCAGGCCCTGAAAGAACAAGAAGGAAAAAAAAAAACCAAAAAACCCAAGCAGCCTGTTGTGTCTTTGGGCAAAGTGGCTGCCCAAGGACGTGCTTCCAGCAGCCAGCTTTTATCTCCTGGAGTAATGGGATACAGAGAGGGAAGACCTGTGGCAGGGGGATAAGGGAAGGCCCGGGTGGGATGTATGCTGGGAGGGCATGAAAGCAGCATTGAATGGACCTGCTTAGGATGCAGCAGGATCTGCCTGCCGTCCATGCCAAGGACAGCCTGCGTTCACAGAGAGTCCTTTGGTATCTGCTCGCTTTATCTTCAGCGCTCCTGTTTCTGGAAGATGTTAGATGTCCATGTTGGTCAGTTGTCCAGTGTGCCTGCGAGCTGCCTTGGTTTGGCAGGATGCTCGCCCTGGGTAACACGAAGTGGCCTGGTTGTCCACAGATGATGGAGGCAATAGCAGTAGCATCGCCCTTGATTCACTAAGCTGTGCTGGCTCTCCTGTCAATTTTCTTTTTGGTGATTTCAGATACGGTGGGAGCTAATGGATATGCTGACTTCTATTCTCCCTGGATAAATGGAGAACAAATTAAACATTTTTTCAAATAAGATAGTTGGGGATATTAAAAGTATTGCCTTATGTAGGTTTTATCGTGTGCACAACTGCCTTGGGCAATACCTTCTATTGTCTTGTTAGCTCAGTCCATTGAAATATTCTGCTGCCGCTTTCATGTCGCCTGAATGCGGGCTGTTAAGCATAGCGTTTAAGTTTAAGAACTGTCATTGCCTGGAGACAAGATCTAATATTGTCTAGAGATCAAAGCTATGATTGATGGCGGCCATTAACACCGTCTCACCTTAAGATATCTTTCAGGTCCATCTGGTCTGTCCAGACCAACAGGTTCAACATCCTTTCAGTTAACCTCAGGGATCCTGCCCTGGACTGGGAAGACAGCTGAGCAGTGGCATTGCTCAGCTTGTGGCTGGCTTACACCGGGACTGTCACCTGAGTGTTCCTGGCACCTCAAGTGTTGCTCGTTCAAGGCTCTGTCCTTTCATTGGTACCAGTAAGGTCGCTTTGAAGTCAAGCCGTGGGGCCACGCTGTGGAGGAATGGGTGTCTGTGAGTGTGGAACTGATGGAGAGATTCTGCATTACTGCTTTGCTGTACTGTATAATTAAGAGAGGGGCTTCCCATTATATAATCAAAGTGCGAGGATTAAGAATTATTGTTGTACCGTCATCTGGATGTCTCATGTGCCAGGACTAGGTTATTGCAACACTAGTATTGTGACATCTATTACCACAAGAAGTTTGTTTACAACTGAATAGTCTTCCTTAAAAAGGAAAGTTGCTTATTACTTTTTTGAAGGATAGAAGAGTTACATGTTATGTTTTTTGTTGTTAGCTTGTTTTCTATATGATTACAAAAGGTTAATTACAAAGATGCCTTCGTTTCTGCAGTGTAGTGAAAGCTCATCTTGGCCTTCCTGAGCTTAGGGATACAGCTTGCAACATTAGTAGGAGTGGCTGGGGTGTGCTAAGGGATAATAAATGCCAAAAAAAATGTGATGGAAAAAAAATCCCCACGGGGATAGATAAAAACAGAAGTAAAGAGAAAAATTTGGAAGAGATGAATAAGGTAGAGTAGACCTCATACTCCAGGGGTGGGATACCTGCAATAAACTGAATCTACCTGACTTTATATATATTCCTTACATTTTCAGATATGCTTAATCAAATAAGAACACGTGTTTTTGTAAATGCACAAAGTCATATCTTAAACATCCAATCTGTAAGGTGAAAGTCTTAAAGACAGTTCCTTTATTAAATATGCAGGTTGTGCCCGGGTTTACTTGAATCCATAGGATCAGAGAGGATGCATGTGAAGGTGCTGAGGAAGTTGCCCTTCTCTCTCACCTTTGAAAGGTCATGCAGATCAGGGAGGCTCTTGAGGACTGGAAAGAAACAAATGTCACTCCCATCTTCAGGAAGGAGGATCAAGGCCAGTCAGACTCACCTCAGTCCCTGGGATGGGGCAAAGGGAAGCCATGTCGAGGCTCACAGATGGTAAGGTAATGACACTCAGCATGGATTTACCAAGGGCAAATACTGTCTGAGCAAACTGAATGCATCCTGTGAGGAGATGAGTGTGTCACTGGATGAAGGGATAGTAGGTATTTTGGAGTGACCTCCAGAGGCTACTCCTGACCTAAATTATTGCATGGACTCTTGTGGATCCATGCGATGCTTCTCAGATATTCACACAGCAATGAAGGCTTAGGCCGTAAACCGTATACCTGAGACTTGTTCTTCACAAAGTTACTGGCCCTGGTCCACCACTATTGTTGGATTTTTTTTCTTCAATTAAAAAGAAACACATTTGACTGCGAACTGGCTATTTTTAACACCTCACTCTTTTGTTATGTTCCCATCCTACTGCTGTAGTTAGAGAATACCTTGTTGTGGAAAAGCTGTTTGGGTCACCCTGCCTATTGCTGGTGAAGACTTAAAATTGTCTTGAGTCTGCTGAATAATCACAGTAGGGATGTGGGATGCTATGGCCTGAGGATCAGTCCCATGGGGGACACATCCAGAGTGGCTTGAAGTCCTGCTGGCCATATAGCTGGGATAACATGTTACATGAAACAAAATCTCTTGAAACCAGAAGCAGTTCAGAGAGGAGATTTATGTCACGTTGTGGAAATCCACAAGTCTAGCATACCTTACTGGGGACATTCACCCATTATTTATATACAAAAGATTCTCGTTATTCCGCCTACCTAATACATAACTCCACCTAGGCTTACATATTCATTAGGATGACTGAATAGCCCTTTTGCACATGCATATTAAATTTGCAGTGTCAGCAAAATACCTCTGTGCAGATGTGAGTTCCTCGTTTGTCATTTGGGTAGGGATACCCTTCCTCACATTATCCTTTTAAGGTGTTGAGTCACCTCAGGACAGTAAAAGTTCACTGTAAGTTTGCCAGCTTCTCGAGGATGATAGAATAAGGATGTTCTTTGAAGCAGCCACAGCTCTGTCCTAATTGGTACAGGAGTACACACTTTAACATGTGAGAGAACCTTGAAGTGATTAACTACTTCTCGTTATCCCATCCTTGTCACTGTCAACTCAGTGACCAACTGTTTTCTCACACAGTAAGAAGCTCAGTAATTAACTCATTTTAGTTAGTGTATGGTTATAAACAAAGCAGAGGCCTGCCTTTGGTAACAGAGCCTGCAGGAAAGCATGGCCAAGTGGTCAGGTACTTTGTGCTGCTCTGACTAGAGCACTCTCAGCAGGCATGCACATCAGTGACTTCACTGTCAGTACCACACCCATCAGCCATGGGAAGAAAGAAGAGAGTTTTTGAGGGCTGGTAATGAGAAGTGACCCACTGGTGAGGCTGGGAGCTGTCAGAGTTTAGGGGAGAGCAGTGTGAGATGAAGCAGTTATCCAGCAATCAACAGACTGTGTTTTGTCTTCTCTTTATGTTTCTGAATCTGGTAATTCATCTTTTGGTTTTAGTTGATAATTGCAGCTGGAAAGTAATGCAACACAGAGAAGCTTAAACTATATAATGAGAATGAATAAAAATTAATACATGAAGTGAAATAGTCCAAAGCCACAATACCGTATCCTGAAGTTTGGTGGTTGTTGTGGGTTTTTTTTCCTATAGCAAAAATGCATCTGACTGTTTCTTAGGTAAATGAATAACCTAGATTTTGAAGTTGGATTTTTACTTTAACACTGCCTGTCGTCATTTTGTCTAGTAGTCCTGTTCTCAAATCCAAAACTATCTGAAATTTAGTAGAAGAAATGAAACGGGAAAGTATGTATGCCCAATGATAAATAGTCCATTTGAAAAATAAATACTTCTCTTTTTTTATTTTTGTTATTTTTTTCCCCAAGAGGACTCTCTAGAGATATGTGGCACATCACTGCTTTTTGTTTGGGAGAAAATGCTAATGTAGAAAACAGGAACAACTTCTAAAAGAGGGACGGACCAGTTCATTCTAGGGGGTTGGAGTTGTGCAAATGAGATATATGCAGCATTTAAGTGTTGTTCAGTGAGATCACTGACTTTTCTTATGTGACGATTTAGACTGACTTGGAAGTATCCAAGATATCATTTGAATATATAATATAAAAGCACTAGGTCTTTGGGGTTCTCCCTGTGTATTCAATCAAATGAGAATCAGAAATCGATAGGGAAGAGAATGCTTTGGTCCATTTATAATGCATGCTGTCTAGACAACTGGTTTATAAATGGAATGTTTTCCTGCCTTTTTTTTTTCCCTAGACAGAAGCAAAAGTTTGTTTCTGTGGCTAGTTGTTAAACAAGGGAGCCAGGGTAGCACACGTGTAATCTATGAAACATTATGTCTGCAAATGATACCGCAGTGTAAGTAGGGAACAGATTTTGGTATTCAGCACAGGGCTGTATCAGAGCGTAGGCTGCTGACGAGGTGCACATACAGGGTACACAGTCTTGTTTGAAATAAAAGCAGACTTGTATCTCTTTCTGTAGACTTCTGCATTTCAAAATATGCCATAAATGTATGTGGCTCTATTTCTTTCTGGGGACAAGTTTGCCATAGTTCAGGGTAGAGAGGCAAGCAGTATACATTACCAGAGCCCTCAGACCAGATTTAAGAGGGATTTAAGGCACCCAGACACTGTATTAGGCCTCTGCGAAGGAGTCAATAACTTCTATTCTCTTCAAAGCTTCAGGTTGAAATCCTGAATCCAGTGAAATTGATAGAAAACTTCTAATGATTTCAGGAAATTAGGGTTTCAACTGTAGAGTTTTGTCTTGTGCCTATCAAAGTGAATGAGTGATGCCATTGATTAGGGTGACATCAAGAATGAGTCACTAACCCTCTGTAGTCACTAATGGTAAAATATAGGTGATACCCTTTTAGGATCTTTTTCACGTAAACTTCAAAGAAATGATGATAATTGTCTATATAAATAAACTTTGGAAGATCAGAAGGGAATGGTTTTCTGCCCTCGAGAAAGTCTATGGCAGACACAACAGAATGTATATTTTGGGGGGCTGTTTGTTGGGTGTTGTTTTCTTTTTTTTTTCTTTTTTAATGAGGCATCAGCTGTTTACTAAAGACTAATTAGAAGAAATTTGTCAGCATTTGTGGATTTGTTCCTTTCATGATTCAGGAGATAAGCCTGCTTTGTTCTTTCTCTTTTCCTCTCTCTCTTTAATGAAGTGTTTCTTAATAAACTACTAATTAAAATCTTCTGCACCCATATTTGATGACAGTTGATTTGGGACATAGAGCCTTTCTTATTGAATCTGTTTCTGTCATGAGTCCATCTTGCAAACAGTTTGGATGAAAGTGTATGTTTAGATCCAAAGTGTGCCTTTTCACATCAATGCAAACGCTTGTGCCAGGTCAGACAGGGATAAAGGGTTGGTGTTCGACATCCAAGAGGCTCCTGCCGCTAAGTCCTGGGCACTTGCAGCCTCAGGAGGTTCCCCACGCTGCTGCCGTCCTTGGGGGTATAACAAGAGCCAAAGCTTGGCTGGGCTGAAACGTTTTGCTGAGATGCAGAAAAGTGTTTATATGGTCATACGAGCCTGGAGTTGACTCGTTGTACTTACACTGATGCTGGAATAACATATTTCTGCAAGGAGAAACAAACAGAATTTCCAGAAAAAAGGGAGCAATACTGGGTCCTGTTTAGGTGTCCAGTCAGTGTGGCTGAGTTTGCTTACGCGTGGTGTGGCTTACACTGAGGTGATCGAAGACAAACAACATATTTAGTATGGAAAAAAAAAAAGATATCTAGCCTTGATTTCATAAGCTGAACCATATCTTGGTTTTGGAGTATTTACTTGTTGAAGGTCTTATTTTTTTGTTATTCCTGACTTGCATTCAGGAATAAGTCCAGTTGTGTTGGAGAGATTTGGTTCAATTAAGCAACTGAGGTTTTCATAATGTTCATTATACTCCAGTGCTAACCACCCTGAAATTTTAATACAGCAGGCAGAATGTGGGTACCTGTGACAACCCATTTGTGTGAATACATGTGAGGTTTTGCTCCGTATTTTTTTCTGGAAGGCCTGAGGCATCGTCAGCATGGGGAGAACACAAGGATTTTTCCCCTACAGTCACTGTTTGGAAGAAAGGCGAGAGGAACCTGCCCTTCACTTGATACTTTGAAAGAGCCAAACTCTTCCCCCTGTTACATGGTCTATATCTGGCAGGTGACCGAAACACATGGAGGCCAGAGGCTGGTGGTGAGGGAGGACGAGCAGCCGGTGTCAGGCTGCCCCTGCTGCCTCCCTGGGAGCGGCTCCTCGGCTAAAAAGCACCATCCTGGATTATTTTCCATCAATCAAGTCTTTAATATAAAAAGGTAGAAAACAGGAGAGATTATTTCTTTTTAACTATGAAACTATGTTTTCCTGATGGGTAAGTACTACTAGAGAGCTGATTTAATGCAGCTTTCAGTATTTTCATTGACTGCAGTGACAAAATAAAACTGTGTTGTTTTTTTTTTTCCTGCATAATGCAAGACAGTTTTAGGCTTTGATTTTCAGGGTAGATAAAATTGGTTTACATTAGGTTGGAAGATTTACTAATACTGAATAATTCCTCACTGCAAACTCAATCTTCCCTTTTCCTGCTCAACCCCAGCCTTTAACTCATCAAATTAACACAAATAATTTCAACATTTTACAAAATGGAGAGTGAAACTCTGTAGTGTACTGGTGCAAAGTGAGCTTACAAAAGCCATTTCTACTTTGCTCCTCTGCCTGTTTTTTTGTTTTATGGAGGCAGGAGGTGGACAGAGTGTCAGTTTTATATTACAAAATGGGAAAACAATCCTAATTCAAACAATCAAATTACATATCTAGACAACCCTCAAAATAGTGACAGATAAAGAAAAAATGTGGTGGATCCAACTGCTCAAACTTTACAGCTCAAGATTGAAAGAATAAATCCTGGGACTCAGGCTGCAAGCCTACTTGGTAAATTCTCAGAAGAATTTCTTGTCTCAGTTCACTGAATTGAGTAAAATGTTTTTGTAATACATCCTTTTTTGAAGTACGGATACCAAATAGTCATGTAAAACCAGGGTCTTCCTCAAATGAGACCTTCTTGGACTTTTTACTCTTCTTCACGCTCCCATACGACTGTCTCTTTTCAGACATGGCCCCCCTCTGAAGTGCATCTCCCTCAAGCAAGGTCCTGCTTGTGTCTCTTCTCCCCACTACCCTTTGGCCCTTCTTTGCCTGTATCCCCAGATGGGCTTGATGCCCAGGGGCACATTTCCTCTCTATCATATGTTGCAACTGCCAACTCAAAGGTGGGAGAAGAGGCCCCCCTGCATTTTCGTTTGTGCCCACGTTCTACTTGTGGCAGTCTTATGGCTTGTTCTTGTCCCTCCTCAGGAAAACGAGCAGGTCAGTCTGCTACAGCTTTCCTCTCTGCCTGTGACTATCTGCCAGGTGGTCTTCTCTGTTGGAGGTACCCTGCAGGATTAAGTGTAGCTCTCAAATGTGGCTTAAGTTGATCTCTGCTTATAAAATATTACTCAGTGTCATAAGGGTTGTATTTATCACAGATATAACTTTAGGGAAGTGAAGTGGGAATGGTAGGAAAAAGTTTGGTGTCTCATCAGCTGAGAGGAGATAAAATACTGTGGTTGCTATATTTTACAGCACAACTTCCTCTGCAAAGAAATTCTTAGGAAAATAGAATGATTATCCTGGGTGACTCAACTGTAAAACGCACCGCTTCCATGGATATACTGGTTTTGTTTACCATGTCTAAAAAGCATGGGTGAATGAGTTTGAGATTCACCATCAGTGACATAGGTGGATGCATTAGTGATGCTTTTGTAAAATTTCAGTGGAGTTTAATTAAAAGAAAAATTGGGCAAGTTCTAGTTAGTGTTTTACTGGTCTTGTCTACCTCCTCAGATTACAGATGGTAGATACTTCTAGAGCAAGTCATTTGTAGATATAGTTGGCAATAGGGCAGAGTCCTAGCAGGCAGCATATGTAGCTTCTCATATTGCAAAAGGCTACCTCAGTATCTCTTCAAAACCTCTTCTGCTTCATTGTTAGTTGGTCATTGTTGAATAGATCCCATTTCTTCAGTGGTTCCAGCCACAGAAGTCATGAGCCGTTCCTCACCTCACATGCATATTGAAGTGCCCATAGTTCAGTCACGGCTGTCTTCCTTTGAGGACATGGTGGTCAGGTAGCTCTTCACTGCATGTCCCAGGAGGCGTCGGTGGGGATCCTCACAGCTTTGCTGGTGGCTCTGCACACAGGCAGCTTCTCTGCTCAGCCATTCTTTGTTGCCACAAGCATTCCCCCTTTGAGCCTTTTGCTTCCTCTTACATACAACCTGAAATACAAGCTGATGAGTGTTGGTGTTGTGGCTCTCCCAAGGAGTAAGAAGGCACTCAGAGCAGGGTGACGCCATCAGGGGTTCTGCTTATGGGGTGCTGGTTGCCATCTACTGCAGCTTTTCCCTGTTTCGAGACACCAATAGGGGCTGGTTTCTGCCTGTGTAGGTGGTACCAGCTCTTTTTACAATGAGTTTTCCATTATCTGTTTGGATTTGTTAATAATTGAAGTTTGCCTAATTTAGATTAGACTGTTTCTGTTTCTCACTTACCCTAAATAGTTATAGCAATGGGAGTAGAACTGACATGTGCAGTGGTTAAGCCTTGGAGGAACAGGAATGTTGAATAAGAATATGACTTTCTGTCATATATCCAGGCTTTGAACTCTCTGCCCCCTCCTAACTTCATCCTCTCATGTCCTGCCAGAGTATTTCTGGTGCTACTTCCTGTCTTGACTGGTCATTCTTAGTGTCCTGCTTTGCTGCACTTCACTGGAGACATTGTTATTTTAGGAGAATCATGTCCCTTCTGATTAGTCATTTAGAATGTACTGGAGAGACATATGTTTTTATGTGTGTGTGTATATATATACTGGTATTTATATTTTTAACTCTATCTTCAAAAGCCATGCAGAAAAAACCTGAAAAATAGTGTTTTGTAAAAGGCACAGAGAATGAATCATTCGAAGAATTTACCACCTTTTTCACTCTGGAAACTAAGCAGGTACATGAAGGCAAGATAACAGAAAAGGGATATCGGTCATCACATGAGGTGGTTCTGTGAGGCGAGGTTCTTCAGGTGTGGTTGGTTCTGATCAAAAAAGTGCTGACCACTTAAGGATTCAATAAGATTTCATTATCATATATCATTCTTCCAAATTGTTTTATAGTCTAATGTCTTTCCAACCTCTACCCCTTGATTTCAGTACTGTATAAGTTGGTATATCCTCGTTAGGAATGGGGGTGTTCTGGTGTTGTCTGTGTCCCTCCAGAGAGCAAAGGAAGTAAGTGCAGAATCAAGCCATGCTTATGGCAAAAATTAGTTCAGATCAACTCTACAGGAATCTCAGCATAATTCAATACAAATTGGGTCAGTGTACAAGTAGGTGACTCTGTAAGTAGTATTTGCACGTCTCCGTGTTTTAGCGAGGTCAGAACTAGAGCACCCTTGTTGTGGCCTGCTCCTCCCCTCAGAGCCTTCTCCTCTCTCAGGGCATCATCTTCTGGATGTCTTCATCTCCACCGCCGTGTACCCATCCCTTCCAGCGTGCATCCAGGTGCCCCAAGATGGTGCCTGGTCCCTACCCCATGTCTGGGGGAAAGATGGGTCAGGTGGAGGGTCACTTCTCAGGAGGCACCTACTGCTTCAGTGTTGGCTCTTCATGCTTTCCCCATGGCCTGCCATGCCACTGCTGCCAGAGCACCTGGGATTACAAGGAAACTGCTGCACTAAAAACACTCGTACCATTTTTTGGTACGAGTTTTGGGTTTACTAGATGATGCTATACTCAGAGAAACGATCTTTTTGTTCTTCTTCTAAGGAAGAAAGAAGCAGACCAAAACAATTTTTGTGGTAGTATTATACTGCAGGGTGGAAAGATTGAAATAAGATGGAATTTTATTTATTTCAGCTTTAAAAAAAAAAAAAAAGAGAACTGTATGGAAAATTTCAGAGATTTGAATGTAATTTATCACTTGGTCATAAGTGGGCAGGAGAGCTGCACATTTCAGTAAAATTGCAAGGAAGTGGCTGTCTTTAAAATCAAAGACCTTTTTGGCTGAAGGAAGACCATGTTAAGCGTCTCTCATTAAAAAGTTGAACTACGCTTTAAGGCTATTTTTATGTATTACAGTCAATTTTAGTGTTTTACAAAATGTGCCTGAACATACGTTAGCCTAAAAAAATTGGGAAATCATTGAATATATGCCTGAAAAAGCATTGTGTTAGCCTACCCTGCCAAAGATTCAGCAAGTCCACTGACAACAATTTTAATGGGTTGTTAACAAAGATTAAGTAACGCTATGATGGATTTATTATTGCAGGAGGGATTTGATTGGTAAAGAAAACAATATCCATTCAATACTGCTACATTGTCTTTTCTTCATATTTTTCATCTGGCTCAGCATTTCTTGCAGTTCCAAGATACAAAATAATTTCTTTACCAATAACTCTGTACATACGTACAAGAAAATATATTATTACCTTTGTTCTCACAGAAAGGAACACTAACTTCGCTGTTAAGTGAACTTGCTTGTGAATTCCAAAAATTATATTCCTTCACATGATTTAAAAAATGGCTATGAAAGTTCTAATCCTTAAAAAGAAAGGAATTTATTAGTTTAAATTCCTCGTGTCAGAAAAAAGGTTTTAATTTTTCTTTGAAATACACAGTCAGTTCAATGTCTCACTAACTTCAACAGGGATAATACAAAGTCAAGTCAGTTATTTTAGTGGCAGATCTGCTTATGGGCTTTCATAGTCTTATGTAAAAATGTTCAGGTGAATTTATTTAGGTTGTATGATTAAGTAAAAGATGGAGTTTTTACCTCCCTGTGAAAATGAGAAGCTTTTTTCTGATTAGTAATTCTCAGAAGTTTGTTAAATGTGTCGAGAGGGAATCGCTGCTGATTAATGAAATTGCAGTTGATTCACTGACATATCTAGTGCAGGAAGGTGTGGGCAGGCTGCATATACTGCCTTCTGGCTACAGCAGCCAGAGTTCTTGCATGATGCTTGTAGAAATTTCTCAGCTGTAAGAAGAGGGAATGAGCATTACATTGGGTTGCATTCTTCTTGTGCATAATTTACCGTCTTTCCCCATTCATAGTGTTGCGACAGCACAACTGTGATACTGCATTGACTTCAGTGGGATTTTGTTTCAGCCCATGTGCTTGGAGTTCACTGCAGACCCATGTGCCGGGATATTAGAACTCCATGGTAAAAGATTTTCTGAAATGTGAACTCCACTAAAGGATGAGTTCTTTGAAAATCATAGAATCATGGAATCACAGGATCTTCTAGGTTGGAAGGGACCTTCAAGATCATCTTGTCCAACAATCAACCTAACTCTGACAAAAATAAACGCCCACACAACAAACAAAATGCAACACCATCACTAAACCATGTCTCCGAGCACCATGTCAACCTGTCTTTTGAACACCTCCAGGGATGGTGCCTCAACCACCTCCCTGGGCAGCCCATTCCAATG
>JAOQGH010000012.1:134112358-134162082 GCA_025769975.1 Gallinago jamesoni
CATCTTTTGAACACCTCCAGGGATGGTGCCTCAACCACCTCCCTGGGCAGCCCATTCCAATGTCTGATAACCCTTTCCATGAAAAAAATTTTCCTAATATCCAGCCTGAGCCTCCCCTGGTGTAACTTCAGGCCGTTTCCTCTATTCCTGTCACCTGTGACTTGGGAGAAGGGACCAACTCCCACCTCTCTGCAGCCTCCTTTCAGGTAGTTGTAGAGAGCGATAAGGTCTCCCCAGACTGAACAACCCCAGCTCCCTCAGCCTCTCCTCATAAGACTTGTGCTCCAGACCCCTCACCAGCTTCGTTACCCTTATCTAGACCTGGTCCAGCACCTCAATGTCTTTTTTATGGTAGGGGGCCCAAAGTACTGGACACAGTACTCGAGGTGAGGCCTCACCAGTGCTGAGTACAGGGGGACAATCACCTCTCAGGTCCTACTCACCACACTGTTCTTGATACAGACCAGGATGCTGTTGGCCTTCTTGGCCACCTGGGCACACTGCTGTCTCATGTTCAGCCGACAGTCAGCCAATACCCCCAGGTCCTTTTCTGCCGGGCAGCTCTCCAGCCACTCTGCCCCCAACCTGTAGCGCTGCCTAGAGTTGTTGTGACCAAAGTGCAGGACACAGCACTTGGCCTTGTTGAACCTCATGCCGGTGGTCTCGGCCCATTGATCCAACCCGTCAGATCTCTCTGCAAAGCCTCTCTACCCTTCAGGAGGTCGACACTGCCACCCAACTTGGTGTTGTCTGCAAACTTACTGAGGGTGCACTCGATTCCTTTGTTCAGATCATGGATAAAGATGTTAAAGAGAACGGGTCCCAGTACCAAGCCCTGGGGGACACCACTCGTGACCAGACGCCAACTGGATTTCACTCCATTCACCACCACTCTCTGGGCCCGGCCAGAAATATTTTCTTGTTTTCATGCTCACTTTATATGTGATTCCCTGTTTTGTATGTGATTCATCACCTGTATCAAGATCAGCCTCTTCACTACAGAAGGTCCACCTTTGCCCTAAAGAAACCACAAGTTTCTGGCAGCAACATTTGGCTGTGAGCAGCACAGGAGCCATCCAAAGAAAACCATCCTCTGTATTTTTCCATCAGCCTCCAAGTGAGGATTGAAGGGATGGGAAGAGGAGTACTCTGATCAGCCTGCTGGAGGGCCCCCAGTCCCAGCCTTGCATGTATGGCCAGTGCCAAACATCTGTCCCAGCTCAAAACCAGGCTCTGCTAGGCCTGGCTTTCGAGATAGTCCAACACAAGCCAAAGAAACTCTTTATTTCTCTGTGCTGTGTGCAGTGAAAAAGCACCTCAGCCAAAACTGACTCAAGGTGAAGAGTTTGGGCCATGTCATTTTTTTTCCAAGAACACTCCTGTGCATGAAGGCTTTTTGTGAGCCTTGAGGGAGCACTGGGTGGGTCATGGTACCTTGTGGGCACTCACATGCAAATTGTATTGCCAGTGAGTGCTGCAAAGGATCAGCAGTCCTGAGGTCTTCGCTTATGCCTGTTAGGACTTTCTTCTAGTGCTACTGAGAGCACCTCAAGCTTATACATTGTGTGGATGCCCAGGGAATTTTGGCCCTGAAAGTGCCTTTGGATCACTCTCCCTGAGCTGATGTGGGTGGACACGTAGACATAAAAGAGGTCAGAATGGGAAAGCTGGGGATAACTTGGAGCCACTCAAAATAACAAAAGGCAGTTTACAAAGCTAGACAAAATGCTAAGGACAGATACTCATAAATTAATAACATTATTGAGGTAGACTTGCTGGTGTTTTGTTTTCTTGTTTCCCTGAAGAAATCTGGAGGAACAGAGAGGATCAGAGCAGAAGCTACTGTACTTTAGCTATTCCCAGCTGGTGGCTGGCATTTTAGGGCCATTCCCAGCAGGTGTACTTCACAATAGTGGTTTAAATACTGTAGACTGGGGCTCTTGATGACCGAGCCTTAGAATACTACAGATTCAGCTGACTAGAGATGTGGTTTAGAATTTAACCCTATTTTTCTAAAGTGTCTAACACACATTTAATTGCTATAAAAGTAATTATAACCATAGTTTGCTTTGGGACTGTGAATAGGAATATCTCTGGCATTTCAGAGTTTTATACAGAGATTTTATCTGCTATATAAAGCTGTGTAGCTATGAATGCAAAAAAAAAAAGGTTGAGATAATTATTTCCAGAAGACCAGGTATTACAGAAGATTAGCGCAAGAGTTTAGTACTCAAAATATTTTATTAGCATAATTTGAAACAATCTGCTATAAGGAAAACAAAAGGCTAAAATATGAATCTACATGAGTGCATAATAACCTCACTATAAATGATGACAATATTCAGTTATCAGTGATACCTGAAATGACAAAGAAGAACTGGGGGCAAAAGGAGGCCTTACTGAATGATTGTTTAAGTTTTTTTTATCTACAAGCAGCCATGTAGGAAACATTTATTTTATAGATCTTTTTCCTCCTTTCCCAGGAGGAAATGTTTATTTTGTTCCCTAAGCAACTTTGATGTAGCATATATATTTCATTGGTTTGTTCCATATTGTTTCCTTTAAAAATTATTGTGACGTTTGTATGCATTACATTTGCTAGACATTTTCAATCTAGTGTCGTCTCTGACAGATGATCTTAGTATCATAGAATCGTTTGGGTTGGAGGGGACTTTTAAAGGTCAGCTAGTCCGACCCCCTTATTTAGCGGCGTTTTCCATCTCTTTGGCATCTGGCAGTGAGTTTGGTACCATCTATAGGAAAGAACTCTTCACAACAGCATTTCACATGTGAAATTTTAATTGTATGGAAGTATTAACTTGAAACTCTTTTCCTTAGTAAGACAATAAGAGCAAGAAAAATGACTTAATTATATACGTTCAGGCAGGTCCAGAGTTCTAATGTAAAGTTTCAACAAGAATTTTCTGTTTCTTGTTCCTCTCCCTGTTAAGGTAGTAAATTTTTACTAGAGAATTATTCAATTTACCTTCAAAGGATTAAAATATATCTTGGGGTTTATTGAGATAGTTTTTTATAAAAACACCTTTGCGATCTACTGAAATGCCAAGAATAAAAATGTCAGATTTATAAATATGAATTAAGGATTACATTGCTACTGGTAACATCACAAATAGGTGCAAGCATATAATCTCTCCAGAAAATGTATTTTTATTGCAATATGTAATTAGAAAAAGTTGTGTATGTGACTTTGAATTTCTCACCTCTATGCAGATTTATTACTACAAGTCTCTATTCTTATGGTTTGCATTTTACATCCCTGGGACATTTGGATTTAATCAGAATGTCAGCACTGCCACATTCTGCCACAGAAGGAAGACTGGAGTTGAGTTTTAATATTGGAGGCTTGACTACTTAATTAAATTGATGTGTTTGCTGGAACATATACTTGAGATTCCCTTGAAAGCAAGCCCAGATCTAAAATTTCCAAGACAAGTTGTAATTCTTTCAGCCAGAAGACCAAATCTACCATCTGTGAAGCTGAAATGTAATTTTGCTGTGATTTGAAATACACAGACCAAAGTCATATGAAAAATCTGCATATTGGCAAGATTCTAATGAGGGAATTCTGGGGCTGAAGATGGTAGCAAACTGGTGCTTGCCTTCGTGATGAAGGATTCTCATGCAGTTCCTCCATTGCCTGCAGCTTTTGGCTTGTATTTTCATATGGCTCCAAGGTCTGGCCTCCTTGTGAAATATAGGCTTTCCTTAAACTGTCTTTGTGCTGGTGGGTATTCCTTCCAGCATCATTACTGTGCCCACAAATAATTTCTTGTCAAAACTTAAGAGTTTTCATCCAGAGTACTCGGAAGTCACCATCAGAACCAGAGTTACACCAGCATCACAATCAGGCTGCTTTTACTGCTTGAGTATGGGCTGTGTTGCACTATTTCATGCATTTTAGGGAAAGGATTCAATTACTTTAAATCATCTGTAATAAAAATGAGAAGTCCATTAAAATGAATGCAGTCATCTTCTTCAATGCTAACTTAAATTCAAGGTTTGGAAAGTTATCAAAAAAGGTTCTTACTGCTTTAATTTAAGATCATAATTGATAGAGAAGAAGCAAAGCTCCTACTTTTAAATGTGCTTTCCCTATGTAGTTCTTCATATCCCTTTCCTCTATTGTTATGAAAAATTTGGTTAACTAATTACAATTTTACAGAAAAAAAACTGTCATAGAGAAAGCAACTGCCTTCTGTTAATTATCCTTCCTGAGAAGGATTTTATGAGGTGCTTTTCATCCTGGTAAAACAATTTAGCCAAGATTTGAAAATCTCTAGATGAAGAGAAGCTGTGGACAGTTTCCATGGACTCCCGAATATAATTTTTCAACTATTGGCAAATACACCCCCTCTGTGTGTATTTGTATATATTGTATACACCCCCTCTGGGTGTATATACACCCCCTCTGTGTGTATTTGCACACAGGTGCAATGCAGAAATTTAAGGGAAGTAATATCAAAAAGATAACTGCAGATTCAAACTGCACTGAAGAGTCTTTCTCTGGAAGGTAAAAGGGACTGAAGCAAAGCAGGGAGGAATTACTACTTTTGTCAAAAGCCCCTTTGATAGTTTATGTCTTTACTTACTGACAAAATATTTGGAAGAAGAGAGCAAGTATAGGTTGTGATTCCACTTTCTTTATGTAGAACTGTAATTATCACAGGACACAGCTTGGAAGGCTCTAAAGTTCTTGGTGCAGTGTCATTCCTGAAGGATCTGCCTCTGGTGGACCAAGAGCTTCTACAATAACAGACTGAAGCCAGAAATTTTAAGGTTCAGACTTCTGAATCCAAGTTGAATCAGAGATGATCTTCAGCTCCTGCATGTCTGTTTGGCAGGAATATTTATCTGCACCCTTTCCTAAGGAAATTACAGAGCACTCTTTCAGAAGCATAGCAAATGAGAATGTTATGTCCTTAGAATACACTTACACTCTGATAAGTGATTACTACCTTAAAGCCAAGAGGAAAACATATATATAACTTCTGCTTTACAAGGTGTGGTGGGGTTTTTTTGTGTACAATGCTGTCTTATATACAAACACTCTTCCTGTTTTACCCTCGTTCATGTCCCCTTGTTTGGGACAGACAGCTCATGTAGGGCTTTAGCTTTAAAGTCTTCTCCTTTTCTTCAGAACATTAGAGATATGATTATAGATCTGAAGACTTTGTTCTTTTTGAAGCTGGTTGCAAACAATATAATTTACTAGTCTATCAGGAGGAAAAAAGGAGAGGGAAAAAAAAAGGACCAACGGTGAATGCATTTTGAGGAAAACTGAAAGGACAGTGTGTAGGCCTGCATTCCATGTATGTTCCTAAATAAAAATGTAAGCATCCAAAGACTTTGCAAACCACGCAGTAGGACAGGAAAAGGAGGCACATCCAGAAAAATGGAATTTGATTCACTTTACCCTTTTTTAGTTATGTAGCTCAGCAGACAGACAGTCCAGAAAGCCAATCATATCCTGGGCTGCATAAAAAAAAGCGTGGACAGCAAGTCGAGGAAGGTGATTCTCCCTTTCTCTCTGCTCTCACAAGACTCCACCTGGAGTATTGCATCCAGCTCTGGAGTCCTCAGCACAGCAAAGACATAGATCTGTTGGAGCAGATCCAGAGGAGGGCCACAAAACTTATTAGAGGGGAACAAAAATGATTAGGAAAGACACATTAAATGAAGTGTTAATGGAACTGTGTGATGCAAACCATAGAATGGTTTGGGTTGGAAGGAACCTTTAAAGATCACCTAGTTCAACCCTCATGCCATGGGCAAGGACATGTTTCACTAGACCAGGTTGTTCAAAGCCCTATCCAACCTGGCCCTGAACACTTCTAGGGATGGGGCATCCACAACTCTGAGCAACCTGGTCCAGTGTCTCGCCATCTTCAGCATAAAAAAGTTCTTCCTCAAGTCCAATCCAAACCTACCCTCTTTTAGTTTGAAACTTTTGCCCCTTGTCCTGTCACTACAGGACCTGGTAAAAAGTCTCCATCTTTCTTATAATCCCCCTTTATATATTGAAAGGCTGCAATAAGGTCTCCCTGGAGCCTTCTTTTCTCCAGGCTGAACAATCCCAACTCTCTCAGACTGTCATTCTAGGAGAGGTGTTCCACCCCTCTAATCATTTTTGTGGCCCTCCTCTGGACCTGCTCCAACAGATCTATGTCTTTGCTGTGCTGAGGACTCCAGAGCTGGATGCAATACTCCAGGTGGAGTCTCGTGAGAGCAGAGAGAAAGGGAGAATCACCTTCCTCGACTTGCTGTCCACACTTTTTTTAATGCAGCTCAGGATATGATTGGCTTTCTGGACTGACTGCAAGTGCACATTGCCGGCTCATGTCCAATTTTTCATCCACTGTATCCTCAAGTCTTTTTCCACGGGGCTGCTCTCAGTCCATAGCCGTTTTGGTGCTGAGTGAATTTTCAGATATTGAATTTCTTCAGCTCAAAGACTCGTTACAGTGTCCTTCTTTTTGCTTGTTTACTGCTAGGTTCTCCTAATTCCATATGAAGTTTGTGAGCTGTGGGTTAGAATCCATCATGGAAATGTTCTGGAAATAAAGTAGCTTACTGTACTTTTTGTGTCTTTCAAGGACATGGTTTCTTATGTGCCAGAGAAGAGGAACCAGTGAGTAAACAAAAAGGAAAAAACAAAATCGTAAGACCTCCAGACTATGACAAAGATAAATGTGAACCATTGTGTGGCCTGAATACTTGCCAAAACAATCCGTCCTGTCTAATGGCTGCATACTGATATTATTGGCTTGCAGAATCTTCATTAATAAGGGTTTTGCACAGCAACCAATAGTAAGGTACAGTTTTGAACAGATATCTATTGGAACATTCTTTTAAACAAAGTTTGACAAAATGTGCTATATTTAGAGTTGTACTTTTCCGCTGTCAAAATGTTACATCTCAAAACTCTGCAGAATGCCCTCAGGGAAATACACATTTCTGTATTCAGTAGGAAGACAAGAAAAGGTGTGTCTGGCATGAACAAATCTTGGTCAAATGCTTTACTTTAATTCTTCTACTGCATGATGAGTTTGCTTTGAAAACAATTAACAAGAAGAGAAAGTTGCCCTTCACTTTTCTCTTGATTAACCCTCTTCTGCCCAGCTTATTAACATTTTGAAATAAGATTTTGTAGTGGAATAAGAGAAGCAAAGTGCAGGACTTGCAGTAGCACCAGAGGGGTTCTGCTGTAAAACCTCATGGATCCCCACTCGGTGCCTTCCAAACATACTACTCTGTGCTCTTCAGGCATCCTCCTTCTTGACCCAAAAGTGAAGCTGAGTTAAAAGTGTGACCAAAGAAGCCAGAAGAAATTGTCCCAGAGCATCTTTTTAATTTTTGATCATGTCCATTCACTAGGTTGAGGTGCCTCGGTGTTAAGTCATTACCCCAGTGCCACTTTTGCAGTGGAGGAATGTACCGGCATGACACTGCCTTTGGAGAAGTTTCAAGAATATGATTTGTAAAGCTAACGCCAGAGATTGTACCTTCTTAGAGGTCAGCAATGCAAGATTTGCTCCTATACATATAAGGAATTCATTCAGAGTATATGAATCATGATACTGTGTCCTTTCTTTGGAAAATCATGTCAGATGCGTTAACTGCTTCCTTCACTTGTAAATTTTGTCCTGCAGAACAGCAGACATGAGTTGTAATGGAAAATATGACCTTAGACGTTCATGCACTTTGTCAAACCTTTTTAACAGTAAAAACAAAAGGTCACAGAACTCCATTTCTTGTGAACAGAACAGTTCTTAGCTTCTTCCCCCCAGTATCCCCACTGAACAATCCAGTGCACACTCCTTCATATTAAAAGGGATCAAGTGATTAGCAAAGGCAGCCTTTAAAGATGCTATTTGATACTAAGGTAATACACATTTCAGTTCATGTCTCCCCAATGCAGCTTTAAGCACTTTATGCATATCTATATCATCAGCTGTATAAAGCTATTATTATTAGCTCAGACAGTGGTTATGTGGGAAAAGAGACTGTTATCCTCAACACAGATATCAAAGTTAAGGGAGGGAAAAAATGAAGCATTTAGCATTGTAACTGTGAAAAACAGCTGTACTTTGTTCACAGCAGGTAGCATAGTATCTTCTTGAGGAAACTGGGTGAGTAAGGCAGTTTACTACTGTTTTCTAATAAAGCTGTTCTACTTGACAGCCATATTTTGAAAGGGAAAATTTGCTCTTTTGGGATTGTTTGTATACTTTAATATTTTGTTCACTGGTTATGTAAAGAATGAGATTCCCAAGTAGACAATCTGCAATTTGTTTATTGTCATACATGAAAACACTTTGCCGCTTACAGTTTTCTTCTGACTCCTTGCTGTGATAGTTTGATCAGTTATTAGAGAAACCAAATGTTGTCTCCCCAGCACTGCAAGAGCTCAGTCTCAAGTTGAGTAATGCTCGTTTCACTGAGTGCACTGCATTTTCATTACAGAACTGAAAACTTAGAGAACTACAATGGCATTAGTTAAAATATTTCATATTTTTTATATAAGTGAAACCATGTAAAATTAAAAAAAAAAAGACTTCAGAGGAGTGTAAATTACTAAAGTACAACAGAATCAATTTCATGCTACTTTGCTGTTAAGTAATGAAGTACTTCACAGGATCATTCAGCTGCCACCTAATGGAAGGAGAATTTATTGCATTTACTGATAACTGTTCGCTGAAATTCACTTCTTTTTTTCCCCTCCTAGAAACATTATCACTATCTGTAACAGGGAGTGACTGTAAAGACCAGTCTCTCAAGTAAGTTTGGGTGTGGTTGAGTGTTTCTCAGTATGAAAGAAAGAAGGAAGAGCATCATCTGAAAATGGTTTGGAGATCACCCATATAGATCTATTTGCACTTAACTAATATTTGGATGTTCTTGAAGCATGAGCTCTGGGAAACAAAGCATTTTCAAACACTGGAGTTCAGTCTGAGGATCCTGATGTTAAAGAAATCCAACTCTCTGCATTATATGTGTAGACAGCAACGGAGTATTTTTTTACGAAGGGCTGAATGGCCAGCATGGTTATACTTTCACTGCTCTGGAACTTCTGCAAGGTTCTGTTTGATGCTAAGTCTAAAACAAGTGTTAAAAGAGCAGGTAATTTAAAGGGGAGTGACAGAGAATGTAGTGGCACTCACATCTACTATATGAATGTTTGTCTTAAGAAAAGGGAAAAAAATAATTTTGGGGGAGGATAGGACAATATTGCTTTGCCTAAATGATCATAACTACTCTGCTTTTTAATAAGAATTTTTACCCTCAAATGATGCAAAATGACTTTGTAAAATGCAAGAGGCATGGCAGACCACAAAATTGAGCAAGATTTTCCTATCTGCAATACACCATGGCAATCTGACCTCTAAGGTCTAATTACTTCTTTCAAAAGACTTGTGTGATTGTGTAAGCTGTGCACAATTTCTGTTCCTAATCCTTTTTCTTTATGGCAATAACGCTGATACTTGAAGAAATATTTTGGTATCCAACCAAATGGAAAAGCATTTTAATTGCCAAAATCCTACTGTGGATATCAAACATGTAATAAATTGTGTTTCCCAGCAATATTCCCAGAATATTGTCTAGGCTAATCACCCAGTGGTGCTGGTTTGTTGACTGAGATGCCATTGTCCTGAGTCAGACCAGTTGACAAATGGAAAGACGACTTCCACATCCAGACCATTTTGGTCATACTGTGTCATGGATAGCACTTAGTTACTGTGAATGCAGGTTATGACGCTGCTCCTGAAATCTATGTTTCTATCACCACTAGAGACTTACTCCCCTCTGCTATTTCATTCAGTAAAAATCTTTTCTATGCATCTGCCAAACCACTCACTTGCACTTGCAAGCTTGTTTTGCAGGTTTTTGTGCAGTCCATGTAGGAGGGGCAGGGAATGTTTATGGTACCAGCCAGTCCTTGTGTCATCCAGTCTGAATAGCCTTGGAAAGTGAATGCTATAGCTCGTACTCCCTGATGTCATCACACCTATTAAAAGGAATATTAAACATTAAGTCTGTTGAGTAATAGTGAACTGTAATGTGCTGTCTACGAGTTCTAATTGAACTCAACATTTTTGATCACATAAGTAAACACTGCATGCATAAAATCATACAAAACACACTTTATAAAATGAGACTTTTTGCTATCTTTCTACCTCCTGGCTTCAAAATATAAAGGCAAAACACCAGTCTTGACAGAAATTAAGGAAAGGCCAATAGAATTCAGTGTAAAACTTTCTATACATTTCATTTGAAAGAATATTGTTTTTCTGTAGCTTATAAAACAGAATATCGATACTAAAAGAATAATAGCTTGAAATGAAATACCTAATGCCAGGAGTGGTGTTGAGTTTGATGTCCTTATGCAGAGAATGCTGAATACAAATTGCATTGTAAAAAGCATGGCAACTTTATGCTACCAAGGTTGAGGGAAATTTTTAGAGGACCATACCTTGTATAAACTGAAAATGTGCATCATATGAAAACAAGTGCTGCACTTAAAATATATAAAATTATAGGTGTATTTATTAAGGCTTCTGACAGTTAATGTCATAAAAAAGAGAACATACAGTTTCCTTAGAAAACACAAAGTCAAACGGTCAATTAAGGAAGTGCATATAAACCAGAACAATCATGTAGAATGATTACTTACTCCAGATGACATGCGAATTATAGAAGATACTAAGCATTTAAAATATTTGTAGATGAGTGGATGTTATGCATCTGCTAAATCTCACCTGCAATGTCTGTATTCACCTTTGAAGCAAAGCAATTTAATCAGAAAGGATTTCAGCAATGGAAAGCCAGGATGACATTGGCTTGCAAGAATCGGTTTAGAATTGTTTGGGCCACTGGGTTTTTTTTTCTGTGTATTCTAAAAAGTTGAGTACAATCTCAATGCCAAACAAATCCAAATTATCTGCCCCCCTTCACTTTTCCTAGACATGTTGAAAACAGAAGTCAGAATAGTTATGGCATTTATTAAAATACTTTATTTGCTCTGATAATTCAATGTCTGCTTCCTGTGGTCTCCTGTAGGACTTGCAAGGGCCAGTGCTGTGCTGTCACTCCAGTTGCACCACGGTGCTGAGCTATGAGAAGGAAGCTCTAAATTAACTGCCAGCACACTCCACGTTACCCCATACATCAGGAACAAGTGTGTCAAGACAGAAAAATGTAGTAGCAGTAGGAGAGGTAAGGTAAAATGTAGCCTTCCACTAGTTGATATAGCTGGTATTCAACCAAACTGATGGAAGGAAAGTAACCAGAGTTCCTGTGTAATTTCTTAAAAGGCAGGGCAATCAGAGCATCCAAGTATTGGTAGCTTAAGTCCCAAGTGATCATAGCTGCCTGGCACAGTCCTCAGATGTCTGTCCGTTTGGGCACAGAACACAGGGTTTTTTGAAGAAGTTGTGGTCATGCTCATAGCCTCTGTGCTTGGCCCAGGAAAATGAAGTAACAGCTCCCAGTGCTTTGTGCTGTGCATCAACAGTAAGAACATCTTTAACCTCTGACTGTGTTTTAAAATTACTTTTCCTCAATTTTGTACATGCTGCAGGTAGGAATTTTACGGCCTTGGACACAGCTGTAAGACTTTGGCAAGCAAATCTTGGGTATTGCTGCTGTTGTCTTTTGGTAAAGTACTATATTCTGTTTGGTAAGTCATATATGAGAAGTTAAACCATTATACTTGATGACAGACTATTTCCAGGTCCATTTGAAAAAAAAAAAAAAAATTAAATATTCATACCAGGTTGCAGGCTTTTCTCAGTAACATTCTCTTCTGTAGGCCACTTAATCTCTGAATTGTAACACTCCTGTTGACATAAAATTTGCATGACAGTAAAATGTTATTTTGGATTACAAAAAATTTAAAATAGGACCTATCTTCCTAAAAGCCCTGAATTCTGAAGAGTCATTCTGATTTTTGAAAACCAAAGAATCTCCTATCTTATGTCTGCACGTGGAGGAAAAGTGCTGTGAAACTCTGGTGCCAACAATTTGTATTACACAGAGCGTGAGCCAGGGTGCGGGCAGGTTCTTCTCCTGGCTGCTGCAAGCTTGGCCATGCCTATGCCAGCACAGAGGGATATTTGTTATGCAAAATCTAAAGCTGCTGTAGGATACATTCTCAGCCCTTTCAGACTCACATTTTTCTTCTCAGAGCAGGCTACAGCCACTAGAATAAACCCAGGATGTTTGGCAAAAGCTGGTGGTTGTCCTTCAGTTCTTTATTTTTTCCCCATTTGCTTTCCTTTGTAGAGCACAACTTCAGAGCCCTTAATGCTTAGACATGTGGGAATTTTCTGACAGTCCATCTGGATTCTTTTCCATACAGGTTCCTGACTGAGCTACTCCATACACTTTATGTTTATGACTCCTCTTTAAACAAAGTTGTCAACAGTAGCAGTTGGTGAGATTTCCAATTTTCTGGATGAGTCAACCAGGATGGAAAAGCCACACCAACTTCTGTTCACTTCAGGAGATTAAAACAGGGAGAAAAATGTGCTTCAAGATTTGTGGCAACTGAAGTGTCTTTTATCTCTCTGAGTGCCCAGGACCTGTTCTTCTGAACTTCCTTAGTGTGTACAGAAAACAAATCACCCAAGGAAAGAACCTGTGGAGGACTTCTGGTTCCAGAGCAAGGAGACTGGGACAGTGTCATGGCAAGTCCTAATGTCAGAACGGCTGGGGGGGATGAGCTAAAGGCAATGCTTTAATGTCCAGCTTAGTGTCCTGTTTCCCACAGCGCTGAGCAGCAGGTGGTGATTAGGGAAAGAATACAGAAGAGGACAAGTATGGAAAGATTTCCTCTGAGCTTTAGGCAGTCTGTGGCATAGGGACTTCTAGATACCAGAATTTGTATCTGCTTTCTTGTGCCTCATGGGTCTTGATGGACTTTTTATGATTTTTTTTCTAACTACTTTCTGAACCATTCATAGTTTTGGCAAACACAACACCCTGTTGTAATGAATTGTGTGATTCAGTTATGTTTTGTAACAAAATGTTTCCTTTTACTTAAATCTTCTGCTTAGTAATTTCATTAGGTGCCCCTACTTCTCTTCTTATGAGAAACAGTGAATAGTTTTTCTCTGATCTATTTGCAACTTATCTACATGATATTTTTTTCTCTACTTTTCTTGAGAGAAGCAGCTTGACACCTTTGTTGCTCTTCTCAGTACATTTTCTGGGTACATTGCACCTTTTTTTTTTTTTGAGAACAGGTGACCAGCATTACAATGTATATTCATGAGAAGAACTTAAAGAGTAGTGCAACTAAATTTTTCTAATAATTCATATTTATTTTGCCTTTCAGATGTCTATTGACTGACATTTTCATATATCACTTTACTGGATGGTAATAGCTCATTTAAAGCTCATCACTATGTGTATGTATAAACATAGTTATGCATGTGGAGCAACACTTGTCTTTACTCTGCATTTACCAACACTGAATTTCACCTGCCATTTTTCATTATCTATATTATGTAATAATTTTAAACTTTTTTTTTCAGTAGATTTGACTTTCCCATCTAATTTTGTGTCATCAATCTCCATCACCTTCTTGTTCTCTCCTCTTAGCCTAATAATCCAGTAATTTGAAAAGCGTGGGTCCCTGTTGGGCTGCACTGATAATCTTTCTTCCTCTGTTGTGAAATCTGACCTCTTGCTTACTCTGCTTTAAAGAATATTAAATTATGAGTCCTCTCATTTTACAACAGCTTCATTTTATTGGTGAGGGACTTTGTAAAAAGCTTTCTGCAAATTTAAGTCCACTGCTATCAACTGCTTATTCTTATCCACGTACTTATTGGCTCCTTCAAAGAAAAACTATAGATTTACGAATCAAGACTTAAATTTTTTTAAAAAAATTTAAAAATACTTTGCTATTTCATGTATCCAGATGTCTTCTAACTCTATTATTACAATTTAATTTCTTCATGAAGTCCTGAGTAACACCAGAGGTCCTTTAATACCACAGAGTCCATCAAAGCTTTCTGTGCAAAAAACAAGGAAGGTTACTAGGGATCTAAACCAAGTCTAAATTATTTTTATTCAGCATCGTTTCCAGGCTCCTAATAAAGAGGATATTTAATGACAACAATTAAGAAACTGTCAGCACTACTGTACTTTAAAATGAACAGCTGTAACTGGGTGCTTGAAGAGACATGAGAAAGATCACAACAGCACCTTTGATACACTATATTTTGGAAAAACTGAGTCTTTACAATCAACCAGTATTACAGTGGGTTACTTTAAGCAAGCAATTAAGCAATTGCATTTTATGCAGAGTGAGACTTACTTATACAGCCCTGGCTTCCTGCAAGAGCATCAACATCTTGGTACTCAACACCCCTACCTTATTTCTGCATCAGTGCATCATGCACCCAGACCAGCTCATTAGCGGACTAATCATTCAGACTTCTGGAACAAAAATGAGACAGTTGCACTAGACTACAGTTAGGGTATTGTGCTACTAGAAAGCACATCTTTCTTCAGTAACCTTGAGCTGTGAGCCATACCCATTGCAGGACTTTTAACATCAGATTAGTAGGAATTTGAGAGGCAAGTTCCATCATTATTCAAATATATGAAATTTTCCTTTCATGTTTAATAAGAAAACAGAGCAAAGCTAGACAATAGTTTTTTATCCCTCCTATTTGCAGCATCACCTTTCAATTCTGAGGTTTGTTGACCTTACTAATGTTCAAGGCTAAACAACTACATTCTATATATTTCCAACCTGGAACTAGTATAATTCATTAGGACCTGTAGTTGCGAGAAATAAGCTTCTGGCTTCTACGCAACACAGCAACCTGTTTCTTTGGCTAGAAGAAGCACTTTCTTCTAGTGCTTCACGTTTAACCCCTGTCAACAAAATCACTTACCAATTCCAAATCTTGATCCTGAGGCACTGGAGTAAAAAACCTTGGCAGATAACCTTACCTCTCAAAATAATTGCATTTCTTTGGGATTTTGTACACAATATATGAACACAATATGTGAACACAATATTTCATCTTCAGATGAACTGCGAGATGAATGGCAAGGAGATATGCCATTCTGAATGCAAGAGAGACAACATACTATGAATAATTTCTGGGAAAAATTGTGGCAGTAATCAGGGACAGGACACTAAAATCTAAGAGAGGGGTTAAGCTGCTAAATCTTAGGGGGAAAATTAATGTGTATAGGATACAGTTTTTTAATTCAGAGATAATACAGTAATGGACAGCCTTCAAATTATTTCACTGGCTAGATGCATTGTATTTGATTTTGGGGGATAAATTGTAGTAATTATCCCCAAAAGGAGAGAGTGAGTAACCATCCACAGGTTTTCTACATGATATTATTGGAGCAAATGAATCAGGCATATGCTTGTGATGTGGTGCCAGTGGGGGAGGGAAGGAGAGAGAGACCAGATGTTCCTTAAGAAGCAAGATTTTTCAAGAAAGAAAAAGTAGAACTTCCTCCTAATAAGATCAACATACTCCTCCTTGGTTTTCATTCAAAAGAAAATGTCAGGAATGTCCTGCACAGATCTAGATGGCTCAGGAAAAGGTATGTACAAAAGGCTTTCATACACTCATTTTACTAAGGAAAAACAACTACAAAAACTGATAGCAAAGAATGGAACAGAATTACCTCTTTTTTAAACTAATCCTTAATCCTAGAATGCACTGCCTAAGCAGGAGCAAGTAAACTAGAAAATCAGTAATTCCTACTACAAGAATAAAAATCCAACCAGAAGGATCAGATGTTGCCATTAGTCTTATTCTGGCTCCCGATAAATTCTGATGATATTTTTGACCCATTTACCTAAATGGGTACGTAAAAAATACCACTGTACTTCCGATGGCATTCCTACTTGGAATTGGTAATATGTGGCTGCTCATCAGCTGTTCTAAAGTCTGCTTTTTCCAGGTGTCTGAGAATAATAATTTTGTTCATAGCCATTAAAGGATTCTTGGATCCTAGGTATCTTCATGTCTAAAGGTTGCAACTCATAACCGATAAGTAAAAGCCATGATGTTTTCTGAATTAGAAACTAGTCTGGTGCCAACTGAATGTAATGGGAGCATGTGGCCAGCATTTGATTATGTCTTCAAACAGACAAAACCTGTTCATCATATAGAATCACTTCAGGGGTTATTAATGCGAGCTTTTCCCCCCAAGGCAGGGCTACGGCTTTCTATAGTGTGTGGTTCTTACTGTAAATATATGGAATACAGCTAGTCATAAGGTGGCAAGATACTGATCACAAAGCAGACATTTTCTGTGTTAATGATCTGAATCAATGCTTTGATTTGAAATCTCAGTTGTACTATGATTGCTTAGTCTTCAAAAATGGTGTATGACAGAAGTGAACTTTAACAACACTAAGTATCCTACCAGATGACATTTTGTATTATAATGAGCAAATCTGGCAATGTAAAAATGTCTATTGAAAATTGAAATCTGATTCTATTGTTTCTGAGCAAGTATCAGCAACCTTTTTACAGGGATATAGTACATTAACAACATGATAAACATTTAATGAGTGTTAAGGAAAGAATAGTTACATTTATTCTTCAAAAAGGAAGAAAAAGGGTTAAGACAAGAATGTTTGCCCAAGATTCAAATATCTGATGAATAATCAATTTTCTGGTCACCTTTCATAAGCAATTGTTTATCATTTTGTATGCAATTGTGCATTATTTGCCTCTGTGGAGGATGGGATTAGCTAGTAAATAGTATGCAGTCATCAGTTATATAAGTGTTTTCTGCATTCAGTTTCAAAACACATGATGAAAGAACAAAATGTCAAGGAGATGATGACATGAAGACAGGGAGACACCTGTGTCTACTGAAAATTAACTTTATTCAGCTAGTGGTGTACATAGTGAGCATCCTTAAAGTGCACGGGTGCCCATGTCAGTGTGCACATGCATGCATACCCCTCAGCATCCAAATTAATATTAATCAAATTTCCTGAACAGAACAGAATGTTCTGTTTATAATAAACCACTATTGACCAAATAAGTGTGAACTGAAGACCTGGAGGTCATTTCATGTTTATTTGATAAGGTAGTCTATATATAGAGCTGTGTAATTGCAGTTGAAAGAAAAGTTCTGCCATAAACATGGAAAAGTCACAGCATGATATGCATTTGTCCTCAAGGCTGTATTTGAGAACTTTTATGTTGATATCTTTGATATTCTAACAAATGCTGATATGATTGATATGTTATTGTAGAATGGACCATTTCAACATCTAAGCATCTATACTTTGTAAATACAGATTTACTTTTAGAATATACTTTTTTGTAATGCTAATTCTGTTACTGCTTTTTGAAAAACATAAATGAGAGTTGGATAGTGACTCTGTGATATAATTTTTCAGAGAAGATGGGTAACTGCAGGCAACAAAGGTTGTTATTTATCTGAATCTCTGAAAATTCAGGCCACATGCAGCTGAAATTTGGTGCTTCCAAAAGTGTCAAAAGATCATGGCACACCTTTGAAATATGATCAGATTATCTTACAGGATGAAGTTAAGCATATTTTATGGACTCACTTCTATTGAGTTTCATATGCTTAGTATGCGTTTTTGTAACTATGTTATGTATGCCAATACAGGGCACCTGTGAATCAATTAACATTTTTTTTCAGTTTCAGTCATGCCCTAAATTTGATTGTATGTTTTATTTGTATGGTGTTTCTATCTTTACTATCTAATTTAAATTACAGTATGAAGATTTCTGAAATCTGGATAGAAAAGCAAAAATTGCTTTCTCTTCATATGTTCCAGTAAAAAGTGAAAAGGAGTTGTTGGGCATTCTAAATACAAATAGTCTGGCTTGGATTAGGTTGGATACCAACAAACAAAAATGTAACATAGATGTAACTACAACCTCTATCAGAACAGACAAAGCACAAACAGATCAGATATTGCAGTGACATCTGACAGGAATTACTTTTCCTCTTGAAACTTTTTAGGTTTGATAAGACAAAAGCTAAACATAGTGAATGTTACAGTACTTAAATATTATGAAATTAAACCTAAGGATTGGTGCTTAGGACTGCATGTGTTGGTGCTTAAATGGGGGGGCTGAGGTACCCAAGGTCCAAATGTTCTCAGCCTAGAGAAACCTCATGTCTAGTTATGCTACCTTTGTTTTATACAGCTTCTACAAAAGCAAATGAAAGACTTACTGAGCCAGAACTGAAACACTAATAAAGCAGGAGTTTGACTCAGTTTTCTACTGAGAAAGCAACTCCTCTAAAATAAACGCTATAATGGCTTCCTGTCTTTTTCAGTGTTATTTCAAGAATAATCAGATACAAAACATAAGCTATACTTGAAGTATCCCAGTCCAGAACCAAGGACTGCCAAATTCCCATGTTCCCCATGTTTGTTTTGTCTTGTCCCTTCAATGTGACATTTTCTGCTGAACAGTGATCAGCATCAATGGTTAAGGTGGAAACTGGTCCCCATTTCATTCTAATCCTACAGGGAACTGGTTAGGAAAAACAGAATTATATCCCTACCTGCTGAAGTCAGAAATTCCAGGTTTGCCATTTCTGAGGCTAGTATGCAGATGGTAGCTTCCTTCTTGCCAAGTATAATCTGAAAATAGGATATGGTATTGTGAAACCTAACCTAACACACACCTAACCCACAGTTCTATGTAAAAAGCCTATTTTAAACACACCCATTTACTTAGCATCACCTACTGGTTATCTGTTTTCAATTTATCCCAAATTTATAGTTCCTTTGGAACCATTTGGACCTTCTTAATAACAAAAAGAACTCTGTACTTCCATAATTCATCATTCAAATTAGTGGGTTCATAGGCAAATATTCCCAAGAATGCGGGAGTTCTGCATGCCTCAGTTCTAGTTCCTCCTTCAGGGACTGCACGTGCATTCTAGTTAATTTTTACTGAAACAACATTGGAAACAGACTGTAGTCCATTACTCTGTGTCTTAAGAGTTTAGCTTTTTCACTTGAAAAAAAAAAAATCCTGAATTTTATTTTACATTACTAAAAGAAGGTTTCATTAAAAATTAAGAGAAGGGTTAGGCTTTTATGCATGTTATAATTCACATCCCTATTTTAGCCATTCATTGTAGGTTTTGCAACCACATAAATGGTAGGGTCTTGACCAGACACGTTAATTTAGAATACTTAACAAAGGCACACAGCGTCCTCATAGCATCAGATGAAGGCTGGTGCCTCCAGAATGCATAAGGAAGCTTAAATGAGGCATTCCATTCAAACTGTCAAAATTACATACTTGCATACAGGTTGCTTATAGACAAATGAACACTAGTTCTGTCTGGTGCCAAATGACTGAAGTCAAGATTTTCACCTTGGAAAGCATGTACAAACTTTGTTTATCACAAAATAAAATGAGGGGGTTGTGTTAATGCCTAGTGTATTTTGCCTATACCTTAGTAGCGCTGGTAATTTGGCAAGATGAATTGCAAGAGGCCCATATCCTGCACACCAGGCACATGAATCGGCCAAGACCTAAGGAAGCATCTGCTGGCATTTTGCCTGCAATTAGATGCTGCAATTTGCACTTTTTTTCATGAGCAACAGATCTGTCCCCAAACAAATAATAGGTTTTAATCTTTTTTTTTTCTTCTTTGAAATATTTTTATAAATAATTCTATGTTCAGACTGTGAAAATATTATTTCCTCATTATATCCTTTTCCATTTGACCAAAACTGATCCCCATTTTCCATTCCCTAAACCACCAGTTCTGTTGGGATGCAGCTCAAGCAGCTCTCTGCCTGCTCTGCTTTGGGACTTTGAGATCTACAAGACCAGGTTGTGCCTTTATTCACAGCAACAGATTAGCATAATGTGTTATTAAGTGTTGCATCATAAATGCAAACATATTCTGTCAGACAATTCTGTAGCTACAGGAAGGTGGTTTTGTGTGTTAATACCGATACGAAGCCATCTCCACATGTGCCACAATTTCACTCTTGCTTTAAGCTAAGACACGCTGGCACTGAAGGCAGAGTCTGGCTGCAACTCTCTCCCTCCCTCCCTGTCCTTTCTTCCAGCCACTTCTACTCACTCTTCTCTTGCTTTGCAACTTGTGCTTCCACAGGTGTTTACACACAACTCAACTAGATCTGGAGATCTAACTGCGGATAATATTAAACCCACAAAAAATAAATATGCTTAGTTAGTTTTTACTGAACTAAAAGATACTTTTAAATGGAGCAGCTTTACTGCACAGTTCATTCACCTGTCAAATGAATGCTGGTGCTCATGCTGGTAGCAAGGGAACAGGCAGAAGCAATTGAGAGCAAGTAGGACCAGCTCCTTCTTTTGGAGGGCCAGTTTTAAGTGATTGTGGAGTTACAAAGAAACCCTTTCTGCACTGGTATCAGAGGCCAGAAAATAACCCTAGGAGAGATCCTTGTTGTACATTCAGAGAACAAATACAAACTTATTAGCCCCCCTCAGCAAAATCCTGGTTGGTTTTAGATATTGATGACTTAAAGGCAGTATGATCAAGCTTCTGTAAGCTGTTCAGGATCAATCTAAGTGTTAAAAATAATTATAAATATTTTAGAACACTTTTATGTTTTAGTTTTATGGCAAAAGGGACACACATTGCTTATGTACGTAGTGTTACATTGCTCCTACCAATTAAAAAGTTGAGGAATGCTGCAAAGCTTTTCAGACAGAAACATGGGCTATAATCTTAAATCCCACTATATTAGACTTTATAAATGTTGGGATTAAGTTTGGTCAGTTTTCGTGCTGGAGATCTTTAGGTGTGGCACAACTAAGTAGAAACAGCATCCTAAAGCAGATAGTAGTACTACTGGATGTTCGTGTTGAAGATGCCTACTGAAGTAGTATAACTCGGTCTATATTCTTCACAATGTAATAATAATAATAATTGTATTATCTCAAAGCCTTGAAATTTTATTACTAGTTAATGTCACCCATCTTAAAAAGAGTTCTGTTACCCTCCACGCGCACAGATACCAAAATCTTGTTTTTATAATTAAGACAGTAGACAGTTGAATTGAAGGACTTGTTTTTCCTAAGTAAAAGCATTGCTAAATGGATGCTTTTGAATATGGGCAATAATTTTCACTACTATGAAAATTGCATTGCAGTCATTTTATACTTCAGTTAGACTATTTTTGAACAAAGCAGATGAAAGCAGCTAAAACGTAACAAATTTGTACTTATCAAAACATTTACCTTGAATACTTTATCAAAATGTTGGCTGAATCTGTAGCCTCTATCATTGCAATGATAAATGCTGCATAATATGGGCTGGAAAGAGAAAAAGAGAACTATTTCAAACCACAGAGGAAATACATGGAGTCGGTACAATGACAGAGATGCGTATGTGCCTAGAATACTGGTGCCAGCTCAAGGTTTCAGAAGTGCTGAGCCACCACAGTTGTAAACTCATTCCTGGTGCAAAGACGTAGGCAAATTTTGCCTAAAATAGAATCAACAGGGCAAAAGACCAACTATAACTTCTTCACAGCAGAAACACTGTAATGAAATGAAAACTAATTATAGTGTTTAGGGCAAGACAGATCTGGTAGGCAGAATAGTTTATATACTAAACATCTAGTGGTACTTAAACCATGCAGTGACTCTGCAGTTCCTGATTTATTCATTAGCCCTGGAACAGACAGACTATACATCCATTTCTGCTGGCAGGTTTTGTGGGAAGGGAGAGCTGATTCTGCTGAAAATTTCTTGTTCTGTTTCGGTGAAAAGGTTTTATTTGCAAAAAGTCTTGAACATCATTATCACCTGAGCAGGAACTGATTTAAGTAGTAGAAAGGTTGATTTGAGTGTACTGTTTACATCAAGTAACCCTCAGAAATCAGCACTCCAAAATGCTGACGTTAAACTCTGATTTAATTGAGCAGCTGCTACAAGTGAATAGGAGTTGAGATAGCTCAGCACTTTGTTCCTCTGTTCTGCATGGACACAATAGATTTGGCTTAACAAGAGTATTTTTTTATTAAACAATGCTTTCATTTTCAGCTAGATGCAGCATATAATTGCATCATACTCTGATTAGAACATAAGCACATTAGCTTACAGTTTTGCGTTCTTAAGGTCTACAGCACAGGTCATAAATATAATGATAAGGCTGTTATCCAAATACATGCAGAGTGCACATCATAAGGCAGATCTTAATCATGAGATTCCACGCCTGAGATATTTCTTTGTTAAAATGCTGGATCGTGTTCTAACTGGTTTTATTTCTTCAAACCTTAAAATTTCCAGGAATTATGAGCACAAAGAACATGAGGGTACAAATGAACACCACAAATCAAACACCTTTTTCAAAAAGAAAGAAACATTTGTATAGGTAGTAAGTTCTGAGGGAAGACTGAAGTGATACAGACAGTTCAAAGGCTGAGTCAGGTATCAATGTTGGCTAACACGCTGAGGAATGCAGGGGGACTTGGCTGGGCTAGCACAACAGGGACAGTGGCATCCCAGATGGCAGGAAAGTCTTCAGAGTGTGAGGGATCAAAAGCAAAACCACACAGCTGGTGGTGTTTTACAGGTGTTGTGGTAAAACTTATTAATATCCACTACTCCGAGAATCTTTAAGAGTAAGAGGTTGCCTTGATTCATGGCTGTCATGATTCTTAGTAAAGGGAAGCAGAGACACGAAACTAAAACTTAACAGAAAGCTTCACAATACATCATTGTAAAGCAGTCATAGAATGGTTTGTGTTGAAAAGAACCTTAAAGATCACCTTGTTCCAACCCCCTGGCATGGGCAGGGGCACCTCCCACTAGCCCAGGTTGCTCAAAGCCCCATCCAGCCTGGCCTTGAACACCTCCAGGGATGGGGCAGCCACAGCTTCTCTGGGCAATCTGGTCCAGTGTCTCACCAATCTCATAGTGAAAAATTTCTTCCTGAGCTTTCACAAAACACAACTTAAACCCCAAACTATGGATAAGTTCATAAAGATGTACAGGTGGCCGTGACCATGCCTGAGCCTGGACAGAAGCCATGCCTCCAGCATCCTGGTTGCAGAGGCGCTGAGGAGAGCCAGGCGCCCACCGCTCCTCCTGATGGCCCTCAGGAAACCGCCCTCGGGCCTACACCCGCCAAGAGCCTTCTCCGGCCGCGGGCGGGCCCTCTTCTCGCGGCGTTGGGCCGTTTGGGAGGCCCGCCCCTCTCGCCGTCCCGTGGAAGAGCGGGGAGCCTCTGAGGGCTGCGGGCGCTGAGGCGACTGCGGGAGGAGTCACCCGCGGCGGAGACGCTGCCCCTCCGCCGGAGGGCGACTGAGGCCTGCGCCGCCCCGCACAACCCCGCGCCGCGCCCCGCAGGCCTGCCCCGGCCCCGGGCGCCCTTGGGGGAAGGAGGCGGCCGCAGACCCCCACGTTCTGCCGCGGTTCCGGCGGTCACAGCCCGCTCCCCGCGCCGTCCCCGGGTAGCGCCCGTCCGCGCCGAGCGCCAGCGGCGGCGCCGCGGCCCCTTTAAATGGAGGCGGGGCCGAGCCCCAAAGTTTGCACAAGTTGTGGAGCGGGGCCGGCGGCCGCGCTGAGCTGTGCGTCGAGCCCGGTCATGGGATCCCCCGCCTGTTAGGAGCCCCCCGCCATGGACTACCTCACCGCCTTCACCGGCAAGGGCGGCCGTCTCCTGCGCGGCACTGCCAGCCGCCTCTGGGGCGCTGTGCCTGGTGGCCTCCGCCAGGTCCGCTTCCAGGACGGCCGGAGCCGAGGGGCAGCGGGTCTCACTGAGCCGGCGCCAGGTACCGGTGGGGACGGAAAGGGGTGCGGGGAGCGGCAGGGGCAGCGCTTAGGCAGGATCCTCCCTAGGCACTGGGGGCTTCTCACCCCCTCAGAGCTTCCCCGGAAGGGAGCGAGCTCCGGGGGAAAAGAGAGCGTGAGGGAGCAGGACGGGGAGAGAGGGTCCCTTCCCTGGCGGGCCCCAGCGGGCCCCCGCCGTGCCCCTGGCTCGCACCCTTGGCGGGCCGCGGAGGGAGACCTGTGGCGGGAGGGTTTCTTCTGCTCGCTGGGGCGGGTTCGTGCGGCTGCCGAGGGAGGAGGCGGTGGGAGAGGACGGGGAGGGGAGGGCCGGCGGATGGGCCGCGGCCTGCCCCGCCGAGGTGCCGGACCGAGCGGAGGCTGCGCCCCGAAGGGGTTGCACCAGAAGACGGGCCTAATAACAAAAAACCCCTTCAGCTTTGCTTTTGCTTCCCGTCTTCCTGATTTCAGTGATGGTACTACCGCGTTTGCTTTCATTACTTCACCCCACTCCGTTTTCCTAGTGCTTCTTGTTGCCCAGTGTGAGGGGAAAGCGACTGGAGCACCAGCTCCTTGTTTTGGGGTCTCCTTTCCCTACAGGGTGCTTTCTGCCTCCTGTGCTCCTGAAGAACAGGTGGTGGTACTTCGGAAGTAGGTTTGCTGATGGTAAGGGCTGAAGTGGTACCTCTACATTTTAGTAGTCAAACAGGTCTGTCAGGAGATAGCAAGTGGCTCTTTCTGTCCTGGGCCTGGGAGTAAGAGGGCTGCTGTTGTCACCCCCTTTCCTGATAATGCTGTTGGGCTGTAAGTATGGGTATGGTAACTTACTCATCTGAAGGGAACACTCAGATTGGCAAGAAATGCCATGAGAACTGGAGGGGTGAAGTGATGGTACACGGACTGTGTATGCAAAAGGCGGCCGGGCAATAAGGACTGTAGGGAGGTAACACTATTGATTGGAGATTAAAAACAAACTGTGGCGTAGCTAGTAAAAACAGCATGGTCAAAAAAGTGCTTAGAAAAAGACATATGAAGTTAAGTTTGTGAAAATGCTTTCCTAGAATCTGAAGAGCATTAGGCAATGAATAGTAAATCTTTCCCTTTTTTATTTCTATTTCAAGAAGCTCTGTGCTAAGTGGATGACTGCACGTTTGTCACTCTCTGTAGATGAGGTTGAAGTGTGGCCTCTACAGAAAGGTAGTATTAAAGACCATTAAGTTTCTTTGTTACTTGATGTTATTTTGGAAGAGCTCTTCAACAAGAGAAACAAGATTGGTACTTACTGTAGTAGGCAAGGCAATAGAAATGCCCATGCAGTCTATCAGATGTAGATGATGTTTCCTCCTGTGCCTTGCATCACACTTCTTACACAGAAAGGATGATAGGTACCACCTCTATGTACAGTGCCACCTTTCATTCTTTATTTTGTGTCCCTCTCCCTCAAGACGTACAGGGAGAGTAAGAGACAGCAACTTGTGTTTCAGCAGTGACATGAAGTACCTTGAATAAGGCCTCTACAAACTGTTAAAGCCTTGTTGACAAATATTACTTATATTCTTTTGCAGAAGCAAAATGGCAGTAAGACTCTTTAGCGTCTTTTGATCAGTTACAAGGCCACGTGTTCAGTTTTTAACCTAAAGGATTGTTCACTGCAGTACATGTGATCTATTAGAGGGAGAAGCTCACTATGACTGTCCTTCCCCTCTTGCTCAGGATTAATTTAGACTGCGTTACAGTTTTGTGTTTTCCCTGGCTTTGAGTGGGAAATGTATTTCCTCAGATACTTTCATAATGTAACAATTAAAGTTGGTATTAAGGAAAGGTGACTATGGTTCTGGAGTGTGGGGTGGATTTCTGTGTATACAGTATTTACTGTGCCATTTTGAGAGAACTATATTTCCGGTTTTTCCTAACCTAGGCAAAGCATACTGTGCGAGGCAATTAAATCATGGCCTTCTCATTCTGTCTTCTCCTTCATGGGATTTCTGTCAGTTATGGATAGAAACCGATTCTTGTGACTGCAGCAAAATGCAAGAAGAATAATTCTGGCTTTCACATACCGCCTGTGCCCTCGTGGCTGTTGAAACTGTAATGATTGCAATATTAAGTTGATATTCAGCCTCTGTTTTAATTAGAGATGGATCCCCTGACATTAAGTTAAACCTTAATGGCAAATTCCAACTACTCCAAATGTTCAATCTCTCTATATGGTGTTCTGGATCCAGGCCTACCTATTACTCTAGCTTTTTTTCCGCCACTTAGGACTTTCAGAAGGATCTTTCCAGTGTTCATTGTCTTTCATTGTTCAGTTGCGACTGTTACTTCTTAAGAGAATAGTTCTTCATAAATATGTTAAATTCCTGTTTCCACGTTTCTGAAACAAAAAAACCCAACCTTTTTAATTTCACTTCTAAAATAAAGTATCTCAATTTTTTTTCATGTGATACTACTACATTTATGTTTACTGTTTTATTGATTGTCTACTATCTAGAGCAGTTGAACAGCTGCTTTATAAGGTTTCCAAGTTCAGGGAGGCAAGTATGGTCAAATACTATACCTTAAATCACTCTTCTGAGCTTGTGTACTTCTTTGGGTACATGCAGAACAGTTTATAGTATTTCTTTTGTAGGGAGAAAGGAGACATTGGGAGACTGAGTATTGCCATAGGAAGCTGTAAACCTGTTTTACCAGTTTACATTGTTTGTGTCAGCAGCCAATGAAATAACTTTAGAAAGATATTTTGTCTTTGAATGAGGATAAAAATGCAAGGAGAACCAGAAGTTCTAGAGAAGCATCTGGCATTAGTAAAGGCACTATCAGTAATTTCAGAGTGTAAATTTTTTTATTTATTTATTTTTTAAAAGACCCTGTAGGCTTTGAAATATAACTTCTAAAGATAGTCTATTGATAATTTCCAGAAAGAGCTAGTGTGTATGTATGTATTCAAGGCCTGGAGTTACATAGAAACTTTAGCCAAAACAGGATGTAGCTTTCTTGTTTATTGGTATATATTGTAGGTGTTAGCATGTTGAAGTTGCATGTAGTTTTGTTTGCTTTAACATGCAATTCAAAGCTTTAGGGAATGTGTCATTAAGGATTAGCTTTACTGCAGAATTAACTTGAACATTAAGTTTAATTTGAGTCTCATGTATACAGACCTCTTACTTAAACAAGCCAACAGCATGCCTCAGTTTCGTGTGCTGTTTGCTTTGTCTGCTGTGTTAGGGGGAGTGTGGCCAGTTGAGCAAGGAAGACGGTTTTACTTCTGTGGCACTAGTGAGGTTGTACTTCGAATATGCTCTTTGGTTTGGTGCACCGCTGCTAAAGAAGGCTGCTGTGGAACTGTAGGAGGGCCAGGGTCGTAGGACATATGACCTGTGAGAGGGGATGGAGGGATCTGGGCTTTAGTTTTGAAAAAGACGCAATCAAATAGTGACCGGTATCTACCTAAAGGGGCATACTCTTTCTCAGTTGTAAGAGGTGGTAAAAGAAGGGGCAGCAGCCACAAGTTTTGGACAACAGAAAGAAACCCACAAACTGCACAAGGGGCAGGGTACCCCTATCACTGGGGCAGGGTACAGTTTTAAGCTGACCTGATTTGATATTGACGATATTCCAACTTCAAACTGGAGGTTGGAGTAGATGTACTCAAGAGGTTTCTTCCAGGTATCACTTTGATTCTGTGAGGATATACTTCCATACTTGGAATCTCGTGCTTCTTAAATGTTTTCACCTCCCTTCTGCCTGCACTCACTTCATGGAGGGAGAAGATGCACTGCACAGGCGGTCTTGACTTCCTGCGGTATGTTTCTCATTAAGTAGAGAAGTTAATGAAATCAGTCAAGAACTCCTTGTTCAGAGAATCCTCTTAACCAGTCTGCCAGGGAAGTTGTTCTAGCTGCCTTCTATGAAAAGATTTTTTTGTTGTTGGTGGTTTTTTCCTCCCTCAGGCTCAGCTTGATTGTTCAGTTCTGAACAATGGGGCTTGTGGGTTTGTTTGCATTTTTTTCTTATCAGCTTCTGAGTCTTGATTGGTGAGATCATACACAGTATATCCAGTGAGCCATGTGGCCTGTCAGCCCTCTGTACTAGGGTGAAGGCAGCAGCAGTGCATTAGAAAGACAAAGCAGTGCAGGGCCAAGTTATTGTATGCTTGTTCAGTCCTACTGTAAAAGTTTGTGTCTTCCTTTCTGAAAATCTCTCAGAATAAAGCAGACATAAGAATGAGGTAGGTTATTTCCTCACTTCATTCTTATTCAGTACTTCACTTTTAAGAAATTAATGGGTGTATGATAAAATATGAGAGTCTTCAAACGGGGGGGGGCACAATTCTGCACGTTTTATTGTACACACTGTTCTGGATGAAGCACATGTGAAATGTACCAGCACCCTTTACAGAGATGCTAATGCTTCGCTTTCATGTCTGAAAACACTTTGGTTGGTACAGGCATGCGAAGCAAATGGGATCTTGGAATGTATCAGGCTGGTGACTCAGTCGTCTTGTGATACATTAATGTACGCACAACCTCTTCTTCCGACTTGTGTGCTACTAGTATATAGAAGTTCTTGACTATTCCCAGGTTGTATGTATGTTAAATGATCTTTTACTTCATGTTATGCTTTGTACCACTACATTTTGCTACAATTTTTTTCATGTGATATTAATACACTTATGTTTAGTGTGTTATTGATTGTCTACTATACAGAATTTGTTGTGTGGCCTTTTGTGTGGCCTGTACCTTTTGTGGTCTTTGTTATTGATGGTGCTTCCCAGTTTGTTTGCTGATGTGCAATTGAACTGTGTTAAAAACTAGCCCATTGGGAACTCATTAATATACCCCTCCAGTCTGCTGGTTTCTATTTCACTCTCCACTTTAGTGAATTTTTGACACAGTTTTCAATTCTTAGTCTCTCTTTACTGCTTGATGGGATTCTGATGTATCAGATGTTTTACTGAGGTTCAGTTTGTATCTGTTTCAGTCATCTATTAAATTAGTTTATAGTCTACAGTTTACAGTACAGTTTACTCTAGTAATCTAGTATCCTTTGACTGTATTGCATTTTTGGTTTAATGTGTCATGTTGCATTTTTATCATAATTTTTCTGGTTAAGTCCTGTCTCTAACATTAAAACAATTCTGAAGCTGATGTTTTATTGAGAACCTGTGCACTCATGGCTGCCTTTCGAGTCACTACATGTATAAATAATACCTTTCTGATCATCAATAAACAACAAACCTCGTTGTGTTGCATGTGTGGATCTCCCTCTGGCTTGGTTTGGTGGTGGCCTCGTGCATCTGCATTGTCTGCCAGAAAAATGTAGGAGTTACTCATAACTTGAATTGCAAGCAACACTGTTTAGCCCTGCTTAAAGTAGAGAAGACTGACTTCAGGCTCAGTTTTCCAGTGCTTTATCCAATTGGACCTTGAAAATGTCCAAGGATGGAAGCTGTACAGCTGCTCCGGGCACTTAGGTTTTTACCTTTTATACAGTCAGCAGCTCTCCTGTTTCTGTTGTGTCTGTTGTCTTCTGTTCTTCCTCCATACGTCACTTGAAGAGCCTCACACCTGTGGGGAAGTTATCTAGAAGGTACAGGAAAGTTGCTGTTACAATTCTTAAAAACCATCTTTTCAGGCTGGAGAAGCTCTGTCCTCTCTTAGCCTCTTCTCACAGCCCCCAATGACCTTGAGGGACCTTTACTGAAATAGTTTTCATTTATTGATGTCTTTCTTACATTGAAAGGGACTAGGGAGGAGGGAGACAGGGACACTAGAGCCAGTATTCCAAAATCAGTCTGAGTGCCAAGCTAAGGAGAATAGCTGCTTTTCTCTGGTGCTCCCAGTCTGCTGGCTCTGCTCCTGTTAATACAACTGAGGATGCTGTTGGCCTTCCTTGCTGCCAGGGCATCCTGCTGGCTCGTGTTTAGCTTGCTGCCTACCAAGACCCTCAGGGTTTTTCAGCAGAGCTGCTCCCTGGCTGGGCAGTATCAGCCTGTACAACACAACGGGCTCTTCCTTCCCACGCAGAGGACTGTTGTCCTGTTGAATTTCATAAGGTTCCTGTCAGCTTTTTTCTCCAGCCTGTCCAGGTGCTTCTGAATGACAACCCTGCCTGTAAGTACATTGGTCCCCCCAGTTCGATGTCATCTGCAAACCTAATGCAGTAAACTTACGCAGTAAGTTATTTACTGAAGCATTGGGTATAACTTCACATACACAGTAGATCTGTTTGCATGTTAGCAGAGCAGTTGTAGTGCAAAAGTCTAATGCATCATCAGGATAACCTGACTGACTTGAGCTCTTAGAAAAACAAGGTACCGTTAGCTTGATAAGGCAAAGTGTAAATTCTTAAAGATCTCTAAGGATAATTTGATGTTGCTGCTTGATGATCAGACTGCTTGCTTGGTATTATGTAGACTTGAAGATGTACAACTAAATGGGGTTAAATCTCTGAAAGAGGTGGAGGATAATTACTAACTGGAGAAATTGACTTCTGCTGTCTCAGTAGAACAGTCATGGTTTTTGCAAGTTTTCATTAATGTATACATTTGATCTGCAGAGAGATTGTACAATAGGTGGAAATTGCAAGTTAGGTAGTCTCTCATGTATTGAACTCTATACACACCTGTTTTAGATGGAACAGGGAAGGAAGCTAACTGTTGTTAATGCAGTGTGGCATAATCTGAAAATTTGGTGAAGTGTTTCTGTTTACCCTGAATGTGAAATGTTATTTTAGAAGAAAGCCTGTGTGATACACATACCAGGAGGGTGATGCATGGAGCTGGCTTTGTATCCTTGCCATTTGTAGGAGCTGCCTGCCTTAAATTTGTTTCTATTGAATTGTTTCTCAACCTGAAATCAGGCATTTAATTATTTCTACCTATGTGCCATGCAGCTGACTGGTAGCAGAAAAGAAGATTGTGTGTTAGAGGGACCACAAAATGAACTTGACTCAAAGCTGAATCTACGTTGCAGGAAAAAGCTATTTTGATGTTGTTTGAAGTGCTGATGCAACATAACCAAGGTCTTGGATGCATTTAATTCGGGGTTTTGCTTGAGAAAAATGTGACCAAAAGAATCATGTGGAGAGCAGTGATAAGGATCAAGAGTTTTGAGAGCATGACTTGATAGAAAGGACTGAATCACAGAATAAGTAGCACTTGCTTAGGGGAGACTAAAGGGGACATTGTTTATGACTCTGCCTTGGTCTGAAAACCTACCATTTTGGCTAGAAAACTGCAGGCTACTAACACCTTGTAGGTTACTGCTAGGACCCTCTTTGTTTCTGATTCCTAAGATGATAGAAGATAAGAGAAAATAATATTCCAGTAGTTAGCATAAACATATTTAACTGCAGGAGGGTGAGAAGGGTCAATGAGACAGTTGCTCTACTGAGATGTAGCCCCTGCTGTTAGGAGCCCCAATTCACCAAGGCTTATGTTATATAAAGATTTCCTACTTTAATCTTTTTTCTTTCTTTATGAATAGGTTATAAAGATCTCAATTTTATTGAGCAGAAGTAATCAAATAAAGATGTAATATTTATGCTTCCTCAGTTTTATCAATTAGACGGTTGTTTCATGTGCTGCTAAGTAATAACCTACTTGAGAATATTTGCCTTACCTTCTCATGATTCAGTTTTTAAAAATCTTTACCCCATACGCGCTGCATGGTTTCTTTTAAGAACTGTGAAAAATTGTGTCCTAGACAAGCATTTAACAAGACTGCCGCCTCTGCCTTTTTCTTAAACACATGTAAATCTAATGTATAACTTGCAGTACTCGCTGTAGGGGGAAGGAGGGGTGGAGGAAAATAAATCATCTTTTTCTCATCTTCTTGACTAGAATGAGCTCAGTTATTAATTGAAAGCAACTTGCATCAGTTGTTGACTTGTCCAGCTTACTTGCTTTATATCGAAGGATACCTGTTTGGTTTATCAATATATTCCTCTGGAGAAAATTATTTTTGTAACTTCTGTGAACATCAAAATTAATAGAAGATCAGCAGCTGAGAAATACTGCAATTTATCTGAAGTTTAAGCTTATCATGCAGAAAAATAGTAAAAGGAAATTTGATACATTTTGCTTGGTAAAACCTGAAGGTACTCCTAAGCAGTTCTTAGGATGTATTCTGGCATTGTTAGTTATGGTACAAATCTTGAGTTCTTTTTACCACCTCTTAATGCCAGAAGTCCAGAGGATGTGCTAGCAGCATCAGCAAACAGAAAATTGAGGCCTACAATTCAGCTCAGATGGCATACTAAGAGATGAGAAATGTCAGTCTTGTCATGTCAACTTAAACTAGCAGTGCTACAGAAACATTTTCAGTCAAGCAAAATTCAGTGGCACAGGGCCATATAGAAGGCATTTAGAAGAGCTCACCTATAAATGTTGGAATTTAACTTTAATAGTCAGTGGCATTATTCAACTGTAATTTGAAGACAATCACATATTTTAAGGTCAAAGCTGCTTCACTGAAAGCTGTATGTTCCTAAAACATAATGTTCTTGAAAACTCTTTTCCTGTCTTGTATAAATATGTTGGAACACTGAGTCCTTCTCTGTAGTTATGTTGATGATCATATGTAACCGTTCTTATGCTAGTCATTTAATTGTTAGTTTCTGTTTGCATGCATCCAGCATTCAGACTAAAAATTGGCCTGGTATCGTTTTCATAGAACCATAGAATGGTTAGAGTTTTAGGGACTTTAAAGATCATCTGGTTCTAAACTCACTCTTATGGGGGGTTCCACTAGACCAGGTTGACTAGACCAGGTTGCTCAAAGCCTCATCCACCCTGGCCTTGAACACTTCCAAGGATAGGGAATCCACAGCTTCTCTGGGCAACCTGTCCCAGTGTCTCACCACCCTCACAGTAAAGAATTTCTTCTTAATATCCAATCTAAATCTACCCGCTTTCAGTTTGAAACTGTTACCCCTTGTAATGTCACTATACTCCCTGATAAAGATTAACTCCCTATCTCTCCTGTAGGCCCTCTTTAGGTACTGGAGGGCTGCTGTAAGGTCTCCACCAGAGCCTCCTCTTCTCCAGGCTGTAAAACCCCAACCCTCTCAGCCTGTCCTTGTAGGAGAGGTGCTCCAGCCCTCTGATCATTTTTTGTGCTACTCTTCTGGACTTGCTCCGACAGGTCCATGTCATTTTTATGTTTGGGGCCCCAGAGCTGGACGCAGTACTCCAGGTGGAGCCTCACCAGAGCGGAGCAGTGGGGTAAAATCACCTCCCTTGACCTGCTGGCCATGCTTCTTTTGATGGAGCCCAAGATGTGGTTGGCTTTCTGGGCTGTGAGTGGACATTGCCAGCTTGTGCTGAGCCTCTCTTCAACTAGCGCTCCCAAGTTGTTCTCAGAGCTGCTCTCAATCCATTCTCCACTCAGCCTGTATTTGTGCATAGGATTTCGCCAACTTGAAGGACCTTGCTCTTGGCCTAGTTGAACTTCATGAGGTTTGTATGGACCTACCTCTCAAGCCTGTACATGTCCCTGTAGATGGCAACCCTTCCCTCCAGTGTGTTGACCATACCACACAGCTTGATGTTGCTGGGAAAGTTGCTGAGAGTGCACTCAATCGCACTGTCCATACTTCTGACAAAGATGTTGAACAGCATTGGTCCCAGTACTGACCACTGAGGACCATCACTCACCACTGGTCTCCACTTGGACATTGAGCCCTTGACTGAATTTAAATGTGACCATCTAGCTGATGCATTTGAGCTTTGAACACTGCCTTCTGTATCTTTCTAGTTGTTGGCTTTTAAATCCTAGACAGTTGTAATATTTTTCTTGTAATTTGTGTATCTGATGTACTTTTTCACTTCATGTTTCAAGCTGTTGTGGAGGCCCTGTCCTGTGAAACTGTAGTTCAGAATTAAAGTGTCAACCCTGATGTTACAAAAGTTCTGGTCTTGTTTCTGTGTAAACCAGCATGGCTGGAGATCTGATAAGCTAGTACCATGGATTCCTTTGCTACTTAAGTTACTGTTGACTCTGGAGGTTGTGCACAGGGTGGTTGGTGGTGTCAGTTTTTTCTTATACCCGTGGTCTGAGAATATCAGCCTTTGGTGGTCTCATTGGCTTACTGCTAGCAGATGAGGTGATGAATGTGTGTAGCCTAACAAGATGAGCTCGTGTGCAACACAGAAAAGACAGGAAAATAAGTAAAATGAAATGATGAGACTGATTCCCATGGGCGCTGAAGTCTTTTCAGACCACTGCATCCTATGCTGGCAGTTGTTTCCACTTCCAGGTGTTTCCTAGAATACTAGGGGCACAAGAATGGATGAAAGATTTACTTTCTTCTCAAAAATAAATGGCCTGCTCATTCAGTGGGAGATAGTTGGAGGCTTTGCAGTTTGCCATCAGGGAGGTTGTATTAGTATCTCTGCTACTCTGGCCTGCTTTCACAGTTGAGATACTTCCTAGTTTTGTTCCTGAGATTTTGGTGAAATGTATGGGTTCTGTATGAGTAGACAGCTCAAGCACTTGGGCTGTGGGTGTTTGATAGCTGTGCTTGGCCAGCTGGGCAGACAGCACACACATAGCTCAGGGCTGCGGGCTCTTCTTCACTCCGGGGACTTGGGTCGTTAAGCACTTGAATCCTGTGTCTGTGTAGTGAGGGGGAAATAAAGCTACTACAGAGGGAAGGAATGAAAGTGGGCACTGATGGAAAAGGTAGGAATTACTGTCTTAGGGATGGGATGACATTAAAAAGAAAACAAAAAACCCATGAAAAACTGCAGATTATAGGCTCTGGAGAATTTGTAGTATGAGTTCTCCTGGCATCTGCTTTCCCCCAAGGTGTCTCCACAGGGGACCGACCTTCCCCACCCCTACTTCCTGGTTGCTCTTACTTTCCTGAAGTTACCAGAGTGCTCTGAAGCACAGTAGGTCCTTCTGCCCTGAAGAACAAATAACTTTCCTTTTTTTTTTTTTTCTTTTTACTTCTGCCATGAGGGACAGAAGTGTCTGTGCAAGAATTTATTCTGCTGTTGAATTACTGAACAGGGAGAAGATAACTTAACTTGGCCTCTCTGAGTAGCACCTGTCTGCAAACTCTTCAGATGCTTATACACAAACTAGTAAGAAGAAAAAGGAAACTTAAATTTGGGATAAGGGGAAAAAAAGCCAGACAACACTGGGCCATATACAAATGAAGTGTTGTGTATACATTTGTAGTATGGGGCTTCTTTATTTCTATCTAATAGCAGGGTGGGGCAGAGGGAGATGAAGATGCTTGTTCTACAATAGGAGTGTTCCATGTATAGATTATTAAGGCAGGAATGAGATCCTGGATGAAATCAGTCTTTCTTCAGCTGCATCCTTTGACTTCTGCTTCAGAGTATTTGATCTAGACTGCTGTTGAAAGAAAAGGATGAGGCTGCTGGCAAAGCCTTGATGTGGGCTGGAAAACTTGGAACAGCTCCCGTCAAGCAACTGTTGGAATTTTTCAATAGCTTGCTGAGGGGGGAACCTGTTGGGTTGCAAGGGCATGTAGAAACTTTGGTAACAAAATATTTGACCCATAAGAGGGAAATAATGGCTACCATTATTCTATGCACAAACTTCTAGTGTATTTTATTTGTTACTGAGTTGATTTCCTCTGGAGACATTTGTAGGGTCTTTAAAAACTTTCTTGTAATAAGAAAAAAAGGCTTCTTTTAGGTAACTTTTAAAAAGCCGCAATTAGTAAATAATGGAAGAAAGACCTTTAATGTATTGAATGAAGATAGCAGGATGCAAAAGGTCAGTGTCTGTATTTCTGTCAGAATTTCTAGAAAGTTTTTAAAAGTTGGTTTAAAGCATTGACAGTCATTCGTAGCTATAAAAACTTACCATAATTAACATCCAACATACCATCTATAGATCAATTTTTTTCTTGTAGATATGGGAATGTTCTCCTTCAGACTTCTTCAATATCTAAAAAAAGAAGAATTAGTCCAATGTTTATTTCCTTATTATATAAAGAACACCCCAGGGGAGAGTACGTATGTTGAGTCTGCTAGAAATCACTTTTATTGATGTCCTCTGCAGCTTGCCCTATATAGCAAATGCAAGATATTTGCTGAGGTTTTATTTCTTAATTATTTTTTTGTTTCTTATTTTTGTGATACTGCAGAACTTCCTGTGTAATTTGTGTTGTTTTTTTCCTCCTGTTGTATCTAGACACCTTTAACTATCCATGTAGAAATTTGAGAGGGGGTATATGAAGTTAAATTAATTAAAAATAATAATACACAGAAGTTACTGTCAATTTATAGCATGTTTCCTTTGTACCTCAGGGGAGGCTTACACAGATGTAGAGTATGTCTTTTATTCTGAGACTAGCCATGCTAAAATACTTGAAAATAATCTCATTTGTAAGGATTATTTCTTCTGTGCAGTTTAGTTTGAAATATTTATCTAAATATATTCAGTTAGAGAAATTTGAGTATATCAAAATGGGAGTATAACTAATCCCACTGTATCATGAAAATGTAACATATTTCGTTTATCTAAGTATTTTGGGCTCCTTAATAGCAGATATTTAACTGTTAAAGGTGGAGGCCTTGTGACAGAGACCCAATTAATCTCAAAAAATGCATGTCTGTGTCTAAATGGATACATTAAAAGGACACTTTTCTAGAGATGTAGAACTAAATGCTTTCTGTTGAATCATCTAAGTACACTGTTACATTGTGTTTATCATAAGTATCAAGCCAATTAGCATTAAAAAGAGTATACATCAGGTACAAATTGTTATTGATTTGGCCTACAAAACTGAGGTCATCAAAATCCAATGCCCCCATAAAAAGAACGGTTCTTAACTTGTGTTATTTATTTAGAATCTTTATTGTTTATATGTCGGCTGTGTGTGTTTGCTACAGACAGGATAATTGTAAAGTGAAACTTTGTTTTATAAAAAAGCTCTCAATACTCTGTACTTGTCAATAAGCAACAAAAAATCCCAACTGATTAGAACGAACATGCAGGAACTGTAGATCACCTCCCCTCTCTAGACGAAAGCAAACTGGGTACCATATAAAGCCAATTAAACACGGTGGTTCCAGAAACATTGCTTGCCTGATGGGCTCAATCTTATATTTAGCCTTCATTAATAGCTTCCTGGATAGCAGCAAGTACTTATGCAATTAGTTGATCCCCTGTTACTAGTGGTTTATATTGGACGAATTCTGAAAGCATTGCAGAGGATTGAAGTCTCTATTCCAGCAGCCGGTTGTCTGTTAGGCAGAGTCACTGGGAGTGAGCTGTGTAACTGGTGAATTAGATGTCTGCCCACGGGGCTGTAGTCAGCAGCCTGTGACAGTACTGAGAGAGGAAAATGAATTTAACGCGCATGTTGCCTCAATTTTTTTCAGACACTGGCCAGAAGAAGACCCCAGACAAGAAAGATGGTCGGCGAATGTCTTTTCAAAAGCCTAAAGGGACTATTGAATATTCTGTAAGTTACTGTTTTATTGTTAGAATGTCATTGCATAGCAAGTGCAGACTTAGTTTCATTACAAAATATAAGCAGAGCAGTAATGTGCATTACCTTTAAGATTAAAATTCTGTGTATCTGATAGCTTATTTTGACAAGAATTAAATTGGGATTTAACTAATGTACTTGAGTAATGTTTTTGTTTGTTTTTCTTTAAGTTACTTTTTTTCTTCAAAAAACCCAAGCTAATCAATCTGACTGATACACTTTTAGTTAACTAGTTAGAAATGGTAAATAACCTTAATTATAAAGTCATGTGCAAGTTCCCTGCTTTCAGCATTATTTAATAAACTGTTGACATCAGGAGAAATAACACGGTGAAGTTGGCGGGGGGGGAGCGAAAGCTATATCTTGATACTGACCTTCTGGCATTCTCTTGATAGTTTTCATAGATCTATACCGTTTACTGTACAGATCTTTCTGCGGCAGTATCTGAAAATGGAGCCTTTATCTGCCTGTTCTGTTCTTGAAATGACCCTCAAACTGTGCTGCAGTCAGCTTTTCACATTTGTGGTTACTAAGGGAAACTGAAATGAGAAGTATCTGTCTTGTGTTATATACTGGAAATATAATTAAGCCTATAAATAATGCTTATAGGGTTGGCGTTAAAATAGGGAAAGTCTGACACAGTTATCTTTGAATGATTTTGAAGCAGGACATGATAAAATAAAAACAAGAACTTCTTTATAAAAAGTCTTTACTTGTCCTCTTAGTGTTCTGTTATTCCTAGAATAAGAGAGATGGGGGAAACTTAACTCTTAATGTTCCATCAAGCCAAGCTGTAATATGGCTTAACTACTGAGAAGGCTGTAATAGTTGTTTGGAGAGAGGCAAAGGATGTGTGTATTGGAGTGGGAATCACTTAGTGTGGCGGATGTTGGGAATTTGAATATACTTCTAGCCTATACCAAAGACTTCCTTGGAGCTGAAATTCAAAAAAGAAATTTCTGCTGCTTACGTTCTAGCAACTGAAGAATGATAAGGTAGATGTGACTGTTGTTTCTATTACATTAACCCCATTTTGTCTGACATAATTGGAAAAAAATGCTGTGATGTAATTCTGTAAAACTGGGTTTCCTCTTCAGTCAGTAAATCCCTTACCTTGTCTCTTGCCACTGGGTGTGTGCATTTACCTTGGTATGTAAGATTCCAGGCAAAGCCAAAGCACCAAGCTTTTATTTTTTAAATTAGTATGTTTGTGTCAAGTTGTCATGTACTTCTGCAGGTTTTTGTTGTCCAGTAGGTGGGGGTTTAGTTGCAAAAATAACGTTCCTAGTACATACTGAAGTATGCATCACTTCCTTGCAAGTCAAAAAGACGATTCACAAGAATCAAAGGCTTTTTGTCTTTAAACTTAGTCCAGCTTCTAAAGGAACCTGTTGTGTGCATGAAACGTGGTATGTTTCAAATGCCATATTCTGTCTGTTTTTGTGCGTTTCACTTATGAAATAGTTTTCAGAGCTTTTGGTTATGTGTCATTTGCATATAAAATAATAATATGTTTTAATAAAAATCATAGGTTTGACTTTTAGGAACCAAGGTTATGCTCACTACATTTATAAGAGAGGTCTGGTAACTATTGTGATAATTTACTACTTTTATTACTTATGACTTTATTCCATATTATTATGAACTTACATCTGGTTTTTGCTTTCATCCTGCTACCTCTTAAAGCAACAATACACACATATATACGCATACATATATATGTCTGCATGCGTTGCTGCTTCGTGAAGTAGTGGAAGGTAAAAGACCGAAGCCAAACTCCCCCCAATGTTGTTGAAAAGTTAGTGGAATTTTTTTACTTTGCGGTTTTCTTAAGTAATGATTTGAAGTTTTAGTTTTTACAGTGGCTATGTGGTTTTAGGAGGGAAGGGCTTATTTGTACTCCTGAAGTTTGGAGTGAGTTGGAATCTCACTGATGCAAACTGTGGGTTTTTAAGGTGAAATACACTTTCAATCAGATCATTTTTTAAATTCATTACTTTAGGGACAAAAACAATAAAATACACTTTCTCTTTAAAGCTAAAATCAAATAGCATGTAATGTTAAAGGTTTTAATCTAAAATTCTTGAAGCATAGAAACTTGAAACTGCTGTTCTGTATGTAGCACCAATGAGAAGGTATCAACAGATGTGCTATTAAGTGAAGGAAGCAAGTCCTAAGCTTACCCACACTAGTAGGTTTAAAAGAACATCATGAAGTTAATTTTCCATGACTGTCTTTAAAGGATACACAAGGCTCCAGTTTGTTTTCACTGTTGTTGCTTAGACAGTAAACAGATTTTGATTTTTTTAAAAGTTATTGTAGTTTCTTGTTTTCTGAATGTCAGTCAACAGATTAGATGCGAATTGTTATTATCTGTTTTTTCAGAATTCACAGTTGGTGCTCCAAGCTAATTGTTTTCCTCTTCTGCAAACAGCTGATGCTTGTGAGCAGGCTCTAAGGACCAACAGAGCAGATAGTTTAGGTGAATTATTATTATTATTACTAGCTAGAACTTCCTTTAGTCCTTTCTATGTTGTGAAAATAGCATTTTTACGTTGCTTATTTGATATAACTTCATTATAGTAACATTGCATTAGAGGTTACGTGTTGTACAAACTTAACCAGTGTCTGCCTACAGGTGTTAGAAGAGCCAACTACAGGTAAATAAAGGAACGTAAGTGGACGGTGTTGGCCATTGATCCCCGATGATAACAGCATGCTAGCAGCTGCGTGACTTCAACAGGAGCTTTTTAGCCCCTATTCCTTTTGATGAGGAAAAGGAAATAGTTGGCTATTTACAGACTTTCCTCAAGTGCAATAGGCTATACAGGAAAAGCGCTACTTGTTTAAACAACTATGGGTAAGCAATGGATGCAGATGATCTGGCTTATCAGTGTTGGAGGCTCTGATGTAAGACTTCTCTTCCTTTGCTTCACCCACTCCTCTTTACATCTGCAAGGGTTGAAGGCTGTGCTTTTCTCCTGTAATAACAGATAAGCACCTGATAAACAGAATATGTTGTTCAGATCATGAGAAGAGCCTGATATAAATTAATAAAGGTCACACAAGCCTATAGTAGACCACAGTCTTAAGACTGAGCTTTAAATCAGAGTCCTCAGTGTTGAACTCTCGATCTTCCTGCATGTGGGTTCCCAGTTACTTAGTGGTAAGTCAAACATTTGGAAACTGGGTCTGGGCTCTTGTTTTAGAAATCAGTTAGATTTGTATACTGAGAACAAAACTACAGGGGCTTTTGAAGTCAGCTTCTTAAGGTAAAACAAGGAGGAATTACTGATCCTTTCTTAGGTTAAGGAGTGTGGGTGGCAAATGTTTCTGTGGTGGCCATCAAAGAGCTGAAAGTTCAGTAGACTTCAAACCCAGATGAATACTTAGACTTTCTTGTTGTAATGATTTGCTGAGCAGCTTTATTTTGTGAGCAGAGAAATGGTGACTATCTGCTAATATCTTTTTAGAATAACTGGATTTTGCTTTCAGTCCTAAAATGGCTTGGATAAAGAGTGCTAAATATTCTCTCTTCTGGTGCACGCCACTGGCATAGTTGTCTTCCCAATTTTGGGGAATTCAGCATATGTAGATCATAATGATGGCATATTACTTTATCTGTTGTATCTTTTGCGTTATTTTAAACTTACTTTTGGAGTTATTTTTATGATATTTACAAGTTCTGTTTTCCTGATGTGATGTATTATAGAAATTAGACCTATTAACAGTTAATATAGTCATAATCTGATGGTTCTAAGGGCTTGGGTACAGTACCAAAGTTGTGTCCTCTTCTCCTTTTTGTCCTTAACCCCTTCTTCAAGTCCTCCCATCTTTTAATTTTATTAGCGCCTTTTACCACTCTTAAACCATTGTTTTCTGTTTCTTGGTTCTTGGGCATCTAGTCTTGAAATACATTGAATACATACAAATCAGAGTGCACAAAGAATTTATTAATTTAAGTATCATTTTTAATGGAAGAATGAGTGGACTCCAGTTGTTGAGATGCAATAACAGTAAAGTTCATTAAAATACTAGTAGAGAGTTTGGTTTTAAATAAGGTTTTTTGAATAACTTTGCCAGCTGCTAAACTGACAGAAATTAAGGCAGTTTGAGCTACGGACAGTGTGGCTCTGAAGTGCTTTGTCTCCTGGTGCGCACAAGCACAGCCGGCAAGCATGGGTAGCTGTCAGTGTCAAAGGGCTAGTTAATGGGATGTGCTTCTGCTCAAATAGGGACACAATAATTTGAAGAGAGTGTTTGATTTGGGATTTTGTGTTAAAGGGAAGGTGGAAAATGTGGCTCTTTCTGTACCTCGTCATAGCTGTAAAAACTGATTTTTAGCTGACTTACAGGTTTAGACTTAGTTGTATACATATGCGAGTATATAAGGCCTTACTATCTAGTTTACTGCTACCTTATGTGTCCTATATCTGCATAAGAGTTGAATGGAAGTTCTTGCTACAGAGTATAGGAAACCTACTTGCATTTTAAGAAGCTGATTTTCAACAGAAGCTATCATATAAAGCAGAGTTTGTGTGTGTCCTTTTGTTTAGGTTTAATGCAGTCCTGACTAAGTGATTCTTGTTTTTTTTACATTTTCTTTAATCAGTATCTTTGAATCTTTATATTCAAGTCAGTGCACTGAAGGAAGAAAAACCAATGCATGATCTGTATTGAACCACTTCGCAGCACCAGCTGGCCTGCTCAAGTCCACTTTGGATTGTTTCAGGGAATAAAACAGTGTTTTCACATGTCTGGTGGTTGTTTTTCAGACAATTACTTGTATTTTAACAAATCTTGCCATTCTTTTAAAATCATGAAACAATGTAATCACTGTTAATCATCCTTCTCCCTTCTCAAAAGGGGAAATTACTTGTCCAGTGAAGTTTCAATAGAACTTTAATATCCAAACATTTATATAAATTTATTAATATTCAGAATAGCATTTGAATAGCTACATGAATAATGTATAGAAAGTTTGTTTCCTGGGCGAGAAGGAATGACTCTTTGACCTCTATTCCAGTATAGAATTGATGGGGAAAAAATTATTGGAAAAGCTGGGGGGATGGTGGCTGTGGTATGTGGTGGCATGTTTTTTCTTTGTTAGTTCTTATAACTTTGTGGAAAAGTATAGTTTTCTTCCAGCTTTTGGCAGTTCACATTGTATTTTTTTGAAACTGCAGAAAGGCCAAGAATTGGAAACGAGGTCCTTGAATTTAGGGAGGTAGTTCAGGAAGTCTTTATTACATGAACAGTTTGGTTTGCGAAGCTATCAGTGCTGGTCTCTGAAATCCCATGTCGCGTGGAGATTGACCTGTGCAAACTTCACAGCCAAATACGAGAAGGAAGCTTATATTTGCCTTTCTTGTGTTCATGATTTGTGAGATAAACCATTTAGTTGCCAAGAGAAACCGGGTGGTTTTATTTCTGAAGTCTGAAAAGAGTGAATGCACCCTTAAAGGGCTTAATTTTTGTGATTTTTAATTTAATGCTTTTAACTTGTTTTATATTATATGTTAGTCTAAAATCTCTAATATTTCAATCATTAAGTGATACATAAGGAATATTAACTAGCGGCTAACTGTTGTCCTTCAACATTTGTGTGAGAGAAAGCTTTTGAATTTCACTTTACAGTTTGTTTTAGCAAACTTTCTGTATTATGTAGAGCTGCTGATGGAAGCACTACTATTCATTCATTTTGTTGTCAGTCTTGTTATTGTCTATGGAACAAGTACTACATATCTGGTCAGGTTGGGGTCCTGCTCTGATTTCTGTTCTAGTATCAATAAAAGTGGCATACAAGAACATTCTTATTTTCACATACCTATGTGATCATACAGTACTGAATTACTAAATAAATTCAATACAGTCTTTCATACCTGAAACCTTGGTACACTGGTAGAGAGAGATGTTTGCTGCTTTGTTCAGCTTAATGGATTCCTATATAAAGAATTGTCATAATAGAATTAGAAATTTATCTTAAAGCTAATTGCCATGTCTTTGGCATACTTATCTTTTTGTTTGTTTTTTCTTGTTGTGTTTTTTTCCTTTAATGAATCTAGGCTGACAAATGTACCTTTACAAAATGATAATTACTCTGCATGGAAAGGAATTCTTTAACTTGTACCTGTTACCCTTCATTTTGTTAGTATCTGTTAGTTTTTATCTGTTGAACTATAACAGCCTTCAAAGTACTTTTTCTTGCAGAACAGCCCACTTGTTTGCTTCTTTATCTCTGTCAGTTACACTTTTTTTTTCTATTCCTGTATTGTCAACATTGTTCCCTGACATGACAAAGCTTTGAAAAAACTTAAAGCATTTCTTTTCCAAAATTCTTCTGAGGATAGTGTTCTGTTCAGTGTTAAGCTTGAAACGTTCAAGTGGGAATGTGTTCTGAGGAGCAATTATTTAACTTTTTATATACTGCGTTTGCTTTGCAGCTAGTAGAAACTCTGCCAGCTACTCCCGCAATGCAAATAAAAAGTATTAAAATATTAAATATTTAATCACCCAATATTAACTAATGCTATAATGTGGATACTTATTCTTCTGCTCTGGCAAAATGTTTGCTGCTTCTGTGAAGAATGAATGTGCCTGCTTACATTGTACAGACAGCAAGACATAATGCTTTGTAGTTATGCAGAATATACTAATTCAACTGAAACAGTACATGGTAGAGTATGGCTGGAAACAGGGTAGCCCAATGGATGTTGTATCACTTACCTCTACTGCAGTACGGTTTCAGAAATGGAGCATTCTAGTCTCTTGGTTCCAAACACTGCCTCTTTCTGTGTGAGGTCAGGATCTGCTCAGGACACAATGCTCCCACATTTTCGTTAAGGAAGTGAAGAGCAGAAGATACCTAGCGGATATGCGGTCAGCTAATGATATCCACTGGCTTTCTCACAACAGTTGTGTGTAGAACATATGCTATGAAGAAAAACATAACTTTGTTTTTCACTTTTTCCCTCCCTGCCTTACTTTTCCCTGGAAAATTAAGTAAAGGGAATTTAAAAGAGAAAGCATTCTTTTCTCTAATTGCCAAGAAAACTGAAGTGAATTAGCCTGAAAATAGAAACAAAATTAAGCCTATAAATAGTCTAATACAAATTATATAGAGTGGAAGGTGTATATCTTCTGCAGATATAATAAGCAGGACAAATGAGAAAACATGTAAGACAGGAATCAGTGGAAGTTTTCTAGCTGTCCTCCATATTTAGCAACACAAATGTATCTTTGCTCGTATTGTTTCATCTCCTCTTAACTGACTGTACTTTTTCTGGTACAGTGTTTATGAAGCCCTGTGCCATTATGCAGTAAAATTCTGGTTGGATGCTCCCTTGTCATGTCATCTTCAGTGTTCTTAAATGCTTGCTATAAGTTCTTTATTCTGAAATGTTCTATGAATAAAACTTGTTTCCATTTGCTTTCTTCTGTTGGTTCTTATTGAATACATTTTGGAAGATAGAGGTGAGAACAAGAGCTTGGAAAAAGTCCTTTCCTTACTGAGGAATCATCTGCTCAAAATGCTTATGTTCCATCTGGTGTCAAACTGGTTGACCTGGATTTTTGCTTTTTTATCTCAATGATGGATTTTACTTGAAAGTCAGGTTAATAGGAGCTCATTTCAATGGGAAGATAGCGTGTTTGTAGGCATTGCTTCGGAGTTTTTGTAAGTGAAGAGCTGAAAAGAGGAGTTAAAGAGGGAGAATTGAAGGGTTCTGTGGAACCAGTCAATTGTGTATTGGTCCAGCAATACTCAGCAGTGAACTTACAGACCAGAAGTTCTGGTGCAGTAGCTGAGCCGACAGGTCAGAGTATGTGGCTGACCCTTCTGGCCATCTGGAAACATAGTGGGGAGGCAGGTGGCCTTATATAGGGTTTCAATAGACTAATATTTAGGGGATAGGTATGTTGGGGTTTTGGTTGGGGTTGTTGGTTGGCTTTTTTTTGGCAATCATAAGATATGGAGACTTAAAGTTCATCAAAATCTTGCTAGACCTACATGTGATAAAATTTGTAAGCCACTATTTGAACTAACTGCTTACAAGTTTGTTTTTCTTTTTTTTTTTTTTTTCCCCAATTGATACAGGTGGAATCAAGAGATACTTTAAACAGTATTGCCTTGAAATTTGATACAACACCGAATGAACTGGTTCAATTAAATAAGCTTTTCTCCAGAGCAGTCGTTCCTGGACAGGTACTATTATGCTATATGTGTTACTTATCCAACAAAGACCTTTTTCTCTGTATTTCTCATCTCTACCAGAGAAACAGAGAAAGTGTTAAAGTACTTCTCTTACTGGTTTCCCTATTGGCTTTGTAAAATTTTTTCATTTTTTCAGTTTTCTCTAGTTGTGAATTTCTTGTGCCTATTAAATAACTACCTAAAGAGGGAACATGTAATGAAGCTACCTGTCTCTCTTAAATAAGATCAGAGGGCTTAAAAACTAAGTATATTTAATGTTATAATAGCTAAATTATTTTGCAAGCATAGTAGGCTATTTACCAACACTAGCTCAGAAGACAAATTCAGAGTGCAGCTTACAAACAACATTCCTGACTGAATATTACTGCCTGCAATTCTATTTTAATAAATTGAATAATGTTTTTATTCCACTTTGAAAACTTCCTGTAATTTGCTTCTTACAGGTCACTATTGCTTACAGCTTTTTCTTTTTTTTCTTTCACTTTTAATTCCTCTTGGAAAGCCAGGCCTGGAAACAAGTGATAGGTCAGCTACAGTTTTAACCATTGGCCAATTGCTATTAGCTCTCTGTTTGAAAAAACATTCTTGTGTTCATTTCTGATTGCTGTAAATCTAAGTAGCTTGAATGCCTACCACAGCCATAGTAATATATTTAAGGGGTGAACAGCTTCAGTTTGTTTACTATTTTTTTTGTACACTTGTTATGCTATGTCTGTGAACTTGTTCCACAGCCTGTGTCTTGGTTGCTCAAATAGTTGAGTAATGGCAAGAGAAATAATTGGGCAGGTCTTCCTTTGACACCGTGTTGCGAATGTTCCTGGCATGCTGTATACTTTTAATGCTTTCTATCTGAACCTTTCCATCAATTATTATAACTAAAAGTCAATCTTATCTCAAGATACCATTTAAAAAACTTTAAAAGCAAAAATGTCATACTGTTTATTCCTTCAACTCATATTTTTCTGTTACAATTAACAGGAGCGGGACCCATTTTGTATAGCTTATTTTGAGAAAGCATAGCAAATATACCTGAACTGATGGGAAATCTAAAGTAAACCTGCAAACATAACTTCTAACTACATTATATCTTCTTTATAGATTTTGTATGTTCCTGACCCAGACTACATTTCTAGTGTGGACAGCTCCCCCTCTCTAAGTCCTATAAGTCCCTTATCACCTACATCTTCCGAAGCAGAGCTTGACAAGGCTACAGTAAATGTAGGTATACCTGTTGTCCTTGAAATTAATTTTCCCTTACAAGATGTTACAAATGCTATGCTTTCTTCTTTAACTAATCGTGCATTTTGGAGAGAAAATACTTTACAACTTCTGGAGTTGAAAAGTAAAATAGTACTTTTTTAAAAATAAATATGAGCTTTTAATCTTTGTAAGTGACAGTTTTCTATGTGAAGACATTTGAAGGCAAGTTATTTGTAGCAAAATGCTATTCTTGAACACTGACATCTTGAATACTAATTCCTGTTGCATTTCTGTATTTGTTACCTTTCAGAAGTAGTTAAACATTTGTCTCTAATCTTACTGACAGTTTTTGTAGCATTTATATATTGGCAAGAATACTTAAGTCGCTATAAGGCAAGGGCTCCCCTGGCTCCCTGCAAAGGTGTAGGAGGGGGTTCTCTGGTTTCATTTTGCAGAACAAAATAGAGATTAAACAGCAAAACAACCCGCAAACAAGCCTGTTTCAGTGAAGGGCCAATACAGAGTTGAGCATAACTAACTTCTGCTTGGTAGTTCTACCTTTGTAGGCTTTCATTTACCAATATTGTTTAGCCATCCAAACTGCTCTGTAATCCGTCTTGAATGTAGAATTTTTTGGCTAGGAACTAGCTTTGTAAAAGCATGTCTTTCCAGGAACACTGGTTTGCTGTTAACAGAATTCCATGTGGAGAACTCCAACCAAGAAGATACAGTATTGGAGCCTGAGCTTCTCTGCAATTTATGCAATTATGACCTTATTCAGATGTTTCTTACATATGTTACTACTATTCTTTTTCCAGTTAACATTATCTTTTCTTTCAAATAATAAATTTTCTGGATAGCATTTCCTGATAGTGCTCATTTGGACTGTCTAAGGCCTACTTCAGGGTTCTGTGCGCTCAAAGGTTTGAGACTTTAAGCATTTATTTTTTTTTATTTGCTTGCATGACCTAAATCCAGAGAAATTTAAATACAAAGATACTGCATTTTTTCTGAATAGGTTCCCAAGGTGCATTACAGAGGTTGTGATGACCCTTCAAATGAAAAGTACTCTCTGGTTTTGCTGTTATACCTTTACTCTGACCTAGTATGTTCTCATTAGATGTCTGCTGTCATTAGTACTGAATAATTTCTTTTATGTTTTATGGCAAACTAAAGCTGGTGTAGCACAGTAAATAGACTAGTCTGCAAGAATACATTCTTCTGTGTCAGTCTCAGAATGACTGTAAACGCTAATATAGGCCTACCCATATACCATATGTCGTTAAGAAGTTACTCAAGGGAAGATTGTTAGTTTTACTACTAGAAATCAGAGCTCTTTTTACAATGCACTAGATCTCATGTCAAAAAAAACCTTATTCTTGCTTTTGTGGATTATTTTTATATGCTTGTTTGCATATAGTAGATAAGGAGGCTTAATAGTGTAAACATACCTGTAACTTATTTGAAACTTTTATTGACTATATGCACATAGCAGAGAAAAGCTTGAAAGTGTAGAAGAAACCAAGTAGATTAAAGTATTTTAAAAGTTAAAATCCTCTAATGCAAAAGATTGTTTTGTTTAGTGTAGGCAGTTCAATGTTAAACAATTTGAGTCTTAAATTCTGTTTAACTGACACTTATTGTATGGTTGCAGAACTATTTTGTGCATCTTGTTACATATTATGGATCACTAAAAGCAGTTCTTAAATGCTTCAGGGAAAGTGAAAAAAAACAAAACATATGACCATAAAGTGTTTATGGAAGTTTCTGTTTCAGAGGTCTTTGGAAGTACATGTAAGCAGGGCAGGGATATTTCTAGATACAGTTTGTCAAGAGAAAGCAACAAACAGAAATCTCTTGCACATGTCAGTGTGGACTCCATGTCTCTGTGTGTGGTTGGTTTTGTTTTTTTAAACGGTTTCTCCAGCTACACAAAAAGCACTCAAGCTCTATTCGAGCAGTTACGACTGGAGGGTTTTGTTCTTCATCACAGCAGTTGTTTTCCTTGCTGCTCTTTGCTGATTGCTATCCTTGTGAATGAGAGAAATACGAGTGTAAATTCTGTATTGCTCTGTATTGATGTCTGTCTTCTTTGACTCTCCTCCAATTTTGATTCCAGATTTGCAGTTTAAATTTAAGCGTGTTTCAAGGTAAAGATACATTGTTCTGCCTATATAGAGAGGTCTTTTCTGTGCTATGGTGATTGAAATCGATGTTTTCTTCCTAGAAATTGAATAAAGTGACTCACCCGTGTCTGAACCTCTGTTGAGGCAAAATAGAAACTTATGATATGCTTTGTTCTTTTGTTTCTGTTTTATCAAACATTGGCATAGCTTAAGATAACTGTGTGATTACATACAAACCAGCATCTGGCTAATATAAGATCTGCATAATCCTGTTAAGGTGTTTTTTTCTATGTTGCTACACTTAAGCTAAGGTTTCAGTGTTAGTGTCAGTATGTATGAAAGAACTTAGCTTAAATTTTTAAGCCTTTGTTATTCTGCTGGGTTTTGTGAAGAGTTTCTTCATTCAGCAGTCTGTACTTGAGAAGATCCGATAAGCTTTACTACCTATAAAACTTAAAATCAATTTCAAAATAATATTTAGTCACAAGGGTGTCATGATTAAATTTGCAAGTCTTACACCAGTATTATTCCTGCTCCTATGTTGCATGGCAATATAAGTGAGAAATAGGTGGCTTATTTGCAGTGGAATTGGATATGAGCTGAGGATTTCTGCAGCCACTTGCTAAGTTGTATGTATCACAAAGGTGACCACATACTTTTTAGAAGAACGGTGTATACAGAAGGAAAACTCGTCTCAAGGAAATTTGCTTTCTAATTACAGAATCACAGAATCACCTAGGTTGGAAGGGACCTTTTAAGATCATCTAGTCCAACCAATGGAAAAAAAAAAATCCACAAAAACCCACCCACACCACACAACACCACCCAATACTAATCCATATCCCTGAGCACCATGTCAACTCGTCTCTTGAATACCTCCAGGGATGGTGCCTCAACCACCTCCCT